>JARWKJ010000005.1:44652072-45262072 GCA_029959095.1 Rhinichthys osculus
CCGCAGAGAAGGCCTGTTCTTTCCTCTTTAACTGAATGTGTGTCCAGATCTTCTCTGGTCTGCTGGTTAACCTGAAGAGCATCATGGACTGGCTGTCCTGGTTGAAGTATCTCAGCATCCCTCGCTACGGGCTTGAGGTATGAACTTTCACTCTCTACATCTGAGCCACCGAAAGACTTCCTGTTGAGGTGATATTGTTATGATGGTTGGTCTAATCATTTGAACAGGCATTGGAGATAAATGAGTTTTTGGGGCTGAATTTTTGTGGAAATGTCTCTGCTGTGATGAGCGGCCCTGCAACAGACATCATCATGTATGTACAAATAGATGTTATATATATTTTGATATGTGTGGTAAATAGTCTCTACAGGTGTAGAATTGTGTATATTGTGGCAGTTTATCTTATATAAAACAATATTGTTAAATACTACACCGCAAGTAAATGCAAGTAGGTTCCTGAATTAGTACTCTTTCAAATAAATGAATTTTTACTTTCTATTCATTAAAGAATCCTGGGAAAAATATATCATAGTTTCCACAAAAATAGTAAGCAGCACAACTGTTTTCAACGTTGATAATAATTAGAAATGTTTCTTGAGCATCAAATCAGCATATTAGATTTCTGAAGGATCATGTGACACTGAAGACTGGAGTAATGATGCTGAAAATTCAGCTTTGATCACAGGAATAAATTACATTTTAAAATATATATATTTCAATAGAATATTACAGTTATTTTAAATTGTTATAATATTTCACAATATTACTGTTTTTACTGCTCAAATAATTGCAGCATTGGTAAACATAAGAGACTTTTTCCCAAAACCTTTAAAAAAAATATTCCCAACCTTTTGAATGGTATTGTATATGTGTATCTGATTTTTTTGTAACGTTATACTACATATTCGGTGCATTATATTTTACAGCTGCACAGGAGAACAGCACCTGACGTTCCAGGGAATCGATTACTCATCCTGGGGTTTGTGGCAGAACCACGTCGCACTTACAGTCATGACTTTGATCTTTCTCTTCATCGCTTACATCAAGCTCAGATTCATTCATAAGTTCTCATAAATGTTCTGATTTGTGTTAAATGTCAGCTTTATCATATAATATAATTGTATCCTTCTTTACAATAAGGATGTACGTAGATGTGATTCTTTCAATGCTGATTTCATCCCAAGTTATCAGGGTTTGATAGTCAACATGAGATCAAAACTGCCCCTTTCCAAATACACATAACTGGTCTTACTATGAACAATTGTAATGCATATTATTTTTCCAGTCTGATCAACATGTCCCCTTTTTTCTTTCTTTTTTATCAAACATATCACACCAAGAACGATAACTATATTAGCGTCCACACCAATGCATGATATCGTTCAGTTTATTATAAGCATGCGCTTCAGATTTGTAGCCTGCCACTTTAAATGCTAAAGCTCTTAAAAGCAGGGTGGATTCTGATTGGCTGTCAGTGTTTTTATAGTTTATCACCTGAAAAAAAAAAACATGATTCCATTTCCAACGATATCGTTTCTCTGTGCCATTATTAATATAGTTGTGTGAACACTCTGCTATTCTTTTATGTTAAGAATTATTTTTAAAACCATATCGTTACAATTGGTGTGAACGGGCCTTTGAAGAAGTAAAATGGGCTGTAATAAATCTAAACATAATTATTATAGTACAATTAGTAAGATCTTAATGAGAATAATTTGTAAACCTATACTAAGTTTAATGATTTGCGCTAATCAACTTAAACTTAAATATTTTGTCTATATTGAATAATTTGAACCCCTATGTTACAAACAGGACAAGGGTTGTGCACAGGCCTGGTACGGCTCGCTCCTTCATAATCCATGTAATTGGTCTTAATGAGTTGTAATCCACTGCAGACATCAGTGAGATTACTGAAGCGCTAAAAGCACAGACGAAAGCTAGCTAACTCTTTCATTGATAACTACACAATATCCCTTTATTGTACAGGTCTTACAGTCGAGGGCATCATGACTGGGATCAAGCTACACGTGCTTCGTGAACAAATAATGAGCACATGATGAGTTTCAATGGTTTTTATTTCAAATGACTGTCGTATTGAACTGTAATAATGAATAATGTGTATGTAAAAATGTGAGAGTACCATAGTTACAGAGGTTATTGCACAAATTGAAAATTTTTTAAAAAAAAATCCAAAAAAAATCATTAAAGCTGCAGTCCGTAACTTTTTTTGGTGTTCAAAATTTATAATAATGAGCGAGTACATCATGAATCCACTTTCCAAACTGTGTTTTAGTCTAATCTTGAATCAATACGGTATATAATAAGTGTTTATACATTCATGCAGTTCTGTTTATTAAACGCTAGAGCGCCAAAAGTTACGGACTGCAGCTTTAAGATCTTTGATATTTTTATTAGGCTTAAAGGAGAAGTGTGTAATTTCTGCTTCTCTAGCGGCACCAAACGGTGAATAGTTTGAGCAGCCCAACTAGGCCCCAACATAACAAATTTGGCTGTATATTCATACGACGTGTTTGAAAACAGCTAGTTGTGCAGAAACTATATACTTTACCTTTAGGAAAAGCTTTGCAAATCCTATCTTAAGACAAATAACGCATGGGTTTCCCATGAAATCAGATGCACTCCAAATCGAAGTTTGTTTCAAATTACAAAAAGTATCAAAATGATTTAAGTTTCATAATTATTCAAAATAAATGTAGAAATGATTAACAGAACATGCCACACTTGTATTAAATCAAGACAAGAACTATAAAATATGCAAAGCAAACCATAAACTTGAGTGAAATTGCACTAAAGTTGATATATACTGTATAAAGCAATGTGTGACCACTATATGTATGTTTACTTTTCGCACGTTTTTGTGTTTATTAATAGCTATTTTCACACATTTCTTCTGATTATATATAGAATGATATTGGTCCTCGCTGAACATTATTTCCTTCATTACATTCATCATTGTAAGCTTTCCAACTGGCTTCTTCAATACTGTTGAAACTGGACTTAAATACTGTAGGTTAGTGAAAGCTTAATGAATAACTAAGTATATACTGCATTTATTTGTAAGCAGCGCATTCAATCATAGCAGGGTACAGTAAAAAAAAAAAAAAGTGATTTACAATATATTTGGGTTTTTCTGAGCCATTTCTACAATGACTTCTAAGTGTTTTTAGAGACTGTGTCAAGTTCCCCACAAGTGTCTTGAACACGATCCACTAATATTCATTTTGAATAGTGTATCTATTGTATTATGATTCTGAATGTTTTATCATTTGATACTTGCTACTATGAAAATGGTTCAAGAACTTTTTGGGACGAATGTTTACTGTAAATTAGGAGTTTGATGAAATGATTGCATCAGTAGATAGTATAATTATAGCTAGGATTGCCTGAAAATACGGGAAAGCAAAATCCACATCAAATACATATTAATACATGTTAATATGAGTAAACTAAAGCTAAGCTGCCACTGACTGACCTTAAAATCTAATTTGCTTTATTAGAACATCCACAAAAATCTCTTTTCAATGAGTAATAGTGAAACTGTGTTTTAGAACTTCAAATTTATCTTCATTTTTTGCATTATAAAGCACTGTAAAGCCCCAATTAACTTTAATATAAAGAAACACAAATAAATAGCTTTGTGCAGGACTATTAAACAGCTGTGGCTTTAATACTTTTAAGTAGATTTTGCCCAGTGCACTGCACCAAATTGTGAAACAATGAAATTCATGATCTGTAGGAATGTTTTTTTTTTACAACCAAACCCCTTCAAATGTGGCCGGCAGCACTGGCCGCACCATCCGGGCCCTCGTTGGACAGCGAGGAGGGTGAGCGGGAACTGCGTGGGCGGAGCTGAGCGGATGAGATGATGGGAGTGCCCTGATGGTGGCTCACCTGTGACATCGTGTCATCAGACTCCCAGCGCTCCAGTTCGTCTCTCACCAGCCGGTCCATTTGCTCTCGGCGCAGCTCTGGATCTCGCCCCATTCTTTCGTCCTGAGAGCACAAGTTAATGCGTCGGAATGTACACTAAAATTATTTGCAGTGATCCAGTTGACAAAAAAATGACAAAGGGGCCATTCACACAAAACGAGTTTTTGCTTTGAAAAAATAAATGGAATGAATGGGGGAAAAAAAGCAAGTCTATCGCGCTTTTTCACAAAAACTGTTGAAAAAACGCGTTCTGTGTGGACCAGCCCAAAGGCATTTTTGGGAGTCAAGAGCACGCTCCAGATAAGAAAAATAATCTCCATGTCCTAACAAGTTTTCAGGAATAAAATAATGTGTCTAAAAGCGAAAAGTGCTGCCCAACATCACACATATATATTGTATTATATAATGTATTAGTATTTTTATTTAGTACTTAATGATGTTGAAAATTATAAGAAATAGTTTTTTAATCATTTTTTAGTTATTTGGTAATTTAATTATTAAAGTATGGAATAATTACATTTTTTATGCAATTATTTGATCAAAAATACAGTAAAAACTAATATTGTGAACTATAATTACAATTTTAAATATTTTTTTTCTGTTGTAATATATTTTAAAATGTAATTTACTCCTGTGATGTTAGAGCTGAATTTTCTGAATTCCAATTTTTTTTCTTTCTATCTTTTAATTTTTTTTTTTTTTAAATGAATACTTTTGAATTAGCAGGGACGTATTAAATGGATCACAATGAACAGTGAAGACAGATTAAACATTTTTAAGATTTTAAAAACATGCTGTTAATTTTACTATGAAATAATCCTGAAAAAATGTATCACGATTTCCACAAAAAATAAGCAGCAAAAACTGTTTTCTACATTAATTATAAGAAACATTAATAACTGAGCAACAATAATAATTGAGCAGCAAATCAATATATTAGAATTATTTCTGAAGGATCATGTGACATTGAAGAAAACAGTTATCTTAAATTTAGGGCTGTCAAATGATTAATCGTGATTAATCACATCCAAAATAAAAGTTGTTTTTACATAATATATGTGGGTGCACTGTGTATAATTATTTTTATATATATAAATACACACACATGCATGTATATTTAAGAAAAAAATATTATTTATATATAAAATATTTATATATAATATAAATTATATATAAATCTATATACAGTATATACATGAAAATATTTCTTAAATATATACAAGCATGTGTGTGTATTTATATATATAAAATAATTATACACAGTGCACCCACATATATTATGTAAAAACAACTTTTATTTTGGATGTGATTAATCACGATTAATCATTTGACAGCCCTACTTAAATTGTAATAATATTTCACACTGTTCTCACTGTTTTACTTCTTTCAAAAACATTACAAAATCATAATGATTCCAAACTTTTGACCAGTAGTGTGTAATATATATATATATATATATATATATATATATATATATATATTTTTTTTTATAATAAATATAAAAAATGCACTGTTTATTTAATACATATGTTTTATACTTGTGTGTGGTTTTCACTAGGTTTTCAGACACTGCAAAACCATTGGTAGATTTTATCATAATGCTATCGCAATGTTAAAGGTGCATCTATGTAAGGTGCATCCTCAATCTGGCAACCCGCGTGAGCATCGAGTCTGAGGAAGAGGGGGCGGGGGAAACAAAGATCTCTGATATTTTGAATTTGTTATTTCCACCACTAGTTGTCCTTCTTACACACTGCACCTTTAATGTTATAATGCTAATGTGCAAACATTTTTGAAAGGTTTTAAACTGTTTTTATCATCACCTCCATGACTCCATCCAGGATCCGTCCAAGCACATCTCTCCTCTTCATCTTGGCTCTCTCCATGGCCTCTAACTTCACGATAACGGCGTCAATCTTTGACACAATGCTGCCGATCGAGTGCTCCATGCGGTCCACTCGACGCACAAGCCTGATGGGCCACATCAAGCACAGAATACTTTTCAGTTAGAGGTCAAACATTGGATATTGTGAAAACGTAATACCAGTGACAGGTGATGTTTACACTTGGAACTCCTCGTATGACACGCCTCCTGAGCTGCTGCCACGACGACGAGAGCTGTGTCCACTGTCCTCATCATCGTCCTCCTCGGAGTCGTCATGGCTACGAGAGAAGCTCCGCCCACTCACTGGCCTGGGCAGCGAACTGTGCTCCAGATCTAAGTCCTCCTGGCGAGTGTTCAACAGATACTAAACATCTGCTCCAGTGTCGTTTAGTGTGTTCACACTTGGCATGTTTGGTTGGATTAAAACGAACTCAGATGCGATTGCTCTGTTAGTGCGGTTCATTTGAAGCACTAGTGCAATGCCCGTGCAAAATCAGTTTTTTTGTGTTTTTAGTAATTGTTGGTTTGAGTTGCTTAATAGCCTGGGCTACTATTACACAGGAGCCTAAACTCTGAGAAAACGATAACGCACCAGAATAAAATATAATATTCAGAATTAAACAGTGTAGCTGATTTACAGATTCAGTTAAATCACTACTTTTTCAAAAATGAATCGCTACTTTTTCAAAAATGAATCGCTACTTTTTCAAAAGTGAATCGATACTTTTTTCAAAAAAAGAATCGCTACTTTAAAAAAAAGAATTGTTACTTTTTCAAAAAGAATTGCTACTTTTTCAAAAGTGAATCAATATTTTTTCAAAAATGAATCGCTACTTTTTCAAAAGTGAATCGTTACTTTTTGAAAAAGAATCGATACTTTAAAAAAAAGAATCGCTACTTTTTCAAAAATGAATCGCTACATTTTCATAGTTCTATACATAATTTTTCATAGTTCTATACAGTTTTTAAACTATGTATAATTACATTGTAATAAACGTATAATTACATTTTAATAAACGTATAAGACTGTAACAAATGTATATTTAAATTTTTACACTACTTTTTTCAAAAAGAATCGCTACTTTTTCCAAAAAGAATTGCTACTTTTTTCAAAAAGAATAATGTAACAAAATAATAATGTAACAAATGTATAATAATACTGTAATAAATGTATAATTACATTGTAATAAATGTATAATTACATTGTAGTAAATGTATAAGACTAACAAATGTATAAATACAAATTTTTACACTACTTTTTTTCAAAAAGAATCGCTACTTTTTCAAAAAGAATAATGTAACAAAATGTAACAAATGTATAATAATAATGTAAAAAATGTATATTAACACTAATAAATGTATAATTACATTGTAATAAACGTATAATAACACAGTAATGGATAATAACACTGTAACAAATGTATAATTACATTGTAATAAACGTATAATTACATTGTAATGTATAATAAGACTAACAAATGTATAATTATTTTTTACACTACTTTTTCAAAAAGAATCGCTACTTTTTTCAAAAAGAATAATGTAACAAAATAATAATGTAACATGTATAATAATAATAATGTAACAAATGTATAATAACACTGTAATAAGTGTATAATTACATTGTAATAAACGTATAATTGCATTGTAAAAAAATTATAATAACACTGTAATCGCTACTTTTTCAAAAAGAATCGCCATTTTTACCAAAAAGAATCGCTACTTTTTTCAAAAAGAATCGCTACTTTTTTCAAAAAGAATCGCTACTTTTTTCAAAAAGAATCGCTACTTTTTCAAAAAGAATAATGTAACAAATGTATAATAACACTGTAATAAATGTATAAATACATTGTAATAAAGGTAAAATAACACTGTAATGTAAAATTACATTGTAATAAACGTATAATTGCATTGTAATAAATGTATAATAACACTAATAAATGTATAATTACATTTTTTACACTACTTTTTTCAGAAAGAATTGCTACTTTTTCAAAAAGAATATAATATATGTATAATATGTATAACTATAATTATAATATGTATAATAACACTGTAATAAATGTATAATTACATTGTAATAAACATATAATTACATTGTAATAAATGTATAATAACACTGTAATAAATGTATAATTACATTGTAATAAATGTATAATTACATTGTAATAAACGTATAATTACATTGTAATAAATATTTCATAACAACCTTGAAAAGAATCGCTAGATTTCTCGAAAAGAATCGCTACTTTTTTTACTTTTTACTAAGTAAACAGTGTAGCTGACTTAATGTTTAGCTGACAGAATATTTATTTTTAAACCACAATTTTTAAACCACAACCCTCTCTAATGTCAGAATGTTTATTTTTAAACCACAACTTCAATGTGTGCTCCTTTTACAGATATATTTAACGATATATTTTGCATTTCTAATCCAAACAATGTCAAACTCGGCACTGCACTTACTCGAGACACCTGTCAAGTTTGAAATCCATCGGACTAACGGTTCGAGAGATATTCGATTAACAGACAGACAGACAGACAGACAGACAGACGTTCCTGTAATTTATAGATAGATTGAAGTGTGAACGCTGCCATCTGAACCCCGGTGCATCAAACAAGCGGACCGAAAACACTGAAAAGATGAATCTCTGTCCGCTTCCAAACTTACTCTGGTGCGGTTCGACTGATATATGAACACAACACGGACCAAAGACATGTAAATGAACCAAAAACGGGACATGATGTAGAAAGATGAGACTTTAAAAAACACAGAATACTCAAGAATACATAGTCAATCGACATAGTCACAATGTTGCTCATCACAGTTCAGTACAGGCATCAGAACCGCGTCTCCTCACAGCAGATCTGTGTGTGTGTGTGTGTGTGAGACGGAGGGATTCCTGCTGCTGTTTTAACTCTTCACGAGTTCTCAGCTGCTCAAAATATTATCATATGTAGGCTACGCACATACAGCGAGCGCATTTATCCCAGAACACAGCATTGTTTTGGATGTTCGCTAAGTTCCATCATGAAATATACATAATAAAAGGCGACCAATCAGGTTGTGAACGTATCCCTCCCTATGCCTTTAGGTTCGGTATCTTTAGATTCGGTGTTGAAATGCCAATGTGAACGCTAAACGGACCAGTAATAAATGCTTTTTCTCTCTCTTTGGTCCAGACCAAGCGAACCAAACTACAGGTGTGAACACACCCTTAATAAATGAAGTTCTTTATTTTAAATGTTTTAATAGTGCTCTTGAATTTTTTTGAGCATTTCTGTGGCTCAAACAGTAGAGCATGGCACTAACAACGCCAAGGTCATAGGGTTTGATTCCCAGGGAATGCATGATGAACTAATGAGATGAATGCAATGTAAGCGACTACCAAATGAATAAATATAAATAGTTTCCTTTGGTCCATTTCGGGTGTGTTCAGACTTGCAGTTCAGTTTGTTTGGTCCAACTAACAAATAAAAAAACGAAACAAACGCTTAGCAGTCACATTGGCATTTTAACACCGAACCTAAAGGCATAGGGATGCATTCACAACCTGATTGGTCGGCTTTTATGATGTATATTTAACTTACCAAACATCCAAAACAATGCTGTGTTCTGGGATAAACGCACTTGTTGTATGTGCGTAGCTATTTTGACAAGCTGAGAACTCGTGAAGAGCTTATCAAATGTGTAAAGGAGTTAAAACAGCGGCAGGAATCCCTCCGTCACACACACACACACACACACACACAGATCTGCTGTGAGGAGACGCGGTTCTAACGCCTGTACCGAACTGTGATGAGACACATCACGACTATGATGAGAAAAACAGGTATTCTGGAGCATTCTGTCCTGTTTCAGGGTCGCATCTTGTGTCATCATGTCTTGTTTTTGGTTGGTTTACATGTCTTTGGTCCGTGTTGCGTTCATATTTCATTTGAACCGCACCAGAGTTGGTTTGGAAGCGGATCGAGATCCATCTTTTCAGCGTCTCGCTCTGCTTGTTTGAGGCACCAGGGTTCAGATGGAAGCGTTCACACTTATTAAAATGAACCGCAATAACAGAGAAATCGCACCAGGGTTTGTTTTAATTGAACCAAACATGCCAAGTGTGAACGCACCCTTAAATGAAGTGACATGTTACAAAAACAAAACTAATTGTGCAACATCCTTCAGCATTAGTTTTTCACTCACTCGCTCTTTCTCCAGGTCATCTCTCATCTGCTGGTGCTCGTGTTCAGTCAGTTCCTGATCTCCGTCAAGGTCATACTTGGCAAAAATGGCTTCAATCTCAGCATCTGAGTGGCCCTTTCTGTGTACAAACACACATAAAACAATTCGCATTGATCGTTGCGTCCGTCTTGCATTTGTATAAATTAGTGTAGATGAATGTTTCTCACCCTCTGAGGTCTTGCCGGAGCTCATCGAAGCTGAGTTTGCCAGTAGCCTGGTGTAAGCTGTCTGGGATGTCATTGATGGAAGTCTTCTTCAGTTTGAGTTTTACCATTGCCCTGTTATAGCCCTTCTTGATAAGGTCTGTGATCTCCATCTCTGACCTCTGCTGGGCCATGTCAGCTTTCACCTCCGAGTACGTGTCATTGATGATGGCCAAGAACATATTCTGAACAAAGCAAAATGCACCAGTCAAACATAAGCATTCCTTTTTTATATTCGATTTATTTTATTTTCAAGCTATTTCTTTTAGCTCAAACAGTAGAGCGTTGCACTTGCAACGTCAAGGTCATGGGTTTGATTTCCAGGGAAAGCAAAAGCTTATAAAATGTAGAGGCCTCCATATACTTCAAGCGCAATTGAAGAACGAACTGGTGTGATGTCATTTCCAACAAAATCAGGCCAGAACGAAAGTTCGTTTGGAGTTCTTGTCGGGAGTTCGGAAAAACAAACAACAAAGAAAGAAAAAGAACTTTGCTAAATATGTTGGGGCCTTAAAGGGACAGTTCACCCAAAAACACCCTTAAGGCCTGTTCACACCTGGACGAATTTCGCGTGCGATATTCGACGACGTTTAACGCCTCGTGACTAAACAAAGGGCGCCAATGTGAGTGTGCACACGACACGGAAAACGCCACGCGTAAAAGCGTCATTTTTTTTTAAACGGGTTCGTTTTTTTAGTTTGACGCGCCGCGTCAAAAACTATCCGACCAATGAGATTGGCGCTTTTGCTCACGTGTCTGGAGCTTCTGAAGTTACAGTAAAACACAACTTGGGGGCGCTCAAACACAAAACGGTCTTGCTGAGCACACATACGTAACTGCGAAGAAGATATACGCAAAGTAGCGTCTACACTGCCGGGAAGAAATAAGACGAGGAAGATGCAAGGCAAGATGAATGTAGAGCTGCTGGTCTCGTTGGTGTCGGAACATAAAGAACTATATGACAAACGCGACAGCGACTACAAAAATCATGATAAAAGAGAACTGTTATGGAGTGGTATTGCAAAGCAAATGGGCGCCATCTAATGTCAGGGAATGAATTTGCATGTTCACTCGGCTCATCGTCAGCGAAAATCGCTTGGGTGTGAACACAAAAAACGCGTTGAAAAACGCTGGCAAATAACGCGCGCCGATATTCGTCCCGGTGTGTACGAGCCTTTAAGTTGTTCCAAACCTGTACGAGTTTCTTTCTTCTGTTGAACACAAAAGAAAGTATTTTGAAGAATGTTGGTAATCATACAGTATTTCTTTACTACTATGCAAAGTCAATGGGTACCATCAACTGTTTGATTAACAACATTCTTTAAAATATCTTGTTTTGTGTTCAAGGCTGAGAAAGTTCATTTTTGGGTGAACTATCCATTTAAACCTTCAATCATGGAAGAGGAGAGAGGGGAATTGGACCGGGAAAGGACATCAAGATGAAACTTATTAAAATGATTTGAATCCTATTTTATTTTTAAGGTTCAGTTCATGTCATTTATGTCAAGTTCCTCTTGCTGTGTTTACCAGCAAAATCATGAAGATGAAGAACACGAAGGTGGTGAAGTAAATGGGTCCCAACACGCTGTCGGCCTCCTCGATTTCCGAGAAGTCAAAATCACCCAGAATGATCCGGAACTGCGTGAAACTGTGAGCAACAGAAACCACCAACATTAACAATATTCATAATGTCTCACAATGAATTAGTTTTAAATTAAATGA
Source organism: Rhinichthys osculus (assembly GCA_029959095.1). Taxonomy (NCBI): domain Eukaryota; kingdom Metazoa; phylum Chordata; class Actinopteri; order Cypriniformes; family Leuciscidae; genus Rhinichthys; species Rhinichthys osculus. The sequence goes on from JARWKJ010000005.1 coordinate 44,664,068, forward strand.
ATTAGTTTTGAAATGATATATATATATATATATATATACGTAATTATATATATATATATACACTCACCTAAAGGATTATTAGGAACACCTGTTCAATTTCTCATTAATGCAATTATCTAATCAACCAATCACATGGCAGTTGCTTCAATGCATTTAGGGGTGTGGTCCTGGTCAAGACAATCTCCTGAACTCCAAACTGAATGTCAGATTGGGAAAGAAAGGTGATTTAAGCAATTTTGAGCGTGGCATGGTTGTTGGTGCCAGACGGACCGGTCTGAGTATTTCACAATCTGCTCAGTTACTGGGATTTTCACGCGCAACCATTTCTAGGGTTTACAAAGAATGGTGTGAAAAGGGAAAAACATCCAGTATGCGGCAGTCCTGTGGGCGAAAATGCCTTGTTGATGCTAGAGGTCAGAGGAGAATGGGCCGACTGATTCAAGCTGATAGAAGAGCAACTTTGACTGAAATAACCACTCGTTACAACCGAGGTATGCGGCAAAGCATTTGTGAAGCAACAACTCACACAACCTTGAGGCGGACGGGCTACAACAGCAGAAGACCCCACCGGGTACCACTCATCTCCACTACAAATAGGAAAAAGAGGCTACAATTTGCAAGAGCTCACCAAAATTGGACAGTTGAAGACTAGAAAAATGTTGCCTGGTCTGATGAGTCTCGATTTCTGTTGAGACATTCAGATGGTAGAGTCAGAATTTGGCGTAAACAGAATGAGAACATGGACCTATCATGCCTTGTTACCACTGTGCAGGCTGGTGGTGGTGGTGTAATGGTGTGAGGGATGTTTTCTTGGCACACTTTAGGCCCCTTAGTGCCAATTGGGCATCGTTTAAATGCCACGGCCTACCTGAGCATTGTTTCTGACCATGTCCATCCCTTTATGGCCACCATGTACCCATCCTCTGATGGCTACTTCCAGCATGATAATGCACCATGTCACAAAGCTCGAATCATTTCAAATTGGTTTCTTGAACATGACAATGAGTTCACTGTACTAAAATGGCCCCCATCAATGCCACGTAGAATTAAGGCAGTTCTGAAGGCGAAAGGGGGTCAAACACATTATTAGTATGGTTTTCCTAATAATCCTTTAGCTGAGTGTATATATGTACAGGGGGGGGGGGGGGGGGACTTGTTTCTAAGTTTCACTTGTTGATTGGATGTGAAGATGTGGGCGTGGCACCCAAAAATAGGGTAGATAAACGTGAGCTTGCAGAGTCAGGGTTTAAGCGGACTAAATGATTGGAGAAGTCCTGCATACATCACGTCGGGCGTTTTCAATGGAAGATTGATTTAGGCTCAATTTTGATTCAAAATTACGAGGTCAAAAACATACATAGATGAATTGTTCACAATAAGATCTATAACATGCATTTAGAAAATAGTGTGTATTTTCATTTCATGCCAACTTTAGCAAAACGTGTATGAAATTTTTCTAAATAGCTGACGTTTTTGTGAATTATTGTTAATATAACAATATATTCTGAGTATAGGTTATTTAGATGCATCCAAAACTCACATGCAGGCCTGAAATGTGCTGAAGTCGTTGACTTGAGTTCCAAAAACTAAATATGCCAGCTGCGCGTAGGCCAGGAACACGATGAAAAACATGATAGCGAAGCCCATCAGGTCCTTGGCGCAGCGTGACATGGTGGTGGACAGCTGATTCATGGTCTTGTTGAAATTAATAAACTTAAAAAGCTGTGGGAGAATCAAGATGGTTGTATTTTGAGGAAACAACAACAACAACAAATCATTTTGGCACGACAAATGTGGAGATGACACCTCACCTTCACCCATGAAAGGAAGACAATGACGGCAGCCAGGTTGTTGAAGTGAACCTGAAGGCGAGCGAGCGGCTCAAAGTTGGGGTATGTGCTGTGGTTCTCCAGCAGGAAGTGAAGTCTGTGACTGACCGCTGATGTTCTACAGATGTTCATAATGATGGCTGGAACACTGAGCTGTGATGGTGATGAAGAAGATGAACCAAAGTGTCATGCTCAAAAGCACAAAATACACTGGCTAGAGTAAGCTATACGTATTCAGCGTCTAAAATATGTGGCTTACTATAACAATGAGAACGTCCAAGCAGTTCCACAGGCTCTTGAAGTAACGCAAACGATGCAAGCGGATCTCTAGAACTTCTTCCACCAGGTAATACAGCACAAAGAGGCAGAAGGCCACTTCACACATGCCCACAAAGTAGTCCCAGCTGGACACGTAGCGGATAAGACGCACCGTCTGGAACTGCCAGGAGGTCACGGCGCCCCCTGTGGCTGGAAACTCTACTAGCAACCTACAGTAAAGCAGCAGGAGATAGATCTTTGAGGCAAGGTGGTATATTGAGTCAAGAAATGTAGAGCGAGGATGCTAAAGCCATGCTGTATTTTATTATACATCACATAGGCGAGCATGTGAAAAATCTAATTCAGAATTTGTTCCTACCGCGTTCATTACCACGATTAATTAATTGGTTGCCTCATTTTAGTTAAATCATGGCCAGGATTTAACTGAATCAAAGTAGTTTGAGGCCACAATTTACCAAAAACGAGGGAACCAATTAATAAGTCTTATGAACGAATTCTTCAACTCATTTAAATTATATATGTTTAAAAAAATGCAAGACAGAAGGCCAATCACAGTTTAGTATTGCGAATGCTAAAGAAGTCAATAGATGAGTTTTATCTTAATTTTTTTTTTTAATAGTTTAAATGGAGTCTACATGTTAAACGTAGAGCAATATTTGATGCTAGATGCTATATTTTTTAAATAAAATATATTTGCCATATTTTATTAATATATATGCAATATTTATTGCATAAATTACTATTAAAATTGAGTTTTTCATTTAGATAAATAACGTTGTTTTATTAAATAAAATGTATTTGCTATATTGTATTAATATTTAGGCCTATGCAATATTTTATTATAAAAATAACTATTTAAAATTTCGTTTTTTAATTTAAATAAATAGTCATTTAAATTGATGCATGCAAGAAGACCAATCACAAGTCGGTATGCAAATTAGTCAATAGATGATTTTCTAAATTTCTTACATTTCTTTAAAAAAAACTACAAGTTAAACAAAAAATAGTTTAAATAGAGTATGTACAGTATGTTACTGGTTTGGGAAAAATAAATGGCAAAAATTTGAATAAAACTCAATTATTAAATCCCATGCACTTACAACACAGAATCAGTCCATTACCTGACAATACAAAACAAGTTAACGTTGCCATTGTAGACGGAGAAGTCCAGGAACACTGCTCTAGTGCCACGATCCAACCAGAGGTTGTTTTTTAACTCTTGCAGCTGATTGGACGACTTCTCTCGAGTGCGTGAAAGGTCCTGGTAGTAACCTCCACCGTCATAAGTCGACACCTGACCCCAGTAGCTGCTCTCACCCAGACTGCTCTCCTCTGAGTACCTCCACCTGACAGATAAACAGCATGAGAAACCTGTTCAAGACCAAAGATAAAAAAAACATTCAAAATAAGCTATCCGTGTATTTTTACATACGCTGTGCCATTCTTCAGTCCGAATGGTGCCTTGTCCTCATTGGCAGGAGAATAGACATTGTAGCAGTCGTAAACCTCATCCCGCAGGTCTTCGTGGACAGAACAGGACTCATTGCGCACTTTGAGTTGCCGGAGACGTGGGACGCCCAACAGGAGGTTCTCGTAGTAGATCAGACTCTGGTTTTCAGGGAGGCTCTTGTTGTTGTACCAGACCTCCCAGTACATGCCATTAAGAAAAGGGCCTTCTGTGAACTACAGATAATGTTTTCATTAAGGTCGGTTGGAACAAATCTGCATTTTCGTTTCTATAAAAGAGCATAAAAGTCAGAGGATTAATTACTTTCCAGAAGTCTTCCATGGAAGAAAGAGTCTTGAAGGTCGTTGGTTCTCCACTTGTCAGCGGTGTATCCACGAAAAGTTGGGACATGACTTTGGTGTAGTAGTACATGTTGGTGCTCACCATTCCGTAGGTTACTAAAACAAATATAAAGACATATCGATAGTGTGTTTATTTGAAGGTGAATTTTTTTTTTCATGTCCTCCTCCTGCTACAGCAAGTTGAGCTGGAAAGAGATTGACGGATCTGGAAAGAGATTGATGGATCTGGAAAGATGGATCTGGAAAGAGATTGATGGATCTGGAAAGATGGATCTGGAAAGATGGATCTGGAAAGAGATTGATGGATCTGGAAAGAGATTGATGGATCTGGAAAGATGGATCTGGAAAGAGATTGATGGATCTGGAAAGAGATTGATGGATCTGGAAAGATGGATCTGGAAAGAGATTGATGGATCTGGAAAGAGATTGACAGATCTGGAAAGAGATTGATGGATCTGGAAAGAGATTGACGGATCTGGAAAGATGGATCTGGAAAGAGATTGATGGATCTGGAAAGATGGATCTGGAAAGAGATTTATGGATCTGGAAAGAGATTGACAGATCTGGAAAGAGATTGATGGATCTGGAAAGATGGATCTGGAAAGAGATTGACGGATCTGGATTGATGGATCTGGAAAGAGATTGATGGATCTGGAAAGAGATTGATGGATCTGGAAAGAGATTGACGGATCTGGAAAGAGATTGACAGATCTGGAAAGAGATTGATTGATCTGGAAAGATGGATCTGGAAAGAGATTGATGAATCTGGAAAGAGATTGATGGATCTGGAAAGAGATTGATGGATCTGGAAAAATGGATCTGGAAAGAGATTGATGGATCTGGAAAGAGATTGACAGATCTGGAAAGAGATTGATGGATCTGGAAAGATGGATCTGGAACTGGAAAGATGGATCTGGAAAGAGATTGATGGATCTGGAAAGATGGATCTGGAAAGAGATTGATGGATCTGGAAAGAGATTGATGGATCTGGAAAGATGGATCTGGAAAGAGATTGATGGATCTGGAAAGAGATTGGCAGATCTGGAAAGAGATTGATGGATCTGGAAAGATGGATCTGGAAAAAGATTGATGGATCTGGAAAGAGATTGATGGATCTGGAAAGATGGATCTGGCAAGAGATTGATGGATCTGGAAAGAGGTTGATGGATCTGGAAAGAGATTGATGGATCTGGAAAGATGGATCTGGCAAGAGATTGATGGATCTGGAAAGAGGTTGATGGATCTGGAAAGAGATTGATGGAAAGAGATTGATGGATCTGGAAAGAGATAGATGGATCTGGAAAGAGATTGATGGATCTGGAAAGAGGATCTGGAAAGAGATTGATGGATCTGGAAAGATGGATCTGGAAAGAGATTGATGGATCTGGAAAGAGATTGACAGATCTGGAAAGAGATTGATGGATCTGGAAAGATGGATCTGGAAAGAGATTGACAGATCTGGAAAGAGATTGATGGATCTGGAAAGATGGATCTGGAAAGAGATTGACGGATCTGGATTGATGGATCTGGAAAGAGATTGATGGATCTGGAAAGAGATTGATGGATCTGGAAAGAGATTGACGGATCTGGAAAGAGATTGACAGATCTGGAAAGAGATTGATTGATCTGGAAAGATGGATCTGGAAAGAGATTGATGAATCTGGAAAGAGATTGATGGATCTGGAAAGAGATTGATGGATCTGGAAAAATGGATCTGGAAAGAGATTGATGGATCTGGAAAGAGATTGACAGATCTGGAAAGAGATTGATGGATCTGGAAAGATGGATCTGGAACTGGAAAGATGGATCTGGAAAGAGATTGATGGATCTGGAAAGATGGATCTGGAAAGAGATTGATGGATCTGGAAAGAGATTGATGGATCTGGAAAGATGGATCTGGAAAGAGATTGATGGATCTGGAAAGAGATTGGCAGATCTGGAAAGAGATTGATGGATCTGGAAAGATGGATCTGGAAAAAGATTGATGGATCTGGAAAGAGATTGATGGATCTGGAAAGATGGATCTGGCAAGAGATTGATGGATCTGGAAAGAGGTTGATGGATCTGGAAAGAGATTGATGGATCTGGAAAGATGGATCTGGCAAGAGATTGATGGATCTGGAAAGAGGTTGATGGATCTGGAAAGAGATTGATGGAAAGAGATTGATGGATCTGGAAAGAGATAGATGGATCTGGAAAGAGATTGATGGATCTGGAAAGAGGATCTGGAAAGAGATTGATGGATCTGGAAAGATGGATCTGGAAAGAGATTGATGGATCTGGAAAGAGATTGACAGATCTGGAAAGAGATTGATGGATCTGGAAAGATGGATCTGGAAAGAGATTGATGGATCTGGAAAGAGATTGATGGATCTGGAAAGAGATTGGCTACACTGGGTTAAGAGAATGTATATTCACATAAAAAATCTTACATACTTCACCTTTAAACATAATCTTTAAAACTATGGAGCCCCTAAAGGGACACCGTGATACATGTAAAATGTTAAAGCATTTGAGCTGACTATAAATACAAGTCAAAAAGGGAATTGCTGCTGTGGTCATTTTGAGGAATTAAAGTGCCTGTTATTCCAGACCAGGGAAACGGACAATTTTAGAAATATTTTTCCATTATGACATCTGATTCTCTATGCTTCATGGCAATTCATTTTGTTCCGTTCAATATAAATAAAACTTTATACTTTTTAAGTATCATTAAGTTTTATGCTCGATTAAACTGACTCTTCATCTGAGAACTGTTACTCTAGCATGTAAGGAAAGGCAATGTAAAAGCATTAAAAACATTAATGTAACAAGGTGTGTATTAACATATTTAAGCATGAAACTGTCCATAATTCAACCTACATATGCAGAGAGTGACCAGAAAGAGGATGTAGGTGATCATTTCTCGTAGGACGGTTTTCAGATACATCTCTCTGTTACTGTTGCTCTCGCCCAAAAGACGAGTGTCCCACAGCGCTGAAATAGAGAATGAAATGAAGAAATATCAATTTTCCACCAAAGTTAATTAGTGAATTCTCACTTATTTTCTTTCTTAATTATTTTCATCTGAAATGTTTGATCTATTTCTTTCTTTTTTTTAATGATTTTTACCCTTGACTTTTAATGAGGTACTTATTGAAAATGTAGTAGATAGGCTATGTACTACTTTAAATTTGAATGTTTTTTCTTGTCTTTTCTTTTTTTCTTTGTTCTTTTTTTCATTCTCTTCTGCTCACCAAGTCTACTTTTATTCCATCAACAATACTGTGAAATATTATTACAATTATTATTTATTATTAAATATAATTATTATTTCAGCATTATTACTAAAGTCTTCAGTCACATGATCCTTCAGAAATCATTCTAATATACTGATTTGATGCTCAAGAATCATTTCTTATTATTATCAATGTTGAAAACAGTTGTGATACCTTCAAACCATGATACCCTGAATAGAAAGTTGAAAGGAACAATTTTTTTTAGGAATTAAATAAAAACAAAATACATTATAAATGTATTTACTGTCACTTTTTTATCAATTCAATGCACGCTTGCTTAATAAAAGAGATTAATTTATTTTAAAAATGATAAAGTTAGCGAATTACAAATAGTGCACATTAACACTAACAGACAGGCACCTTGTCATTGATTTTACTTGAGACATTATTTTGGCCCATTTATGAACTTTATTAAAAAAAGTATGACCCAGGGTTTTAGAAGATTTGGTAACACTTTAGTGTTGTTTATTACCATGCATATTACTATTTGCTGTTTATAAAGCACATATTAATGCCTTATTCTACATGACCATATTCTACATCCCTTAATCCTACCTAAACGTAACTAATACCTTTCTAGGTATTTATAAGGAGTAATTAAGAGTTTACATGAGGCAAAAGTCGTAGTAAATAGTTAGATAATATGAGAACTGGACCGTAAACTAAAGTGTGACCTAAGTGACCAAAGTATTATATTTTCTTTATAGTGAAACATACATAAAATTATATAAGTAAGTTCAACCAAAAGTTTCACCTCTCATTTTCTCGAGTATCCTCTTCCCACAGCTGCGGTGTTCTTGTGCCGGTGGAGTTGGATACAGTCCTCTGTTGATCCGCGCACTGATGCCGGAGAAGCTCCCGGGTCTGCCGCTGCTGCTGCTGCTGGACGCCGTGGACACGGACCTCCGACTCGGGCTCGCCGGAGGCCAGTCTGCTTCCATCATCCCCTCCTCCGGCTCGAAGCCTGGGTTATCCCGGCTCCACGCCTGTCTGGAGCTGGAGGCGGGTGGGGAGGGGGTCTCATCGGGCACTCCGAGGCCCACTTCAAGTTCTTCATGATGCATTTTTTCCATCTCGATCCCTTCATGACGCGGAGATGTTGCGGGAGATGCCGCCTGGGTCTGCGGTGCTTGAGGACGGACGCGACTGGAGCTCATTGTGTCATTTACAGTAACCGAATATAAACAAACGTCTTCATTTCAGTAACTCTGGATGATTGCGACTCTTATGAAAAGCGCAACGGGACGCCACGAACTCGTATTCAGAAAATCTCGGATTTAAATTCCTTTAAGCAAAAAGTTATTGAGTTATTGTTTAAGCTTTTTAAAAACTCTAAATCCACTATTACGATGGTATGTGCAACAGAAATAAGTTACGTAAGAAAATTCGACTTTAAACTTCATACAACAACAAAGGGTTTTGTCTGAAAGAACAGACGGTTTGTAAAATAGGAATAGTTTACTTGCATGTTAACGTTACACTCTGAAATAATTTTGAGTAACTTAGCTTCAGTCCAGCTTTTGTGAGAGTGGGGGAAAGCAGTTTTCCAGTCCACACTCAGCCATCTTTGTTCCCAGTTGTTCCCAGACTAGAGGAATCCAGTTACACACTGACATCAACCTCTGGAAACTTCAACATTTCCCAGCTCCTCCCTTCTGTCCACCTCACTTTCACTGACACTCACAACATCATTTAAACGTTCGTTTAATAAAAAGATAAAACAATTGTAAATGGTTTACAATACTTAACATTGATTTATAAAGTGGTAAAAAAGTTTTAAAATATTAACCATACATATTCAGTCTAAAAAAGTGACTTCGTTTGTTCAGCGTTACACAGACAGTTTGCATTTCACACTCTGTTGTTATTGTTTGCGAATAATGCGAATAAGTTGCCAGGCAACAAGATGACGCCCCCCCCTCCAGGATTTGATGTGGAAGGATGAGTCACCGTTTGATGAACCAATCAAGAGATCAAACCAAAACACTTTCTGTCTGATTTTTTACAGTCTATGGTCTGATCACTTCATGCATGAGAAGTTCTACTGGTTATATTAGTAAATAACCACAATAATTCAGTTTAAAATAATGACTATCAAAGCAGTGCTTTAGGGGAAACCCTGCGATATTTCGTACGAATTTTACGAGGTGGCTAATTCGTACTAATTTATACGACCTCACTCGTACAAATTCGTACGATTTTTGCTAATTCGTACATTTTTTACGAGTTACCAAATTCGTATGAATTCGTACGAATGACCTACCCCTGACCCGCCCCTAAACCTACGTGGGTTTAGACAAATCGTACGAATTCGTACGAGTGAGGTCGTATGAATTAGTACGAATTAGCCACCTTTTAATCACTCCTACGAATTCGTACGAATTGGTCGTGAGATAGTTGCCATGAAGAACCTTAAAGGGGCAGGTCACCAAAACATTTTAATTCAAGTTGCGTCCCAAATTACGCATTACACTCTATTCACTTATACACTACACAGACAGCCACATAGTGTCGGCCCAGATCCGGCCCACATCTTGTACGCACTAGCCGCGTTTCCACTGTCGGGCCAGTGCGAGCCAGGGCTTTAAACGAGCCGTGCCGGACTAAAAGCCTCAGGCCTGTAGCACAGGGCCCAAAATCTGCTGCGTTTCCACTGTCGGGCCAGAAGCTCTAGTGCTTCACTAAAACCTGCCCTTAACATGCCTCTCTGGAACAACGTTACACTAAAACACAATTTCACCAACAAATGGAAGCTTTATCAGAAAACTAATCAGAAAGAAATCACTGGAAACACGCCCGCTTTTGGCCCGACAGATGAAACACAATCCACATGTACCAGATGTGGCTCGGATCTGGGCCGACACTATGTTGCTGTCTGGCTAAACTTATGCACTAATACTTTCTAGAGTTGAAAATGGACCTGTAAAACCATATCTGGACATTTTAAATGCCCTTAAATAAGCCACATACCCTAGATATAAGAGACTAAATTTAAATATTATTTCAACACATTCTAGAGCACCTTTAAAAGTTACATTTTTAGGCTCATAAAATGATTAGGATGTCAAAATGATCGAAATGACCAATCAAATCGAAGAAGGTGTCTTACTGTCACTGTCACAATGCAACGAGAGATCGTGGAAAGGTTGTTCGGGGAGTAATTTGCTTTTGGGATAATTTGTTAATTGGGAAAAAAACTGGTCTTTACAGCAGAAATTCTTACTCACAAATAAAGTGAAAGAAATTTACTTTAAGCCCATACACAGGTTGTATGCTGTTATATTATGGGATGTATGCTTTCTCTTTTGTATATACCGTTCTATGCAACAACAAAAAAAGAACCCCGAAATGGTTTTTTTTATTATCTTTTTTTATTAAATCAAATGGTCTGCTATTCATGTATTTTACAAACAGCAATATGTTTCGGTCATTAATATTATGCTTAATTATTCCTAATGCTTTTTAGTATTAAATAATTAATTTAGTGAGCTTGTAAAAACATTTATTTGTCAAGTACTGTTTTTTTGTAGGCTACTTTTGGCAATTAGGCCTTCAACTTTGACTTGGTAACTTTGACTTTGATACAGAAAATGCATGCATAAAGCACAGTATTTACACACTTTTGGGACAAGACTTGATCAGTCGTTCACTATGCAATTAAGTATTGTTTTTCTGGTATTCGCATACCACAGCAAGTCTACAAATTCTGCCATATAAGGGATATTCAGTGAGTCATGAAGCCTCAGACAAGTCCAAATAGGCCTACATCTCATTGATAATGTTTAGAGAGGGTTTGAAGCAAATGTTTTTCCTCTCTAAATCTCAACTTTGTTGCCTTTTCATCCACCTTTACAAGTGTCTCCATTGTCTTCCAGTTTCTGTTAGATTTCAAGCCCACCCTGGCTGTTTGTGTGGAAACATTTGGTTACCTAACTTCCCCTTGTCTTTACATAAAAGCATCCCTCTCCAGATCTATCACCAACTTATTTATCTTTGTTCCTCAGTGGTGGAATCGACTCCCAACACCTGTTAGAACTGCGGACACTGTACTAGCTTGTGAAGCTATATCTACCATGAGGAATCTGCCCACACTTCCCAATCCTCAAGGGAATAAGCAGGGCTCTGGACTGTATACAGGGGGAATGAATGGTTCTGTTAATACTCAACCTAGGGTAGTGTGTGGGAAACTGCAAATGCTTATGAGAAGTTTACCTAAAGTACTTCAGGATTACACTAATGGCAGAAAACAAGAGGACCAGTTAAGCCAGTGGTCAGGCCTGCGATGGCCATTCAGGTGTCTAGCAACTGGAAGCTCTTCTTTTTACAACTTACTCAGATCTTATCAGAGAGTGTCAGCCGTTCAGAGGCCCTGCAGGGGAAGTTCAGTTTCTTCTCGCTGTGTTTAGGGTGCAGGGCAGAGATTGATGTACAATCGATTAAATGTTCATGTCTATATAGGCAACAGCCTCCTAACAGCATGTTCAACATGGGCTCCATTTAATTTATTTGATAAACCCTGTGCTATTGGCATCAATGATTCTTACAGTGTGTACACAAATTATCATTGTTTTGTTAAACATTTTCTTTATTTTGGTATATAGTTGTATTGTACCAACTTGCAGCATGTCTCTAATAAAAGAAGATCTAAATAATTATCTAAACCCTTATCTTTTCCTCATTTAACATACCTTTCAAGGGATAGTTCACCCAAAAATTAAAATTCTGTCATAATTTACTCACCCTTGAATTGTTCCAAACCTGTGTGAATTTCTGCTAAACACAGAAAATAATTTAAAGAATGTCAGTAACCAAACAGTTGATGGGCCTCATCCCATATATTTTTCTTTCATTCAGTCAATGGGGCCCAACAACTGTTTGGTTACGGACATTCTTCAAAATATCTTCTTCTGTGTTTAGCAGAAGAAAGAAATTCATTCAGGTTTGGAACAACTTGAGGGTGAAGAAATTATGATCGAATTTTCATTTTTGGATGAACTATCTCTTTGACCTAAAATGTTACTTGTTTTGTATTCATATATATTCATATTTATTATTATTAGCATAACACCAAGAGATGTTCATTCATATATATATATATATATATATATATATATATATATATATATATATATATATATATATATATATATATATATATATATATGTGTGTGTATGATATTGGGTCAATGGGGCAAACACAGATTTCACTTTACACAGGAAAATATAAAACAAAACATGATTGGTATTCTTCTGACCTGTGATTCTGACAAGTCCCGCCTTTGACCTGATACTTGTTTGCTTTCGTTGCCACGGCTATATGAACGACTTCTTAACTGTCTAATCACGATCGACTTGGATGCCATTCTGACCAATCTGATTGGTTAGTGGGTGGAGTCTTGACGCGTTAGAGGCGGGACTTGTCGGAGCCTCCATCACTTCCTGTGCCGCATCCTGTAAAGCTCTACGCTTCCTTCTAGAGTTCAATACGCACAGTGGACCCGGCACTTCAGTAAAGCAACTTCTGCGAATATATATATCACACTATTTATTTGTTTACCAAGTGTGAATGCAGCAGCTCAGAATGGAGACATCTGGGAACTCGAGTAAGAAGCAGAAACTGAGTAACGCGCCTGAGAGTTGGGTGAGTAACGGTAGCGGCTGTAAATTGAGGGATATATTCATATTGCATTGCTAATATAGTAACTTACAGCTACAGTACCACACCTCGTGCTTTGAATAATAGTGTTTTTGATTATGATTCATCTGACCCACAGTATTTTAATTCATAATATAAAATCTAGAATAATCGTTCTCGTCATGGAGGTCCTCGGCTTTGATAAGTGTATGAAAAGGATGAATGCATATAATCCTTTTATTTGTGCATATTGTCTGTCTTAAAACCTAGTGAGCTTCTACAGTATTTCTGGCATCAAAAGCACGGGTATCTTTACTTTTTTGACATGTAACGTTACTATAATACTAACATGGCTTCTTTGACATGTACCATGGTAGTCTTTGGATGTAAATACCTATGTAAATACCATGGTACATATGGTAATAATTCTGTACCAGGTTATATATATATATATGAAATTTGTAATTTTTGTTGTTGCATTTTTTGCATCATAGGCATGTGCAAGTGGAATTTTTTATGCAATATTGTGCAATAGCCTATTTATAAATATCATCAATCATCAGTAAAAAATGACCCTGTTTGTTGGACAACTACAATTTTCTTATATATACACACCGTATAAATATTTATATATATGTATGTGTGTGTGTGTGTATACAAAAAAAAATTGTATAAGAAAAATATAAGTGGTCCAGTACTATGGTATAAACCAACATACCATGTAATTACAATCTGATACAGCCAATGTCTTTCTTGAAGTGCTTCACTTCAGTCAATCACACAGGAGGCCTTTGTCAAAGATGAGGCAGATTAAATGAATCTGAATCTGCAATTTGTGCAGGGGATGCAAAGAGCCACCAATGTGACATACCAAGCCCATCATGTGAGCAGAAACAAGCGTGGACAAGTAGTCGGCACTAGGGGAGGATTTCGAGGATGCACGGTGTGGCTTACAGGTAGAACATGAATGACGTGATTTAATCTTCATGGTTGTGTGTGTCCAAAATGTTCAGTAAATATGAAGACCGCTCTGTTGTGCGTCCTCAGGTTTGTCTGGTGCAGGTAAAACGACGGTCAGCATGGCTCTGGAGGAGTATCTGGTGTGTCATGGCATCCCCTGCTACACTATGGATGGAGATAACATCAGGCAGGGCCTCAATAAGAACCTGGGCTTCAGCCCTGAGGACCGCGAGGAGAACATTCGCCGTATCGCGGAAGTGGCAAAGCTGTTTGCTGACGCGGGGCTCGTGTGTATCGCCAGCTTCATTTCCCCATACAGCAGGGTGAGAAACACAGGGAGCTGTGTGTATAAAACTTCTTAACAATGTAAAGCCTGCCATATCAAATAACAGGAAAATTTGTTTATTGAACCTGTTTTGTGTCATATTTGATACATCAGACTTTTATGAACCATAGAATTTGATATAGTGAGAATATGGAGCTCATGCATGAGGAGGAAAAAATATACATTTTGCAAACTGAGAAAAAATATACAATTTGGTGCAAATGTTGTTATTTACATAGCTTTTAATGTAAATCAATGAGATTTTTTAATAGCAGCATGACAACATAAAATGCATATAAATATCAGTTGTCACTCAATATCTTCCAGTGTTTCTCAGGAGGATTATATTTAAATTCTTAGTTTTAAGACCAAAACTCTGTAGTTTTTATAGCAGGTGGTGAAATGTATAATGTAATGCAATATAATGATGATTGAGAGATGAATAAATAATTTTGAAATTAACAAACAAATTCCTCAATAGCCTGTTATATCATATTTGATACATTTTAACATGAGTTTTCAAAAATAATTATGTATGGATGATCAGGTAAACCTAAGTTGCTTTAGTCCAGTGAATGTTATTCTTGTTTACTCTATAAAATCATTAAATATAAAAAGTATAAACTATTAATAGGACAGAAGGCATGTAGTGGATTGTGTGCAATCTAAAACAAGAGTTGTTCAGCAAAGTTTTGATCATTTTGGTCATTTAGAGGCATTAGAAATGAGATATTTTAGGGTTAAAACATTTGATTAATATTGTTTTGGCCGCAGGACCGCCTGAATGCCAGGAAGATCCATGAAGCTGCTGGTCTTCCGTTCTTTGAGGTGTTTATAGACGCTCCTCTGGATGTGTGTGAGCAGAGAGATGTGAAGGGGCTCTATAAGAGGGCTAGAGCTGGAGAAATCAGAGGTAAGACAATCATGTTTGTTTTTTTTGGCATATCCAACTCAAATCATTTTAGTTTTTTTGTAGTCTGCTGCAAATGTCCTCATGAAATACAATGGTTGCTCTTCAGATTCAAACTACACATATTGGACTTCATCTCAGTTGCTGTCAGATTGTATTAATTGAATTTTTTTTCTTTTCTATTTGTATCTATTTGGACATGAATACGTAATGTCATGCAAAATATGTGTCCAAATACATGTATTTACACTCACTTAAAAAAAAAAAGAGCCTAGCTAAAAATTGCAAAATATTTAATTGTCTTTTAATGTTCTCAACCATTTTAATCAGAAATCACTGGTCAGGAAATTAGCAAGAATTGCACAAATACTGTAGATTAGGTAACTCAGCACAGAATAATCTTTCCCTATTTACAGACAATGGAGACAGCAATGGCTTTTTAAATAGTGGATTTGCTTACATTTTGCATAATTTCCTGACCAATAAATTGTGGTTAAGACAATTGAAAGCTTAGTGTGTAGCCATTTTGGGCTTGGCCCTTTTTTTTTTTTTTTTTGTTGATGCACTGTATGTTATGGCTCAGATTTAATCTCATACTGGTCAGTAGTCAGTAGAGCAATCAGTCCTAAAGTTTTAAACCTAAATGGATTTGTGTGGTGCTGTCAATAAAATCAAAGCATCCTCTTCAATTTTGCAAAGATCTTGCAAACCTGACTGTGCAGAAATATGTGAAATGATTGAGTTAGACAAGACAAGGGCCCTGGGATGATCTGAGGCACTGAAGGAGGACAACATGTTTTGTCTGAGAAGAAAAACACCAGAAAAGCGTTTACTGGATTTTTGCAGAATGATGAAAAAATGGAGCTTGTGGCCTTTTTGGTGCGCATTAACACTTCATCTCGAGAAACACAATTGTGATATCAGCAGTTTGTACTTTTGAGAGTAAGTTAAAGGTTTTTGAGGTTACACAAAACTTTTTGAGCAAACGAGAGGTGATTCATCACAACCTTTTTGGTTTCCTGAAGAATCTGGAAATAGGAGACACTGGACTCGCTCTTGACTGACTCAGTGTTTCCTGTTGTTTTTGTTAAATTCAATTTCTATTGCTGTGGACCTGCAAATTCAGTAACGGCCAATCAGATGAAGAGTGACACAGGAAACACTGCTGTGAAAGTTGAAAATTACTCACATTAATCTTAAAGTTAAAGTTGCTAACATCTCGTGATGAGAATGAGTGATGTTTATAGCAGGAAGTGTCTTATTCACATGCGCATATTAACTACGGTGGAGGAAAAATGCTAAATCCTTCCAGCATTACTAAGGACTTAGTCCCGTTTAATGAAAAACTGCTTTCAAGAAGTGCATCCCAAGCATGTCTGTTTTAATGTAACCGGCTACTCTTGTTGTCCTCAGGGTTCACGGGAATAGACTCTGAGTATGAGAAGCCAGAGGCCCCTGAACTGGTACTAAAGACTGATTCTTGCAGTGTGAACGAGTGCATCCAGCAGCTCCTGGACCTCCTGCAGGAGAGGGTAAGCTCACTCCATTCGTTCATGTTAAACTGAATTCTGTTTTTTAAATCTGTTAGAGAGTTTGTAATCTAAATGTCTGATTGTTGCAAGCGGTAAAACATCTTGGTAACACTTCCTTTTACAGTACAGTACTTACGTGTACTTACCTAGAAAGTACTGGCTAATATAAGGTAAGTACATGGGTTAGGGGTAGGTTCAGGGTTAGTACCTAGTAATTACCCAGTAATTATAGTTACTATAATAAGTACATAGTAAGTAAATGGGTTACAGGACTGTAAAAGGAAGCGTTACAGACATCTCTTGCTACAGAAGTTTTTCTCATTTACATGCACATGTACAGTATATACTGGTATCAATTGGAATATGGCAATATTACGATTATTATCAAGTCATGTGACTGCCACAGTCTGATATCCTGATTCAGTTTTTGCTACCTCTGGAATATGCCTGTTTTATTCGGAAATTTGTTGCATGTAAACACCTTATACAAAATCCACTGAAAGAAGATATTAACTGTTTTGTATTTTAAAAATGTATTTTATTCATGTGACACAAAGCTGCTTTTCAGCATCATTACTCCAGTCTTCAGTGTCACGCGATCCTTCAGAAATCATTCCAATAAGATGATTTGGTGCTCAAGAAAAAAGCACCAAATTTGGTCTTGAAAAAAAGTTGTCGTGCTTAATATTTTTGTGGAAACCATACTTTTTACTGTCACTTTTGATCAATTTAATGTGTATTTGCTGAATAAATGTACTAATTTCTTGAATGAAAATGAGACCGATATAACAAAAGTGTTGTATTATTATAAATACTTGCTCGACACTTTCCATTCCATGGCGTTGTTTGTGAAAAGATCGTAATAAAACTGAGCATACTGTATAACCAATGGCAGCATCTTGAAACTCCCAGGAAATAACAGTGGGAATAGAAAACACGCACGTGTAGATCATCATATAACATCCATGTTAACAGGAATATTCCAATGCCTGAACACATAAACTTTGTATTCCAAATATTGCTACAAACCGAAACAGATTCTATTATGCATTAGATTCTAATGTGACAATGACTCTATTGTGACATCAAACTAAGATGATGGGGTTAATATGGAAGCTTTTTTCCGCCACAGAATGAAAAATAAAAAAGGTAATTGCGACTTTTTATCTCACATTTCTGCCTTTTTTTCTCACAATTGCGAGTTTACATCTCGCAATTCTGACTTTATTTCTCAGAATTGCGAGATATGAAGTCAGAATTGCGTGATATAAAGTCGCAATTGCGTGTTATAAAGTCAGAAATGGATGATATAACATCGAAATTGCGTGTTATAAAGTCAAAAATGGCTGATATAACATCGAAATTGCGTGTTAGAAAGTCAGAAATGGATGATATAACATCGAAATTGCGTGTTGTAAAGTCAGAACAATCATGTTAAACGCATTAATAAGTTTGCCGTACTGCCTAATGAAAACCTGGGCGCTTATGTGAGAGGGCAGGGGAGACGCATTTTCTTTCGCCATGTTTCTGACAAACCGCTCACAGACATCACGTGTGCGCAACATCTATTCTGTACCCACGTAAAAATGCATTGAAACTTTAATTAACTAGAGATATTTCAATTGGGTGATTATAATTTAATGTTTTGTTAGGTCTTTTTTTTGTGATTATTTTGCGGTTAAATTAGGAATTTTGCAGGATCGCAAAAAAATGCGACATTTTGTTGATTTTGCGTTGTATTCAGCGATCGCAGAATCGCGAAAAACTGGAGGGACTGACAAATGGCTGAGGCTAATACAGGACAGTCCGTCAGTGGTCGTGGGCGGAGCATGAGCAATATGACATCATATTTCTCTGAAAATTCAAACGGCTTGATTATTGAGTGTTTAGGCTTTTTGATTATAAAAAAAAAAGGAGCGAATGGAATTTTTTCATTGTAGGGTGGTGTGTCCGCACACTGCAAAGACACATTTATATGCAAACCACCATATAATAAAAGTGAATTCTGCATCCGATGACCCCTTTAACATCTTATCTAGATGCTTTCATCATACTTTGATATAAATGACATTGACGTCTCTGTGATAATGTCTTCACCTTCTGTAGGACATCGTGCCTGTGGACGCGTCCTATGAGGTCAAGGAGCTCTACGTGCCTGAGAACAAGCTGGACTTGGCCAAGGCTGATGCAGAGACTCTTCCAGCAGTGGAGATCACCAAGGTATCACTCCTCGACTGTCACTCACATTCAGCCGGCTTCAGATGGCCTGCAAATCCATTTTGACTATTGGCTGTTATGAACTTGAAACATTGTCTGACCTATATTGGTTTTAAACAGTCTAAAACATGTGCAGTTTAAAAGCTAACGTGTGTTGTCTGTTGGTGGGTTAGGTGGACATGCAGTGGGTTCAGGTGCTGGCTGAGGGCTGGGCTACTCCTCTGAACGGCTTCATGAGGGAGAGAGAGTTCCTACAGTGTCTTCACTTCAACTGTCTGCTCGACGGTAAACGCATAATCTCGTGGTATACTTTTAGGCTTGGATTTCTTTTTTATGTGCTGTGTTTTCTGAATGCAACACCAGATGGCGACATTAGACTGTGCAATGCACTTTTTCCTGCTGGCCGCTATTACATTCAGAAGTGATTTTAGAAATAATTTCCATATTTTTTCTACTTTTTATTTTTATGTAATACAGATTTAACTGACAACTTGTAAATCATGATGACAGAGTAAAACACATTTTTAGAAATATTTTGTACATTCATGAAAAATAAAGATCTTATAGGTACAGTACTACTTCGGGCTCATAAAGGCATAGTTCACTCCAAAATATGGCTCCCTTCATGGCGTTCCCAACCAATAAGACTTCGGTTAATCTTTGAAACACCAAAATTTGGACATTTTTATTGAAACCACGATTCATATGAATTTGTTTGACAACACATTTTTGGATCTTTAAAGTTTTGGTTACCTGGACTTTTCAATGGAAAGACAGAAACTCAAGTTACACTTATGTGTACTTATAGTGTACTTACCTTAGAAAGTACTGGTTAATATAAGGTAACTACATGGGTTACGGTAGGTTTAGGGGTAGGTTCAGGGTAAGTAGTTCAGGGTTATTACCCAGTTATTATAATAACTATAATAAGTACATAGTATGTACATGGGGAACAGGACTGTAAAATACAAATAAAGTGCTACTGAAACTCCTCAGGAAACTTATGGATTTGGTACAACATGAAGGTGAGTAAATAATGACAGGATTTTCATTTGTGGGTGAACTATGATGGACCACCGACATAAGGTGAACAAGCTATTACTAATAATCTAATATTTCACTGTTTCTCGGTCTTGGAATGGGTGGCCTATTACAAAATAAACTGAATTTAAGCGAGGGAATCTTAAGGCTCTGCGAGTGGATTTGAAATGACAATTAGTGGTAGATTTAAAAGTGTTATTATAATTTTAATGGAGGGCTTTTGGTTTAGGTTGATCACATGCTTTCAAGGATGTTTGGGCTTTTTAGAAACGGGATCGTCTGAAATAAAAAGTCGGCATCCTTTTGATTACGAGAACAACAAATGTGTGAATTGCTTTTTAAACCACGACGTGTTCCTCGCATTTATAAAACTGTGTAATTACAGCAATCTCCCACATCATGCTTGAGTTTCCAAAAAGTGTCAATTTAGTTTTACGACCTCGTAATGCTCTGCCGTGTGTTGCCTTGCCTAGTATTCAAATTTGTGTTTATGCTATGCATTGACACTCACACACCTATTAAGATTTAAAAAAAAATGGGCCTAGTAGACGTTTGACTTTGGATATGACAGAAATACGGCCAGAGAAAGTCGTTAGTTATTCATGCATTACATCATCAGCGTCATTAGACTTGATTACTGTACATCACACCTTGTGTTATTATTTTTATCCTTACAATACGCCCAATTGGACTCTTGTTGGACCAGACTGGCGTCTTTATGGACGATGCCTGATACTAGTTTAATTTGGATTGAGCTGAAATGGGACACTCAAAGGGCTCGTTCTTATGGAAAACAGCTGTTTCTGCCATGATGTCGGTGTGTTATATTCTGAAAATGGATTTTAAAAGCTTCCCGCTCATATTGCTTTAATCAAGGTGTAGGACCTCTTACTTTCTTAGAAAACTCGTCACTTTGACATTCAGAGTTCTTTGCCTTATCTCGCCCCATAGATCCTTAACTGTTCCCCTTAAGCCCTTTCAAAGCTGTCAATTTCTCAAAGTCTCGTGTTGTTTGATGTATGTGCCGTGCATCTGACCTCTGTTCGTAGGCGGGGTTATTAACCTGTCGGTCCCGGTGGTCCTCCCCGTCTCAAGCTCCGACAAAGAGCGTCTGGACGGCAGCACCGCGTTCGCGCTGGCCTACGGTGGACGGAGAGTCGCCATCCTCCGAAACCCAGAGTTCTACGAGCACCGCAAGGAAGAGCGTTGTTCCCGGCAGTGGGGCACCACCTGCAAGGATCATCCATACATCAAGGTCAGAGGCCAAATATAGACAAAAACCTGCATGTTTAGTAGATTATGAACACCGTGTCCTAACTAGGCAGCGTGTCCGGCAACAAGAAAGCGGAAGATCTGCGTGACCCAACACAGTAACAGCCAATTAGAGCATATTTGATTGATTTTAAATAAATTTTTTGTTCACACTATGTTGCAATTACTGTAATTACTCGATCAGCCTCAGAGCTGTTCACATCCTCGGAATTATGCTTTTCTATGGCAACACTGTTAACGCCGAAATGAATCTGTGTAACTTGATTAATCAGTAGACAAAACCACAATACAACACATTATGCAAATGCCTTATTAATTAATTTATAGTTTATTTAGCGGTGCATGAGATGGTTATTCCAACTCTGCTAGCAACTTTAAAATTCATTGTATGTCTGTCGTTTTGTTTTCAAATTGTTCTTTTATTTTTAATAGATTAACAAAAGTTAAGTATAGGAATTTTTCAAAAGAATTGACAATATAACTTTCCTGCTGAATTCACTGCCATTTTGAGTTTCCGCATGAGGTTGCAGAAGTTGGAGCGCTCAGAAAATTCAGTTTACAAGTAATTGTTACAAATGACCAAAGCAGTTATGTAATTTCAAGTTCTACGAGGACGTGAGTGCATTTTATAAGTCGGAATCTCGTAATTATGCTAATTCCGACATGGTGTGAATGCATTTATGCAAACTATCTGGAGCTTGATTTTGGACCAATGAGATTTCTTATCTTATGTAAGCAGTTGGAAAGGATTAACATGGCCCTGTATCTCATTTTTGTTGTCAGCTCCCTCCCTTTCTTTCTTTTCTGACTCACGAACCACCTGGAAAGTCCCGATTATAAACCTGCTGTGAATGAGAGCACTGTTTAGACTACATACATGTTAATATGAAAGCAGAATCACAGTGATTCAGCACCATGATCCATTAGCGCATCACTTTTCACCTGTCTGGCACCGGGGCACCCTTTATGGGAACACATTGTCCGATGGTACAAGCGCAGAATTGTGCAAGGCTGTCTGTTGCTTCATTGCTATTTATGAATGTTCATGAGCAAATATAATAGCTTTTTCTTGGGTTCAGAACTACATTTGATCATAAACTCATCCCGAACTGTTGCTCTACAGAAATTATAGCTCAAGACTAAAGTATCCTCCTTATTAGGGATAAAAGTATTGAAAAAGGGTCATTTCAGAAGGGACTTGATATTTAGGCACCACAACGATGTCGTTTTTTGCTGTACATTTCTTTTCTTTCTGCAATTGTATTTAAAAGAGGAGATTTTCCGCTTAAGTCCCATTTTTGAAGGTAAAGTCATGGATATCTAGTCAGAAACAGCTCACCTGATGCTTTAAAGGCCCCTGTGCGGTCTCATTGCCAAGCTTTCCTTGGACTGGACTTTGACAGAAGACAGTCATGATGCCATCTCACTAGGTCTGTGGAAACAGGGTCTCTCTCTCTCTCTCTCTCTCTCTCTCTCTCTCTCTCTCTCTCTCTCTCTCTCTCTCTCTCTCTCTCTCTCTCTCTCTCTCTCTCTCATATATCTTTGTTCAGTCCTTGCTTTAGTGATCTCTTTATTCCTTGACCCCCTTCATTTCACACATGTGTTTTAGTTGGATTTCTCGCCCTGCGTTCTATCCTAACAGTGTTTAGGCAAGTGGCGCTCTCCTCCCCTCCTTTCCCCTCACCTTCCTCTTACAAATCTCGGAGAGTAAATACTGAACAATTGTTTCCATCTGTAAGTAGGGATTGTGGGCTTAGGTGGACTTTAATGGCTCCGCTCTGCTCCAGCTCGCACTAATGGGCGCCAACGGAGAGCTTTCGGACTCTGGAATGGCCCCGTCTGTCTGCTCGCCTACGGTCACAAATAAACCCATCTCCAGACCCAAGAAAGAAATTGCATTGAAGTTGCTAGCAATCAGCTTTCGTTTTATTTACAGTGTTCTGTCTCTCAATGGCATTCTCGTAATGAAGTTTAGATTTAACACTGTCCATAAACAAGCCAAACAAAAAAAGATTGATTATTAAATTATACAAAAATATAAATATATATATACATATATCCTCTTGAATATGCTGTTTTTAAAGTTACATTTACAGTTTAACTTTTAAAATCGTTGTGATAAAACTATTGTAATATTGACTAATAGTATATTTAATTATGCATGCTCATTTACATATATTTTTACATTTTAATATTTAATAATCTTTTAAAATGCTAATCATTAAATAACACTTGATGTAGACATGCCTAAATTCATGTGTAGCATTTTATTTCTAGTGTGCTTTATTTTTTTATTTTTTTTAATATATCATCCAGAATTTTATTATTGTTGCATCCCTAGAAAATAGCTTGCGAATTCCATATCTTATTGAAGTGATTGCACTTCAGTTTCTTCCATAAGTTCAGTCAAGGCTCGAGCTGGAACTATCGTCATGCCTGTTTTCATTTTACATGATCATTAATATCACTTACGCTGAAACCCCCCAAAACAAATGAGTCTGAACATCTGTTTGATTAATATTGTTCCAGAGTGTCCAAAATGGGAAAATTTGGTCTTATGAATGTGGAATATGTGATTATAAGTTCACAGAATAGTTCATCTCATTACTTCACTATGTCTGGTTTGTATGTTAAACTCTGTCTGCTGAAGCACGTCAATCAGCGGGGCTGTAAAACCGGCCTCCATTACGTGTGGTAAATACTCTTTTCCTGTTTATTTCGGCTGTCAGTCTGACAGCTGAGTCCACATTGTGAGATTTTGTATGGGGAGAGCATTAACTTAATTGCATTATCTATGTTTTTTCCCCTCATTGAAAGGGGTGCAGTGCTCAATTATTGTCTATGACAGCTAATAGAGTTGATTTACTGTATAGATGTGATGTAGTGCCAACAGATCGCTCACTGAGTTTTTCCATCGCCAGCCTCTGCAACATAAATTAAATAAACGGCTGCTACTGTTGCTATACTGTGGCCAGAAAATGACAGCCGCACATGCATTCAGTCTTCAAATGCAAACGCAATGCAACTTATGAAGCATTTTATTAACATTCACTGCTTTCAGGCCTCTCCAAGATTGCTTAATATGATCACATACTTGCACATAAAGTTCTCGAGCCACCAGTGCTGCTGTCAAGTCAAATCAATAGATGTAAGTCTTGTGAAATGGTATTCTCCATCCTAGCGGCCCCGAATCTGCTGCAAGCTGTGATATCCTCAGCATACTTTACTGCTTCTTAACCCTGGCCAAGTTAGCGGCTCAGCCAATGCCAGCGAAGACCTCCTGAAGGTAAAATATAAGTAAAAGCAGCCAAGAGTTCTAGTCTGATTTGATATGGTAGTCTTGTTTTTAAAAATGAATGTTTAGAAATTCAAGCTAATAAACCAGAGTCTGTTGAGTCCCAAATTTGGGAATGACATCTTGCTTTTAGAGCTTTCTAACTAAGATTGTCAAACTTGTGCCTGGAAACAAAGTCGTATTTACTTCTTAAGTTTCCAGGCTGTTACGATTAGCATTTTTGAGGAAGACCTATTTGGGTTTCTCAACGTTTGCAAGGTTCATGACATCAAATCTTTGAAATGAATACAAGAGTTTTGTAATTTTGTATATTTTCCTGTTTCAGAACCAGCTGTCCCCAACTGTGTTTGCCAAAGAGTTTCTTCTGTGTTAGTGGACATTTTGTGGCCAGAATATGCTACAATGTGGACATTCAGTCAGGGTTAGCTATATTAGACCACTTTCTTACCCCAAACCACCATGCTGAGATTTTAAGATGAAAAGTTTTTGCATGTATCATTTGGCTTTCAGAATCTGGAGGGATTTTTATGTTCCTCAAACCTCACAAAGAAAGAAAGAGAGTGCAATTGTGGCAGTTTGTCCAACAACATTGTACAGATGAGGTTGGAAGTTCATTGCCGTTGTTCCTGATGGTCTTTCCTGCGGCAGATGGTGATGGAGAGTGGAGATTGGCTGGTCGGAGGTGATGTCCAGGTGCTGGATCGGATCTACTGGAACGACGGGCTGGATAGTTACAGGCTCACACCAACCGAACTCAAGCAGAAGTTTAAAGAGATGAACGCAGGTATGGAACAACACTCAGTAGTTGCTCCTTTTGAGACAATTTTGACTAGTCTGTTGGGTGTTGCAAGTTGCCTTGCCCTCAAACTGTAAACATACATTTTCTTAAAACTATTACATTAGTTTTAATGCAAACAACTATTATGAATAAACAAGGCATTGCTCTGTATATTAACTTATGATATTTATGGCTAGTTAAGAGATATTAAACACTCTTCTCTCATTTTTAGATGCTGTCTTTGCCTTCCAACTGCGGAACCCAGTGCATAATGGCCACGCCCTGCTCATGCAGGACACACAGCGACGTCTAATTGAACGTGGCTACCGCCGACCCGTGCTTCTGCTGCACCCGCTGGGAGGCTGGACCAAAGATGATGACGTACCACTGGCCTGGCGCATGAAACAGCATGCAGCTGTGCTGGAGGAAGGGCTGCTTGATCCCAACTCCACCATTGTGGCCATTTTCCCCTCACCGATGATGTACGCCGGCCCCACAGAGGTTAGTGTGGAAAGAAAAGGGACCAAGAACAGACCCCTGAGGCTTACCATTAAAATAATAATGTGCGGTCAGCTGGTCATTATATCATTTTTTTCAGTTTTCGTGCTTCGAATGGAGACTCTTGATCATCTAGTCATCTATCGAAGATTTTATGCTCACCATATATATTACTATATACTAAAATTAATTTTCTGCAGTTGGTAGCTACTCGTTTTGAGACGCCAGCTTCAATTTAGCCTTTGAGATCTTCAATATGTAAATCCTTAAGTATCCCATAAAGCTCTATTAAATGTGCTTTTTGCTAAGAACGATAATTAAAATAGCGTTTGCAGTCAAGGAACTGTTGTATGGAAAGTTAGTGGGGAGGAAACTTGCGCAGGGCACATTCCTTCTTAAGTCGTCGAGGTTACACTGGATTGGTGATCCGTTCCACCTAACCTGTGCTGGAGGCTGAAGACAACAGGGACAGGGTCTCTTCTTGCGGGCATTACGCATCTCTGGACTTTCCTGTAGGAATTGATTTGTGTCTCCTGAAGTGGCTCTAAACAGAACCAAAGTGTTTAGAGGACAGTGGTGTCCCTCTATGATCCATTTGTACACACACACACACACAACAAGGAAAAACAGGGAGCTTTCTTCTGACAAAAAATGTTTCTGGTGTAGTGTTCCATGGCTATTTTGAAGTCTGTTGTTCTTTAATCATGTGGCCAGGGACATTAAACATTTTATTGGGAGCAGACAGAGTCTGTAAGACTAAAGCAGCCCACAGGAAGCAGTCGTTCGCCTCATTGAGTTATGAGAAGGAAGTTAGGGACATGCTGACTCCACAGAAAAGAATTAGCTTAGGTAGTGTAGGCCAATTCTAATCATGTGTCCATCCAAATATGTTTTCACTTATTTCAAAATGATACGTTTTGACATATTGTCCCTATCTCTGTGTCATTGAACAAAATTTCCATTTGTTTTACATCATTATTGTACGCCCAAATTTAAGTGTAGGGTTGTTCATCAAAAAAATGAAATCTGTCATGATTTACTCATGTTGTGCCAAACCTTTTTTTATTCATTAACAACACAAAAGAAGTTCAGCACAGACTTTTCTAACTTTTCTAAAATTTCTAAAAACATACAGTAGTTTTGTCTGTGTGAAAGACCAAAATTTAAATTAGTCGTGGGCACTCTCAAATCTCATTCGCATGCTTTTGGTTACAAGACATGCGAGAACCAATTGACGTCAAACTTGTTTTATTCATATTCAAATGGACATATTTGAATAACATTTGAGAGCTATAGCAGAGGGGAAGATTTCAAGTGAATTATAGTTAAAATTTCGGCCTAACAAAAATATTTGATGGTTTCAGAAAACTTAGAATATGGTGTACAAATTGTATGGAGTTCTTTTATGATATTTTATGGTGCTTGTTTTGTCTTTTTGGATATCAGCAACCCTTGTCCTCATTCACTTTCATTCATTGTTCACACTACTCTTTTTTCCAAACATTCTCACTTAATTTGTGCTCCACAGAATGAAGAACGTGAAATGTTTGAACTAACACTCTAATTGATTAGCTTTAAAGTGAAAATATAATACATTTGAACTGTTTCCAACAGGTCCAGTGGCACTGCAGGGCCCGAATGGTGGCCGGGGCCAACTTTTACATAGTGGGCCGTGACCCTGCAGGAATGCCTCATCCGGACACAGGTAAAGACCTCTACGAGCCCTCCCACGGAGCTAAAGTTCTCACCATGGCCCCTGGACTCATATCGCTGGAAATTGTGCCTTTCAAAGTGGCAGCCTACAATAAAGTCAAGAAGGCCATGGATTTTTATGACCCCAAAAAGTAAGTTTATGTATTTTTCCCCATTTCAATTTCTCTTCCTTTTTGTAAACACAAAGTAACTACACAAAATGAGTAAGTCGAGTGTCTTTATGGATCAAATCTTATCAAGTTCGAGATTTGGACATATTGACGTGGCGTTAAACTGAAAACATGAATTTACTTCATGTACATATTCAAACAGACTATCATCTTGAGTTGAACTTCCCTCCATATCAGGCTTCCTCGATTCCTAACCGTGTTGCCAAGAATAACAGGAAATGTTTTGTTGTTGTGTGCTTTTACCAAATTCTATGGCTTTGCTCCATTCTTTGAAGTCATTTAGAAATGGAGATCTGCCATTATTCCTCTGGCGCTGTGCAAATGCTGCGGAAGATGACTAACGAAAATCATGCATTTTCGCGGCGTCTCGTCTTGCAATTAATAGCGCCCGTCCCGCTATCGAGTTAACAGGCATTTTTAGTCGTCCCTGATGAAGACCATGCAGCATGTCAACATGCAGCAAAACTGACTGGAAGAACTGGGGACTTTTAATGTTGAATGATCTTTATGCAAATGCACATCCCACACAGAGTTTAAAGGAAGAAAATTGTATCAATTACTCACCCTCGGGTCATTCCAAAACCATATGTGTCTATTTTTTCCATGGAAAAACAACAGCAACAAAAAAAGATTGAGCTTTAAATAGATTTTTCATCTGTCAAGCTCCATAAAGGGCAATAAGAAAAATGGAAATATTCCATAGAAATGTTACTGAATATTCAATTGGAATATTAAAAAAATAAAAGAATATTAACATTTGTAATATTCATTATTCAATATATGGAAAAGAGCAGCTTGTATATTCTGTGAAACATCATATTTTGTGTTTCACGCGGGTTTGGAATGACACGTTTTTTGGACTGTTCCTCTGTCTATGTCACGTTCCATAATTATAACTACCTTCATTATGATTACATATCAAGGTAAAGCAACAATCTCAATACTTAAAGTCAAGTGTCAAGGTGACAGTGGGGCTGGAGGTTGCTGGCATCACTTCCCTCCTCCATCCCAGCAATCGTTTGGAGGGGGTTGGGGTGGCAGACTCGCACTCCGTCTGAGTTTCAAAGAGCCCCGCTTGGCGCCTTAGTAAATTTATGGCGTTCCGTCTGCTCCTTGAGCAGGGTGTTGGGCCTGGCCAAATTTGAGACGAATATGGATGCTGAGCCTAATTGCCAGCCATCCCCCTTAAAGTCTTCCTCTAAAACGGCTCAAATCAGTCCAAGCTGTTTCTCATTTAAATGCATATTAACGGTTCTCTATGGAGTCAGGGTTTATGTGTTCCACCCCTTCACCCCATTGAAGTGACTACCAGGTGGAATGGTGATAATATTCCATAAACCATCAGTTGTGGGTCCATCCAGTAGTAGGATGCATCATATTTGCATCTTACTATTGGGTGATTGCTAAGGTGTTCTGGCTGCTTGCTAGGGCATTGCTTGGCAGGAATTTTGGGTGGTTACTAGGGTGTTGCTAGCCTGTCACTAGGGTGTTCTGGATGCTTGTTAGGGCATTACTAGGGTGTTTTATGTGGTTACTAGTGCGTTTGGTATGTGGTTTTGTATTCTGAAAACTTGCTAAGTTATAGCTGGCCAGTTGCTAGGGTGTTTTTGGGTGGTTACTAGGATGTTCCTAAAAGGGTTGCGAGGGTGTTTGCTAGGATGTTGGTTACTGGGATGTTGCTATGAGAACATTACCTTTTAAAAAAAAAAACAAGATGTCTTTACCAAAAAATACAGTAACAATTTAAATATTGTGAAATATTACATATTACACAGCTCTGTGGAATACTTGATTCTGATTGGTCAATCGCACCATCCACGATAACGATAACAACGTTAAAAACGGATAACACAGACTCATCCGAGTAACTGAAGTCGGTGCTTTACCCTTGTTAGAAACGGGTTTTCCTCGTGGGGTTTTGCGTTCGGTGAGCTAATAAAATAATAAAACTCAGTCAAATCAATATTTAGTGTAGAGTTATTTAAAGATGTCATCCGGGTATCGCAGACTGGCTCTCTCTTGAATACAAACGCAGCTGCTGCCATTTTGCAACGATTGTTTTGTACACTGTATTAGATAATAAGATAACAAACAGGTACGATTTTTTAACGGTTTCATCTCCAATCAATATCTCTAATCGCCATAATTATTTATGAGGTGAAATGCCGTCTAATACGTGGTATGACTGTACCGTATCCCTTAAATGTCCGTCTAGTTTGAACTTGCCACGTTTAAGAGCTACTAAAATATTTCAACTCAAGTCAATATTTTGTGTCTAATGATTTACTTATGTGGCAAGTAGCCGTTACTTAATTGAACTAACTTTTCTATTTGAATATATTTTAAGATGTAAGTTATTCATGTGATGTCAAAGCTGATCACATTTAAAAATAATATTTTTTTTTGGAAACCGTGATACTTTTTTTCAGGATTCTTTAAAGAATAGAAAGTTAGACCTAATATTAGGGTCAGGGGTTTGTTCAAATGCACTATTCAGCGTTATAAGCCCATATAAAATGCTTCACATTCAGTCTAGACTGAAGAGCCTTTCTGAATGACAGCGTTCGTTTAATGAACCTGATTACGGCAGGGAAAGGGCAGTGCAACAGCGTACGTTTATAAATGCATTGTGCTGTGTGAATTTGTTTTCATAAGGTCTGCGTCTTAATCTGAAGAACAACTAATCCGTAACAAATAAACCCTATCCGTAGGAGCCATTGAGGATTGTATTTAGACTAGCGTTCGAGTTGTATTCGTGCTGTTGGAGACTAATTAGCTCTATTTATCAGACATTTTGCGCACTGTTTATTTTCGAAGCATTTGTTTAAATGAAAACGTGTAGCAGAGAGTTTGGATTTAATGACATTGGTCTGAAAGTTTAGATTTCTGTTTCTTGCTCATTTATTTTTGTCTAGAAGTAAAGCCAGCCTGTTTACCTCGTCGTCTTTGCACCGTTGAAAGGAATTATGTGGCTTAAAGAGCCACTTGAGGGAACATATTTTATCATAGAGCTCTTTTTAGAGTACAATACATCGTTCCCTCCAGAGCGAAACGTCCCGAACAAAGGAGCAGTGTACAACACCTAGTTATTATCTCTGACGCAAACCCTGAGATTATGTTTCTTTTTCATTTTCTTATCACATTGGGTACCACACTGACTGTCCCTTTTCTGTGCACATCTTAAAATTCCCTCCGCCGTCTCGTTTTACCCAGACACCAGGACTATGACTTCATCTCAGGAACCCGCATGAGGAGGATGGCTCGCGAGGGCCAGAACCCTCCGGAAGGCTTCATGGCATCCAAAGCCTGGAATGTTCTCAAGGAATACTACCAGTCTTTGGAGAAGGCCTAAGCCGTTTTCCAGGCGCCCCGAGAGAAGCAATTCTGTTACATGAAAAGGAGGAAGAGGAGGCGATCATGGTTTGTAAAAAAACAAAACACAAACGTTGGGACCACCCAAAGGACTTCTTGAACTGTTTTGGATGTTGTTCCTCATTAAATCACTGTCGGTTTCATGGTTCTGAGTCTTATGGCAGCATTTTTATGTTCAGTTTGACAAAAAAGAAGAAAGAATGCGAATCAGCGTGTGAAAGGTACATTTTAAGTATACAACACTGTAAACATTAAAAAATCTAAATGTTTTATTAGTAAATTATTCCATCTATATTCTTGTACTCTCCCTGGAATTCATAATCGCTGTTACAATTGGATGAAAGACGTGTAATTTGAAAATTGCCCTACTTGCCTTAAAGATCAAAAGCTTTTAGTGAAACGGTTACATTTACAGCATTACTCTGGCTTAAATGCACATTAAACTCTATCAACAGCATTTATGGGATACCGTCAAGCACGGTAGAAAATCTTTTTTTTTTAAACGGCAAAAATAGAGGTTGCAAAGTCAAATATCAAAATAAAGAGGAAACTATTTTGTGGTAATCAACATTATGCTACAAATTCTGTCAAAAGAGCTTAAAGTATTGAACAGCGAACAATCCTTTAAGCCAGAAATGTGTGCCTGGATGTGACGTATACAGTTGGTTGTGGCCGGCCCTCTTTTAGGCGTTGGTTTTAGTTGATATAATTTGGGGGGGAAACTGTCGTTTAATTAATGGTCTGCAAATATTTGTAGTGGCAACAGTATGTTCTTTGTGTACATTTAGACAACATTTTGTTCTGAAATCTGGACAATTGTTTCTTGCTTGCAAAGCAGCCAAACATAAATTTCACATATTTAAATCTGTGGATTTAAATCTAGTTACTGGCATAACTTTAATAGAATTTGTTTAGTCAGCAACATTTCTAACCACGGTGTTTCGATATTTCTTTGTTTGAATGTAGTGCTTTGTTAAACAACACGATTTAGCTTTGTTTTTGGTATAGGTGCATTTTCTTAGTAGTATTTATTTAAAAACTTTTTTTGTGTTTATTGTATTAGAATATTCATATTCATTTGCAATTCATATTTGTCCTGTTTGTTTTTTAACAGATTTGTCCTTTACTCAGTGTTTTTAATAAAGCATTCCACCCAAAAAAAAACAAAAAAAAAAACATCAACTTAATTGCGTTTTAAGTTTTATTATTTAAAAATCTGCACTCATACAAAATGCACATCCAAGGTTACAATAATCCGGATACATTTTCGTTTAAAAACGCTCTCCGTCCACACTAGCATTTCAAGCGTTTTCCAAAAGTTTCTCATCCATACTGAAATGTCGGAAGACGCTTAAATCAACTTTACTGCGCATGCGGAAAACGTCAACTCACCGAGTTGATACAGAGATCAAGAGACCCGACTTCTTCTGACACGATCACTATATTAGCAAATTATCCCACCACTTACTGGTGCGTTCGGGTCGCACTCAATTGCCACTCCAAGTTTTGGTACGAAACCAAAAGCGTCTTCAAAAAGCTGTTTTCTCTGGACAAAAAATGCCATCTCAGCAGTGGTGGAGGAAGTACTGAATCTCAGTACTTAAAGCTGCAGTCCGTATCTTTTCCTCTTTGTCGCCATCTCTCTGTTCATCTTTACGTGGGTTGTAAATCGGCATGAAACAGCGCGGATGAACACAGTGCTTTGAGGCGAGTGCTGCTGTCAGTCACCGCGCTGTGTGGATACTGTCATTCAGAATCACAGATTCACTTTTTGAAAGTTTGACCAACATAAGAATTTTCATAAGAAAATGTCTTCTGAACAAGTAAGTAAAATCCATTTTTGTTCTGACCAACTAAGGGGGGAAAAGCATTCGACATGATAAGCTTCGTTAGATTTAATCAACGCGATTTACAGCAACCGTGCAAATTATAGCCTACTTTGTTCTCAAATTGTTCATGTTAACAACATCAGCATTGCGTGACTAATGTTAAATTTAATGTGTTTTATGGTTAGTAGCTACC
This sequence comes from Rhinichthys osculus, assembly GCA_029959095.1. Classification (NCBI taxonomy): domain Eukaryota; kingdom Metazoa; phylum Chordata; class Actinopteri; order Cypriniformes; family Leuciscidae; genus Rhinichthys; species Rhinichthys osculus. Next base: position 44,697,003 of record JARWKJ010000005.1, read on the forward strand.
TGCGTAGTTCAGAATTCATATTCTCCATAATAGCCAAACGAGAAAGGCACAACAAAGGAAACTCCATAACTGTGTGAATTAAGAAAACGTACTGTTACACGATTGAACTATTGAAATGTCTTACTTGTTCAGCAGAAAAAAGCCGTCTCTTCTTCCGTTTTGAACCCCTTCAAAACACGGAGTTCACGCACTTTTCAAAAGCCCCGCCGATGTTTAAATCCTTGTGTTCGCATGAGACGGTTTCTTTCTCTTTCTCTAGCCACCTTAAATCCGAAGTACGAAGTCTTTTGGGTTTTATAACTGCTGAATCTCCAGTTGACACTGATGATTGTTGTTTGGATCTTTCTGGATGCCATAAGTTTAATTATGTAAAGTGCTGCGAGAAAAGCCTATACATCTAAACATCTCGTCACGCGCAGTATAGCCGGCTAGCCGAAACTCCTTCTTTATGTGTACGGGTGTGACGTCATGACGCAAAGACATGCTCGAATTTCCCGCGGAAACCCACCAGTACCACTGGAATTAAAATCATTATTACAAGCTAACCGTTTTGAATCTAGCTATGGCAAGCAGATAGTTTTGACCACTGGCAGAATATGTTTTTTTAAATATAATTATTTTGGATTATTTTTAACTTAAAAAAGTTACGGACTGGAGCTTTAAGTAAAAGTACAAATAACCTGAGACATATTTACTTTAGTGAAAGTAGAAGTACCACAATGACAACCCTACTTAAGTAAAAAGTACCTGATTTTAAATGTACTTTTAGTATTAAAAGTAAAAGTACTTGCATAACAATTTATTCTCTTAATGTCTATATTCTAATGATTAATAAAACAGTTCATCCTAACTCATTCAACATCCTATAATGATGTTCAATAATGACGGAAAAGCCGTTATTTTAAAAGTTTTTGTCACCATTTCTGAACAAGCTTGCAATTAGCCAATATACACATCAAGCTTAATTTGAAGGGGTTTGGCTGTAAACGCGATTCATTTATGGCTTAATTCTGAACCTCTTGGCTTGCCATACTAATCCTAACCAAAGGCTACACATGCACCCCACACTTCTTATACTGTCTATGACCCCACACCACTACTAAACCTACCCATGCGTATATGCACGTAAAAACAAATTTCCGCGTATAAATTGCACGATAAACACACTGCGTTTTTGCACTATTTTGCACTAAAAACACACTATTTTTTGTTGATATGGCAACCAAACTTCACTGGTGAGACAGAAACGTGCGACGAACGGACGGTCAGGATGACGTTTTGGCAGGGAAAACTGATCAGAAAATGTAACGAAAATGTAACCGAACGTTGTAGAAATGTAGTGGAGTAGAAAGTATAATAATTGCTGCAAAATGTAACGAAGTAAAAGTAATAAGTATGCACTATTGATTCTACTTAAGTACATTTTTCGCACATCTTTACTTAAGTAAAGTAACGAAGTATTTGTACTTCGTTACATTCCACCACTGCATCTCAGTGTGGACGGAAGGCCAAATCTTCAATGTATCTGGATTCATAGACAAAGACATGAAAACATCTCTGATCATAATGCATTTTTCCCCCCAGTTCCCGCAGTTAAACAGTGCCGTGTGCAGCTGCTGTACAAGGTCAATGAAATATATCAGAAAATACACACAAGCCCAGCTGGCCTCCAGATGCAGTCGTGCCCCTGTGAAAGTGGGACACCTAGGGTTAATCCAGACTCTTTCAGGAATATCCTGCGTCTCCTTTGATTCCAGCTCAGAGATGAAGTGTCCAAATGTGCCAGCCGTCATGTTTTTCCTCTGCCAGATCTTGTTCAGTCTCTCAACTGCATCGAGCGGGGCTTTCAACATGACTGAAAAGCACTTCAATATGAACATGAAGTGAATGTGTCCTAGTTACCTTTTCCCTCTTTATCAGTTTACCTATATTCTTATAAGTTCACTTGATTGAATTATTTCAGTTGAGATATGTCAGTCGCCGTATATCTTGCGAATCTTGCCAGAAGTAATTCAATATTATATACACCCAATTTATCTCTGTTGTATACCGTTCATTCAGTCTCGTAACCTAAACGATGTTTGTAAATGCCAACTACTTTTTCCCTTCAGCTGTGTCTTGTAACTCAGGCTTTATCGATACTGACAGACAGGGAAGCAGCTCTCGGTAGCACCTGGTTCTTGTCTTGGCCGCTCTCGGCCCGTTTGACCTCCCCTCCAGTGCTGGAAATGCAAACCACCATAAAGGTAAACGCATCAAGTCATTACAATATCCTTAACTCATAGAGACAGACGAGTTAGTGCAGTTGTTTTTGAAAGGTGATGGGGAAAGAATTATTGTGGTCCAAATGTTTGTTGTTATTGTTATTGACAGATGTCTTTGTCAGGACATCCATGTGTTCTCCTGACAAATAAATATACAATGTAGTTTATTTCCAAGTATAGACTCCAGACTCTTGGACCGGTTTGCTGAGACAGTGCATGTCTTTGAATAGGTATGGCTAGCTTAAATACCTGATACCTTTCCACAAATAGGGTACTTTACTGTAAAATGTTGATTTTTTACTTTTTTTCAGCTCATACTGTATGTCTTGACCTTCGTTACTGTATCTGATGATTTAAAACGTCATGAATTTTACATTTTCTGTTGAATTGATATAAAGTTCATTAGAGAACAAAAATAATAATTATGACCAATTATTATAAAAAAAGGGCATGCAACCACATGACTTTCCCACTTAAAAAAGACAATCATTAAATCTCAATTTGTACACATTGTAGTGTTGACTGCAGTTGTCAAGCTCAACCATACAACACTGTCATTTATTTTATTCTATTATGTTATTTAATTTTATACAATATAGTATTGTTTGGTGCTTTAGCAATGCAATGGTCATTGGTTCAATTCCCAGGGAATGCATGAACCCTCTTTTTAAAAAAATTTATACTTTCAGTGTAATGTAAGTTGCTTCAAAAGTATTTTATTTTATTTTTGCACCTGCATTTTTATATGTAAAAGATTTCAGAAACAAGATTTAAATTCATAAAACTCATATCTACTTTGACCTCTTGATGTGGTTGAACATTTTCTGAAGATTATGCCCCCCTTTTTTTGTCTGAATCTTTGTTCCAAGTCCTGTTTTGTACCCATTTGTGGAAAGTGGCCGATAACTCGCATGCGTTACTCCAATCCTCCATGACTAATTAGTGTCACCACTCCATCATGTGACATCATCGTTGGATTAAACGGTTACATGAAGCCCAGCCATTTCCCCTGCATCTGCTTTTACTTGCATTCAAAGCTGTCCATGACAAAATCTGACTCTTATAGAAGGACAACGAAATGATGAGGAGACCCAAAATCTGTTCCCGGAGCTTTACAGGTTCTATAACAACTAGCTGTTAGTTAAGTCCTCTCTTTAAATTTGTGATTAAATGAGAATGCTGATGTTCCCGTGTGATTTCCATGGCTTATATAAATATTTGCCTTCTTCCACATGTCTTTTCCTGGGATGTCTGATACTTGAGACGTCAGTCACAAACATTCATGATTTTCAGTGACTACATTCTTTTTACTTTTTAATCTGCTTTCATCCGGTTTGGAATATCTACAGATATTAAAATCTGACATATAGGGCATTACCTCAGATGTGAGGGGTTTGGTATAAAGAGATCGCATGGATATAGGGGTATCATACATCAAATACTACAGCCTGGCATGTTCACATCAAAGAGACGCATCTGTTTCATGACATGGTGAGGATTCGAGTCCCGTGAGACTTGAGTCAACCCTCTCGCACTCCTCATCTTGTCCTCGTTCGCCGTCTTGAGTGTCTTCAAACTATGGCAACACTCCAGCCTCATGCCACCTACCTGGGTAAGCGCAAGTGATCTTTGTCATTTCCAAATGATTCAAACTCTGTCGTCTCAGTATCAGACGGCACGCCTAAAGGCTGTTCACAAATCATATGATGCATATTGTGTTTAAATGACAGGAACCTCTGAGTCAGGAGTGAGCTGGGAAATGGTCAACTATATTACTGAAGGGTTTTTTTTCTGTAAAGTTGAATAAACATTGCAGCTACTTCCTGACTAAATTTCTCTCTCTTTTTTGAAGGTTTCACATCTGTGTCCCTACCTCAACACTGTCATATATTTAAAAAGCTGGCAAACTGAAGTCTTGAAGGTCCTTTTTTTCATATTTCACCTTCTACAAATTCAACAAGGTCACACAGACTCTGGTGAGTTGTATAGTTGTGTATAGTGTTTTTTATTATTATTATTATTTTTAAGAGTAATCCCTTACTTTACCTTTTCAATGGAAAAGTAATTCAATTACTTTTTACAGTAATTATTTAGTTCTGCATTACACCCAATACTGATTGTGATGAATAAAAAGTCCAAAAGAACAGCATTTATATAAATCTTAAATGAAATATAAATATCTTTTGTAACATTTTAAACGTCTTTACTGTTAATTTGTCCTTGCTGAAGAAAAGTATTAATTTCTTGTTGCCTAATTTTCCAGTGAGTAATTAATTTGCTTCACATTATCTTATAATATTGGCCACTATTAGCCCCCCCCCCCCTATGCAACAGTATCCAACTCTGTAAGAAGGCCTTCATGCATATGGATAGTTACCTAAACTGTCAGTCACATCACTTCAAATTGCAAACTCTCATTGATAGTGACTTTCAGACGATTTTCTGCTTCAAATCACTGTGTGAATGCATCTTTTATAGCACTGACTTCAGCTTTACCCATGTCAGGTCATATTACAAGTCACACAAATGGCCTGTCTAAGTGGTTTCATGATCAGAAATAGCAACAATATGCCACCAGACTTGTGATTGTTGCTGATAGTTGAGTTTTTGTGTGTGTGTGTGTGTCTGGGTGCAGTGAATTAACTGAGAAATTTACATGCAGTCACGTTATTTGCGACAGGGAAATTGCAGTGAATCTGTCCAGCAGATTTGAAAGCTGTCAGCGCTTCTTAAAGCCTTTTGGCCACAATGTTTTGATGACGAAGGTAATGTTGATGCTATCATCTGCTGTATGTTTTGCAGGTCATAACGGTGCATTAATAAGCCATTAACATTCATGACACGCCACTGTATTCAAATGTAATGGCTTGTATGGAGGTGCCTCTTGCGTCAGCGCCATCCGAATGAGTCCTGATGCTACACTGTGCTCCATTTATCTTTCTTCCTCAATCAGGAGAATGAGATATTATCTGCGAGAAAGAGAAACAATCGTTAATCCTTCAGTTTATTTGTTCGTCACTAGTTACAGACCACCCTTGAGGGGATACCTCTCAAAGTAAGCGCATATAGCGTCAGTTATGCAGGCAAATTTTCTATTGATTGTTGTTAGCTAAAATGGCAACAGTTTAAGAGTTTAGTGGTATAAATTCAGTAGATTTAAGTCACTCTTATGATGTTTTGCTTTCATAAATGTATTTCATCTTAGCTAAAGGGCCATTAGGTAGCTTGGGTCATTTATATCGAGGAATGTTATACTCCTCAAAATGTTTAATTTAGTTCTTAGGGATAAAACTAAAGGCCTTGTATAATTAACTATAAGAATTTTAAACTGTAGGCGTATTAAAGCCATTTTGCTTATTTTAAGCACATGCCCTTTTGGTGCTTTTAAATCAAGATTGTAGTAAAGATTTGAACCCACATGAACCACACCACAAAGTGTGGTGAAACTCAGGATTTTCTTTTAGCCCCAATTTTACGAGATGGGGACGTGTCACTGAGAAAGCAGTCGACCCAATAATGAAATTATTTTTATTTACACGTATGCACAAAATATAATCGTATTAAATGATATAGTGTATAACGATTCAGTTTACAGCACCAAAATGTTGCTGTATTTATTTATTTTTTGTAGAAATGATGCATCGCTAAAAGTTATTTGCACGTGAAGTTGAAATTGCGACTTCCCAACTCAATACAAACTTCCCAGAAAGACTTGAACGCAGTATCTCACCACACTTAATGAGTCGCAAGCAGAAAATATTTCTGATTGGCTAGTTTTCTGGTTAGATAAGCATGGACTTTACTTTTCTCTGTTTGCATATGTCATTGATGTTCACATTTTGAAGTGTGCAATTTCAAAGTGTGTATATTCTAAATAAATAAAACATTTATAAAAAACTGAAACTTATGCAAAAATCACATTTGCATTTAATCACTTAGCAGACTCTTTTATCCAAAGCGACTTACAAATGAAGATAGCAATAGAAGCAGTTAAACCAACAATAGAGCAACAAATATGCAAGTGCTACGACTAGTCCCAGTTAGTCTAGCACAGTACATGTAGCAAGTTTAAAAAAAAGAATAGTAAGTGTTAGTATTAATTAATGAATGGGTAAAGTGTTGACAAAAAATATGCATCTTCAACCATTTCTTGAAAATTGGATAAAGACTCAGCAGTTCGGGTTGAGTTACGCAGGTCATTTCACCTGCAGAGAACAGTCCAGGTAAAGGTCTATGAAAGAGATTTTGTGCCTCTTTGGGATGGCACCACAAGGCGCTGTTCACTTGCAGAACGCAAATATGTCTGGAGTACTGAGTTTAGGTATGGGGTGCAGAGCCAGTGATTGTTCTGTAGGCAAACATCAGTCCCTTGAATTTGATGCAATTGGCAACCAGTGCGAGTTTATGAAGAGAGGTGTGACGTGCGCTTGCGTTGAAGACTCTTGCTGCAGCATCTGGATCAGTTGCAGAGGTTTGACAGTGCAAGCTGGAAGGCCTGCCAAGAGATTTACAATACTCCAGTCTGGAACGAACAAGAGTTTGGACAAGGAGTTGTGTAGCATGTTCCAATAGGAAGGGCCTGATCCTCTTAATGTTGTATAAGGCAAATCTGCAGGACCAGGCAGCTCTAGCAATGTGGTCTGTGAAGTTTAACTGATCTTTAATCACAACTCCAAGGTTCCTGGATGGAGTTATGTTTGATGAACCTAGCTGAATGGAGAAGTTGTGATAAAGTGTTGGGTTGGCTGAGACCACAAGCAGTTCTGTCTTCGCAAGGTTGAGCAAGAAATGTCTGTCATGCGAGCAGCTACCGTAGGATTATCAGGCTGGAATGATAGGTAGAGTTGTGTGTCATCAGCGTAGCAGTGATAGGAAAAACCATGTTTCTGAAGGACAGATCCTAGTGATAACATGTAGATGTAGATGGAGAAGTGAAGTGGTCCAAGCGCTGAGCCCTGAGGCACCCCAGTAGCTAGATGCGACTTCTCACCCCTCCACATAAGTTTAAAATGACAAATAAATTAATCTGAAAATTTGACACCCTGAAGGACCTACCTGAGAGGTAAGACTTGAACATAAGTGTCATAAGTATATCACATCTGTCATCTTCATAATGTATACTTACAATGTATATTATTTATGTGCATATGTATGTGTTGTGAATTAGGCTAAAAATTATTGTGGAAAGTTTTTCTGTGCATATAAAAATGTGCAGTAATAAGGGAATGAGACCCATTGTTGGAGAAACAAACGTCCTAGTCCTGCCCCAAATGTGCGCCATTGGTTTGCAAGTCGTGCTGGTTGAGATGTTCAACAAACAGAGCAATGTTTTGATAATGTCACAGTCACAATGTTTTCTTTTTAGAGAAATCAGTCTTTGAATGACTGACTTGTAGTTGTCTCTGCAACTGAGGTAGGTATTCTGACACAAATAATACAAAAAAACCCCATCAGTTTCATGCCCTGTGAGGTTTAGCCTTTCTAAAATCGAGGTTGTGAGGTCATTTTTGCTGGTTTATGTGCTCTCTCTCACGGTATTGGGCCATAAATAAACACAATCTGATGATATACATCCAAACCGGCATTTGCATTCAAATTGAAGATACTATCCTGACAGCATGCAAATAGAGCGGGAGCTTCATGAGGTCATAAACACATCCGTCAGCAATGTGCTCATCTTGACAACACGTTGTGTTTGTTTGTATGATGTCCCAAAGCCCTCTGTGAACAAACTCTCACATCTAGCATCTATATTATTTGAGCTTTGTTCGCATAATTAATAACTGATAAAGGAGTGTGTAGTTACATCTGCTTGGCATTTAGCCACGTGTTTTTATTAGTAATACATAGTGGCTCTGTTTCAGCCAGGGCTTGTTGGCTGAGCACCTGGCTGGCAAATCTTTATTTCCCATATATCATCTGTTGTGGTGCTATTCGATGCCGCGATTGTATTTGTCTTGGACATTGTTCTAGCTTTGATCATGAGCAGCTGTAATTATTTGGCCCCGCACTTTCCGCAGGAGACAGCCGGTGCAACAGGAGAAGGCCGTGTGTGTGTATGTGTGAACAATCCCAAACAGACTGGGTACAGTGCAGGATTTAAGTAGAGGATAAATAGCCCAATTAAATACCTCCTTTATGGTTTTCATCAACAATACAGTTGGCTGGTATTGTGCAACACTCTTTAAGTCCGTGAATGAAGGCGGATACGTAAATGAATCAGTGGAAATTGAAGCAGGCCCACCCTCCCCCAGCCAGGCTTTCATCCTCAGGTCCCGAAACAAAAATAAACACATGAATTAAACCTGAGAGGTGAATGAGAGGGAATTGTTCATTTATGGATTCCGGAAAAACAGGAGCAATCGGGACGGAAAACAAGGGTGATTTCATTAAACTCCAAAACCGCACATTTGACCCCTCCCCTAACTATTGTACGGAGCAGACAATGGAGCTTTTTGTGTGCAATTTGTTTTAAATAGGCATTTTAAATAAATATACAGGTTAAAACTGACCAACATTGTTATTTGTTGCCAAAAATATTTAAGAAAAAACTTTCATACTGTACTAAATACTATCACATGCGCCTTTTTATTAATGTCTTTAATTCACACACACACATTATTATATACAGTCCGTTACTGATTCCAAATTACATGACAACATTTTTTTGTTATACGGAATCTTTTACAATACAAATTTTAGGTAATATAATCTGACTACTTTTAACCTAACTTGTTTATCACGTTGAATTGAATAATATTGTACCATATTGATATAAAAATACAAAGAAAATATATTCCATTCTTTGTTATCAACAACATGAAGTGCATTAAATATTAGATACAAGCTAACAATTAAATCATAATTTAAAATTGAAAAAAATTATTTTAAAATAATAAAAATGTGATTGAAAGAAAAAAGGGTAGCATTTTATTTGAATGTGTCCTTGTTACATGCATTTATTATAGTAATAACTATAACTTAGGCATAATTACATGCAACTAACCCTAAACAATGCCCTTTTCCTACCCTAACACAATAGTAAGTACATGTAGTTAGTTATTACTTAATGTATAATTACACTGTAACAGGGACACGTTCAAATAAAGTGTAACCGAAAAAAGCTTTCCAAAGACACAGCAATACATGGTTAAATGACTCACTGAGTGATGAATCAAATAATAATCAATGTGTTGAGTTAATTTGAAAGTTGAGAAAACACTCCAATGCTTTGTGGCCTCTCAATTTTCCATGTATAGCCACCTGACTAGTGGCTGGTTTCTGTGTGCAATTTCACAAAACTAGAAGACTTTCTGAATGTATATAAGCGATATATATGTATATATGTACTTTTTTATAAAGAAACTTTAAACATGAAAAAGAAGAATTAGGGAGAATCAATAAATGATTTACTGGGAGAATCAATAAATTCTACTGCTATTGTGTGAATAATATGTAATCATTCAAAAAAGTAACTACAATTATGATGGATTATGTATTTAAAATGGCATCTAATCTAATTACAAGTACTTAATTTTTAGAATCTAGTTACTACCCAGAACTTTATATATATATATATATATATATATATATATATATATATATATATATATATATATATATATATATAATTTTTTTTTTTTTTAAATGTATTTAGTTTTTTTTTATTATTATTATTTTACTAATTCTGGCAATACTGTAATATTTAATTCTCATAAACTCCTCCACTTCCATTATTTTCTTTATACATTTTAATGTTTTGTTTGTTTTTTAATTCAATTAGCATTTTATGTCCTTTTAATATTTTCTCTATGGCTAATTACAGGTTTCTATTCCGAATAACGCTAAAATATGTACTCCCATATACAGAGTTTGAGACTGCATTGAAAATCTGTGATTTATCGTGATTTAAGCCTGAAAAAAAAGCCTAAAATATTATACTGATATTAACACTTACAATGTGTATTAAATCACCAATGAAAGCAAAACTGATAGACTAGCGGTCTCATTGTTTTAACTCTACTGTGCGTCCCAACAATGGCGCAGTACCATTTGTATGCGCTTTTGGAGGCTTGCAGTTGATTTCTTGTCTTTCAGTGCTTTTGATCTGTGTTTGGTACACAGCAGCCCACCCTGAAGTTCAGGTAATCCATGAGATCCCCACGGATCTCCAGCGGGAGTTAGACTGGCCTGTATCCCCACTCCTGATATCCTGATTTTTATAGTTCACTTCGATTCCTCTATCCTCAGAGCCAAAGCCAAATGTGTGCTTTTTTTTTTTTTACAAGTTTTTTTTATAACCTTTTATGAGTTATAACTAGTATCGCATGTTTCCATTTCCATTGTCCAGAAATTCCAACAAAAAACACATCTCTATAAATCAGGCACAACGGATCCCCGAGCAGTTTTGTTGCTGCCCTACTAGTTTAATCCTAAGCCAGTTTTCAGAGTTTAGTGGAATGCAAACTCGCTTTATATTGCAGATCTAATTAGCAATGACTGCGGAAAAGACAAAGACATATTTAGCTTTGGAATCTCACTTCGTGATAATCATGCTCTTGGAGGACAGTCAGAAACCATTACTTCCCACTCCTCGTGTCGCATTTTAATATCTCTCGGCCACATCCTGACTAGCCATGGAAAGAGATATATTCATTCTTCAGTCGTCAATAATATGGCCTGGATGGCTCGAGTTTATTGTCCATAGATGATATTTGGTATAGCATCCATAAATACTTATTATGCATTTGGATAAATATACCACATTAGTTGTCTCAGCAGTTTTCTATAAGCTTGTCATTTTATTCTTTGTTATTAGAAACTCAACTCTTGTCTTTCCAGCTTTATGAAGAAACTCGTTTCGTCAGTGAACATCATACTCTAAAGAAAGATACATTCGTTTGACTTTCTCGGAAGAAAAACGTTTTTTATCCGTACAGTGTAAGCCAATGGGGTCCAATGTTGTTTTGGACCCCATCGACTTTCATTCTAACGACAAAAAAACATTTATTCAAAATGTATTTTGTGTCCCACAGAAGAATGAAAGCCGTACAGGTTTCAAACGGCATGAAGGTGGGGTGGACTATCGCTTTAAGTATCACTTTTATCTAAGATGTTTCTCTCCAAATTCTTTCCTTAGAAAAATGGGATAAAAATCTCAGATCTTGGGAGATGGATATGATGAGAAATTGGTGAAAACCGTCTATGTTTCTGTCTTTTGAGCATGCGCCGTTATAGTAAGTCTAATGTATTTGTTCCAATGTTTTATTTCTTATATTCTGAATTAGTATGCATCAATAGCTTCTGGAACGATGTAAAAACTTGGTGAAATTCTGCAACTGACTCTCAGTGAATTCAGTTGTCATATTATACTATTTGGACAACTATTTGACTTTAAATAACTCAAAACAGCACCAACTCTGAATATTGTGCTTAAAAACCCCATTTTGCTTGGTGATCTGTTAATAAACAGAAGTTTAAGACACATTTCTGTGATGTTTTTGCACTACTGTTGTCATGTTTGTGCATAATTGAAGTGTTGCAGCATGATTAAACAATAACACACACGCGTATTTACCGTCAGGTGTCGGTTTATCAACATGCATTTAGATAAAATGTTTCTTGTGAGTTTCATTTGGCCCTCAGAGACATGCCTGAAGACAGACAGAAGAAGGGAATTTTACTGGGAAGTGTGTTCAACTAACAGATGTTTTTTTCTATTACTTTAGATCGGAATGTCCATTTATTCACTTTCTGAAGACAAAATTCCAGCTAAGTGGCCAAGACCTCTCGGCAATATGAATATGAGCAGAAACACGTCCAGCATGCGTGGTGAATCAGACCTCAACGGCTCCCCAGAGACATTTTCGAAGCATCTGCATCCCGAATCAAGGTAACAAATGTGGTTCTGTATCACGACTGTGGTTCTCTGCCAAATGCATCCAAATCAACGTTTTATTTGCGTCATGTTGGTTTTTTTTTTTTGGTAAAGTGGGACAACACAAACTTTCGGACCTCCATGAAGTGGAACATCTGTGATGTAAACACTCTGTCCCACTGAATCACACTTATTAAGGGGACGTCGCCGTCCTGCCTCCGTTACTGTCGGAGTGTGTTATTTATGTGAGAAATTGCTGTGGTATTTCTGACACTATCCCCTGGTGTATATTTGGGGGAGTCTGGATTCCACCTCTGCTCATTTACACCTAATCGTTCTTTAGTGTGAAAATCAGGCAAGATGGAAAGGCAGATGGAACATATTAAAAGTATATATATTTATACACGCGCACATGACAGTGGGCATTCTCTGGGCACATGGATTTCATTTGTGAAGCTTAGAGGCAACAGATTTCGACATGATTTTTTGACTCCTTTAAAACTTCCATTTTGTTGTCATGCCAGTGAATTAGGGCATCAAGTGGGATCTAATCTTTCCTGATACACTTTCAAGGCACATTTTCAAGTAGTTAAAGTAGGTGAAAAAAGGATACAATACATGATATAGCAATGTTGTGAAGCACTGTTCACCTATATAATGTGTATATTGCGCTCATATGGGTGGGTAAATATAAAGAGTCTATTTGATTAATAGATTAATTCATGCTGTTTATTAAATGCGTCATCATGTATTCAATCCTTATTAACTAATAGTCTAAATGAATGTGTTAATTACCACAATGGGTCAAGGCCATGTATTTCAACTTCCAGTTGTCTGCTTTAATGAATCATTAGCTAATGATTTGCAAAGATATCTTTATGTAATAACTTTTCTTGTTGAGGGACATGACTATTAACTCATTATTAAGTAATATGTCATTTTGGTTTTGGCATCCACGCTAAGCCATGGATTTCAGTTTCCACAACCGGGATTCTGCTGTACCAGATGAACTGGTGCATGGAGTATCTTGTTGTTCATGGCACAGAAATATATATCTGGTTGAAGCTTATATTTGTGTGAAACCCAACGTACCCATCCTACAAACACATTCTCTGACATTACATTACTGTGCAACTCTCACAGACCTTAAAGTTGAGTGGGGGATGTCGATACCCATAACCATAATGACATACAGTTTTTGGTAATTTACTCTAAAAAAAGTCATTAAATACTAGCTACTAATTAAATCTGTAAAAGTGTAATTAGATTACTGTACTAACTACTCTCTAAAAAAGTATTGGATTACTTATTACGAATTACTTTATAAATCCCATATCAACCTCAACCAGTTAAACAATAGGATAGAAAAGAAACTGCACTTTTAATTCTTTCAAATAAACAATATACAACTGCATAAATTATTCTTCAACTGACCAAAGTGTGAAAAGTAGAATGTTACATAAACAAAAACACATTTTAACGATATTATATGTAATTATTGTAGTCTATACAGTATTTCATGCAATTACATCAGAAGTAACTAATTAAAAGAGAGAAAAATTAAGAGTAAATAAAGTAAATAAATGAAAGTAATTAGATTACTTAGTAACTAATTACCCCCAACACTGATGACATATTACTCAATAATGATTTAATAGTGCCTCAACTAAGTCGTCATAACACAAATATTTCTTTGCAAATCATTAGCTAATGATTAATTAAAGCAGACAACTGGAAGTTGAAATACATGGCTTCGACCCATTGTGGTAATTAACACATTCATTTACACTATTAATACAATAATGAATTAATACATGATGACACATTTAATTAATAGCAATTCATGCATGACTTAATTGCTAATGTGGTTAATGGATTAATGAATTGTTTAGTTCTTCATGAGTCAAACAGTAACTCATGATAATCTGTGCACTAGTTAAGCACGAATTACTGCATATTAGTGCATGCACCCGTATTGTAGTGTTACCCAATATTTTTATTGTGGAGCAATCAGCATTATATTACAAGCAATCTGAAAATAGTTGTTTCTGATTGGTCAATCGCTGCATCCAGTGGTGTGATATCGTGCATTATTGATTGTAGGGATGATAACCTCAGATGACTTCAGTATTAATATTAGGCCTTACTGTCATTTTGTTGCAGTGTTCATCCTTTTGCCATTACCAGACAAATTGTTTAATACACTGTAATTTACTTTTTTCTTAGCGGAAGCTTCAAGATAATAGACCAGATTCTAGTCAGAATATGAGTCTGATACTGCTGGGCTGTGATTATGGGGCGTGTTTCAACCGAACCAGGAAAGAAAATACCTCTGCACTCAATTGGATAGACCTACAACCAATCAGAGCAAAGGAGTAAGTGACGTATGTTGAATCCCGTAGGAAGGACGGCAAAAACATCTTTCCGATCGGCAAATGCCTTGATCGCGGTTCTCTGTTCCTCTTTTAAAATGAACGCGCTGTCGATATCTTCTATAACAGACGCGATGGCTGAATCTACACATCTCATTTCTCCAGCGGCAGCCACCTTTGTTGTAAACGAATTCAACCCAAGCGCTCTTTGGTGACGTGGATGATTACGTTACTGTTGATCATCTGTCCATCATCGTATAAAGCCCGCCCTGACAATTTGATTGGTTCGAACAGCTCTGGTTCGAGCATAGTTGCTCCGCCTCCACAACGGATCAAGTCCAGAGTCACGGTGCGGATCCACTTGTCCGTGCGACACTTCAGTCGCGCCGCGCTCCGCTTTATTCCTATGGGTGACGTCACGCGACTTTAACGCGCCCGCAAAGCATCCCGGGAAGGCGGCGCTTCATTTGAAAAAATGCTGCGCGTCCAAAAGCTGGCCGATGCCCAGCTTTATGCAAATGAATCCGTCAAACGCGAAGCGTCTATCCAATAGAAGTAGAGCATATGGAGACGGGGGGAAGTCTCTCGCAAGTCCTCTGTTCTAGACTGCCAGCTGGCTCAAAACCCCGCCCATAGCGGTAAACATGAGGAATGCCCATCAATGTACAACATCCCGGGAAGGCGGCGCGGCGCTGAGTGTCAAAAAAGCTGGCCGATGCCCATCTTTATGCAAATGAATCCGATGAACATGACGCTTCCATCCAATAGAAGTAGAGCACATGGAGACTGGGGAAGTCTCTCGAGGGTCCCATTTGTTCTAGACGTCCTACTAGAGAAACCACGCCCATACCGGTAAACTTTAAGAACGCCCATCAACGTACAAATGTGGGGAGGCGTCGCAACATCACGCGACAGTCGTCTCGCGAAAGTGGATCCGTACCGTTAAGACCGAACTTCCCGACCTCAAATGTTGTGGGCGGGGCTAAGTTTGGCTGGCATCCAGGCTAGATAAATGTGCGATTAGTCTGTGAAATATCATTTTACTCCATTTAAAACTCATAATAGAATGGGCGCTGGACTCGTGCCAGTATAGGTTTTCTTTTAATGCCTTGAGGAAGTGGCTTTTGAATAGACTTTTAATGTACTTTGGGTTTGCTTAAGGTATTACAGAGTTCTATGAGGCCTTTTGAACTGAAAATAAAGAAGTGTTTCCTCACTATTCAGACCAATTACATTTGATCTTGTCTGTTTCCTTTCTTTTCAAATCCCTTTTAAGTTGCCTGTTGAGTGAGAGAAGGCAAAAGTGACTTTCTTGGTTGAGCTGAAAGGCCTGAACCATATAGAGCTAGTAAACACACAAAAGCCCAGCTGGTGGGTTTGACTCTCACTTTCTTAACATATATGAGGACTGAATAGATCGTTTTAAAGGGATAGTTCACCCCAAAATAGAAATTCTCCAATTTACAGTACTTACCCTCATGTTGTGACTGTTTAGCAAATTGTGCTCTTTTCTGTCCAAAGAACAAAAAAGCACCGTAATCACTGAAAAATATTGACATCACTATTCATGTTGCGTTAGTTTAATGGCATTGATGCCATCATTCCTTGTCTTGTGAGTGACTAAAGTGGATAGCATGATTTTTAGCGAAGAAATTTAGATTTTGGTTTGTTATAATGCAGTTTAGATCAGTGGTTCAAACTTGGTTCCCCTTTGTCCAAGACAACACTCAAAGGCCCTCATATCTAAGGATACGTTCAGACGGCAGGTACATTTTTTGCTTCTATGTGACTCAGATCTGTTTTTGTCATGACTGGGCCATTTCCATATGTGGTCCTAAATCCGATACAGGTCCGGTGTTTTGCAATGCGACCTCAGTCTGAACAGTCATATCCGGGTGGGTACTCATGGGGTAAGGATGATCATGAGAAAGGTGAGGATAATAGGTCCTATAGAACCTATTAAGGTTCTGTAGGACTTTAATCCTTTAGAAAATCTGTGGAGGGAGCTGAAACTTCGAGATGCAAAGCGGCAGCCAAGATACCCTAAGGGTTTAGAGGGGAATTGACCAAAATCCCTCCTGAGATTTATGCAAACCTGGTGACCAAGTACAAGAAACGTCTTACTATTGACTCCTATTGTAATAAAAATAATTAAACTAAAAAAATGTCAGTTTGATGTTACATCTTTATTGTTTGTGTTTAGGATGTTAATTAAATTTGTAAATATGACAAAATTTTAATAATTTTTTTAGAGTTATTGGGACCCCCGGTTGAGAATCACTAGCTTATATGGTGTTGTTTTGCCCCTTTTTTGAAGATTGACAGCCTCCATGTACTATATACTTATCTTTTTACATCCTTTTTGTGTTGCACATATAAAATTAAGTCAAACAGGTTTGGAAATTTATGTTGTAACTACTTACAATTCTTAGAAAAGTCCCCTTTTTTCTTTTGAAATGTACTTTTTTTAGGGTTGTGTTCTCCAGCCTAATCACAACCAGATAATCAAAAAGTTTAAAAGAAAGGAAATTAAAAAAACATCAATTCCTCTTATCTCTCCTGCTTCCCCCAGAGTGTTAAAAGCTATTGCAACATTTAGTCCAGCACATGGTTACAATCATATGCTGTTTAAAATGTCTCAGTAGGCTATATGGTTTTTCTGTTTTGTCAAGGGTATTTATATCTGAATGTAATAGACTAGTTAAGAGTGTTGCTAATGCGAATGTGCTAAAATTTACTTTTTAGCTCGTACTCAAACCCAGCCTGGGGGTCGGAGTAAAGACTGCAGTCTTCCCCGTTGGGAAGCCAAACTTCATTAGACACTGTGTATTTATGTTCCAGTGTTTATTAAATGGTGGTTTGAGTATTTTAGTGATGGTACGCTTGCTCTTCACTCTTGCTGCCCAGAACTGGGTAGTTAGTGTCCAAGAACAAGAATGATGGATTTCGATAAGACATTCTTAACTCCGCTTGGAACATCTCCATGCTTGTTTAAACCCGAACTATTCGCTGCAAACATTCGTCGATGGCCAATGGTGAAAAGCGGGTCAGAACAGAAGGAGCAACCGTTCATTTTAGATGCTTGTGGTATGGCAAAGTATGGAATATTTTGTTTTAAATGTTACCCACAATTCTTCCTTTTACACCCAGAAGCTCTTCTGGAATCAATTGTCGCCTCAACAGTGTGTCAGCACCTCTGAAAGTTGTCATCTGACCAAAACCAGCGCTTCTCTGCAGCAGTTAGTATTCAGTAGAAAATGTCACCCAAGGCAAAATCGCAGCCAACATAGTAGCTCTGCGAGCTGCCTCTCAGGCCACTGGCTAGATATAGACAGCTGTCGTTTAAGGGCAACACTCTAACCAACATGTAAATTGGTTTTGAATGCATTCCGATGGAATGAATTCCTTTCTAGATTCTAAACCAAAATCATGAAAAGTCTATTTCAAATAAATGCTGTTCTTTTGAACTTTCTATTCATCAAAGAATCCTGAAAAAAAAAAGTATCACTTCCACACAAATATTAAGTGGCACTTTTTTTCAGCAAAGACAAAAATAACAAGAAATGACACTGAAGAGAGTAATGGTGCTGAAAATTCAGCTTTGCATCACAGGAATGAATTGCATTTTAAAATAAACATAGAAAACAGTTATTCTAAATCGAGCGCTGCAGAGCGTTTCAGCGGCGTTCGTTCGGGAAGAATTTTTTCCATTAATTTCTCCCATGGGGATTTAAAAAAATATTTGATAAGCATAATTAGCCTTGAAAAAAGCCAACCAGCTACAAGGTGAATCATACGATTACAAAGTTTGATTTAAAGCACAAAAGTTTTTGAGAATTGGACAAAAGACTGGTACAAGACTTTGTACTTTAGTGAGGGAAAGAACTACAATCCCAAGAAGCATTGCAGACAGCATAATCAAATTAAAAACTATGGAGAAATATAAAATTACGCATTTAAAAATGTTTATTGCAGTGTGTGTGTGTGTGTGTGTGTGTGTGTAAATATATATATATATATATATATATGGAATTTTCTGTACAGCATCATGGGTAATGTAGTTTTCCCCATGAATTCTGCTGTTAAACATGATCATTTTAAAAATAAGTTGAAATAATGTGGACTGACAGCTTCAACAGAAGCAAATACCATTGATTAACAACCTTGTAGCTCAAGGTCTGTCTTTAAAGATTTATAAGTTATCATTAAAAATCAAGAAAATAAAGTAGTGTATACGGTAGTATATATTTACAGTAAACATTTCTGTCTTTCAGTTAACACCATTCGCCATCTTGGATGATGATTCCAGTGTATGTAGGGATTTCTTTAATCGCAACGGACCTTAGTGATGGAAACCTGCAATGCTGCCTCATGATCAGGCCAAAGCGAGTGATCTTTTAAGGTATCGATTTATGCCCACCTTTTGAAACAGTCTTGACTTCAGGAGCGTGCTATAATGGCTTGCTATATTTTAAAAACACAGCTCAAATTCTCAAGAAATCTCACACGTTATCTTCAAAATGACTCATTACTTCATGCCATCTTATCATGCCAGTTGGGCGCAGAAATGGACACTGGTAGTCAGTACACGGGGTGCCCACTCACTGCCCTGCTGCTTCTGCAATTTCTACATCTCATGTTTAGGGACAATGAGCCATTGTGTGGCAGTTATTCAATCCTCTGAAGCTTGCGAGCTTTGACAGTGAGTGATCACATAAAATGATGTCACTGCAAATGCTTGGAAGCCAAGTACAAAGGATCACCTTAGATACTGATCTGTGGTCAGATTAATGTGAAGGAACACTGATGAATTCAGAGGAAGTCTGTAACAAAAGTCACAGGCGCAAAGATTTGACAGAATAAGGCAATTCTGTCCCTTAAAAAGAAAAGTGGACTGCTGGTTTTGTATGGTCAGTAAAAAAAAATTAACATGCGATAATAACCAAGCTCACGGAATGTGCGCCTGCAGAACTCGGAGTGCCTGATTTTCACAATGTTCTACCAATCCCATGTGTTTTGCTTATTCATTTATTGAATGTTTGACTATGCTTTCAGTTACAAATAAGAGTAATTCACCAAGGACCAGATTTACTAAACAAGGCAAATTAGCATGAGAGCGCAATTCCCCAAAAAGTGCCGACGGGGTGGAAAGTTCTGCATATGATCTACGGATGATGCGCAAATTAAAGAACAGACACAGCCGGATCATTTTCATAATGACCAACGCAGTCTACAAAGAACAGTGTGTGAAATGTTTTTTTTTTTAATTTAATTTTTTTTTTTTTTTGTGAACCCAACTACTTTGAACAAAAACAGTTCAGAATATAATTTTTTTAATGTTCTGCAGGGAAAAAAAAGTCATACAGGTGAAAAAATTATGACAACATTTTTTATTTTAGGTGAAGTAACCCTTTTCCATGTTTAAATACATTCCAGAGAATTGACCCCCCCTAAAAATCAGTGCGGAAAATGCAAAAGATTTGCTGATTCCATCTGGACCTGATGATGACGTCAAGTGTCATTTGCACTAGAATTGAGTGTTAAAGGCCGTTGACCATGTACTCAATATAAGGCAAAACTCACAAAAACAAATGCAGCTTTACAGAACAAAACACACACACAACAGTGACTTTGTGTCTGATTTACATTTAATGATCTGTCTGTCTATAAACAAAACCCTATTCCTGATAAATCCAATCAGGAGTCTACACTGTTATAATTATACAACAATAATTGCACTCAAGTACATTGTGTTCTGTTGCATTTCGGCATGCTATTAACATACCGAAACGATAGCATTATGTTGTTTTATGGTTGACTGGATTGATTTAGTGGAATATTTGTAAAATCACATTTTATCATGAGAGCGGTTTGGGGCCTACAGTTTTTAGTCATGGTACATCGTAAATCTAAGCGGAGAACTGGCTCCAAGCTGCAGCTTTCTGTGTAGAATGTTTATTTCTACAACCATATAGATAATACAAGATGGGGTACTACCAAGGGGGTAATCCATCGACCGGAGGTTGAAGCCGGCCGGGTGCCGTCATGTTGTAGCAGAACTTCACTTGCGTTAGCATTTCCATTGACTCCCATTCATTTTGGCGTCACTTTGACAGCGAATAACTTTACATCTGAGGCGTTTAAAGACTCCATTTGTCCATTATTTATTTCTAAAGAAACACGACAATGTATAAAGGGCTCCATTACCTTCTATGTTACATTATGGCCCTGTAGAAACAGATTTAGTAAAAACAGGCTAACGATTGCGTCATAACCACTCGACTCTCTGTCGCGCTGTACAGAAATGACCGTACAGACAGGAGGAGAAGCTCGCAGGCGATCGGGGGGACGTCCCGTCAAGGGAGAAGCACATAGATAATGAGTCCATAAAAGCAACGGAATACTTACTCCTGCTCACTCACGCCAAAGAACTCTTTGCTCAAGTTCCCCGTCTCTGCAAGATTAACGTTGGCAATTTTCACGCACAGCTACTAGAAGATTTACGTCTGTCAGACAGGTTGCTCGCGTCATCAAGCTTAGTTTGAGTCGGTTTGAGTCTGCGCGTCAGGAACGGAAGTGCTCAAAAATCGCTAAAAATGGGCTTCAACTGTCTCAACTGAGTTCCAATGAGATGGCTCTGTCCACTTCTTATACTGTCTATGGGTACTACTAACATTTTGAAAAAAACCTTATGTTAAAGGTAGGGTAGACAATATTTTTCGCAAACACTTTTTGTTATACTGGTTCTCTCTCCACATCCTGATAGCAATCAATAGAAGAAGTGGTCTAATTGTTTAAAAATGACATGCATCTTTTGTGGAATGATTTATCCAATCATTGCATTCGATCCGAATGCAATGATACGACGTCCTACCTGCCTGTCAAAATATGTATTTCCATATCTCCGCGCACCTGCTCCCGTAGACGTCACACGTCATCAGTGCGTTTCATGCTGTGTAGAATTAGACAGACGTCAGTCACCGAGCACCGCAACCGAAACACCAGCCGCCTTTTACAGTTCCTCCTGAACCAAAACAACCAGCTTGTGCTGCGTTCACGCTATGTCGTAACTAAGATGGCAACCTGTGAAGTTCTACCCGTGGCTGTTCACGTCCCCAGACTCGGATTTATGCTTTTCTATATCAATGCTATCAACGCCTAAATGAATCTGCAGCAGTCAGATGGTACAAGTTAGCGCTCTTTAAGTTGTTTACGTTCATTATTACTGTAATGTTTAATGTGTGAGGTAATTTAACGGCGTCTCTCATGACGCTTTGCAGACTCTACTCTGGCTGTGTGTGTTTGTGTGTTTTGGGCTTTGGAAAGCGCTCTGAAGCGAGTGAGATCTTATTATTCAAAAGCTAGATTGCTATTGCTAGCTAGCCACTCTGAAATTGCCTACCCTACCTTTAATACTTTTATTCAGCGAGGATGCATTACATTGATCAAAAGAGGCATTTATAATGTTACAAAGATTTATATTTCAAATAAACACATTTTTTTTTTAACTTTCTTTTCATCAAACATTTCTGAGTAAGAAATGTATCACAGCTTCCAAAAAATATAAACCGCCCAACTGTTTCAACATTGATAAGAAGAAACGTTTCTGTGCGAGACTTCTTTCAAAAACATTGAACATCTTACCAAACCCAAACCTTTGAATGGTGCTATACGTGGAAAAAATAGTAGCTTCTTCAGGGGATGTAAATGTAGAACACATTGATGCCTTAGAACACTTTTAAAATATGCAGCGCTGAAATCAAACTGTGTGCAACTCTAGGAAAACCCCCCACTTTATGGATTCAAGGTTTTTTGGGATAACTCATCGAATATTTCTCTATATCTGTGGCTCTAAAAGGTGACTTGCGTCTCATTGAATCTTCAAAGCCTGAGGCGTCGTCGTATTAACCCAGATCAGGCTGCTTGGGTTTGAGTCAGAGACTATGCCTTTAAGGCTGTAATTTAACAGCAGCTTCCCTTCATGTGGTTAACGCTTCACTAAAGAGCGTTCACTGTTATCAATTAGAAAAAATCTGAGTCATTAAGAAGTCAAGAAGCTGCATTCATGCTTCGACCGTTCTGTGACTTCTAGGGAAATGGCCCAATCCATATTCCGGAAAAAAGGGGACACTGTAGGAGCGGTTATCTGATGAGGCGGCTCCCTCCTTTCCAATGAGAAATCCCACCACCAAAGCTTCCTGGAATTTAGGGATTTTGAGGAACAAGCTCTCTGAACCAGCTGACCAAGTCTGATGAAGGTTTGTCTCTGATTTGAATTTCATTCAGAACTTTCTAAAACATGCAAAATATTGTAACAAACAAAATATCAATACTGCAAATCAGTGATACTGACCAAATCAATTATCAGTAGTAAAACATTAGCTAAATGAAATCAAATAACAGTAATTCATTTTCTTAGTGTGTTTCTCTTTAGGTTTTTTTCATTATTTATATTTGATTTTTGGTTAATCTCATCTGTAAAACTCTATATAATCGATAGCTAGATAGTAGTAGTATTATTTAGTATTTTTTAACCCTTTTTCTCAACTGTAAATCACAGCCCAAAATAATTAGGAAAATAGAAAAACTTTGACTGTATGAGATGCGAATTATACATTGCTGCTTATTTAGTCATTTAAGCGTTTGTTTACGGAATGCAAATCATGGCCTTAGTTTTCCTTGTTGTTTTACTCTTGGCAAAAGATAAAACACTTCTTTTGCGTATTCACTTATCTAGAAAGCCATGACTTCTATCAGAATTTTATGGGTAATTGATTTACAGAAATAAAACAAGAAAACGCGCACACCTGTTTTTCATCATTTGTCGAAAAATAAATTCGGGAAACAACATGGTTTGGGACAAAGGGTTCGAAATCCGAGAAACATTTTTTCAGTTGAAGTGGGTAAATCCGATAGCAAATTGTTTTGTTGTTCCAATTTTAATTCCATTTAAACAAGCTGCACTTTTTTATTAATGTAGACATACTGTTTGGCAGCCCTGAGGTGGGTCTGAATATCAGGTTTTATTTGTCATCTTGTGTGGTTGTGCTCAAAATGTACATCAATACGCTCACTGAGAAGGACCGCACGGAATATCTTAGAAAAAAAAAGTATCCCAGATAGCACACGTACGTCTCCAATATTTAAAGAGCACTTCATCTGAAAAACATCTGATAAACATCTTTAAAAGAGCAGTTTTACATACTTTCCCATCTTAAAAACTGTCACCTGCCCGTATACGGGCAACCTAAATTTACTTCACTATATTACTATTAAATCCTAATCTAGTCATGACAAACTATATATCGTTGGTAAGGTCTAAGACTCCTTAATAGATATTTTAGCGCTGTTTTTTTCTTACAAATTATGTATGAACAGTAATATATGAATTTATGACAAGAGTATATATATATATATATATATATATATATATATATATATATATATAATTTTTTATTATTATTATATCACATATTTTAGTAGTTATCATAAATTAGGTATCATTTGAAAGCTTACGAACTCAGAATTCATCCTGTGAAAACCGTTTTGAAATTGGATGTTGCGTCACCATAGAAACGTTTTTTTTTTATCAGGCCCCTCCCTTTTGGGCATCATCTTTCATAATTTATTATCAAAAATGTTCTAATCTTGACAAAACACATATTGTCAGAAAGGTCTGAGTCTCAAGGTTCCATATTTAGTGACATAAGTGATATTTGGATAGAAATTTATTAATTTGTTATGGCAGAATGCATACAATTAAATTCAATGGAATGCAATGGCACCCGGTGGGTATTTTTGGTATTACGCCTAAACAAAATCTCATGGGAATTTCAATGTTTGTGATATCAACTTCAAATTTGGAACACAACTTGGTTAGATATATGGCTTTGACTTTCTGTCATTTTTAAGCTGAAACCTATATTAATTTATATATATTTTTAATAAAAGAAAAAATATATATTTTATTATATTTTCATAACAATAAACTTAAACTTCAATAACTTTTAAATAATTGAATTCTATTAATTTATTCAACTTCAGCAATAATCTGCCAAGAGTCTTCTTTTAAAAGAGACCAACCGTAAGTCTTTAGTCCAAAGGGTTCATGAATTACAACCGTTTAAGTTTGGGTAGTGCATTTTCACGTCAACGCTCACAAAGGGGGGTGACAGCTAAAGGGTTAAAGACATTTTCTAAGTGTCTATATAACATCTGACAGGAAACGTCTTGGAGACGTATTGCAGATGATCAAGCGCTCTAAAAAAACGCATCTTCCAGATGAAAGCACGCACAACAGACGTCTCCGCGATGTATGTGTGCTATCAGAGATACTGCTCAATTCTACATGCAACTGTTTGTGGTCAAATCACCTCTTGATGGAATCAACATTAAGATGCGCATCAATTTTTGCAATGCAAGAGTCCAGCACTCTGTAAAGTCTCCTCCAGCACATCCGGAAGACTTTCAGTGAATTTAAGGTCTGAACTCAGAGGTGCCAATTCATGTGTGAAAATGATTCTTCATTCTCCCTCCCAACCATATCTTTACAATTTGAGCCTGATGAATCTTGACATTGTCATCCTGGAATATGACCATGATGTGTCTTCTTACGTGGTTGTTTAAGAAATAAAAAGATACACACTCCATCAGTTAGGGTTAGAAGAACTGAACACATAACATGCAAGAAACATAATAATCACTGCAATAATGATCCAGTCATTGACTCTTAAGCATTTGCCTATTTAAATCCAAACTTCTTTTTTTGGCCGGGCAGTGTAGTAAGAGTAGTATGTTATTCCGCCCATAGCTGTATTTGTGCCTATTTTGGACACTGCAAAGAACATCAACAAATTGAACATTTCAATGGAGTCTTTGTTAAAGTCTGTTAAGTTTCTTAGTGCTATGCAAATGTTGACCTACAGTGTGTTTATGTTAAGCAAAATAAGGAATAAAATAAGCAGATGTGACCTCAGTTTTGACGCAGAGGACATAGTGGATTTGGGCATATGATTAAAGTGATAAGACACACTTCATTGACAGAACAGATGAGTAATGTTTCTCTAATATACCTCTCGCGGCATTATTTCTACTGGAATCGATCCAGTCGATACGGGATATAAGCAAGCTGAAGAAGTTGGCACCCGTTGGCTATATGGTGCCTGACATTTGAACTTCTGAGCTGCCAAATTTGAATAAAATTGAATGAAAACAACAACAGCTGATCTCTGCTGCGAGTTTGTCTCTGTTTGTTCTACACGAGATGGCTTGTGTCGATAAAGCCTTTGGACCGTAATGTCAGAGCATTACATCGTAGCGATCAAAGCTCGTTTGGCTTATTAACACTGCGGCGATGACAGAATTTCAGAACGCCACCCAGAGTTCTCCGTTAACCTCATTGGAATGATTATTTATTTTTCCTCTGCTTATTCTCCCTTGAACCTGTTCCTCACTTTCATGTCCCATATTTTCCACCCCGGCTACATTTTTACCAGTGAAGTTTTGTTTTCAGTGCTATATGTTAGCTGCCAAAAACACAATCCCTATGATTTCATCTTCATAAGGCATGACTGCATTACAATATTACTATATTACAGTTCACTTACTTCCATGCTCCTCCTTCATATTTGATTTATTAATGCGTCCATCTCATATAATTTATACCTCCAAGATCAGCTGATTCATAGTGAAAGGTTCAAGCATACACATCTAAAGTGCAATTTGCATGTCAGCTGTTTTAAATCATCATCTTGAAACTTGTTTTTATCCAAAACTTTAAGAAATATGGTTCTCGTCCTTTGTAGACAAGTGTTCTCAAAAATCCTGGCTTTAAGCTGAGAAACTTCCATCTGGTCACTGCAACGAATTCAAGCAAGGACTCATTTCATAATTACGTTTGCAGTTGATCAATATTATTGTTTGCTAAACTGCATTTTTTTTTTTTTATGTCAAAAAAGTGATACATATTTTTTTTACTATTCTCTTTTTACTAAACTGTAAAAAAAAAAAAAAAAGATCAATAAGTAGTGACAACATATGTTTTTACATTGCTTTAACTAATCAAAATAACTTTTTTATGTTATACAAGATTCAACTCATTTTTAAGTCATTTTAATATAATTTAAGTTGAAATGATTTAAACATCCAAGTTGATTGTGGTTAATTTAAGGCAACATCTTTTTTACAGTGTAGATAGATAGATAGATAGATAGATAGATAGATAGATAGATAGATAGATAGATAGATAGATAGATAGATAGATAGATAGATAGATAGATAGATAGATAGATAAAAAATAACTTTTTTATGTTATACAAGATTCAACTCATTTTTAAGTCATTTTAATATGATTTAAGTTGAAATGATTTAAACATCCAAGTTGATTGTGGTTAATTTAAGGCAACAGCTTTTTTACAGTGTAGATAGATAGATAGATAGATAGATAGATAGATAGATAGATAGATAGATAGATAGATAGATAGATAGATAGATCCCCCCCCCCACCCCCCCCCCCCCCCCCCCCCCCAATGCGCTCACCTTGACTCAAAATTCACTAATTATACAGTAGGCTATTTATAGGCTATACTTTAAATAATGCATCAGATGTAATCGGCAGACTGACTGATTGGAAATCCCATGAAATAACATATGCTTCACAGGTTCAACATAATGTCTTTAAACATCCATAACTGAACTCCAACGCAAATGTGCTCCGATGGTTCCCTGAGGACTCTGCGAGTCCGTAGTGTGTGTGTGTGTGAACAGGGGCGCACCACAGATCAGTCATCTTTTGTCAATACAGAATGGGGGCGGAGGAAACACATCCTATAAAAAGAAGGTATCCCACCACATCATGAAACGGCGGGCAGCTTCACAAACACTCGAGCAGGAATCCTCCTCTCTGCTGCTTCTTTTCTTTTTTTGTTAGAGCATCCCGATGCTTTAAGCTTATCCACATCTTTGTCATTTTATAATATAGCATATTAAGTAGGCTATTTTTTAACGTTTTTTTCCCCCCACTGACAGATTATTTGATGGACACGGTAGAATGGAGTTTATGCTTTTTTAAGCCAAAGTTTGGTGGTCAAAGCACCTAGTGCTGTAGGAAACATCTTATCTCCAAGAAACCAACACATTCTCATTCAGAGTAAGAAAATACTGAAAGGATGCTGAGCGTTACGCGGAGTCGGAGCTGTTGGATGTTGACGCTGATCATCGCGGTAGTGCGGATGGGAGAAACTCAAGGGACCGAGAGCAAAGCCCAGGTGAACTCCATCAAATCACTGGAGCCCCAGATCACCTCCGCTAACCGCTCCAGCGCTTCATATAGCGACATCCCGAAGAAAAGCAACATCCCCGCTCAGGTAAACCCGACACCTCTATCCAGTTATTAGAGAGAAGAAAAAAAGCTAAAACCCTTCAGGCATTATTTGCCTGCTTACTAAATGCATAAGGAAATCACACGTGTCACTTGTGAGCAAATTGTTCGCTGATCTTTTTAAAGGAATTTCTGTCAGTTAGCCCACTGTTTACAGTTTGTCTGAGGGACAAACCTTTTGTCCCAAATTCCTGCAGTCACAACCATTGTCCAAATTTGATTATTTCCTTGTGGTAGGCTATATAAAACAAATCTATAGCCTACTAAATACACGTGACAATGTTTTGATCGTAGTCACAGAAATCGGAATATCACCATAGAGACTGTAAGCCTAATCTTTTGCGGTTAATGAAAACTGAGATCGTTTTTTTTTTATATTTGTACATTGCACTGTAGAATTCATTTTTCTGATCTTTTGTTTTGCTTTTTTTTTCATTAAAGGAATGGTTTGACAAATTGTAAATTACATTGTAGATTAGGATCTCACGTCAAGTTTAGACTTTTACTTTCCATCAAGCGCCAAAGAGAAAGGCTTGTGATAGCCTGTAATGTAAGCTATAGCTCATCTATTTAGGCTGTCAAGGCTCAAACATTTGTGTTATTTTAGATGGTGATCATTAAGGGAGGCTACACTATAAAACATGATCGTGATTTTAACAGTAAAAGACTGTTAAAAATGAGACCTTAAAATCCTGTTAATATGTTAACAGTAAGTTTCCTTATAGGGTGTAACTGTAATAGATCTAACCTTACATTACATGTAATTTTACTGTAAAATGCTGTTCAATTTACAGTTTTACAGAATCCCCTGCATGCCACTTCACATTTGATGTATTTTTGTTGAAATAACCTAAAATGTTGCTACCTTATTTGTCATGGTAAATTTCTTGCAACCACAGCTGCCTCTTTTTTTTTTTTACCATAAATTTCACTGAATTTGTTTCTGAAGTGTAGCCTACAGTTTTACCTGCGTATTATACAAGTACAGTTATCAGAAAGGGTTTATTGTAGGTCAGTTGGATGGTCAGTTTGCTTTTGAAAGCTTTATATTTCTAGCATGGTAAATCCTGGATTACCAAGCTCATGCTTAATATACTTGTTTTAAGTGAATAAATTCTCAGCATGGATAAGTCACCTACTATTACTGCAGATGAAAATCCTCTTTGCTATTTGGTTTTGGTCTTGGTTATGACTCTCATATCAGCAGTAAATATGCAGATGTTGTTTTAATTGAGAGCAGACACAATTTATTGGAAGAAAAAGAGGAGGTGATGGGATTTTTCTCCCTCTCATATCCTCTTTGGAGTGGGAAGATCTATTCCCTGCCAGACCCTCATCTAAACAATTGCTTTCAAATATACCATCTGCATAAACGCAGGTGGTCTGGATGATCAGACCACTGCCATACATGTGGAAACCACTACAGTCCAATATTAGTTAAATGTCATGGTACATTTAGCTTCTTATCCAAATGTAGATTGCTAACAACTCTGTAGATTGCAAACAGAGCGACTGTTGTCTCATTTGGAGGTTTCCAGTTGCAGATGGTGCAAGACAGATCTAGAACGTTTTATACTCTGGGGCGACTCTATAAATCTAAAAGAATTGCGTACGAGATTTAATTAAAATAATGAAAGATAACTTTAAAAAAATGCATACCCTGCTGAAGAAATAACTGCTTAAGCCAGCCTAACTTGTTCTGCTAGTCTAAGGTGGTTTAAGGTGCCTGACCAACTAACAAAACTCCCCTAAAACCAACCAAACCAGACTTTGGGTGTATACAAAACCAATTTAGACTGGTTTAAGCTGTTTATTTTCTGCAACAAAACCAATTTACACTGGTTTAAGCTGTTTATTTTCTGCAACAAAACCAATTTAGACTGGTTTTAAGCTGGGTTTTTTTTTTTGCATGTAGTGTATTTTTAGTAGTGTTGATGTTGATTAGCTTAATTTTTATGGAACAAAGGCCCTGTTTACACCTGGTATTAAGATGCGTTTTGGTCGATCGGATCACAAGTAGACAAGGGAGACACATTCACTTTTACACCTGGTGTTTTAAATCATCTCTTTTGTCCACTTTCAACCACTTCTGTCCTGATTTCTTCGAGGGGAGATTCTATGGGCGGGTAAATGTATGTAGGTAAATAAGCTCACACGATTTACATATGAACGCAAGCATTAGCTTTCGTTTCTGCTCAGCCGCAAGACCAGCCGAACGCTGTGAGTGTGTGTTAGAAATCAGGAATGGTGAGAGAACATTGTACTTGGTACATTTTTCGTCCTCAAACCAAACTTGGGAATCTGGCGAGTGCGCTTCCCATAATGTTTCCGCATTAGGTCATATGGCGGAGAGTAGGAGGTCTTTTTGGCTGTTTGAACGCATTCAATCACATGAGCGATTACACTGCGAAAGCAATTCGGTCGAATGCGTTTTTGACTACCTCTGACTACAAGCTCAAAACGTTTTAACGCACCTGTATTTAGCATTTGTGATCCGATCGCCCAAAACGCATCTTAATACCAGGTGTAAACGGGGCCAAAGAAACTTGTAGTTGTATGTAAATTATGTAAACATAGGGTTACATCTGTTGTACAGGAAACCTTGTCAACTTTCTATATTGCAATTGTATCTTTGAGAATTTTCTTTAGTTTTAATGCCCTCTTAAATTGGAAATTGAAAACATTTGACATCTGATTGGCCTCGTATAGACATCCTGTTTTTGTGCAGTTACAACATTTCGTGATGTTGATTTTTCTTATTCCTACTTTGATAACAGATGATGCATGTTATGATATGATGCATGCTAATTTCAAGTTCCTCAATCAAAGTTATTGTTTTTTAATTCCCCCTTTGGACGAAATTGAACAAAACTAGGCATGCATCCTCACAACAAGCTGTTGTCAAAGTTTCATTAACTTTGGACTTTGCCGCACCCAAACATTTTATTGAATTTTACTTGGAAAAAGCACTGACAAATTAAAAACATCTTTTGTTAGCTGTTTGATATATGTGAATTAACAGTCTGGGAAGAGTTAGTTCATTATGATCGAATTTTTCCAGACATCACACATCATCAGCCCGTTTCATGCAATGCAGAGTTAGACAGACGTCAGTCACCGAGCACCGCAACCGAAACACCAGCCGCCTTTTACAGTTCCTCCTGAACCAAAACAACCAGCTTATGCTGCGTTTACACCATACCTGCTGTAATTTGGAAGAGATGGAAACCCGTGACGTTATACTCAGAGCGGTTCGTGACTCAAATGTATGCGTTTCACCATCAACGACAAAATGAATCTGCAGCAGTCAAGTGGTACAGGTCAGAGCTCTTTAAGTAGTTTGTTCATTATTATTGTAATGATATTTGCTCTGAGACATGAGGTAGTTTAATGCCGTCTCTCGTGATGTGGAAGGCTATATGAGGGTGGGATCTTATGCTTTCAAAGCTAACTTGCTATTGTTAGCTGCTCCAAAAATTGCCTACCCTTTTAAGGTAAGAACTACAATGCAAATGACATGAAGAAAAACAGGGAATTAGCCATATATGTTCTGCAGGTGACTCATATAGTGACTGAATATCTCATGGTGGCACTCAGAAGTGTGCCTGAATTTAATTTGCCGTGATGTCCTAGTAGTCACTTGTCCTACATTTTTCTCTCCCATCTGGGCGAGCTGTCTAAAGAATGCTTTACATTTTTATATGTCATTACACAGCTGCTGAAATGTTTCCTCTCAAGTCCTCTAACTCTCTAACGCTCAAGGATATGGT
Source organism: Rhinichthys osculus (assembly GCA_029959095.1). Taxonomy (NCBI): domain Eukaryota; kingdom Metazoa; phylum Chordata; class Actinopteri; order Cypriniformes; family Leuciscidae; genus Rhinichthys; species Rhinichthys osculus. The sequence continues at coordinate 44,728,664 of JARWKJ010000005.1, forward strand.
GAAGATTATAACACAAGCTCCCAATAAATCTCCCACACTGGCGTACTCCCAAGTGCTGCAAATTAGGCAGGCAAGAGAAACGGCCACCCAGTTTCATACATCCGTCCTAACGGAGACAAGCCGAAATCGGTTCGCCCGTTTCGTGCTATAAGTAAAGCTGGCCTGCAGCCATGATGGAAGAGTTTTATTAGTAGCAACAACTTAATTAAAATGTGTCTGATGAAACTCATGTCAGATGTTGGCTTGATGTTGTCCACAAATCACCAACAAACCGAAGTCGCTCACTTTAGACGCTTAAGAGTAAATATTCAAGGGGGGTTAATGGTGGTTTCCAGTTGTGGGCAACCCAAAAAGAAGGATATTGGGATTGGCAGAACTTGTTCACCACATTAACCTCTCGACTAGAGGGGAAGAGGCTAAGATTCTGCATGAACACGAGAGCTGTTTCACATCAGTGCCGCAGCTTTGGGACTTTTAGCTTTTCCTCTTATTTAATTTGACGCTGAGGTTCCGTTAACGAGTAGGAGCGGGACGGGGGATTGTTTGGGTCTGGCTTGTAAAGAGGCGAGGTGGGTCGCCCTCTCCTGCTCCCTCTGAGGTTAAGTGACTGTTTAGTGATGCTAACGAGCTGAGAGAGTGAAATAAAACAGGCAAAGGTGTGGCGGCTTTTTAGCGCTAACCAGGCTAATCATCTGGATTTTACTTTCTTTGAGGAACTAGACAGCCTAGAAGGTATAATGAGTTTCTGAACCACGATTTCATTTGCCAAGGCATGATGCCGCATTTCTGTAGCATTCCCAGAATTCCATGGATGTAACGGTTAGCATCCAGTTAGCCATGCTAATTGAAAAATTACAAGAACAGAACAATATTACTAAAACTAAAGCTGCCCCGCTAAACACCAGCTTCACCTGGTTGTGAGTCAAGCTAGACCCGCTAAAGACCAGCTTGGCCAGGCTGGAAGACAGACTTAAACCAGCTAAGATCAGCAAACCAGCTTAGGATGGTTTTCTCAAAGATTTAGCTGGTTTATGAGGTGACATTGTATTGTCATTGTATTCTGTGGCAGCACAACAAAGATAAATTACACCGCATTTGTTAGGGTTTTTATTGCACTTGCGCTAGTCTTTATTGGGAAGTAAAATTACACAACATGTATATTTTATTGTGACAAAAAAATACCCATCACATAATTAAGTAGGAACTCGTATTCCCACAGCCTCCATATTTGTCAATAATGCCTTCAAGGGTTTGCTACAGATATGTTTTGAGTGCTGGTGAGATTAGCCTTCACTTGCTTTCCTGTGCAATCTGATACACACAGGGCCATGCCCTTTGAGGGTGGATAAGGTTTGTTTGTTCAGTGACATAGTTTATTTTACTCTTGAAAACCCTCTCAATTCACTAACACCATTCATGGTGTCAGATGTCAGCTTTGCTTTTGCAAGGTCAAGTTAAGCTAGGCCCCGGGGCCCTAGAGGAACATGTGTGTGATACATGGGTTTTATGTGTGGAAACCCTATTCACGATCTCATAGTCTGTTGTGTATATGAACTTAGATGCGGGTTCAAAGGAAGTCTTGCATTCCTATAGTATAGATGAAGATGATTCTTTTGTAAACTGTTGTGTACAATATTTACTTTATAGGCTCAAAGCTAGTTGATAAAGAATTTGTATTTGTTGCAGATTTTTTTATTTATTATTTTCTTATATTTTCCTATTTATTTTTTTAATTATATACTGTATACAATATATATATATATATATATATATATATATATATATATATATATATATACATATATCACACGAATTATATAAATTATTTAACTTTATATATATATATATATATATATATATACATATATCATACGAATTATATAAATTATTTAACTTTATATATATATATATATATACATGTATATCTCATTTGAATTATATAAATTATTTTTCATTTATAATATAAATTTATTTAAAAAAAATGTATTTTACATTATGCCGTTTATCTGATTATATATATCGTGTAAATTAATCGATTTGACAGGACTGATATAAATACAGTTTAAAAAAAAATAAAAAATAGACTGCAATATTTTTCAGCCAGTTTACAAATCTGCCTGCTAAAGTAGGCTACTGCATGCTTATCGGTTGCTACTCGCTAGATAAGACGTGACATAGTCTGGGTATTACCTGATATAAATCCTTGAATGCTATATTGGAGGCATGAGGGAGAATACAGATAGGGAGATGATTTTCAAAGGCATGGCACATTTAGTCTTCAAAGTCCGCTTTTTTTTTGCTAGCATGCGAGCGGTGACACAGGGGCCAGTGGGCATCCCTCATCGCTGTCTGTCTCTGAGCTTATCACCTCGACACTTATCTCACACATGAACGTATGGGAGGAATAAAAACAGACTGTGGAATCAATGAGGGATGAGGATCAACGAGTCGTATCCAAGCGCTGGCCGGGTCATTAAAATCCTGATGTGATGACGTTGCCAGATTATGTGCAGACACGTCTATGTGTCTACATTGGCTCTGGTGGTTTATGGGATGCTATGGAGAGAAGGGTATGAGATGCGGGTGAGTCTTGCAGCTTTGAATCATAACTTCGCATCTTCAAGTGGACATGATTTAGCCGGAAATCTGAGAATGCTTTAGGTCCAAGCACATAATGTAACCGAACTGAATAAGGGGGTGTTTACTACATTCATTCATCCACTAATGCAATGCACTCAATAACTTTCTAATGATGCGGCGAATGAATACTGAATTTTGAGGTCAGTAACTTTTTAGTATTTAAACATTTAATGGGCTTCATTCGTTCCTCATTCCTCTCGTGAATGTATCGTTGGTGGTTTGGCTGGGTTTCATCATGTGTTTTCAATGTTACCAATTCTGTTACTAAAGGAAGGTTGCCCTGAGGTCTGTCGATCTACTAAACAGAATAATTTCTTTTGTTATTAGATATTGAGATACCCCCCCCCCCCCCTCTCAGACCACATGTTTTGCATTTGACGCTAAACTGAAGATTGTTACGGGTGATGTAAAGCGTTTCTTCACTGGCTGGTTTCTTTTCATGAGTTTGTGATTTGTATAATGTATTGTCAAGGTCTCCGTCTCATCCGTTTTATCTTATATTATGGTCATTTAGCCTTATAATAAGGAGCCGGGTTTGCTGATGGTTTGCTGATTTTGGAGGGGTTTGGCGCACATAGACCAATTCAAACCAGTTTAGCCTGCATGGCCTAACTTGATTATAACTCAAAGGTACGCTAATATAAAACACATATTAGACAATTGATCAATGTACTGTTATGCACTATTAATGAAATGATTCAAATTGCATTACAACTTTTCAGTTTAACCACATAAAAATGCACTTGCACTTTGAGATTTCTTTGAAATGTAAAGTGCATTATAAATAAAATTTATTATTATTATTATTATTATAAAAATCATGGTTTATGTGCGTCATTCTGGTTTGGTTTATGATATCCTCTTGAGCATACACATATATATATTGTATATAATATTTTGATTATCCTAATGTCTCTGTTTTTCAGAGAAATTAATCCAAAATGTATAGTGTCCGCAGATACAAACAACTGGTGTCATATTGCAAATCAATTATGGATTGTAGTGGAAATGAACTCCGAGGACTCCAGTATTAAGATTACTGTAATTTTGTTACGGTGTTTGTCTTGTTTTAGTTAAGTGTCCATCAAATGCACTTTACAGAATCTCGCCGGAAGCATTCAGTCATCATCATAATACTTTTCGCTAACTGTTTCATGAATACTGTGAATTCAGACATGCTACTCGTCTTACTACTGTTTTTCCCCTGCTATATAGCATGGAAGTAGGCATATTCAGATGCGGGGTTTGTTCGTTTTAATTTGTTGTTTTGCATGTTGTTTCATCCATAATTTCCAGCTGTCACATTAAAGATGAAATATAGCTGGCGACAGGGATGAGGGATAGTTGATACTGGGGATCCAGAGTTGGAATAATCAAAACTAATAAATTGTAATATTTTCTGTTCCTGACTATTTGATGGCATCATTATCCTCTTATTTCATTTTAATGTTTGTGACCAGAATTGACATTAACTTTTTTTGCTCACCAGCCACTGTGGCTAGTGGTTTTCCGAAGTTATTAACCTCTCAGCATTGTCACTGGCCACATATTGACATCGATACCATAGGGAAAAATTTCCATATAGATATTTTTAACATTATCTCCTAATTTGGCAGTATGTATATTAGGCTGCTGTCACTTTAAGACCTGACACACAGATCCATTATACTGTTACACTTGCGTTTTCCCTCTCAACTGTTTACGGTCAGTTAAAACATAACTGACTTTGTTTATGTAAATACTCACCAAGACTGGCATTTTGACATTATTTTGTGTGTATTTGACGCAATAAGTAGCAAAAAATAACTCAATTTAGTGCTGAGAGGCGGCTTTATGTGCCGCACTTTGTGTGAGCACAAAATCTGCGGGAATGAGTAAGATTATGCGCAATAAGTGCAATCCCACGCCGAAATTTAAGCCCTGTAACGCCAACAATATTTATCTGGAGCAAATGAAAGGAGTGAGTGAGTGGAGGCGGGTTTGTGTGTAACTCGCTGTCGGAGAAATAGTGAGAAAGCGTAGCTGGTATCATGTAGGCTAGGCTATCTATTCTGTGGAAAATGAGTATTGGAAGCATTTCAGATATTTCAGTATTGAAAAATCAATAATTTTGACAACATTGCACTTAGTTCATTATTTCAGATGCCTGTTTGAAAGACTACAATTTAGTGCTGCACGATTAATCATATCGCAATCGTAATCGCGATGTCAAGCCTATGCGATTATATGACGCAAAATACTGCGATTTTATATGAAATAAACAAATTAGGGCTGTTAACGCAGCATCTGTTATTTTTTGTCATCCTTTGGCTAGTGTTACATGATCCCGCTCTTATTCATGCGAATGCTTTAAACCATTCAGCGAGAAGTCAAAAGAGAGCGCGCCGCTGCCTGTGAATGTCCTGACTGAAAGACGCGCGCCAGTATCATGCGGGTGCACAGACCGCGGCCAGAATACAGTTCTCTTTCCGCTTGAAGTGAACGAACAATAACACACACAATTATGCCAAAATATCATTTGTCGAGTGTCTTCATAACATAAGAGCAGTCTTATGATGGTCGTCGTCGTCGTAAAGAGTTGTGAGAGAATAAGGCGCGTGTGAGATCCGCGTCTCTGTCAGCAACTCTTAAAGGGCCAGCATCCAATAATGCTTTCTGTCAGTAATCCAATAATGCTTTCTGTTAATCAAAGAACAAAGGAAACAGAGAAAAACACTCACTGCTCTTGACCAAAGAACTTGTGTAGCTTTAAATAGGATTTTATAATTTTTATAATAATGTCCATATAATTTATAATTTATGTTGCGCAGGCTGTTTGATAACTTTATTCAATTTCTGTATATGTCCAACCTGTTAGACAGGAAGAGCACAGGTAAATATGACATTTATTATGGGTTTATGTGAGGATTGTTTGAAGTTCACTTAAATTAAAATTAAATTAATTTTTATTGATCATTATAGGTGTTATCAATCATTTAGTTTTTTTTTGCTAGTTTGAGTTGAGAAATACACATTTCAGAATTATCACTCTGTGTGTGCATTCTGCTTTAGAACCAAGCAAGTTGACTCATGAAACCATTTGTTTATTATATCGCATATCGCAATATTGACCTCAATAATCGCAATATGACATTTTCCCTAAATCGTGCAGCCCTACTACAATTGAAAAATGTATATATTATGTATAAAATTCAACCTGACAAAGTGGCTAGTAGGAGTGACTGCATTACACGGGTTGCCGGGTGTTAATGTCAAGCACTGTTCGTGACCTGTTATTGAGAGACATCAATTTGACAGACTATACACAATCATCACCCTTAATTCCTACTAAGGAATGTAGGCTATAAAGGCTCACTCTTTTATACTTCAAACGTTTTTGTTAAATACCCAAACCTAACGAGTGTTGAAAACAGGGTTTGGTGGAGAAGAAATGGACCTGATCTGTCTTTCTCATTCTCAGGGGTATCCATGCAGCAGCGATAAAGAGTGCATGGTGGGAACTTACTGCCACAGTCCCCAACACGCCCCGTCCCGCTGCCTCACCTGCCGCAGGAGAAAGAAGCGTTGCCATAGAGACAACATGTGCTGCCCTGGAAACCGCTGCAGCAACTGTACGTTCTTCTGTTGATTTCCCAGTGTCTTTATACTAACTTGGGGGGAATTTACAATGGATTTCTTTTGTCATTCCTTAGATATCTGCATCCCCATCTCAGAGAGCTTGCACAAATCACCTATGGAGGAGCACAACACGCTTCCTATCAAAGACAAAGGCTGGAGGAAGAACGGCAAAGCTCAGGCCAAGATCTCTCTCAAAGGTGAGGAACTGACAATGGCGCAAATGGAGAACCATGTTTTTTTTTTTTTTTTGACAAACTTTCCAATTATCCATTTTCCCTGGAAAACAGTCACTGTGTATCCTGAGTTCAGGAAGTTGCATATGATTTCAAGCATGTGCTTTTCTGTCTGGTGTTGTGTGCTGTTCGTATCAGACTGTGGGCAGTCTGTGGCCATCTGAGACTGAGAGTGTTTCATATTCATACTCACTTATGAACAATGTCTGCAATGAGTTGATTCACTGGATGTGGTTACATGCATGTGTTGAGGGGGACGGCGGCCCACAACTACATGCAGCTCGTATATCTTGAAGATTTAACCACAGCGGGAGGCCTGTGTGGGAAGGATCACGATGCCGTTTCCTCACCTCTGTATTCTCGCCTCAGTAACACGGCGGCTCAGTCACGCTCTCAAACAGAAATTAAACCACACCAGATTTAGACTGAGCCATTTGAGGCACAATAAATGTTGTACCGACTGCCATTTCGACTAAATATGGACTAAACAAAAGACGATGGCAACTTTCATTTCATGCCAACTTTAACCAGCTCTGTTTCTAATTTTGGACAAGTGAACAACCATTGGAAAATTGCTTTGCATTTGTTTGTAAGTAGATCTATATCAGTCGCAGTGACGTATTTGGTTGCACTTTGTTTTCTGATTTCACTTGAACGTTGCGGAGAATATTTGCATGGGCGACAGATAGGTCGAGTGTGCGTAAGATTCACCTTGGACTGGGTCTGACATAGAGTGGTGCAGGTGTGACATCACTTTGTAGGCCAAAACACGGGAGCGAGTTAGCATTTTAGCACTTCCGGTTCCATTGTCCCAAAGTCAATGGGTTTTTAAAATGGGATTTTGGTTAAAAGGCTGAAATAAGGACTGCGGTGAACACAAGCTCAAGACACTTTCACGTTTTATTCAATGACATAAAATACATCAGTAGTACCCCACTCGGGATATTTTGAAGCTGTTACTTGTCTTGAAAAAGTGGTTAAATGGGACTGTCGAGGAGATTAAATGTCATCACGCCGAAAAGGTAAACTCAGTCCGCTTTTACAGCCTTACGGAGCCCCCCTAGTCCCACTTTGTCAAAAAAATTTATTATAACTATCTCGTGGCCTCAAGATAAGTAACTCGTGGCCTCAAGATAGTAACTCGTGGCCTCAAGATAGTAACTCGTGGCCTCAAGATAGTAACTCGTGGCCTCAAGATAAGTAACTCGTGGCCTCAAGATAAGTAACTCGTGGTCTCAAGATAGTATCTCGTATTTAAAAACGTACACACCCAACTCAGAAACCTACGGAGCCCCCCTGGTCCCACTTTGTCAAAACATTTTATTATGACTATCTCGTGGCCTCAAGATAGACTATCTTGAGGCCACGAGTTACTTATCTTGAGGCCACGAGATAGTTATAATAAATTATTTGACAAAGTGGGACTAGGGGGGCTCTGTACAGCCTTGTTATGCTCTTATAAACTATTCTAATTCAAACGCTCTGGGAAAATTTTGATTAAAAACTGAAAGAGTTGTGGGAAGCTTAGTGATGGTGACGTTGAAGTCGACCGTGGTGTAGTTTGTTTATAGCCTACCTTTAGCTTTTTACTTCTGTCAGGTGCATCTTGATGGACAAAAATGTAAGTATCATAAACTTTTGTTGATCATAGAGCTTGTTTTTAGCGACAATCCAAAATCCTATGGGAAAATCCTATTGGGTTTTTGTCGAGGGAACCAGTATGATGCTAACTGCCGATTGGCCTACAAAGTGACGTCATACCTGTGCTACTCTATTGACTGATGGAGGGATAATACTTAGTCGGGATGTAACGGAAATAGCGACAGAGTATTGTGATAAACAATACGAGTGAAACGGTTTATCGAAAAGAAGAAAAATAGTGGTTGTTGATTGGATGGAGACAGATCTGAATGCAAGCAAGATTGTAAGAAAGGAGCGTGGACATTTTAATTAAACATTGTTAATTAAAAAAAAAAAAATTGCATGTATGAATGGACGAATGCAGGAAAGTGAACTTCCATTTCATGTCCACTCTAATGTCATAAACTGTAGCATTTTTAGGGATTAGTTAGGGAAGTTCAAATAACCTTCGCCAGGCTAGTTACTTTGAAAGTGAACATTTCCTGGCTAATATTATATTTCATATACAGTTGCTCGGGGAGGAACTCATAAAAACATTGTTTGCAGAAAATTATTGCTTGTTAGAAATCTTTTTGTCATTATTTCCTTGTTTGATATAAATGTGATACACTTTCTTTTCTTTTTTGTCAGCTAAACCCCTTTGACCTACTGTAAAATATTTACTTTATTTTTGTTAATATTTCAATAATTGAATTACACATTCACGGTTCTCTGATATCAGTTAATGGTCATGCAGGTACGTTTTTTAAAATCTTTTTTAGGTAGTTTTATTTTGATTTACATTGATTTAATATTACATTTTTATGATTGAATAAATTATTAGCTTTTAATCAACTCATATCATAACCCCACTGAAGTTTGGGAAACCCTGTATTAAACGAATAGTTCACCCAAAAATAATAACAAAATAACAAGTAATTTTCAAGCAACTGCATAATTCTTAAAAAATATTCCTTTTGTGTTCCATGGGTGAGAGAGAGAGAGAGAGAGAGAGAGAGAGAGAGAGAGAGAGAGAGAAAGGGTAAATCAATAATATTTTGGGGCTCTTAAAAAAGGAAAAATATAAATAAAATGTCATGTAAATGAGAAAATGTATATATATTTTTTATAATTCCTGCAAAGCCATCTTCATAAACAGCCGTTTAAAAAATATAAAATAATAGAAAAAAAGAATTCTCTTCTTCCCAGAGCAACTGTTTCTTGAATATAGAGAACATTTAACCAGGAAATATGGTTTACCAAGTAACTAGCCATAAGTTCTGGCCATGGTTGTAATTTGGACTACTGTTTTGTAATCGGACATACTCTGTTTTTGCATACTACATCGAGCACAGCTTATCACACTTAGGCCCCGTTTACACGAGAAAGATTCCGGGTGAAAACGTAAAAATATTTTATCGGATGTGCCTTTCGTTTACACGGTAACGGCATTTTGGGGACTTAAAAACACAAAAAAGTGAAACCACCCTCCAGAGTGGAAATCTTAAAAACGCTCCACCGTCGCGTTCCCGTCTAAACGGTAAAAACGCAAATCTGCTCACGGTGGCTCTCGTCGCGTACGCGTTTACGTCACATGCATGCGCCAGTACAGAAAAAAAAACAACCAACATGTCAGATTATTTCCATACGTCGGACCTTCAAATTGCCCTAGCAGCTCTGAAAAACATACAAGAGTCTTTTCAGCAGTTGTACAAAATATTCTAAGATATTGGTGGCAGTGTTGCCAGATTGGGACGGTGATTTCCAGCCCAAAAGCTCACCAAAACCCGCCCACTACAAGAAAAAAACGCCCAAAATTTTTCTGCCAAAATAATGCGATATAATTTCATTACCATGTCATTTAAGGTTGATAAGCACAATTTGTATCTCCTTAAAACAAAATAACGATGATAAAATAAAATAATAAATAAAAAAATTTCCCAGCAAAACAGATCAAAACAGGGCAATAATTAAGGAGAATTAGCCAATATGACTAAAATGTCCAGGTGGACACTGTCAAAACGGCAATCAAGAAATGAACCGATGACTTTAACACTCGGAAGTACACATTGCAGAACATAACGCAGAATTTAGCAGTCAAAACGGAACCCGCCCAATCTGGCAACACTGATTGGTGGTTGTGTGGCAGTGCTTCACATTGCCACCTAGCCGCCTGGAGTGCATACTACATCGAATTTCACACACTTTTGCGTCACCATATGCACGCGGATTTCCCAACCATAAGGGCCGTTACATAGTCAACGCGAGCAACGCGAGCAAGCAACGCGAGCGACGCGAGCTACACGCTCCTTTTCATAGTACACAAGCAGACGCAAGCGTCACCGGCGATGCGTGAAATGCAATACACCGATCGAGCAACAGGGGGTAGTAGAGTCTAGAGTCGGGTCACGTAATATTCAGATCAAAATGGCAACTGAAGAGGAGTGCATATTGCTGATTTTACAGCGGCGGCAATAAAACAAGCTCACATAACTTGTCCTCTTCGCCCGCCATTGTATTCAAATCTTCTTCTTCTGTAAACATAATAATATACCTTTTTATGTACATTACTTGCAATGTCACCCCCACCGACAACGCATAGTATTGCGCGCATCGGCGCGTCGCGTATCAAAAACTAGGATGACACATTTGGCTACGCATCAACGCATAATGGCGGCCGAAGCGTAGCGATGTGTAGCCTTGCGCACGCGTATGCGTACCGATGCGTTGACTATGTAAGGGCCCTAACGCTCGTCTAAACGCAGAATAAAAAGTGTTAACGCAACGCCACTTTTGCGTTTTCTCTTCAGATCGTTTCCGTGTAAACATAGCCTTAGCATTCTGCGCTTCAGTTTGAGCTCCAGAAATGGCACTGACGTCTCCCTTCACCCGCAGGTCACGAGGGCGACCCTTGCCTGCGCTCGTCCGACTGCTCGGAGGGCTACTGCTGCGCTCGCCACTTCTGGACCAAAATCTGCAAGCCTGTGCTGCGGCAGGGCGAAGTTTGCACCAAGCAGCGCAAGAAAGGCTCCCACAGCCTGGAGATCTTCCAGCGCTGTGACTGCGCTAAAGGACTCGCCTGCAAGGTATGGAAAGACGCCACCTCCTTCTCCAGGTCCAGGCTGCACGTGTGCCAGAGGATCTGAGACGGGAGGCCCCTGGAAAACAAGCCGCACCTTGGGGCCCCTGCGTCCCTCTGGGGGAGGAGCGGGCGAGGGCTCCTTTCTCCAGGACTTACTCAGCTGTGATAAAGGGAGAGATACAGATGAATGTGTGCCAGAACAGGGTGGGAACGAGCCGATATGGTGGACGCTCAGCCGTAGCCGTACCCCGTGCTTCTTTTCAAGATTATTTGCTGGAGGTTTATTGATCTACAAGCCATATTTATCACTGATGTGTTTGACGCAAGCGCTGGCGTATTTCGGTATGCCTGTGCTGTGTCATTTTAGTATCATTTTCAATGCTCTGATTTGTTTTTTTTTGTTTTTTTTTGTCACTAAATATTTCATGCACATATGATAGTTTTTTTTTTCCACAGCATAACCACTAAAATATTAACTAGGTTTTTTGGTTGCATTATTGCAGACTTGGATTTCTCGATTGCTAATAACTGTGTGGAGAGCAATTTTAATGTTTAGTTGTCTCTGTTTCTAAATGTCAGACATCTGCCCTTCTGAAAGTGCACTTTGAGTTTTCTTGTATAAAAAATGATCTGAAATGTGTACATAACAACACCCAAACAGAAGAACGATAGTATGTTGTCAAGGTAGCCACACACTAGTAATGCATTAGCCTGAAAAATATGATCATAAGTTCAGATTTACTCAATAGATAGCATTTTTATTCTGTCAGAAATACTAAATCGGTTCTGATTATCAAGGGAAGTTGTTTACAGTTTTGAGTGCTGTTCAGTGAATGTGCAGATGCTTTTATGATTATGGCATCATGAATCATAGTCCGTACTTTTGGTTTGTAAAATTCCACACCACATTTTAGCTAGAATAAAAAGAATAATACTTCAAATCTAATAAGCTCTTATATTGTAAATAAAATGCAAAATTGTCAAAATGTATTTAAGAAGCAGTTGTATATCATGTATATATTGGTAAAAAGGAACAGATGGGGGAAATAAAGTAGCGTAAAGAGACATTAAACACTTTTTACTTTCAACTTACTGTCTGTCATAGCATGGTGTGAGATCATTTCCTCAAGCTCCGTTTTACACCGCAGATATGAAAATCCCCACGCAGAACTATTTCTATTAAATTATTTTCAAAATACGTTTCTTCACAGAGCTCATGTTGTGTATTTGTTTAATGTCTGATTTCCTGGGTTAGTCCTTAACTTTGTTCCTGTTGTAACAGTGATGTTATGTCTCATTGTGTATTTACAGTGATTTAAACAGATTAAAGAATGTATTTTGTATTACAAGCATTTGTCTGCTCTCGTATTTTCAGCTCTGAACCGAACCGCTTCTGATTTTCTCTAATATAGCCTGAGGTGAGAAACTTAAGAAGACACAATTGAATTTGTAAGATTGATATTAACCAGCAAAGACAAATGCCTTGAAGAAAAAAAAAAAAAATATATATATATAGCCTGAAAAATGCATGATTTGTGTTAAGAAACAAATAATATAAGCTAATATAATATACTACAGTTGTAGTCAGATTTGCATGGCTAACACATGCTGCCCGAGAGGCATTTCAAAGATGGCCGCCGAGTAAAACGACTCGAGTGAGGGACTTTGCTTGATACTGTGATGGATTGATGTATAAATGTGATTTATTGTGTTTGCAAAGACTTTGTTAAAGGGATATTTCACCCAAAAATGAAAATTATCTCATTAATTACTCGCCCTCATGTCGATCCAAACCCATAAGACTTTTGTTCAGAACACAAATGAAGCTCATTTTGATGAAATATGAGCCAGTTCTGTACTCTCCATTGACAGCTACTTTAATGCTTCAAAAAGTTCATAAAAAGATCACTAATCCATATGAATCAGGCGGTTTAGTCCAAATTTTCTGAAGAGACACGATCGCTTTACATGATTAATTTAATTTAGGCTTTTATTCACATTTAAACATTGATCAGCGAACATAAACAGAAGCTCAAACGTGCCGTGCAACACGAGAATGAACCTCATTGGTTCTTGCACGTCAAGTAAGTATGCCTTAGCTTCCGTTTACCACAACTGGTGTGTGATAGGATGAATGTTTATATGTGAATAAAAGCCTAAATTCAACCTGTTTTTCATATAAAGTGATCGTGTCTCTTCAGAACTTCAGAATTTGGACTAAACCACTGAATCCATATTTTTGAAGCGTCAAAGTGGTAGTTAAGTATAGCTGTCAATTGAGGGACAGAGATGTCTCGAGAGTTTATCAAAAAGATCTTCAGTTGTGTTCCTAAGATGAACGAAAGTCTTACGGGTTTGGAACGAGAATGACAGAAAAGGGGCGAGTAAATGGTGACAGAATTTTCAATTTTGGGTGAACCAACCCCCTGAGGTATCATAAGGTAAATGTCAGATTGCTTACATTTTGTAATTACTGTATTTTACCTTCTCATAAGCCATTTACGAAGCTGTCAGCGTTCTGTGATTAAGTCTCAGTGGTTTTATACGTTTTGTATTTCTATGACGTTATTTGTGATGACATTTATTAGCTAATACACTTAAGGCTCTTTATGTTGAAAATAAGCAGCTTACATGCATTTTCCCTTTCTTCTCAACGGCCGTTTCACGATTAGCTTAACGGCCATAAGTCAAACATGTCAATAAAACGTGAAGACTGGGTTCTGTGTTTCTGGCAGACAGGTTACGAGTAGACGAAAGAATATAAAATGTCTAAGGCCGTTAACATGACAAACCCCGAACAAAGCTGGAGCGGCCCATTTAATGCTCGACTTATAAGACTTGATGTTGTTCAAAACTAAAACTAAAAATGCATGTACAATGTTTGGTTTGTTAATTGTTCACACATCATCAGAGCTGTAAATCACAGGCTTTATAAAGTAGACCTCATGGCGTAAATCATGCTATTGTATGTATGAAGGTTCATTTCACATAAATAAAGGTTAAATGGGAGTATTTTGGTCAGTCGTACATTTTAGCCAGAATTTTTTACCCCCCCCCCCCCCCCCTCTTCTTGGAGTGTGCGAGATTGTGATGAATATGATAAAAAGTCAAATTGGATGCCTTTAGACATCTAATAGAGTTGCATGTGGCAGCTCTACAAACATTGCGCTTTACTTCTTTCATCAGCGGAACGATTTGATTGCTTTCGTTGGAAGTGTTGAAATAACAGGGACTTTCCACATTCATTCCTTAAAACACCTTGTGAGTGCAGCGCATAAAATGTATGCTTACATATTTCTTTTAGATTTTCTATTTTAAACGGATCAAATGTTGTCCTAAAAAACAATTGGTCATAGTGATCTAGGGCTATAGTGAAAATCATTCTGAGCGGTTTATTTTTATGGACCATTAAATGACCTTTAGCGTCTGATGTTGCAGCCCATAATAAATCATTTTCTCCATTTTTTTTTGGACAGTCTAGAGGCACAACCTGTAATAATTATGAAATACTAGCTTTTCAGCTCATGGTCAACCAAGTCGTGCTGTCCAGGCGTTCGTATTATATTTCACATGTGTTTTGAATTCTAAATAATGACTTGTGTCTTAGGCATTGGGTGGGCTTGTGGGACCTATAGGTAAGCATTGTTCTTTGTTGCGGCTATCTATTAGCTCGGATTTATAAAAAGGTAGAAATTCTTTGAAAAGTCCCTTGATGGTCGTTGAACCTCAAATCCGAGGTTGAAATATAATGCTGACCAAAGCTCTTTTTTTGAACACCAAAGCTGATGAGAATGAAAGTTCGTAACAGTCGGCCACCCACTCGCACAGAGCAGCAGCCATAATCTGCTAATTGGTTCATAGCGATGACTGCGGCCCAAAGCGGCTCTCTACTCCGTGACAAATGTGTCATCGTAATCCAACACAGTTGTTAGCGTTGGCCCTCCGTGTGACTGTGCATGTGCCAACAGGCTTCAGTGTCGTGTTGACGGATGGAGGGCCCTGGTGGTGTGCCCGAGGTAGCATGTGGCACACTTTCCTGGACATCAGATGTGGAATAATGAAAGTCAAGGCCACACAGACACTGGGGTGGCAGATGAGACCCCACCTAATACTGGGAAAAATCACTTTCTTTGTGTCAGCTGTGATTTTTTTGAAACTTTTTTCCCATTTGGCCCTTTGGGAGATTTTGCAAGCTTGGTTCGAATGTACATCGGTTGCATGAGAGCTGCAGCTCAATGTGTGCTATATTTACATTTTTGTTCATAAACTCCAAATTATTGCATTTTCATTTTCTACACTGACTTGACATCTGTGGCTGAAATCACAAAGATATTAAAGTTATATTCACAGATAAATTCAAGATGTATTTTGTATTTTGACTGACCATTTAAGATTTAATAAGAAAGATGCTTACAGAATGCATACCCATGTGCAACACATATTACGACCAAAATGTTTTTAAAATATAGGAAACATATTTGTTGTAAACAGAGTGGCAAAAAATATATTCAACCTTAAATCTTCAAATGCTGAAATCTGTAATAAAATGCTTTTTGTTTATATTTTTAATTTAAATATATATATATATATATATATATATATATATATATTTATATATACATATATAATATATATATATATATATATATATATTCATTTAAGTTTAATATTTTTATACATATGTCTGAGAATATAATTTCTGCCTTATAGGTAGGTTTACATTTTCGATGGGTGGATGCTGTAGATATATATACTGTAGATAGATAGATAGATAGATAGATAGATAGATAGAAGATAGATAGATAGATAGAGACAGACAGACAGATAGATAGATACTGTAGATAGATATACTGTGTAGATAGATAGATAGATAGATAGATAGATAGATAGATAGATAGATAGATAGATAGATAGATAGATACTGAGATAGATAGACAGACAGATAGATAGATACTGTAGATAGATACACTCACCGGCCACTTTATTAGGTACCCCATGCTAGTAACGGGTTGGACCCCCTTTTGCCTTCAGAACTGCCTCAATTCTTCGTGGCATAGATTCAACAAGGTGCTGGAAGCATTCCTCAGGGACTTTGGTCCATATTGACATGATGGCATCACACAGTTGCCGCAGATTTGTCGGCTGCACATCCATGATGCGAATCTCCCGTTCCACCACATCCCAAAGATGCTCTATTTGGTTGAGATCTGGTGACTGTGGAGGCCATTTTAGTACAGTGAACTCATTGTCATGTTCAAGAAACCAATTTGAAATGATTAGAGCTTTGTGACATGGTGGAAGTAGCCATCAGAGGATGGGTACATGGTGGCCATAAAGGGATGGACATGGTCAGAAACAATGCTCAGGTAGGCCGTGGCATTTAAACGATGCCCAATTGGCACTAAGGGGCCTAAAGTGTGCCAGGAAAACATCCCCCACACCATTACACCACCACCACCAGCCTGCACAGTGGTAACAAGGCATGATGGTTCCATGTTCTCATTCTGTTTACGCCAAATTCTGACTACCATCTGAATGTCTCAACAGAAATCGAGACTCATCAGACCAGGCAACATTTTTCCAGTCTTCAACTGTTCAATTTTGGTGAGCTCTTGCAAATTGTAGCCTCTTTTTCCTATTTGTAGTGGAGATGAGTGGTACCCGGTGGAGTCTTCTGCTGTTGTAGCCCATCCGCCTCAAGGTTGTGCGTGTTGTGGCTTCACAAATGCTTTGCTACATACCTCGGTTGTAACGAGTGGTTATTTCAGTCACTGTTGCCCTTCTATCAGCTCGAACCAGTCTGGCCATTCTCCTCTGACCTCTGGCATCAACAAGGCATTTCCGCCCACAGAACTGCCGCTCACTGGATGTTTTTTTTCTTTTTCGGACCATTCTCTGTAAACCCTAGAGATGGTTGTGCGTGAAAATCCCAGTAGATTAGCAGTTTCTGAAATACTCAGACCAGCCCTTCTGGCACCAACAATCATGCCACGTTCAAAGTCACTCAAATCAACTTTCTTCCCCATACTGATGCTCGGTTTGAACTGCAGGAGATTGTCTTGACCATGTCTACATGCCTAAATGCACTGAGTTGCCGCCATGTGATTGGCTGCTTAGAAATTAAGTGTTAACGAGCAGTTGGACAGGTGTACCTAATAAAGTGGCCGGTGAGTGTATACTGTAGATAGATAGATAGAAACTGAGATAGATAGATAGATAGATAGATAGATAGTTAGAGACAGACAGATAGATAGATACTGTAGATAGATAGATAAATAGATAGATACTGTAGATAGATAGATAGATAGATAGATACTGAGATAGATAGATAGATAGATAGATAGATACTGAGATAGATAGATTCTGAGATAGATAGATAGATAGATAGATAGATGGATAGACACTGTAGATAGATAGATAGATATTTACTATGACCTTGTTAAAACTGGAATTCTGTCCACCTGAGTTTCAGTAAAAGACTCAGAGTTTCCATTCTTTTCTTTTTGTACTCTACTATGACATAAGCCATATTTCATATGATTTTTAAATCATTTCAATCAGGCCAAACCTACCACATGCACAGAGGCCAAGAAACGGGTCATAATTGTTTCAGAGTTTATCCAAACACACCGGCTGCAAAATGCCAGTCCCTTATTTCTGGAGCACATCCTGGTGAAACAATCCCTCATTACCCCACAACACGGAGCAGAACCCGTCACACTGCCAGGCAGGAATTCCAAGAAGTCGTGTACCTGTCATAATGCAAGAAAAAATGTTACAATTGGGAGAATTTATGAGACAATCTGTCATCATTAGATTGACCAGATCTTTGGTTTTGCTGTATTTAAACCAGTGCCAGCTGGGAATTCGGATTTCTCGCAAACAGAGCGAATATCAAACGTTCTGGCCGGCAAGCTTTTGAAAGAATCTCAGCAAACGAGATTACATATGAGCGATATTATCTCAATACGATTAAATGTCAGTGATGTTATCTCAATTTAGGTTTGCAAAAGATCACAGTGCAAAGGAAACATCACATATGTGCCTTTCATATGTCCAAACACAACAGATCCATTCTGACAGATCATGTAAACAGCTGAAGAATGTCATGTGCATCACAGAAATATATTTAATTCGAACTGGACGCTTCAAGTTTGGTCAGAGGGTCAATGCAAGCATACTTCGAGCTCAGGCTTGCATTATCTATTCCAGTTTATTCCTACATGTGCCAGTGGTGTGCGGTGGTGTTTTAAAATGAGGAGGCAAAGTCCTCACAATTTTATTTTTATATATCAAATGTAAATGTCCTTGTGAACACTTTATTTTCCTGGTTAAATAAACATTAGGTAAAAAAAAAGAGACCAAATACAATTCTATTTTGTACTTTTACACTAACTTTGTAATGTTCTTACTTCAACACTTTAAACATTATAGTTTTGTACACATTATAGTACACATTTGAGTATTTGTGTTATAGTTTATACGAATGTACCAATACTTTTATTTTTAACAGTCAACTTATTTTCAGGTGTCATCAAGCTTGTATACACTGGTCACAGAAACAAAAATGTACCTTTAATTTCTCCAAGCTGATCGCCAGTGTTGTGCTAGTTACTAAGAAATAGTAACTAGTTACAGTTACTAGTTACTTCATTCAAAAAGTAACTCAATTACTTTGTTGATTACTTACACCAAAAAGTAATGCATTACTGTTAAAAGTAACTTTTTAGTTACTTTAAAAAAAAACATTCTTTAATGTTTCCCATTAATGCCCTTTTATGCGTTATGGTCTACACAAACACAAAACTGGCTTAAACAGAAAGTAATTTTTAAACACTATTTTATTTGAGTCAGACCAGCACAAACTGAATATATCACAAGGATTTCTGAGGTGACTCACTATGCTGACTCGCGATCTTCGCAGTAGACGCGCCAGAGAGAAATGCACATTTCATACGGATTACATAAGCAGAGAGCAGTCTGTAGTCTGTTTTCTTTCGTTTTGAATTGTTCTGTTTAAAAGTAGACATGTCTGTGAGGCAAGTAGGTTACCTTATACGCCGAGTTTCGGTTAATTTATGAGACGAGCTCCAGTTCACGCACCGGCGCCTCCATTTCATGATTATCTATCGTCTGCTATATTTACTTCTTATTTATTAAATCCAGGCAATTGGTTGATGAAACATTGATTAAAATTAAGATACAATTAATACAAAACGAAATTCACTTTAAAGAAAGGTTTTGTGCTTTCTGATTGAAGTCTCTGCAAGTATTAAAGCATCTTTCAGGAGAACTGTCACGTCCGTAACATTGTTTTTTCCTCATAAATGCGAACGCTAAAAATAAAATAAAAAGAATATTTTGTTCTGTGGAGACTGAGAGCCAACCCTTCTTCATTCGGTGGGTAGTAGTTTGCGCAGTGTAATTCACATAATTACTAAACAATATTTATTTTAGGCCTATAAAATTCAGCCCGTATAAATGTGCATTTTCTAAGCTTAGAAAATGGACAAAATTAATTTGATTCTAATCATAATGTAACATTTTTGTGAAATTGATTTATTTATAGGCTATTTGCTATTAGTATAGTAAAGCCTATGTTTTTATCCAACTAGGCTATGTGTGGGCCTTATGTAAAATACGGGACAAATCGCGTCCCTTATTGATTTGATACGAACGAGTCATTTTACTTGTAAATACGGGACAATTCCGTATTTTAAAGGACGGGTGCTGTAAACAGGTTAGGCTGTAGGCTACACTTCAACCAAAATTAATTAATTTAAAAAAGTAACGGACAAACGCACCATATGGTAACGGAGTTAATTTTTTTTAAAAGTAATGCGTTACAGTATGAGTTACTGTCAAAAAAAACTGCGTTACAGTAACGCGTTACTGCCCAACACTGCTGATCGCTCACTAAACCCCCCCACACAGTATTCATGTTTTCAGGCCATTTCAAGTTTGATTTTGACTTGACATAAAGCAGTGATATATCTAAGTGGCTGAGTTGTTTATTTATTTTTGAATTAGTCTTCCCATTA
This sequence comes from Rhinichthys osculus, assembly GCA_029959095.1. Classification (NCBI taxonomy): domain Eukaryota; kingdom Metazoa; phylum Chordata; class Actinopteri; order Cypriniformes; family Leuciscidae; genus Rhinichthys; species Rhinichthys osculus. The sequence continues at coordinate 44,748,898 of JARWKJ010000005.1, forward strand.
ACCCCATCATTGTCTTAATTCAGGCCGTTTCACTTACGCGCACGAAAACAAGAGGCGGGATTTATAGCACAAACCAATCATATCGCGATGGAGGCATTGCCTCCTCTCATGTGACTTTCCCCCATACATTCTCAATTACCCCCCACCAAACCATCCGCACGCATTAGGGTGTCTGTTAAAAGTCAATTGGCTCAGGGGATTTTAATGCTGCACATTTTGTAATATTTGCGTTTTTTGTTTTTGTAATATCGATTATTTTCTCAGTTTTTTTTGAGGAGACAGTTGTTTTAAGAAGACACAAATTGCTTTTTAGAACTATATCTTTTTCGCTATCATTATAGTTATTGTTCTTGGTGTGAATGGGCCTTTATAGTAAATAACAATAACAAACAACAAAATAAAACATAATGTGGTTATGAAGCCACTTGAAGCATTGAGCGATACGTCACATGATTATATCCAAAGATTGGATGGATATAATCCATAAATCCATAATTTGATGGATTTAAAGGCAAAAATGTCAAGCTTTTAAGTTTTAGTTTTAAAGCGCTTAGCCTACATGAATTCTTCAGTAAAATATTGTTTGTTTATAGAGCTGTAAAGTTGAACCCATCAGATGGCTACATTAGTGCCTTATAGAAAGTCGTGTACCTATTATGACTCACGTGTGCGTTTTAATAATTAGGAGACAAAATGTTACAACTGGGAAGATTTCTGAGATCTGCCATCATTAGGAAAAATGAAATGTGAGCCGATATTATCTCAATTTATGTTTGTGAATCATCAGTGTGCAAAGACGTTTCCAAACACAACTAATAAACAGCAGGATAATATTATGTGAGTCACCGAAATCGATTTATTTGTCTTCTTTGCTTTTAATGGACTGCTCAATGTTTGGTCAGCAGGTCAGAACGCACTCCAAGCTCAGACTAGCATTGTCCATTATTTATTTATTTATTCAATATTTCTTTATTTATTGAATGTTGCTCTGACATCAGTTTGCCTGTACTCTTTTTTTGCCAAACATTTGACTTTGTTGCACTTGATGAGTGGTGAACATTACGATTTATTTGCATCCTGTTTTGATTAATTGCACAGTACATTATTTTCAAACACAGATGACAGTAAATGATGTTATGCATCTAGGAATAGAAATCAGGAAATCTAAATCAAAGGATCTGGTTTGAAATACATGTATTTTAATAAGCCAAAATAGAGATTACACAGCCATAATCAATTTTCTATAATTGAATCATGACCATATTTTACTCAAGAGAATCCTGAGATGGGCTGAAGCCAGTGTTTATTCCTTAAATACCCCATTGAATTGCTTGGTGAGCCCAGTTTTTATTTCTGATGACCTCAATAATAATAGATATGGACTAAATGCCACAAAACTCCTATTTATTTTTGCTAGGTTACTAGTCCATTTATACACACTCACTGGGGACATGCCACAGATGCTGTCCATAACCAGTAAGTTGAAATTAACCCAGAACATTACTTCACATTTTTGGTCCATCATTGGTTCAAAATCACGTAGAAATTCACTTAAAAAATGTGAAATTAAAAAAGAATTGTTCACCCTGGAAACCATTAGCTTGTCAAGTAAAGACCACTTTTGGCTCTAAGCATGTGTTTTGTCTGGTCTGATGTGATTTGATGTGGGATTTTCAGTTCAGAAAGGAACTTCTTTTGACAGATTGAACAGCCAAATAGCGTGAATCAAAATGAAGTCAAAGCAGCACGAAAACATGCAGTCTAACAAAACCACATCATAATACAAAGTCAAAGGAGCAGAAATATCCATTATCCATTTAGGCCTACAGCATTTGTTTACAATATGTGTATTGAACTAAAATGAAACTGACATTTGTGGCCCATTTTTGTAATAGGACATATTTCCAAAAGGATATTCGACAGAAAAAAAATGTAGGATGCTTGTATGTATCCCCTCCCATGGGAACTGACTGAGTGCCACACAATCAGGACTTCTTTGTTCTCGTGCTAGCCGTGAATTTCACCTGTAAACATTGTGACTAAAGTAAATATTAAAGATAGCGATGTCCATAACTGCAACATCTTACCTAAACACGAGTTCAATCGTCCAGATCAACTGACAGCAGCAGCGTCACTGAGAGGAAGCGGTGTGTGACATGCGCAGAACACATGGCGGGACTCGGGAGCAGCTCCTGTTGAAGACGCAAATACGGCGACTGGAAAGAATACCTTTAGATGACACACATCTCATCTCCGTCTCTGTGAGTTACCGAAACAACACTTTAAAACACGCAACAACATTCCCGAGACGCGCGCGTGCAGGTGCAGCGCATGTGGCGTCAACTTGTCCAGTAGCCTACCATTTACACAGCAGGAGTCCTGAACATTTACGGAATGAGTTCAGCTATTGAAGGCGGTTGTCACTCTCGTAAATAACCGAACTGTGTCGAATGTAACGGATAAACGCTCAATAGAGGGATGAAAATCGTTTTTTGCTGCTTTATGAACGTGGCTCATGAGGGGAAGATTAATACAGGTTTTTTTTCTTCAAAAGAATTACATGAGATCAAACACACCTGAAGGATTCTTTAAAGAAAAATAAATATTGTCCTAAACATCATGTGTTGTTCATAGTTTGCATTGTAGCCTATTGTTTGTTTCATGCTTGTATATCATGGTAATTAAAGTCAGCATGAAACCGAAGTTATGATCGTCTTTTTTTCCCCTATTGTGACGTATTGCATATCTGAACCCCTTTCACACAGAGCGTTGATCCCAGAAAATTGCCATAGAATTGCTAGAGTGCCTTCTGTGTAAACGCAAACACTTACTCGGATAGATCCTGGGATCGATCCCGGGATGGGGACCTAGTAACATTGCTGGGATCAGTCCCGGAACGCGCCCTGTGAGAACAAAAGGCAGGATCAATGCCATAACGCATAGGCATAATTTGCGGGTGGGACATGTCCCCACCACTTTTTGGCAGGGTCGATATTGTCCCCACCACCACACGGATGTACCAATACAAATAAATAAAACATCTCCAGTTAACTTGCAGAGCATTAATTTCATTCGTTTGTAAAATAAGAGGCGATCTAGCACTCTGAAAGTGTTCTGAAATGTGTTGTTTTTTAAATCAAGTGATCAAAGTGCTCATTGACTGCAATCAGTGGTGCAGATAAAGTGTTCTCTTGGGGTCCGCGCACAGTCTTCACACGGACGTGCGCTTTAATCCGTTGCGGAGACTCTCAATTCGTTCCGGTGAAATCACAAGATAAAATGCACACAAAGTGTCCCTGCTTGATATACAACCACTGATAAACAATCGGTTTTAATGAAGAAAAAAAAACTATACGAGTGCGGTTTAGAACCCATATTATATCTCATTAAACGACAAATTAAACCCAATGTACTATTTAAATTGATTGCTGGACAGCGTAATGTTATTGTACATAGGTACATCTGATTTATGATTTAGCATTGTATTATCGAGGGCACTCATTCAACCCCATAATGCACCTCAATAACGAGTGTACAACCGATGTACATTCAACGTCAAGCCACTAGAGAATTGCCATTCACTGTGAACGTCACAACAAATGAATTCCCACGTCTCACCAGAAGATCATGTTTCCAAATTCGCCCACTTGTTTTAATTCACTTATTCAGTGGAGTAATAGGGAATAGTAAATGGGGGCCATTTCGAATACAGTCCATGTGTCTCATGAGCTGTGCTACATGATTCAGGACAGTTATTGGGATGAGAATCTGTTTCCCGTTTGATTTTATCCACAGCACATTAAGGGCCAAGTGTGTCTGTCTACAAACAAACACTGGCAGTGTTTGTTTGCAAAGCATTTGAGGTCCTCGGGAGTGGGCATCTGTCTTGTTCTTTCCTCCTTGTGGTTAGCAGTTTTAAAAGCCCTTGATCAACAGCCCATGAGGAGCAACAGTTCAGGGGTGTTTATGTACACTAGTATCTCACAAATCATGCTGTGAAAGTGTAAGATCTGTCAGCAATAGTCCAATAAAAACGTCTGCCAGCCATTGCTCAGCTCTTTATACAGCTATATCCAGTCATATTTCACGTCAAAGGTTTTGTTAAAGAACTAATTTCTCAGTCTAGTCTTGAAAGACTACAAAAGATGACCACTACAAAGAACGTCTGTTGTCATCGAAACTCTGCAAGTTTACATCTACAGTAAAGTGAAACAAATAATCAGTTATTTATTGTGGCACTGCTGGTTATCCAGCATGCTTTGCGGCTGAGCTCAAATCGGACCGATCTGATGATTAGGTAGGAGGACTATAAATTCGTAGTTAATTGTAAAGTTTATATTTCACTGTAATATTGCAGTTGCATATGTTTGTCACCATTGTTGAGCAGTTTAGTCCAAAAAGCCATTTTTTGCCAACTTCAGCCATTTTCATTTTCTTTTTAGTTGTTTGCATTGTGCTGCTTGCAAATGTCTGGTCTTTTACCGTGACTTCAGTATGACGTTGATAAAAATGCGATAAAACAAATTGGTAACACTTTAGTCTAAGGTACAATTCTCACTAGTTGCTTATTAGCATGCACGTTACTAGGATATTGGCTCTTTATTAATACTTATAAAGCACATATTAATGCCTTATTCTGCATGACCATATTCTACAACCCTAATCCTAATACCTAAATTTAACAACTACCTTACTAACTATTATTAATAATAAGCAGTAATTAGGAGTTTGTTGAGGCGAAAGTCGTTGTTAACAGTTAATAGTGAGAATTGGACCCTAATAAACTGTGACCAACAAGATGCTATAATATTCATAAAAAATACCGAAGCTTAGGCTAATATGTACAATTTTGAAAGTACTTAACTGGATCTTAAACCACAAACAATCCTAGTTTGAAATGCTGAAATATTCCTGAGTTAGCCTGAGTTTCAGCCCCAATTTTAGACACGAGGAGACTTAATATCGGGTACGTTGCAGTTTTTTTTCAGTCAGTTTGTTTTATGTGATTTTGTTGTTAGTGTGTTATTGTATTCAGTCAGTAGTGAATTAATATTGCATGTCACGTTTGTATTTAGTAGGGTCTAAAAGATTAATATTCCCATTAAAGTGATCTGATTACCATTTTGGGGAAGTAATTAAGAACCTGTAGTGCTTTATGTTGAACTTCCTCCACGCCGCTGTTGCCCCAGTCACCACTGCAAATCCATTTGTCAAACAGGACAATATGATATCCTGTTGTATTGTGCACCTTTCAACAGCTTAGAGCGACGACACTGCCACTCCTACTCCCAGGAGGACGGCTCCAATGGCCTCATCCCATCCACATCCAGTGTTATTCCGTATCTCCAAAAAAGTCTTTTTGTCCAGATGTCTCACTTTGGCAGTTTAACTGGATAGGGCCTTATTGAGTGCTTGTGGGTGGCAAAGGGTACAATTTCCCCCCAGTCCAAATACAGAAAGAGGCCGAACAATTGAATCAGCAAATCCATCGGTTGTCTCAACGTTCTCCCGACTCTTTCCGGAGACGGTGGAGCCAGAGACCGACTGGAGGTGGAATGTCACGGACAGCGTAGACGAAGCCAGCTGCCTCTGCTTGTAATCAAACCAAAGGCAGAACCACATGCTGCGCCCTGGTTAAGAGACATGCAAGCTCATACTTGGGTTTTATTTATGGGCCGGGTTGAAGCGCCTTTGCCAGAGGCCACTTGAGCACATGTAGCCCTAATTGAGTCGCAATCACCGTTTTACGCATTAGCCGTTTTGCTGACGGTTGCGCTGAAAGTCCTGCAATGGCATCTGTAGTGAGCTGGTTAAAAGGCGAGCGCCAGGGGCCATGACTTCATCTGGCACGGGTGTGTATTGCTGAAAGACCGTGAATGGGTGGCTGCAAGGGTGGCAGGAACTTCTTTAGCTGTCAGCAGGCTTGTTCAGCGGCGGCGATTACATGGAAAAGTCACATCTACAGTATATTACCGGGTTGTGCCTGATCATACATTACACGCTGAGGTGTTTAGTGCGCTGCTGTTTTCCAAGTTCCTCTCACAAATCAATGTCTGACCACCCCGGCGCTGACCACCTTTAAGAACATACGGCTAATTGGACGGATAATGCCTGCCGGATTATTCACAAAGCATTCCCATGCAATGGAAAAAAGTCTTGCGTGAGGTCTTAATTATGGTAGTTATCAATTGTTGCGTTGCGAACTTAATACGTGATTTGCTTCTATTACGACTGCATTGCTGTTTAAATAAGTGCCTTTAAACTTTATAAACAAAAAAGTATCACAGTTTCCAAAAAATGTTTGAAAAAAATAACTGTTTTCAACATTGATAAGCACCAAATCAAACAAAAAGGATCATGTGACACTGAAGACTGGAGTATTGATGCTGAAAATTCAGCTTTGCATCACAGGAATAAATTACGTTGTAAGATACATTGAAATAGAAAACAAATATTTGAAATTTTAACAATATAAGGTTTTACTTTGTTTTGTTGTTAGCTTACGAAAGGTCATGTATGACTATTTGAGATACTCTACCGAAATACCTTTAAGTGCTATAGTGTGTTTTAATGTTTGTTTGTTTTTGTTAAGAAAATCACGATTAGCATGCTAAGCCATATTTTCCTCTCACGTGGCACACGGCCCCCTCATGGGAGCGATCCTTTGACGGTCTTCGGCGGGCTCGGCCGTGCTCATCGGGGACCGCTGTGAATGAATGACCTGGAAATGGACGTTTCATATGACCACTCTTCGGAAGTGGAGCTGTGAGGAGACCTATTATGTGCTCAACAGCTCCCACGTCCATACACACACAGACAGACAGGAAAGAGAAAGATGAAGGGAAAAAGACAGAGACGGAGAGCGAGAGAAAGGGGCAGGGGCAAATTGGAGGGAGGGAGGAACGCACCCCACCCTGTTCGCTCCACACTAGGGATTCCGGTGCCCTGGTGACATCATGTCTCTTCAAGCGAGCAGACGGCATTGTTATCGCTGACTGGCTCAAACCTTTCTCTTTCTCCCTCCTTTCCTCTCGGTCTGTTTTTTCCCCCCCTCGTTTCTTTTTCACTCTCTGCCCTTTTTTGTTTTGTTTTTGCAAACAACAAAAGGGACGCCAGAGTTTCATCAAGGCAGGAGACATCCTTCCTCTGGCGGTTAAAAAGAGCAGCCTCCCCACCTCCCCACACCCCACTATATGAATGGGCAGATCACACAAATTGGGCGGCTCCCACCGGATAACTTTACCTGGGTCTTTCCTCTCCCGCACCACCACAACCCCCTCCCTCCCTCCACAATCCCATCATTCATGAAATGTTGGGAAAGATCTTTTGAACGTCCTGGCTGATGCTCTTCCGAGCTTTACCTGTGATAGCATACAGATTTATATCACAGAGATGAGCTCATCAGATGAAGACACCCTTTATACTTTGTTAGATTTGATCTGAGATGCATGCTTATATTCATTCTAACCTTCTTCAAAATGTTGCGCCTGTTTTTCAGCCATGGCTTTTTTTTCTTTTCCCTTATGCATTATGGTCCTAAAAAGGCTTTTTTGAGTTATATATCCATCATGAGGTTGAATCACTATGAGAGGAAAATTTGGGACAAAATCTTGAAACAGGTTGTTTTCCTACATCAGAAGAAAAAGAATTTTGCTGACTGAAAACACAGCTGTATACTCTTTCTTCATGAGTCGAGTGTGTGGCCGAGCAGATCATAAATTGTATAGCGCCCAGTTTTGGCTTGTCAGCTCTATTCATCATAACATAAAAGTTTTGAAAGAGCTCCGCTCTTTTGTTAACCCCGTTTCAGCTTAGTGTAGGTCACTTGTGCTTCTGTTACCAATCACTCAGCCCACACAAAGGGAAATTCAAAATATTGAGTGTGTATTGTGTGAACTCTGCCCGTGCCAAGCTAGTACGTCACGATCTCGACATCCTATTCTAATGGATCTAACGTTCTGTCTGCTCCCTACATGGACAGCATTCTAACTAGGGAGCCTCATACGGTCATAACTTCACTTACAACCGATTGGCAATTTTATTCTCCAAAATTATGTAGTATGTGCAAATATTGAGTAAAATTGTACATTTTTAATTATATTTTATTAATTATTATTAATGAACATTTGCCTCCGTTTATCCGCCATTGTTTTTTTCCCCCATAGAACTTGTTGCTATGCATTATGGGCCTAAAAATATGTACTATGCACAAATATTTAAGTAAAACTAGTACGTGCAAGTAAAACTTAAGTAAAAAAAGGTATTATTAATATTGTAATGAAAATATGCAGTATGTACAATTTTTTTACGTGAAAACGGTTACGTAATTAAGTAAAACTTAAGTAAAAGACATTATGTATTGTAATTAAAATATGTATTATGTACAAATATTTATGTAAAACTATTACTTAAGTAAAATTAAAATATATATTAAATATTGTGCTGAAAATATATAGTATGTACAAATATTTACATAAAAATATTAAGTATTTAAGTAAAACATTAGGAAAAGAGATATATTGTAATTAAAATATGTATTATGTATATTTAACTATTACATATGTCAAACTTAAGTAAAAAAGATATTAAGTATTGTAATAAAAAAATGTATTATGTACAAATATTTACATAAAACTATTACATATTTAAGTCAAACTTAAATAAAAAAAGTTATTAATATTGTGCTGAAAATATGTAGCATGTACAAATATTTATATTAAAGTATTACATATTATTGTAATGAACGTTCGCCTCAGCTTGTCACTATCTTTTTTCCCCCTCAGAGCCTGTTGCTGTGCATTATGGGATTGATTGGATTTGGCCGAAAGAAGGCATTATCTACTTTTCGTCAGAAAATTCTGCTACAGACCCATAGCATTTCTCCACATTTTCACAGTTCATTAACCACACGACTGGCTTTGTTCTCTGATCGACTTTGACTCCTGGTGTTATTAAAATCTCTTTCCATCTGCCCTTTAACCTGTCCTAACCCTGTTTATTTGTCTACTCCACCCCTCTGGAGACTGATGTTACAGGTCCGACCACCTTCGTCTGCAGGAGACCAGAGTCTCCAACGCATTGTTGTCACCTTCCTAGCACCGTAGCTGCTCTGGAAATATAATGATTTGTTTATTACCATCAGCCAAGACGTAGAATTGGGTCCCACCGTGGGAGGAATGATGTATTCTTTGGCACGTAAATTGATACTTTTCTATCAAAAAAACAAACTCTGCAGTGTCATGAGAAATTAACAGTAGTGATCCCCTGAGAGACTTTTTCTGTGGGGATATGGTAAAACACTTTCTATATAACTAATGGTGCCTCACCATGTTAAGTATCCATGGAAATTGGAACAACAGCTTTAAAAATAAACTGCACACTAAGGACATTTCAGGGATAGTGTCTGAAGGAGAGGTGGCACAGTATGAGTGTGTGTGCTTAGGTAAGGGAGGGTTCGTTTAAAACGTGTGCTAAAGTACCATATGCACTTTGTCTTGGAAATTAGTAAGCAGAGAGTACTTTATCTTAGTCAAAACGTATTACCCTCAAATACATGATAGAAACAAATTGTGTAATGCACATTGAAATTTTATTTAAAAAAATAACAAAATTGTTTTATGCGCATTTACTTCTATGTGCATGACCAAATATAAAATAAATAAATATGGACTGTGTATATATATATATATATATATATATATATATAGTCACGGATGGAACAGGAGTCAGACAGGTGGTAAGTAAAATAGTGTTTATTTACAAATTGCAGATCCAGATAGAGATATGGTGAGTATGCAAGCAGACGATATTCAGGATGGAACTTAGCTAAAGGATAACCAGAGTCTTTGTTTACAGATGCGGATGGAGAGTCACTGGGAACAGGCTGATGACCGGAGATTGAAGACTGAACTTCCGTGTGAAGGTTAGCAGGTGATCGATGGATGGAACTCAGGAAGGTAGTGGGTAAGTTGCAGGTAAGTAGCGTGATAGTCTGGAGTGTCATGTAGAGACGAGACCAGACAATGAGTGTGTGAAGAGGAGTTGAATATATAGGGAGGTGAACTGATGAGGTGCAGGTAATGGTGATTAAAACTCAGGGGACTGTGAACGAGTGGTAGGAGTGAGTGAAGCTGGTGGAATCCTGACAGTACCCCCGCTCCTCCGAGGCGGCTCTCGACGCCTGAGACGAGGGACGAAGACGGCGACGAGGTCTACCACGACCCCTGGGAGCGGGGCGATCAGGATGGTCGACGTGAAATTGAGTGAGGAGATCTGGATCCAGGATATCATCGCGAGGAACCCACGACCGTTCCTCTGGACCATAATCCCCCCAGTCAACCAGATATTCCAGCCGAGGACCTCGTCGCCGTGAGTCCATGATGGTGCGGACTCGGTAGATGGGCTCTTGCTCGACTGGAACCGGAGGAGGAGGTAGATCCTCTGGGATGGTTTCTGTGGGAGGAGAAGTGACAGGTTCAATGAAGGGCTTCAACAGTGACACATGAAAAGATGGTGAAATCCTGTATTTTGGAGGAAGGTCAAGCCTGTAGGTGACTTCGTTCAGCTACCTCTGCACGGTGAAAGCCGACGTGAGCCGAGTCCCATACCCTCTCGCTCTGATGGAACCAGTAATCGACAGCTGTAACCTCAGAGAGCTCACCCGACCAAGGGAAGAGTGGAGGTTGATTACCCAGGACACACTGAAAGGGTGAGCCCAGTGGAGGATTGCCAAAGGGAATTCTGGGCGTACTCCGCCCAGGGAAGGAACCGGCTCCAGCTGTCCTGGTACTGGTGGCAATAGGTCCTGAGATGTCGTCCGATCTCCTGGATCTTCCGCTCAGTCTGGTTGTTTGTCTGAGGGTGGTATCCAGAAGATAAGCTGACAGTAACCCCGAGGAGTCTGAAGGCGGCTTGCCAAACCCTTGAAATTAACTTTGGACCTCTGTCTGACACTATGTCCTCGGGTATGCCGAAGTTTCGAAACACATGATTGAAGAGGGCCTCTGCGGCCTCATACGCAGTTGGAAGTCCAGGCAATGGGATCAGCTTGCGAGCCTTCGAAAAGCGTTCCACAACGACGAGGACACAAGTGTAGTTTCTGGATCTGGGAAGGTCCGTCATGAAATCAATTCCAAGGTGGGACCACGGTCGTTGTGGGATAGGAAGTGGCACGAGCTTGCCCTCCGGGAGTCTTCTGGGGGTGTTGGTAATGGCACAGACTGAGCATCCCCGAACGTACCTGGAAACATCCCGTGAGATGGACGGCCACCAGTACCGATTACTGAGGAGCGAGAGTGTACGCCTGCTACCTGGATGTCCAGAGCCCGGAGCGGTATGAGCCCAGAAGGGCGGCACGAAGATGGAGAGGTACGAAGACGCGCCCCTCTGGACCTCCCGGCGGAGCGGGATGACGAAGATTCTCCTGGGAAATCTGCTCGTCGATGTCCCAGATGATGGGGCTGATGATCATGGCTGGAGGGAGGATAGGTTCTGGTAGCGAATCTTCGGTTGAAGCATGATGAAGACGAGAGAGAGCATCCGCTTTGCAATTCTTGCTTCCAGGTCGGTATGACACGGTAAAATTAAAGCGGGTAAAGAAGAGAGCCCATTGAGCCTGAAGGGGATTCAGCCTTTTCGCTTCTCTGAGGTATTCCAGGTTGCGATGATCGGTTATAACTTCAAACTGGTGATTAGCTCCCTCCAGCCAATGTCTCCATTCCACTAACGCAAGCTTGATGGCGAGCAGCTCCCGATTCCCAATATCATAGTTCTGCTCCGCCGGGGACTGCTTCTTAGAGTAGAAGGCACATGGATGGAGTTTGGGAGGATCACCCTGCCGCTGTGATAGAACTGCTCCAACTCCTGTTGAGGATGCATCCACCTCAACAACAAACGGTATATCTGGGTTAGGATGAACCAGGATGGGAGCAACCAGGAAGGCTTCTTTCAGTTGTTGAAAGGCTAAGATGGCTTCAGGAGATAAGGACAGAGACTTGGGCCGGCCCTTTAGAGACGAGGTCAAAGGAGAACTGATGTGAATGTAGTTATTGATGAATCGTCTATAGAAATTGGCGAATCCGAGAAACCGTTGAAGATACTTCACAGTAGAGGGCAGGGGCCAGTTCTGGATAGTTTCCTCCTTCCTCTGGTCCATCTGCACTCCCTGTTGGTCTATGATGTAGCCCAGAAATTGCACAGTGGTGGTGTGAAACTCACATTTCTCCAGTTTCAGGTACAGTTTATGAGCTCTCAGTTTCTCCAAAACTAGAGTGACATGGCGCTGATGCTCAGCAAGAGATGAGGAGTAGATGAGAATATCGTCGATATAGACAACCACAAATCTGTTGAGATACTCTCGGAAGACCTCGTTCATGTAACCCTGGAAGACAGCTGGGGCGTTGGACAGTCCGAAGGGCATGACTCTATACTCATAGTGACCTGAGGGCGTGACAAATGCCGTCTTCCATTCATCACCTCATCAAATGCGAATCAAGTTGTACAAACTGCGTAAATCGAACTTAGAAAAGATGCGGGCTCCACGCAGCTGCTCCAATGCTGCTGGGACCAGAGGAAGGGGATAACTAAACTTCACAGTTTGAGAGTTGAGATGACGATAATCAATGCACGGCCTCAAGCCTCCATCCTTCTTAGCCACGGAAAAGAAGCTGGAAGCGGCAGGGGATGTAGATGGTCGAATGAACTCCTGTTGAAGAGCCTCCTCCACATACTCCTCCATGGCATTCTACTCCGGGATGGACAGATGATAGACGCGGCCTTTAGACAGGGTGGCTCCAGTGAAGGTTGAAGAGCTGATCGTGAACGTTGAGTTTGGAAACTGTCTGACCAAACACTTCCTTTAAATGCTGAATGAAACTTAAAAAGGGATTTAACCGCAGGAGAATCTGAATTCCAGAGAGATTGGGCCCATTGGAGAGCTCTGCCGGACAGCAGGGAGACAATAAACGCCATTCGGGCTGAATCGTTAGAGAATTTATGTGCCTGCATTTGGAAATATAGCGATACCTGAAGCAAAAAACCGCTGCAATCCTCCGCCTCTCCGTTGAATGTCGCTGGTCGGGCCATGGGACTCGCAGAGGCAGCTGACGAAGCAGCGGATATTTGTGGAAGTGAATGGTGGCGTGCTGAGTGAAGGAGATCCTCGGGAACGGTGGGTGGATTAGCCGGTGGAGAAGGAAGTAAGGACTGGCGAACAGCCTCAACCAGTTCCGCGAATGGATCGCGAGATGGATTCTCCACTCTGCATTTCATTGGTCTGGTCTTCTGTCACGGATGGAACAGGAGTCAGACAGGTGGTAAGTGAAATAGTGTTTATTTACAGGTTGCAGATCCAGATAGAGATATGGTGAGTATGCAAGCAGACGATATTCAGGATGGAACTTAGCTGAAGGATAACCAGAGTCTTTGTTTACAGATGCGGCTGGAGAGTCACTGGGAACAGGCTGATGACCGGAGATTGGAGACTGAACTTCCGTGTGAAGGTTAGCAGGTGATCGATGGATGGAGCTCAGGAAGGTAGCGGGTAAGTAGCGTGATAGTCTGGAGTGTCATGTAGAGACGAGACCAGACAATGAGTGTGTGAAGAGGAGTTGAATATATAGGGAGGTGAACTGATGAGGTGCAGGTGATAGTGATTAAAACTCAGGGGACTGTGAACGAGTGGGAGGAGTGAGTGAAGCTGGTGGAATCCTGACATATATATATATATATATATATATATATATATATATACACACACACACACACACACACACAAAATAATAATAAAAAAAAAAAAATATATATATATATATATATACGCACATTCTAAAAATGGAATAAAATCTAAAAATAATAATAACCATTAAATAATTAAATAAAATGTAAACAATGCATGGCTATTAATAAAAGTAAATAAATAAAATGTTCTGACAAATCAGAACAATCTACATTTTGAAGTAACTACTAATATATTGTGTTTAATGAAAACGGCGTGCAAAACATTTTTCACACATGCTCATCAGCAACTCATAAAAACAGACTAAAAAATGAATGCCAACGAGTCTGTTAATGTAACAAAATAGCATCAGCATGTATTTACTGCCTTTTTTATGGCCAAGCATGAGATCTTATTTTCTTGTAACAAAAAGGGCCTTTAATCATGGCAATGTGTCATTTGATTAAAAGGTTGAGGATAAAGCTGGGGGCAAATAAAATAAAAATAATATCAACAATAAAAATAAAACTGATCATATTCTCTTTCTTCCACATCGTGCATGAAAATAAAGACTCTTGGCTCAGAAGACAGGCATTTAATAAAAAATAAAATAAAAAAAACCTAATGGTACTGGAGGCTTCACGTACATTTCCATCCCGCCGAGCAGTGCAGCTTATTGACTGGCATATTTTAATATGCTTTCCAGAACTCGGTGGGTGGCTCTGAAGGCAGCGCACTTGAAATCTCTGGTGTTTTAATGTTTCATCTTTGCATACTCAAGGTCGCTGAGAAAGTTCCTTTCAAAGTCAATTGTCTTCATCTGTTCTGAGAAAGAAAAAAACCAAAACCAAGAATACATGTCGTGAATGTAACATCAAATGGCTTGTCTGATGCCACGACAGGCCACACGCTGTTCAGATCTCGAACTCTGGTGAAAGGAAGCTGGAGTCCGCTCATCTTTCAGATTTTCTCCGTCAAGGGTTCTTGCCATTCCTCTTGAAGGTTTTCGGGTTTAGGTGTTGACAGTGCTCGTAACTGACCTTTCACCTTTACTTTCATGCCAATTCCTCCTCCTCCTCTTTCATGTTGAGGAACCTTGCTCTATGCTTATGTATATGATTAGCTGGCTCTACACTTCCTTCTACATTTCCTTAGCATATCCCCAGGCTACTGTCGGACCCTGGGATAAAATCTCTCTCTGTGTGGGTCATTGTTAGTTGGGACCCACAGACTTTTGTTTTGATCCTTACTGAATGATTTCTTTTTTTGTGTTTGCATGAGAAGTGGCGTCCGATCTATAAAAATCACCCGGAACAAAGCAGAAAAAGGCAGGTAGAGAAAGAGACAACAAAAAATAGAGACTACAATGCATTTCCCAGTCTTTTCTTTGCTGCTGTCCCTTGCGGTAACAGGACACCTGGACCATTGGTGTGCTGTGTTTATCTAAATGTCTCTAAGGGACAGTTAAGTGTGGTTCCTTAATGGGACTCTTTTCACTGTTAACAAAAAAAGTGCACCTCTCCCATGTGATCCATTCTCCGTCCTGACTTACAGAGCTATACTTATGCAGAAAAGTACAGCCAAGACAGGTCAGACTGTATTCCCACCCTTATTGGCACCACCACTGCAAAAAAAAAAAAAAAATGGATGTATGGGATGTCATGTCCAAAAAATACTGATTGTTTCTTAAACTATGGACACAACCAGGGTTATTATCGCTAACTAGTACTCTCCTGAATAGACTATTTCGCATAACAGATGTTTACATATAGTCCAATAGACAACACAATAAGTGAGTTTATCAAAAAGTTTACACACCTTTGAATCTTAATACTGTGTGCCATTGCCTGGATGATCCACAACTGTTTCTATGTTTTGTGATGGTTGTTCATGAGTCCCTAGTTTGTCCTAAAACGCTGTATTATTCATGCCAGGCCAGTAGTTTGTGATGTCACTTTGTAAAGAAACACTACGCGCCTATACTGAACACATAATACTCATTGTGACATGCATGCCGTCACCGTTTTCACAAACTCATGTTTTTGTAGTTTACAAAGTCTTCCGTTTTTAGTTCGAAAACGGTGTAGTGTAAACAGCCCCTAAATTTCATCCCGCGCAATTTCACTGACCAAGAGTAAATCTGACCACCCGTTTACCCTTATCACAGACCCATAATTTTCATTCTTACAAAATGAAAATGGATCATAAAATGCTCCACATTTCGATTTAGCCGATTTACTTGCTGTAACTTATGCACAGCTGGTGCAATCCTCTCCAGGACGTGCTATAAAACTGCACACTTATCAGGGGAAACGTTTACATTTCATTCTCATTCTAATTTAAAGGAACAAGTACACACTTCAGCTCCTTATCAGGCTGTACGTCCCTTATCAGGCTGGATGTTTAATGCTGTAACCTGATCCCTGGCTTCAGGGAAAGCAGATAGCGTTTCTCTTATAGTTCGCTCTTACATTCGGCAAAGTGACCATGTGCCATGATGACGGTCTGAGGATGATGGACGTGCTTGAAATAGAAGGTCACTAAAAGGCAGCTGAGGTTCATGGAGGGCTAATGGGGGCCAGATGTAATGCAAGGGTCAAAGGTTATTTCCCATCTCTCTTCCTCTGTCAGTATGAATGGAGTGCATTGACACCCAAATCCAAAGAAGCTTAATTTCTCTTCTGATGAGCTAAGCTGGCTATTGTGTTTTGGCATATCATATGACAAATTTCCAGAGGAAGACAATCAAACTGCAATCAAAATCCTGACTGCTCAAATATAATTGGTCTATATATAATTTGTCTTAGTATTTAATATTTGCATTTATATATATATATATATATATATATATATATATATATATATATATATATATATATATGCAAATACCAAATACTAAGACAAATTCTAAATATTCTAAATAGAAGCAGAGTAATAAAAGTTGAGAATTAATCACATTTGAAACATATGTCAGCGAATCAGAATCAAGAATTCAACAATGCTATTGTATAAAGTTGTGCATGACATCGCTACAGTTAGCATTAGGATATGATGCTTTAGATTTCTACAATTTTCTACAGATTTCTACATTTCGCCACAGCATAGGAGTCAGAAGCATTGGCAGTTCCTTGAGCCTGATGTTGGTAAACCCCTAAACCCCATCGTGCGGTCACATCTGTCATCACAGGCTTTGAAAACAACCGCTACACATCATGAGTAGGTGATGTAGACAAATTCATTTCAAAGAGGGAAAAGGGTTTTGGAAAATGGCTACCATCGTGCTGGAGACTATTAAAAGTATTATATTATATTATTATTGCATTACTTACATTAAAAAACATGTAATTATTATGTAATTAAGTTGCATACTTTTATGGAAAGTAACAGAGAATGTAAACTTTTTCCCCTATCAAATGGTTATTTTGAATAAGTACTTGCTTTGCAACTACTAAAAAAGTATGTTCTATATAGATGAATGTAATTCGGGTGGACTACATTCACCATGTTGTCATTATCATGTGACGTACCAGTTCACTGCCATTCAGAAATCCTCTCCCGTGGCCTCATGGGATAGTAAAGTGTCCATCATACGTACACTTCAGAATCTCACCAGGTCACCTGTGTACTTTTTGCCTCTTTTATGAGTACTGTGAATTCAGACATTTCTCTTGTCACATAGGCTCCTGGTTGTTGCCTATATAGTAGGGAGGGAAGTATGCGATTTCGCCCAGAACTTTGTCAATGGACAAAGATGGCGTAATTCAAACAGCATACTTTACATCATGTGCTCCTGCGCTAGCTGAATGCTGACGTTGCTATGAATGCTAATGGCTGGGTTTCTCCAGATATTAAAAACTCGTTGCTCACAGAAAGGATCTGTTGAACTGAGGTCAAATTTTGAGAGGTAAAATGCACAGAACCTTGAAATACACAAGCTGTAGTTGATTTACAATGTTTGGCTGTGAGACCAGTAGGTCTCTTCTTTTATATAATTTACCAGTACAGCTGCCATCAGCATACGGTGTTCATTTGGCTGTACAGGTCGAGAAAGATAAACTACTAAAAACATTCTGAAGCGGGTTCTGGGTAGTGTCAGAAGATCTGTGCTTGTTTGATTTTTCACATTTCGT
This sequence comes from Rhinichthys osculus, assembly GCA_029959095.1. Classification (NCBI taxonomy): domain Eukaryota; kingdom Metazoa; phylum Chordata; class Actinopteri; order Cypriniformes; family Leuciscidae; genus Rhinichthys; species Rhinichthys osculus. The sequence goes on from JARWKJ010000005.1 coordinate 44,766,742, forward strand.
AATTGTAATTATAACTCCAGTGTTGGGGCAAGCACTGAAAAAGTACTCAATGTACAAATCCCTAAAACAAAAGCACACTAACAGGAATAATTAAAGACTTTAAAATCATTTACTGCATGATTCTAACAAAACCATGTCACTTTACTATACAAGTAATGGCTCTGTTCCAAAACCTAAAGAGATGCTTGCTGTCTACTACCTAAAATCTACTTACTATAGACAATATCAATGTCTACTACTTAGGCAATATCCAAAAAGAAATGGAACCTCAAAGTGACTGACTTGGAACTCTTTAGGTAGCATTATACAATTAGCACTTAACTCACAATTGATTTCAATAGCGTTTGGCGCTTGTTGCTAAGTTAATGATACAATACTTTAAATCATAAAAATACATTGCACAAAGGGCCGTCCTTAGGGTGGGCCACGGCAAACGGACCAATAAGACAATCACCAGATTACAGTATGTCACTTCTCAGACATTCATTGACCCAACAAACAGCGATTTGAATATGTGCCGACCAATGCCAATATACATCGACAGGGCAAACGCATTGATCCGACAAAACCTGACGAAGTTTCTGTCGCCGTCTGTCAGTGCAGAGTGAATTGACCTTTGGAGATCTGGGATTGTGGGATTGGCTTCTCCACAAGAATTTGGCCAAATCTTAGAATGCCTTGAAATTGTCCTCTATAACAGCACACTATTTTTTGGAACAAAGCAAAATGTCCCTTTCTAAATAACGCACAGATGCTGATACAAGCCATGATTTGGTGTGTGTGTGCTGAAAAGGCACAGGTTTTGTACACTTCATCACTGAGGATCACAGTGAACAGTGACGTGGATTTTCCAATTTTCTTTTAATCATCAGAACTCAATGTACTACAGCAACAGAAACCATAACGAATCAAGACAGCTATGACTGTCTGCTTCCTCTCAAACGACTGTCACTCACCGCCATGGAAAGATCAATAAAAGCACACAGTCTTAAACAGCGAGGATGACTGCTTTCTATTGCTTTGATCATGACTTTCCACAGTCTGTATTCCAGATTCATCACCCCCTTTATCAAGGAGATACAATCAAATCTCAGCTGCAATCTAAAGCCCATTATGAGATTCCAAGAACACACTGACATTACTGACGTATGCAAGGAGAATATATCTTCAATTAGTTTTTTTTTCTTATTTAAATCATGAAAAAACACATTTTAGTGAGGTTTATGTTTAAAGGGATACTCCACTTTTTTTGGAAATAGGCTCATTTTACAACTCCGCCAGAGTTAAACTGTTGAGTTTTACCGTTTTTGAATCCATTCAGCCGATCTCCGGTTCTGGCGGTACCACTTTTAGCATAGCTTAGCATACATCATTGAAGTGGACAAGACCATTAGCATTTCTCAAAAAAAATGACCACATTGTTTCGATATTTTTCCTATTTAAAACTTCACTCTTCTGTAGTTACATCGTGCACTAAGACCGACGGAAAATGTAAAGTTGCGATTTTCTAGGCTGATATGGCTAGGAACTATACTCTCATTCCTGCGTAATAATCAAGAAACTTTACTGCCGTACCATGAGAGCAGCAGGCGTAATGATATGACGCAGCGCCTGAAAATAGTTCCGTTGTGTTGACGGAAGGTGGCCTATTTTCAGGCGCTGCGTCATATTTAAAATGAGCCTATTTCCAAAAAAAGTGGAGTATCCCTTTAAATCCAAACAGCGACTTTACTTTTGTTTTGGTGTGTAAATGGAAAGAACTGACATTACTGACGTATGCAAGGAGAACATATCTTCAATTGGGTTTCTTTTTCTTATTTAAATCATGAAAAATCACATTTTAGTGAGGTTTATGCTTAAAACAAGAAAAAGTCCTCACTAGTATATATATTTTGACTTGGTTAGGGGATCCCCAAATCATAACAGACAAATTGAAGCAAACAAAGCCATCACTTATGATTTGGCAAGTATTGCCAGCCTCTATAACTCTGTCTTTGTTTATAGCCAAACCAGCTGGGCATAGCAAGTGTAACGTAACACAAAGCTGGATTTACAAGACAAACTGTACTAATATCACTTACACTTGCCTGCATTATGATAATTGGCCGCAAGCGCATTTGGAAAATGTATTTCATATGTGAAGTATATCTTTGGAAAATCCCGGTAAGACGCTTCAAATGGTCCTGTAAGAACATAAGACTTCGGGCCATTAGTGTGCTCAAATGTGTTTCAAAATACCTTGAATGATGTACTGAGGTTGTGTGGGTAATATTCAGACAACCAAAGAATACATCAGGCTAACCAACAGTGTGGGAATTGGCAACCGCACTAAGTGTTGACACAAAAAGGTTCTTTAGACGCCTGGAACCTAAAACTACATATCAGTACTGGGTGCTGAAACTATATTTGTCCGAAGGTGGCTAATATCTGGCCATCAGCCTGAAATTGTCTGGATTTCACTTGCGGGAGAGTGGAGTCCTTGTCTTCCACTAATTATGCTCCTCACCTCAAATTGTCCTCCCACTGGGATTCCCCACAAGTCTTCTGAAGCAGTCCAATAGCTTCTTCTCAGGAACAGACTGAAATTTAAGATGTTATTCTCTGAAAATCTGCCTTTCTGCTGTAGCTCCTCAAATCAATCATGACATTCGTGAGCAAGCCTGAAATCAAACCTGCTGAGATGCGTCTTTCTGCTGCATGTTTGAACTGAATGTGAATACTGAACACTGTTGTTATACTTTAACATTAAATGCACCTTAAATTTCAGACATCAGAATACTTAAAATATTGTGGTTACAATCGTGGCTACCATGTGAGATAAATTAGCATAAGTATGACAAGAAATTCTTATGAATGGTTACAAGCTGTTTCAAACATGTAATTTTAATGTCGAGACATTTCACAAACACTTTATAACTAAAGCAATTGGTATAGTAGGTTGATTAACCGTTAAGATTAGTTGGATGAAGTGATAGACACGTTTCTTAATTTTATATATGTGTTCTCCATTAGGGAAATTGATGTTTAACAACTTCTAAACCTTTAAAGACAGCTTTACTGTGAGACTTCAAATTTATTAATTATTTGCTTGGAAATTAGTTCTAATGTTCGGAACCATTTACTTGTGAAATACTGAGACACTTATTTGTTTGTGTTTTTTTACTTTTAATATTTTAAAAAAGGTATCAGGATGGAATTTCACACTTAATTCTAAATCATTGTTTTATTATATTATTTCATTCACATTGTTGTCCAGTAAAAAAAAGATACATTTACTTAAAAAGTTCATTGTGGAAGATTATAAGCTTTATTTTTCTTGCCCTATTGTAAAAATATATATATTTTTAAACCAAACCACACCAAATTTTGTTAGATTTATACTGATTATAAGAAAAAAACGACATTTAAGATATATTTTCTTGTCCTAGTATCTTATGCAGTACATTTAAAGATGCTTCAACATTGGAAAATAAATACCATTTAAGAAGTGCACCGCTTTGATGAATCGACCTTGTCTGCGCAGTCTCTGTTGCCTTTAGACACCATTAATGGTTAGGCTCTGCCCTCCTGTGGTCGTCATGGCAACTCCTCCCCTCCGTCACCCTTTCACCAAGTGCAACATGTTCCTGGATCAACATCTTTGCTGATCCTGGAACAACATTCCAATCAACCATTTAGATTTGAGTGACAAGTTTAGAGTTTATGTCAAGTTTAGGCTTACAAGGTGCTTCTACATCAGTGTTATTCACTATCATTTCCCTCTGATTTTAGGGAGAAGTTATGGGTAGGGTTAGGTTTAGGCATAGGGTTAGGACTAAATTTTCGGATAAGAATGTTATTCCAGGATCAACAAAATACATCTTACTTGGCATAATCACTCACAGGGAAGTTGAGCGTCAGAAAGGCTGAGATCTCTGCTTTACTCAGTCATGCCATGAGAACTAAACCCCATGAAACCGTCTGCCTTCTGTCATGTGTAGAAGAACAGTGATGAGTGTTGACTAATAGATAAATGCTTTCTGATCCGTGGCTGTGCGCAGGGCAACTGAACAGAATTAAATTGCACTATTGGTCATATTGCTCTGATTTCCAGCAGCACAAGTTGTTTTTTCCCCGAATGGAGCCAAACTCTAAAAAGGGTCACAGCAACATATAGGGACTACGAACGATTCTTTGATTCACATTATTCTGAACAGAGATTAATTCAAGAGGTTTTTTTTAGTGTTTGAATTAGTGGACCGCAGCAATGCGAAGTCCTTTGTTTCAAGGGATCGTTCTGTTCTCTTGTTTGTTAAATCTGTCATTACAGATTTCATGCAATGTCGATTTAAAGCCTCTGGTTATGGTGGCCTCGCAAATCCACATCACACAGGAACACTTAATGCGTCCGTGTCCCGCTGTGAACATGGAACTGGAGTTGAGCAAAGAATTACTGACAACTGACTTAACTTCAATTCTTCTTTGGATCATTAAGAATGACTGAATGCACACTTCAAGATGTAGGTTTATAAATAACTTGCCAGTATATAACTGAGTTTTCTAGGTGTTTCCAGAGCTGTTGGCGGTCTTCCTCGCTCAGTGACTCAATTTGTGAGGACAACCCACTCAGGTTTAGAGCCTTTCTGCTGTAAATTTCAATTTGAACCTCCTATTTTTCTAGCCATTTAGATTGAAAGTGGCCAATATGTAAATGTAAAAAAAAAACTCACTGTTTTAACAGTATAGCCACAAGACGTAAATATTATCAGTGTGAAAAAATTACTTGCTAACCTTTTCTGTTTTAACATTATATATATATACAAAGTTCCGTCATGAAACTCTAGATGGCGCAGGTCCTAACTCAATCTGCTTGCATACACATCATTCTCTATAGGGAACAGCTGATTGGTTGGTTGCTGCTCTACCATTAGCCAATGAGCTCGCTGCTCAACCTTAAAATACTTGGTCAGTGTTTACTGTAGCAGTTTTCAGTACGCTTTCAGAAACCCTCCTCCTTCCCCAGCTCCACCTGTATAGATCTGCTACGGGTAATTCATGTCTGCTATATTGTACAGCAGCAGCATGTCTTACTCACAGCAGCGTGTTGTGTATTGGCAGTAGCAAGTCCTGTACTTGCTCTGCAGCAGCAGCGACAGCGTAGAAGATCTATTCCGCCAAGACCAAACATATCAGCATTGTCATATCCATTACCATGCCAATCACTCCGAGAGTTTTCATGACAGAAATATATATGAGTGTAGCAGCTTTCGTTTCTGCTCTGACAGCCGCAAGACCAGCCGTACGCTGTGAGTGTGTGTTAGAAATCAGGAATGGCGAGAAAACAGCTTGGTACGTTTTCATCTTCAAACCAAACTTAAATCCCATCTGGCAAGCGCTTCCCATAATTAAGTCAGTATGACGAGAATGTCTTTTGTTGCTGTTCGAATGCATATATATATATAAATCAAAATTTTTATATATTTCTTCATAGTTTTGCGGTTTATATTTCTTCATAGTTTTTAATTCGATTATGCGGTTTGAAATGCTTCGTGGGATTGTAGTTCTTTCCCTCACCAAAGCCGTTGAGTATCACAGTCTTGTACCTTTTATATATATTTGTTTGATTTTGAAATACTTTTTCTTTGCTTCAAATCAAACTTTGTAATGTTATTATTATTCACCTCTTAGCCGGTTGACTTGGTTCAAGGCTTAGTTATAACGGTTTGACAAATGCTGCATCCCAATTCGCCTACTTATACTACTACGCCCTAAAAGTATGTACTCTTTTTGTGAAGAAAAAGTACATACTTTTGAGTGTGTAGCAAAAGAGTAGGCAAGCTTTGGGACATAGCCTACTACTTCGTCATCTTTAACGGACAGATCTGTCACGTACTGCGTGCATCCTGTCACCGTAAACTGCCCTGTCAATCATCTCGTCACAGTTAAAATCCTCCATTCAATCTAATTTAATTTCTTACGGTTTCGGAGAGAAATGTTGTAGCACGTTCATCTGCCAGTCGTGGGTTTTCATGCCGAGACTCTTCTCGTGTGTTTGGAATTTGAATATAATAATGCATTTAAAAGTTAATGGCTAAACATATCTTTGCAAAAGTTCACAATGCTGCTGCAGATGCAATATAATGTGGACAACATTGAATAAATACATTTTCGTCAGGTTAGATACTGATAATTAATCACTCAAACCCCTTTATCTAAACCTCTCTACATAACCGTCGTCCTCCATGTCTGTAGTTTTTGAACACTTTTCACTTGTGTTTGTAGTTCTAACCGAATCCTCGTCCAACGCGCGATGGGTTGTGGGCAATATTAGCCGTTAGAGTCATAGACATAATAAATACATAGACGCCCTATTGGCCGCTTTGGAACGTTGCTGCGATACGTCAACGGGTCCGCCATTTTGCGGAGGGCAAGACTGCGCTGTGAACAAATGTAAGTAAACGGGGGAGCCGCGTTTTTTTCTGGATAAAAACAAACTGTTTTTACATTTATCAACCTATTTCAGTGGTTTGTATGTGGTGTACAAAAAGTTCCATCTCTAGTTATTTAAAATCTCGATAGTTAGACTTGTAAAATATTTTTTTTAATAAAGAATGGTCAATTAAGCTCAGGCTTGTCATGTCTCTGGCTTTTTATTCTTGGATAAGAATGGTGAAGACCCCCATACTGAGATATAATTTAAGTTTTCTTATTGTGGAAAAAGCATTTTCTGTGATTGACCAGATTTTAGCAATAACAAAGCTAACTGATGGATCCTTTATAATAATACGTTATGGTACAACTACAGTGCAATGCAAATAGTAAATATAACATAAAGTGAGAAATAGTTTAGTCAATAAAATAAACAAATAGTATACAGCAAATAAAATAGTAATGATTAGTATAATTATCTAATATCATAAGTACAATAATACAATCATAAAAATATTGATAATAGCATAGTTTATTAATAATACTATAATAATAGCAATAGAATAAGAAATATCAATTACAGAATATACACAATAAAAAATAAGTTAAATAGTGACTTTAATATTTAACTATTTTTGTTAAATTTCAGTTTTATTGATCAGTATAACAGAAGTAGCTTCAGTCAAACATACAGCAGGATACAACGTTAAAATAGCCTAAATATAAAGTTATGAAACTTCACTTTGCCCTCAGCCAAAACGATTTACCAGGGAACCATTTATAGATTAATGAGACCAAAGATCGCCCGTTAGATATACACAAGACGAATTATATCTCATGTTTAACCACTAGACTACAGACATCCGAGTCAGCGGCAAAACTTCAGAAGCACTGGCCGAGGTACGGCTGTTCCAGGCGGGGTAGACGAGCGCTGAGCGCATCTTACAACCCTGAAAACGTCAGATCAAATTTTTAAATAGGCGCTATCTTTCTAAACAAACCACATATTTGAGCTTTAAACAACTACATTGTCGACTGAAAAACTATTTAAACTACATTTCGTGACACAATAACAGTAGTATTTTTAAATGTATCCTCTGAACGTTACTATTACTAATTAAATCATGACCAAATACAACCAAAAACAAACGTTCAGTCTTGCTTGTGAAAGGTAATTCCTCGAAAGCTGTTTTCAATTGTGTGGCGATGTGTACAGCCCCAAACAGCGCAAAAAACTGGCATTTTTCTCAATTCCCGGTATGAGAGGTATAGGAAAGTTGCCATCCCCAACATGGCGGCGCCGTTGACGTACGCTCCAGCGGCCAATAGGGCGTCTATGTATTTATTATGTCTATGGTTAGAGTGTGCATCGATCTGCACTTCGGATTCTGACTGGAAATAGTAGACCATCCGGGTCTCTTTGGAACACTCATTTCAACATACTACGATTTGGGACGTACTAATTCTATTTTCGAATACTATTTAGGACGGATAGTATGCGAATTGGGACGCAGCATAAGACTTTTTTTAAATCCCTATGGGGGATATACACTTACCTAAAGAATTATTAGGAACACCTGTTCAATTTCTCATTAATGCAATTATCTAATCAACCAATCACGTGGCAGTTGCTTCAATGCATTTAGGGGTGTGGTCCTGGTCAAGACAATCTCCTGAACTCCAAACTGAATGTCAGAATGGGAAAGAAAGGTGATTTAAGCAATTTGGAGCGTGGCATGGTTGTTGGTGCCAGACGGTCTGAGTATTTCACAATCTGCTCAGTTACTGGGATTTTCACGCACAACCATTTCTAGGGTTTACAAAGAATGGTGTGAAAAGGGAAAAACATCCAGTATGCGGCAGTCCTGTGGGCGAAAATGCCTTGTTGATGCTAGAGGTCAGAGGAGAATGGGCCGACTGATTCAAGCTGATAGAAGAGCAACTTTGACTGAAATAACCACTCGTTACAACCGAGGTATGCAGCAAAGCATTTGTGAAGCCGCAACACGCACAACCTTGAGGCGGATGGACTACAACAGCAGAAGACCCCACCGGGTACCACTCATCTCCACTACAAATAGGAAAAGGAGGCTACAATTTGCAAGAGCTCACCAAAATTGGACAGTTGAAGACTGGAAAAATGTTGCCTGGTCTGATGAGTCTGGATTTCTGTTGAGACATTCAGATGGTAGAGTCAGAATTTGGCGTAAACAGAATGAGAACATGGATCCATCATGCCTTGTTACCACTGTGCAGGCTGCTGGTGGTGGTGTAATGGTGTGGGGGATGTTTTCTTGGCACACTTTAGGCCCCTTAGTGCCAATTGGGCATCGTTTAAATGCCACGGCCTACCTGAGCATTGTTTCTGACCATGTCCATCCCTTTATGGCCACTACGTACCTATCCTCTGATGGCTACTTCCAGCAGGATAATGCACCATGTCACAAAGATTAAATCATTTCAAATTGGTTTCTTGAACATGACAATGAGTTCACTGTACTAAAATGGCCCCCACAGTCACCAGATCTCAACCCAATAGAGCATCTTTGGGATGTGGTGGAATGAGAGCTTCGTGCCCTGGATGTGCATCCCACAAATCTCCATCAACTGCAAGATGCTATCCTATCAATATGGGCCAACATTTCTAAAGAATGCTTTCAGCACCTTGTTGAATCAATGCCACGTAGAATTAAGGCAGTTCTGAAGGCGAAAGGGGGTCAAACACAGTATTAGTATGGTGTTCCTAATAATCCTTTAGGTGAGTGTACATCCCTATACTTCCAGAACCAACACTACTGAAAACTTCCTTTAGTTTTTAAAAACTAAACTTGATTAAAAAAACAACACACAAAAAAACACTGACTTTCACTGTATGGACAAAAAAAAAGTTGAAACATTGTTCAAAATATCAAGCCGTCCTAGCCCAAGAGCAAGATGGATGTAGGAAGCCCATTGCTTTTGCCAGTAGAGGCCTGCGGCCGACCGAGAGAAATATGTCAAACTATAGCTCCCGTAAGTTAGAGCTTCTAGCCCTTAAATGGGCCATAACTAGCAAGTTAAGGGAGTATCTCCTAGGTGCAAAGTTTGTGGTCTTCACTGACAATAACCCATTAAGTTATTTGCAGATGGCTAAGTTAGGGGCTACAGAACATCGCTGGGCCTCAGAGCTAGCAATGTTCGACTTTGAAATCAGATATCGCCCAGGCTCGGCGAACAGAAATGTGGATGCACTCTCAAGGCTGCCAGCCCCTGTTTCCATCGCTTCAGTGGCCCCAGGTTTAGAGGTCCCCGTAGCCCCCTCGAGCGTTAGTGACTGTAGGACCCAAACCCTGTGTCAAGAGACCAGTGCCTTACCAATCCGGCAGAAGGCTGACTTGCAAGCTCTACAGGTGGAGGATCCTGCTTTGGGCCATTCGTCCATTTTTGGAAACAAGGAGCAGTTCCAACGAAATCAGAACGGATGCTACTGCCCCTAGAGGCTCAGAAACTGCTTAAGCAGTGGCCAAGCATTCGGTGCCGGGATGGGGTGTTGTACCGCTGTGTTCGGCTGCCAGGGTACAGTAGAGAGACGTTTCAGCTCATCTTGCCACAGTGCCTAAAACAGGAAGTCTTGAGAGGTCTTCATGATGACCATGGACATCAAGGTATAGAACGCACTACCCGCCTCATTAGAGAAAGATGTTTTTGGCCTGGTATGTCTCGAGAGATCGAGAACTATTGTCAAGAGTGTGGTCGTTGCATCGTGGCAAAAGCTGTCCGCCCACAGGTGAGAACTTTCCCGGGGAACCTGACTGCCTCCAGACCTCTAGAAGTTGTAGCCATTGATTTCACCACTTTGGAGAAAGCGACAGATGGGTGTGAACATGTTCTGATCGCGACAGACGTATTCTCAAAGTTCACGCAGGCATACCCAGCCCCTGACCAGAAGGCCAGCACAGTAGCTAAATTACTCACAGAGGGTTGGTTCTATCGTTATGGGGTGCCCAAGCGGCTCCACAGTGACCAGGGCAGAAGCTTTGAGAGAGATCTTATGAAACAGTTGTGTCAGTTGTACCATATCGCTAAGAGCAGAACGACACCGTATCATCCGGAGGGTAACGGGCAGTGCGAGAGATTTAATCGCACGTTACACGATCTACTTCGCTCGTTGCCCCAGGATCAGAAACGTAAATGGCCCCAAGCACTTCCCCATGTTCTTTTTGCTTACAACACTACTCAGCATGCGTCAACTGGATATTCACCCTTTGAGCTGATGTTTGGACAGAAAGCGCGATTGCCGGTGGATTTTCTTTTGGGCAGCACTGAAGAGGAAATTGGCGGGCACCCTCACGATTGGATGATACAACATCAGCATGATCTCAGGGCAATTCACACACACGCACGGGAGCACTTAACTCTCTCATTAGAGCGTCGAAATCAGCAGGTCATTCCGTCAGCGAGCCAGCCACTTGTCCCTGGCACATTAGTCTACCGGAGGAATCATCCTTTGGGCCGCCATAAGATTCATGACTTTTGGGATGCTACAGTGTATCGAGAACAAGAGGCCTTAGACCAGGAGGGGAGAGTGTATAAGATCTGCCCACTGGAAGGGACGGGCCAGAAAAGAACATTTATAGATCAGAGCTTCGGGTTATTCCAATTAAGGCACGGGCAGACCTGAACCCCTCCACAATACTTCACAGGGTACGGGACAGTCAAAACCCGGAGAAGTTGGGAATAAGTAGCTTGCAGCCGGCAGAGGATGGTGATTCTGAAGATGGGATTGTACTGATGGAACCATGGACCAATGTGGAGAATAACAGTGGTGCGCTCCCGAATATCATCTAAATCCACCTAGCCCCCCTGGGCCGATGGCAAATGTGACCAATAGGACGGAGGACCACACGCGCATTGATGTCTTTGTCACCCCCACCATGGAGATTGAGCAAGATTTCCCCTCAAACCCTGACATTGTGGTAAGGCGCTCAGCAAGGGCTACAGCAGGTCAACATAGTAACCCATTCAATCTGCCCAGAAATGCCCGTGGAAATGTGGACCAAATTAATTCAATTGAGAGTAGACCTACAACCCCTGCTCCCTTGTTAGTAACATTTAGGCCATGGGTATAAAGAGAATGGGGGATATCCTCACCGGGACGGTGAGCTCTCAAAGCTGGGGTGGATGTAACCAGATTAAGTGGGCTACTCCCACTTATACCTACTCCCTTCCTACAGAGGGAGTTTGTTGCAGGCTGACCGACTTTGCGTAGTTTTCCATGCAGGTGTTATAGGGCGTGATTGGAATTAGGAAGTGGAGAAAAGCAGCGCACAGGGTGGATTGAGTGTTTGTTTGGTTGGCCCGGTCAGCGTGCATCAAGTGCGAGCTGCTCATAGTGGAATCTGAGTTTTTGTTCTCCGTGTCCAGCACAGCTGGTTAGGAGTTGGGCAAGAGAGTTTCAGTTGTCGTGGTCGGCGCATCGCCGGGAAATTACCGTTTTTTCTCCCTTTTGGGACCTCCCTCTAGCGGATTTTCGATGTATTGCAGTTTTCCGCACTTCCGGGTAGGCTTCCTTTTTACAGATTAGAATGTTGCCGCTTGGTCGCAACTCTTTCTCTCTATGGCTCTGGTCGTAATCAGTCCTTCACTGACCAATCAGCGTCCATTAGCAAAATGCTAGCGTGTTATGGGCAACAACAACTCAACCTGTAAGAAATCGAAAGGACATAAGCACTCGTTCATTCAACTTTCGACCTATAACCCATGTTGAACTTGCAGAACCTACATTCAAATCTGAGATTTCTCAATGACAATTGGGTAAAAGAGACAAATTTAGCCGTCTAGCCCCATTGACTCCCATTCATTTTGCACTCGGACGATCGCCCCCAGTGGAACTCTGGTGGAACTACAACCAAAATTCGGTACAATAGGACTATATAGGGAGTGGCCAGGCTTTCCGTAGACGGGCTTTGATACTATTTAGGACGGATAGTATGCGAATTGGGACGCAGCATAAGACTTTTTAAAATCCCTATGGGGGATATACATCCCTATACTTCCAGAACCAACACTACTTCCCTTAGTTTTTAAAAACTAAACTTGATTAAAAAAACAACACACAAAAAAACACTGACTTTCACTGTATGGACAAAAAAAAGTTGAAACATTGTTCAAAATATCAAAATTATTTTGTGTTCCACAGAAAAAGAAAGGCATACAGGCTTGGAATGTCAAGAAGTTCAACTGATTCAACTCCAGCAAAAAAACTAAATATGAAACATAAAACATTGACTGTAAAACATCTGTTTAGTAAACAGGAATAATTAGCATAAACTGCATATGAACAGCATCTTGCTAAAATGGACATAGTCTTACAAGCAACTTTATGGAAGACTGTGCTGCTGTTTGTGAGCAAAAACATCCAAATGTCTCAGTTGGTTTTTAACGTGGCTAATAGATTTCCTATGCTTGTGTGCTGGTGAACGATGAAACCACACACATAACAGCAGGCTTCAAACTTCCCTTTCAACGGCAGCCAAACGTCCTTGGACCGCTCTCGATAAAGATTAATACTTACGAAGATAATTCCCAAGAATAATTTTTTACAGACCCTTTACAGAGTTTTTAATGAGACCATATAGTAAACTTCCAGTCAAGTGTAGATTTTCATTAATATACGCATATGTACGCCATTTGTTCCGGTCTCAAGCTGTTAATTCACTTTGAAGCGTGGCCTAAAACATCTTTGCATTCTCACATGAACATGTTCGTCAACCCGCATGTATATCCCAGCTATGCTTTGATGGATGGATGGAGTCGGTCGCTCTCAATATCTTCAGTTTTGCAGATAATTAATTCAATGTCACTTTGGGAGAGGAATTCCAAACAATGGATTTGTTTGCTGTTGTTTGTATTGGGTTTTAAAAGCGATATGGAAAATTCGACGTAATCCTAGGATATAGCCTTATTCTGACTGGGTGTTGTCACAACAGTCAACCGCAAAAAGGCACACAAATGTGCAACAAATTTGTGATCAGAGAGCGCTTCATGTTGAGTAACAGCATCAGGATCTTTAACACACTTGACAAGCATTCTGAATGCCTGAGAGCCAGTTGAAGATAGAAAGTGCACTCGATTATGAAATGTATACTTTACAAGTAATCCAACTTGTATAGTTATACATCTACAGGTTAAAATAGCCAACATCAGGCATCACACTATCATTATTAATAAAAAAAAACAAGCAAAATGCAATAATCATACAGGAAAAAAGACGAAGTAGCAATTCCACGAATAAGGAACAAAATAGAGTCTCTTCAAAAATTAAAAAAAAAGTTTGTTGTAAAAAATAATATTTATCATCTAAATATCCATTCAACGAAATATATAAACTAAATTTAAGGAGGTTTACAGTGTTGGCAAATAGTGCTGTCAAATCGATTAATCACATCTAACATAAAACTCTTTGTTTACATAATATATGTGTGTGTGTATATTATTATATTTATATATATTATATGTGTCTCTGTGTGTATATACTGTACATACACACATTTATATATATGTGTGTGTTTGTGTATGAATATATACACAGACACGCACACACATTCACACAAACATACACTCATCTAAAGGATTATTAGGAACACCTGTTCAATTTCTCATTAATGCAATTATCTAATCAACCAATCACATGGCAGTTGCTTCACTCCATTTAGGGGTGTGGTCGTGGTCAAGACAATCTCCTGAACTCCAAACTGAATGTCAGAATGGGAAAGAAAGGTGATTTAAGCAATTTTGAGTGTGTCATGGTTGTTGGTGCCAGACGGGCCGGTCTGAGTATTTCACAATCTGCTCAGTTACTGGGATTTTCACACACAACCATTTCTAGGGTTTACAAAGAATGGTGTGAAAAGGGAAAAACATCCAGTATGCGGCAGTCCTGTGGGCGAAAATGCCTTGTTGATGCTAGAGGTCAGAGGAGAATGGGCCGACTGATTCAAGCTGATAGAAGAGTAACTTTGACTGAAATAACCACTTACAACCGAGGTATGCAGCAAAGCATTTGTGAAGCCACAACACACACAACCTTGAGGCGGATGGGCTACAACAGCAGAAGACCCCACCAGGTACCACTCATCTCCACTACAAATAGGAAAAAGAGGCTACAATTTGCAAGAGCTCACCAAAATTGGACAGTTGAAGACTGGAAAAATGTTGCCTGGTCTGATGAGTCTCGATTTCTGTTGAGACATTCAGATGGTAGAGTCAGAATAAACGGAATGAGAACATGGATCCATCATGCCTTGTTACCACTGTGCAGGCTGGTGGTGGTGGTGTAATGGTGTGGGGAATGTTTTCTTGGCACACTTTAGGCCCCTTAGTGCCAATTGGGCATCGTTAAAAATGCTACGGCCGACCTGAGCATTGTTTCTGACCATGTCCATTCCTTTATGGCCACCATGTACCCATCCTCTGATGGCTACTTCCAGCAGGATAATGCACCATGTCACAAAGCTCGAATCATTTCAAATTGGTTTCTTGAACATGACAATGAGTTCGCTGTACTAAAATGGCCCCCACAGTCACCAGATCTCAACCCAATAGAGCATCTTTGGGATGTGGTGGAACGGGAGCTTTAATCTCGATTAATCGATTTGACAGCACTAATATATATATATATATATACTGTATGAAGTAACTTGTTTATTTGTAATATTGTTTTATTATGTATTTAATATTATCCGATGAAAAGTGTGGAACAAGTTTAGAAAAAGAATGTTTTTGACAGTTGAAAAATCTTGCTGTGGGAAATTCTAACCACTAGTATCATCAAACTCTTCATGACCCGCAGAATCAGAAGAATTTTAATTCCAGGCCATTCAATTCAAATGTTATAAGCGGAAACGTAACTGCAACTTTGAACTGTTGGGGGCGCTAGAGAGATAATGGTCAATTTGATGCCAAGACATTCATAACATGCTTTTAATCTTTCCCTCATCACAGGATGTTTAGTATATAAAACCAGCACTCGCTTGCCACATTACACCTCATGCGATGTATATAACCACCACATAAAAGTGTCCATCTCTCCTCCAGGAGGACTGTTGCCTGAAGACACGTCAGCATTCTGCCATTGACATTTCCTCAGAGAAGCCCTCAACACCACAAATACACCAAATAAACACTGCATACTAGATGATGGTGATTTGCAAATTCTTATGAACTTTTTTTAACAGTATACTTTATCTATTTATTGTAACACATAGAAAAAACTTTAAATCAATCAAGTGCAGCAAATATCAGTGACAGAAACTCCATGTGAAAGAAGCCAATGCAGAACAAGTTTCTTCATTTTATGCTGTTATTCAAAAGATACATAATACAAAAACAATAATATTTTTATTTTTTTAGATGACTGATGTGTAGCTACACTCATGGAGTTCATTATTTTGGACAGAATGGGGTTGGTGTGGACATAAATCCATCAGTTTAACACACTTAACGACACTTCCTGTGTAAACGTCTATGATGTTCCTCTTGAGGGATCAATAATACGAGGCCATTCAAAATGGCTTGAAGAAACAAGCTCAGATAAGATTAATTCAAAGGAAATTAACATGATTCAAAAACGTATTAAACCTTATTGTTTTATAATGGATCTTCAAAAACAAACGCTTTATTTGAGAACAGAAAGAGAACAGGTCAGACTTCAAGAACGCCCGTTTCTGGACTATTGAAGCTCTGCCGCATGAGCTTTATTTATATATTCTTAGATCATTGTCATTTACCTAACGTCGCATCATCAACATTAAATTTAAATGTACTGTTTTGTAATACACAATACTGGCTTTATTGTGCACGATTCGTTGGTGCACATTATTCTGATGGGGGAAAAAAAATGGCCTTCATAATTTTGGTAACACTTCACAATAAGCTTCAATTCCTTGATATTAATTTTCATATAAACTAACAATAAAAAACTCACATTTTATTAATTTAGGTTAATTGTTGTATTGTTGCCTGTTAATTCAGTTTTATTCATAAAATATTAACTATATAGTTTATAGATCCTGAAACATTAAGAATGTATATGTAAAATGATCTTTAAAATAAAATAACATTACAATCCAATTAACTCGAGGACAAAATCAAGTCCTGTTTCACTTGGAAAAATGTTGCATTACGAAAGTAAAAAGCCATTTCATGTTTTTAAAAAACCCGTTAAAATCTGCATCAATATTTAATTGTAAACAAATGATACCTGAATTAATATTTTTACTTACTGAATTAATACTTTCCAGCATTTTAATCATTATATAATCCTGTCCCTTTAAAAAATGGGTAACACTTTACAATAAGGTTTCATTAGTTAACAGTAAAGAAATTTAGTTGACATGAACAAAGAATGAACAATACTTCAACACAGCATTTATTAATTTTAGATTTCATTTAGTCAATTTTTACATTTACTAATACATTATTAAAATCAAATGTTGTATTTGTTAACATTAGTTAATGCACTGTGAATTAAACTATTTTATTAACAAACATTAACGAAAATGAATACATACAGTAACAAATGTATTGCTCATCGTTAGTTAATACATTAACTAATATTAACAAATGAGACCTTATTGTAAAGTGTTACCAAAAAAAAACGTATCTATTGACAGTTCAGTGTACACATACCAAGAAAAAAAGACATTCAAAAGAAAATATTTCAAGTCTTTATTATTCTCAAACGTGTCCCTTCATTCAGCATAGTTAGAGAGGTCTAGACTCTAGAGGTTACAAATCACCCAGAAGTTTCTATTTGATACTGCTGTTACTCATTGTCTGAGCTTTGCACACTCCTTTGCCGGCGACCTCGAAGGCAGCGCCCTTGTAAGTGGCCACGCATTGGTCATCGGTGCGCAAGTCTGGCTGGACCTGCTCCCACACTTTCTTCTTAGGGTTCAGCTCCTTGTCAGGCTCACCTGGACCAACAAAAATAAAAAAGGGTCATTACTCATGAGTGATTAGTTTTCCCAACAGCTGTAAAAAGACTGAAAACAAAGCCGGTTTTGAAATCATCTCGGCGTGTCATTAACATCCACTTCAACAGGCTAATTCATAACGAATCTAGAACGAGTTTAAAGTGACTCCGTTCCATTAAAAAATCAAGCCGAGCCAAACCGAGATGCTCCAAAACTCAAGGACTCATGGAAACCAGATAAAGACACCTGTTTTTGCTACTACCTACAATAAGCAGACATAAATCAAACTAAAATGAATCCAAACACTTGATTTGAATGCGTAGAGTCAGAATTTGGCGTAAACAGAATGAGAACATGGATCCATCATGCCTTGTCACCACTGTGCAGGCTGGTGGTGGTGGTGTAATGGTGTGGGGGATGTTTTCTTGGCACACTTTAGGCCCTTTAGTGCCAATTGGGCATCGTTTAAATGCCACGGCCTACCTGAGCATTGTTTCTGACCATGTCCATCCCTTTATGGCCACCATGTACCCATCCTCTGATGGCTACTTCCAGCAGGATAATGCATGTCACAAAGCTCGAATCATTTCAAATTGGTTTCTTGAACATGACATATGACAACTTGATTTGAATGCAGATCCTGGTTTTATGCGTCTAATATTTTAGTGCTGACCTTTTCACAACCACCATAACGGTACAAACAAAGAAAGGTCACAGTCTGTCCCCATTACTTCTAATGACTACAGGACAGGTACAGATGCATGCAACGAATACAAAATAAAACCTCTACAAATATGATTTAAATGAAATCCCAGAGACTTTTGCATGGGAGAATACCAAATAATTGCATGGCAATTCATAAAAAGAACAAGCAGCATACAAGAAAGAGTAGAAAGGGAAGTAAAAAACATAATATCAAAATTGTCTGTAATCCCTCTCCCTGTAATTATTGTGTTATGGCAATTTTTTTGTTGTTGTAAATGTCATTTTATGACTCCCAACAACTGGAGGAATTTGGAGAACTGCCTTATTCCTGCTACGTGCTTTGTGTTCGTTTTGGGAACGACTGAGAATAACAACTGTGATTTACTGTGAAAAAAAAAAAAAGACCGGGACAACATCTCAGGCTTTTCAGCCAAAAGCAAGCACGAGGAAGAAGAGCTGGGAAGGTGAAAGACATTATTGTGCAGATGGTCCACCTCTGCGCTCCACATTCACGCAATTGCTGGGAATCTTCCCGTTAGTTATTGTGCTCAAACACGAATGCTGCACTCTTCCAGATCGCATGCATGCCAGATCCATCATATTTCGCATCTTGAGAATAACATTTGGATTGTTTGTGAGGTTCCCCAAAGCACTGAGGAATTTGCTCTTTATTTTTAATGGGAAAATAATATTAGCTTATATGGTTGTAATGCAAACAACTAAAGGCTTGAATACGCTATGCAACTTCTCCAGTTTTTTTGTCCAGGTTTACGTTCTGAACAAGTCAAGTGACCTTTATTTATATAGCACATTATACAGGTGAAACTCGAAAAATTTGAATATCGTGCAAAAGTTCATTTATTTCAGTAATTCAACTTAAAAGGTGAAACTAATATATTATATAGACTCATTACATGCAAAGTGAGATATTTCAAGCCTTTATTTGTTATAATTTTGATGATTATGGCTTACAGCTTCACAATATTCTAATTTAGAATTTGGGGTTTTCATAAGGTGTAAGCCATAATCATCAAAATTAGGGCTGCAACTAACGATTATTTTGATAATCGATTAATCGGACGATTATTTTTTCGATTAATCGATTAATCGGATAAAAAATTCTATTGGATTTGTTTATTATGACTAAATAAAACCCGGTTACACTTTATTTTAAGGTGTCCTTGTTACAGTGTAATTATATATTTAAGTACAGAGTAATATTAAGTAACTACATGTACTTACTATAGGAATAGGGTAGGATTAGGTTGAGGGTTAGTTGCATGTAATTATGCATAATTTACTGTTATTACTACAGTAAGTACATGTAACATATGTAACAAGGACACCGTAAAATAAAGTGTTACCTAAAACCCTAAATTAGCATATTTATGTGTAAATATGCTAATTTACACATAAATATGCTAATTTAGGGTTTTAGGTAACACTTTATACCCTTTATATCCTACCCTATTCCTATAGTAAGTACATGTAGTTACTTAATATTACTCTGTACTTAAATATATAATTACACTGTAACAAGGACACCTTAAAATAAAGTGTAACCGGGTTTTATTTAGTCATAATAAACAAATCCAATTGAATTTTTTATCCGATTAATCGATTAATCGAAAAAAATAATCGTCCGATTAATCGATTATCAAAATAACCTAAAACCCTAAATTAGCATATTTATGTGTAAAAGTGTACTTTAAAAAGTGCAAAAGCCATACATTGAGTTTTACAAATATCAATATTTGCATTGTTTTTAATGATAATTGCTGATGGCAATTTGACAACCATGATTAATGTAAAAAAAAAAAAAAACATTTATATCCAACATATTGTTTTAACACAATTTTTGTTAAAACAAATTTACAGACATGTTCAGATGTGAAGATATAAACTAAAAACATCTCAAATATATAATTCATTTAATTTTTATTTAAAATTAATTGAATTATAAGGATAATTTGTCAAAAAAAAATATAGAAAGACTGAAAACAAGCGTGTGAACATAGAGCCGCAGTAGATCGCGTTTGAAAAACAATTAAAACTTAATAGTAGACAAATGCTATATAAAGTGAGCGGAGTGGAGGTAAGTTACGCAGCAAGCTAACAGGCTTGATTAAAAAGACAGGAAAAATTATGCATTAGTGCACATACATTCGCTGAAAACCACTGAGTACAGTGACTAAAAAACAATAATTTACTGCTGCTGTTATTAACTGCCTTTATATTTAGTGCTTCGCTTTGTAAAGACAGTTTTAATTTAATATTTCTGCGGTAGCACTATTTTAATCCATCACTTATGTTGCGAGCGAACTGATTGGGCAACCTGATGCTCGAGACGCAAAATACAGACATCCCAAGTCTCCCGGAAGTTCTGGAAGTCAGCCGCATATTGATAGCGGCTCGCAAATTAGTTCAAACTCCCGGGATTTGAGCGCGCAAGCAAGAGCGCGCATGCGAGACAGAAGAGACTGTGCTCCAAACCGTGTAGCGCGAGCGCGCGGCAGAGCAACGGAGGGAGAGAGACCTTGCGTGTGTGCCTCATGAAGCGCGTGTAAGACAGAGAGCATCCTGATTGGCCTGTTTCAACCAATCACCAGTAAACGCTCCCCGTGACGTAAGCAGACCAACTAATCGATAATGACATTCGTTGACAACGATTTTCATAATCGATTATTATCGATTTTATCGATTAGTTGTTGCAGCCCTAATCAAAATTATAACAAATAGACTTGAAATATCTCACTTTGCATGTAATGAGTCTATATAATATATTAGTTTCACCTTTTAAGTTGAATTACAGAAATAAATGGACTTTTGCACGACATTCTAATTTTTCGAGTTTCACCTGTTTAAAATACAGATTTAAACAGTTGAAATCAGTTCAGTGTTGATTCAGTTCGGTTCAATAACTGTGTCAATTATGATATAAGTTCAATTCAGCAATAAAGCAGCTCTGGAGAAAACAGTGATGTCATCATCCAATCGTGTCACTGCAGTCAAGTCGAATTGCCGAATATTGAAGTCTACGCGAGTTGTGAAAAGTTACAGTATAGCCAAGTCTGCAGATTTTCAGATTTTACAGAAAACCGCATAGTGCGTGATGGGCACAGACTCAGAATATGAGGGGATCCAACATGTTCGATATTTTGAGCTGATTTTAGAGCACATTGTTTTCATTTGTCACGAGTTTGTGTTCTCAACTACTTGAAAATCTGGTTGCATGTGATCCAGTCATTTAGTGTATGTATAATGCCTAGTGTTGTGTAGTGCATTCCAGTTAAGAAACAAGGAACATCAAGTTCTTTACTGAAAGATCTTAAGAATTTAAAAGGGACAATTGTGGTTAAACAACAGCCTTGAGAATCTGTACCCCCTAAAGTGGCATAGCAAGATGTTTGACTACCGACACGAGAAGGCTGGACTACATTACAGCTTATTATGGCTGAACGTGGACAGGAAGAAAGAGACCATATCAAATGGCCAACCTGTAAAATGTTCATCCTAACAAGATGTTGTGCCAGGTCAATGATGCAAAAGAAGTTTGAGAGCTATGGCAAAAGTGAATACAGACAAGCTTTTATATGGCTGCAGAAAACTTGGAATATAGTGCATGATGCGTCACATAAATCGATTTTATGATATTTGAATGCAGTTTTTAGATCACGACAGCTGCTGGTCACCATATGCTCGTTTTTTTTTTTTTTTTTTTTTTTTTTTACAAAAGAGCAGCGTCAACATTTTGCCTAACGTCTACTTTCGTGTCTCATGGAAGAAAGAAACTCATAATGGTTTCGAAATGACATGAGGGCGAGTAAATCATAGCAGAACTTTCATTTTTATGAGAGATATTCCTTTAATAAACCAGCATGAGGAACTCAGATGGGCTCTATGAAGCAGACTGTAGATGCCATTGGACGTCTGAACGGTAATCTCGTATTTCATTGCAGTACGTTTGTGTATAAATATGAAACGTTACCTGGGAAGCCCTGGACGGAAACCCTGTCTCCAGCCACGGCTCCACTCGGGGGATCCAGGATTTCAACTTTCTCCGGAGAGCTGGCACACATGACCATGGCCTGAGACAACACGCCTCTCATCTTAGCAGGCTTCAGGTTGCATAGCAGCACAGCCATACGATTCTGCATCTGAAGATGGAGGAATCCGGCATTAGACAGTTAAATGGTCGGCACGGGAATCAAGATCAATTAAATGTTTAACTTATTATTGCATGGCAGAAAGAGAAATTATGCAATGGCCCAAAAATATCAACAACACACTGCATAATAAGGAACAGCTGAGCAACTTCATAATAGCTGACTTATTCGTTTTTATAACCAAGAACAAGGGAGGCAGAACAAAATTAATAAACTGAATACATGCAATAAGCAATCTCATTCATCTCATCTACCTCCAAATCCTGTATGTAACGAACTGTGGACATTCATTACCACTTAAATGCACAAACACACATAAAGCAACTATGATGTTGTCATAACCAGAGGGGGGGGGGGGGGGGGGGGGGGGGGGCAACATGATTAAATGAATGAAGGAAACAGATGCGTTTTATAGGTGTAATTAGAATTTCTGACGAGCTGCTAGGAATCCCCTAAACAAATCATAAACTCGGGGTCCTGGAAAATAAAACACAGGAGACCGAGCCGTCTGCATGGAGCAGGTTTATGGACCCGCATGAATCGTGCTAGTGCAGACGTTTTATATGAAACAGTAAAACTGAAATATCCCCCCTTCACAATATTCTGACACATAACACCTAATCAACAAAAGCCGTGTTCTTTTTTATGGCAAACAAAGATTGCTCTCAGGTACAGTAGCGAGGCGTACAGTGTTCCTGTAACTTCAGACCATTGCATAACATGGTCTAGTAGGGGTGTAAATATTAGCTTGATGGATATTAATCAGAGATTTGGCCATGATTCATGTTTCAGTAACATTTTAATTCAATGTGACAGTTGCACGTTAGTAATAACAGTACATTATGCATAACAAGTAAGCCTAAACACATGCAGTTAATTAATATTACTCAGTACTTATTTGGGCAATTACACTGCAGCTGCATTACCATAAAATAAAGAGTAACCGATTTTTCTTTTAATATACTAAAGATAAATGTAACTGGAGGGACAATTTAATGTAATTTAAAAAAAAAATTCAGTGAGATCTGATAATGAAAATTCAATGCACTGATAACTGAATTTCTACGAAATTAATTACTTAAGGCGTGTTATAAATGACTGAATAAATGCGATAAATGATTTGTTGCATTTCAGTGATTTCTGTAGCGATGACTGTGCTAAACACAGGTGTGTGTCAGGGTGTGTTGTGCCTGAACGCGTTCAATGAACGATAGTTCATGAACTCGTTCATATTTTGGGCGAACGTGAACTGAACGTGTATTACTGCCTGATGAACGTTACGGTGAACGCGTTCATTCTGGTGTCTGTGAACGCACGCTCTCTCAGTTTAACTTCGTTCAATAGGCTCTGTGCACAAGCGTAATTTCGAACTTCCGCTATTGTCAGAAGTCGGCATGTCAGTTTCCGGTTTACGGCTGTTCATCCGCATCCGCTATAAACGAACAAGATGAGTGCTGCTGTTGTACGAAAAAAAGAGTTGTTAAACACATCTAAGTTTCTAAGAACTGTAGGTGGATCTATCATCTAACGCCCGTT
Organism: Rhinichthys osculus; assembly: GCA_029959095.1. Lineage (NCBI taxonomy): Eukaryota > Metazoa > Chordata > Actinopteri > Cypriniformes > Leuciscidae > Rhinichthys > Rhinichthys osculus. The sequence goes on from JARWKJ010000005.1 coordinate 44,790,512, forward strand.
TCACACATACCCCGTTTGCAGTGCGCGGTGCAGGAGCAACGCGCGCTATAGTGCAGTTTCACATATGATGCGTTTGCAGTGAATAACTGATCCGCGGCTGTACCACAAACACATACTTACTATTTTTTTCTTTCTTTTTTTGCGCGTCGCCCAAAATGTCTATTTTGTGCAGCCACTGCGCACGAAGGTTGGTGTTTTCGGGAAGCGTTGGAAGCTCAAATGGCTGTTAGCGACTTGAAGCAGAGCAAAGTGGCACACAGCAGTGCTCCTAACACACCATGTTAACAGGTTAGGGCTTTCACTTTTCACACCGTTCCAGATGGGGCACGTAGCCTATAACAGCAGTGCAGCGATCGTTTCTGCACCGAATCTATTTCTGCTGTGCTGCATTAAAGTGACACATGTTTCGTGGTCAAAATTCACAAAGATTGACCTGAAAATGTAGTAATTTCACCATAAATGCATTTAATATACCGGTACTACTATTTTTCACAGTCATCTGAAGACTGAAGACCGGGGTAAATCAAGGAAAACTACAATTAAGGCGACATAATGAACAACACCCGTCTCATTCGTGGAGGTGGAAAAACAAGTTCTTTGTGACATGCAAGATCTATTGTAGGCTATTACAATTTAAATGCAAAAGAAAAGGCATGTGAGTCGGCTGTTTTTGCCAATTTTAAGTTTTAATTTAAAATATTTGCCATTTTAATATAGTAAATTTGACCACTTGCTTGAGCAACTTAATATAAGTAATGCATGGAATAATAGCCCTAACTTGCGTTGTTTAAATTGTGTTTAAACGTGCATACAATCCATTAAAGAGTGTGTACAAAGAGAATCGCAATGCTGACCATTTTTTTTTAAATAAAAGTTGCAGCACAACTTCTGGATTTTAAATAAAAATAGTAAGTATGTGTTTGTGGTACAGCCGCGGATCAGTTATTCACTGCAAACGCATCATATGTGAAAGCACTATAGCGCGCGTTGCTCCTGCACCGCGCACTGCAAATGGGGTATGTGTGAAACGGGCGTTAGATGATGGATCCACCTACAGTTCTTAGAAACTTAGATGTGTTTAACAACTCTTTTTTTCGTACAACAGCAGCACTCATCTTGTTTGTTTATAGCGGATGCGGATGAACAGCCGTAAACCGGAAACTGACATGCCGACTTCTGACAATAGCGGAAGTTAGCACAGAGCCTATAGGGTGCCAGATTTTTATAGAGCCCAACACCTGCTAAAACACGGGTAAACATGCCTTAATATGTAGCGAAAAAACACCCAATCTGGCAACACCAACCACCAGTGTCGCACCGCGGCGCCGCATGCGTCATCAAGACAAAAAGCAGCATACTCGACAAAGCAGCGAGCGAGGAGGCGTCGTATGATTATTTAAACGAGTTGTATGACAAGGTCGGTGAGGATGGGAAAAATCTTACATTTTTTTGCCCGTCGATAAAAATAATTGCTGTCTGTGGTTGTATATGGGCTGTGGCAATAATTTAAAAAAAAAATAGTTTGCAGCAACATATGGAAAAAAGGAACTATGAACAAGTTCATTTTTTGAAGTATGAACTATGAACTGAACTAGTTCATTTTAAAATTTGTGAACTGAACTTTGAACTAGTTTATGTAGAAAATGAACTTTCCCAACACTGGTGTCAGGGGTTAGATGGATACCTGCTCCAGAGGGATGTGTTTGACCAGGCCACTGACAACAGTGCGTGGAGCCGCGTCGCCCACATCCACCTGCTCAACGTAGAGAGAGTCGGCGTCAGGGTGCTTCTCTGCGCTGATGATGCGGCCCACCCGCAAATCCAGTCGGGACACGTCAACTTTTGCCTCTTCCTGAGGCGGCGCCGCTGGCTTCTTCTCTTTCTTCTCACCTGGACCAAAAGCGCATCAGAATGTGTCTTTAAGATATTTTTGTGTTTGTAAATCGAAGCGGAATTGCTAAATTATGAATAATCACATAACACACCATAAATATATGTAAAAAAGCACAAGCTGTGTATGTACTGCTGTTACAGACATTGCAGAAACCTCAGCACACTGTGTCGTTCTGGGGTTTTATCACAGTACATGTCCACCCTGAGGAAATGTGCCTTTAGTTTGTGAGGTGTTTTTAATGCAGCTCTTTGATAGATATTTTTAGCTTGTGCACATTGTTCCCCAGGGAGCCGTTGGGACACTTTTCAAGCCATGTAAAATTACCCAGGCTTGTCATTTCTGTTCTGTTTTCGAGCTTTTCCCGAAAAAACTCTGCCAACAATGGCTTCAGTATGGCATTTGTTTCTAATCTCACCAGTAATTTCAAAAAGTGTACAACTTTAGCACTGTTTCCGGACATATGGGGTCAGGGGACACTGTTTTGGACCACCTCTTCACCCTGTAAATCTCGAAATGAAAATGGGTAGTCTACACAAGCGCTACAGTTCAAAAGTGTGGGGTCAGTGAAATTACATTAAATAATAAATTAATACTTCTATTCACAACTGTTTAAATCATTGATAATAATCAGAAATGTTTCTTGAGCAGCAAATCATCATATATCAGAATGATCTCTGAAGGATCATGTGACACCGAAGACTGGAGTAATGATGCTGAAAATTCAGCTTTGATCACAGGAATAGATTTTTGGATTAGGGATTCACAATTTTAATTTTAGTAGCACAATATTTAATAATAATAATTAGTTTATTACAAATAAAATTATACAATTAAACAAATATATATATTTTTATATAATTTGATCAAATTGTCAATAAAATCAGTTTACAGATGACCTAAATTACCTTCTTACCCTTAAAAAGTAATTTTGGTCTCAAAGGTTTAACCTTTTTGACTGTAAACTGTATTTATTTTATACAGACATTTGATTAAAAATGTTCATGCCAGTTTCATATCAATTTTATCTAACATATCTCGTTTATGTTTGACTTTAACGCTTGAAAAAGTCACAGAAATGCACCAAAGTGCATTTTATTTGTGGAAATACCCAGTAATGGTTGATTTTTTTCCCTTAGTTATTCACTTTTAACCATTTTAAAGCATTTTTACGACCATTTAACCTTAGCATTGCAATGCGGCCTGGTTAAACCCTCTTCACTTTCTCAGAACACCTTTTAAATTCCACGTCAAGTTGTCAACAGCTGTTAAATATGCTTTTTATTCCAAACCTTTAAAGAGGAAAAACGAGTGCAGTAGACGACCCTTCACTTTTGCAGCAGACCCTGTATATAATTAATTCAATCACAGGCTTTTGTGGTTTTTATGATTTCAATTGTGATTTTGATTAATCACACAGCACTAATTTAAGTCTAGAAGAAAATGTGCCAAGATTCCTCCAAGTCTTCTAAATGTGACGAGCCATATAGCACTGCCAAGAAAGAGATATGCATGAAATACAGGTGCAACAGAGGCTTTCATCCACATCGAAACACAGCATTCATCAACACTGAAGGAGGAGAGGCATATTTGAGAATTATTAAACTGCTTTTGACATCTGGCCCACAGGAATGTCAGAGAAACACACAAGTTAACTTGTTTTTCCTCAGCCCAAAAATGCACAAACATGATCTGCGATTTTTGTACTTGGATACAGTATGAACAGAGTGTTCCCAACTTAAAGGGATTTAAGTGATTTGAAATGAAAATCATTTTCATAATAAATAACCATGAAAGGAAATCTGATTCATTTCATATGCTCTGTTCTTTAGGATATGAATACTTAATGAAATATAACAACCCGAAGACAATAGTGACGTCTTGAAATCTGGTTTGCCTTCAGATCAGGTTGTAACCCAAATGAGTTTGAGCTGCATCCACAGCTAACATTCGCTTAAACCGTGTCTGACAGGAGAGATAACAGCTTTCATGCGCGTCTTTCAAAATAAGTCCTGCATCAGAAACACTGGTGTAACTCATTCACATATTCCCCAAAAATTCAATTCACCCCTAGACACGACAGCCTACCCTTAATAATTAGCCATATTTATGGCCTCTTACAGACACTTTCTTCGGTAACACTTTATTTTACAGTGTCTTTGGCCTAAATCAAACCTAATCCTAAACCTAATTAATATTGCTCAGTAACTTCACCGATTTGCGACCCGACTTGTATTGTAAACAATGTTTACTTATTCTCCGCTTTACCTGTACTGAGAAAATCACGTTTATTTGTCAGAAAAGTCCACCGTGTGACGCAAAACCTAGTTCAAGGGCTATCGTGAAAACTACAGATTATAACACATTTATGCATCCCTGTGATCGACAGAGGGTTAATATTAACAGAACAGTTATTGTTTAGCAATAACTAGGTTTAGCACTGAAAATTATATTGTTCTCTGTCTACTCTTTAAACAGCATTATGGTAAAAACGGAAGCTTTCTTACCTGTACAGGTGGAACTGACAAAATGGCCATTTCTCTCATACTGTGTTTGTGGTCATCCAGTTTGAAGTTGACTATATTTCAGATTTTCCATTGCGGCGTTCTGTCCATATTTACGATTCTTTGCAGCTTTTAGCGTGCTGGATCCCTCACTGGAAACCGATAGTAACTCACTCCTGCTAAACGTTCACTTTTTGAATTCTTTCAACACCATTATGACTAAAAGTTTGCTAAGTAGTATGTCCTACTAAAGCAATGCATGATTTGACTGGTAAGCGTATCCATAGCAGACTGGAAGGAGTGGCCTTGGACTCCAACATGCCCAAGTGCATTGTGGGTGTTGAAGTTTTCCAACCAATTTGGCAAAAAGGAAGTCAACAGCCTCTTTTCTCTATTCGGGTAGACACCAAAAAAAAAAAAAAAAAGCCTTTCTACTGTATATAGGCAGCCATTTTATTGAAAGCCCATTTTCCCAGCGGTGAAGTATTCCTTTAAAGGGGAACTTGGCAACTATTTCAACTTAATAAAACCGTTTAGAAATCATTTGAATGGTTCAATAACCTGTTCTGGAGAGAATGGTGACTTTCCCCGCTACCCCCAGCGTTCCCAGGCGGAAAACCAACCTTGCAACATGGGGACTAACGTCCCTGTAAGTTGGAAATAAGAAGTCTCGTGTGAAGCGAGAACGAGCGAGAAACACGAACTGCTTTATGGCAATTCAACACAATTCTATGATACTGTGTATGATGTATTATCCACCTCGGTAACATAGCTCCACACGATAAAGTTGGCTGGCTCCGATAATAACAAATGCACATGAGCAGCGGTAGAAAGCGGGAGGAGGGTGCCGCAAGTGAGTTTTTTTATGACAGTGGTGTGAAAATATACGCCCCACAGCTGTAGGGGGAGCTCGATGAGAAAACATGCGACAACAAAAGTGAAAATCAGCGAAGAAATGGCTAGAGTTGCCAAGTTCCCCTTTAAATATATAATTACACAGCAACACCTTAAAATAAAGCTCTAACATCGCAAACGTTGTTGCAAATGAATCGACAGCAATTGCTGGAAACTTTGCCACTGCAGATGAACTGCTAGAAAAGGAAATGTCATACTAATAGTCTCAAAAGTATGCTTACCCTTCTTCTCGGCTTTCATCTTTTTCGTGTCATCGTTGTTTTTGGCAGGTGGTGTTTTTGTGGCGGGAGCAGAAGGGGCTGCTGGGGCAGGTGGCTCTGCGGCTGTCGGTTTAGAGACGCACTGGATGCTGGGCTCCGCTGAAGGCATGGCCACCTCTTTCACTGCGAAGAACAATTATCATTAGAAAAACAATCCCGAATGCTCACCACAAGGTGAAGGTTTGTTTACAAATTTGAAGGCACTATATTAACACTCATCTTGCACTGCATAGATTTGTACCCACTCAAATGCTCTCAAGAATGAGAACGTCCCTCCCTCTAATACCACATGCAACTAACTACGAATATAACAAGGAACAGCACAAAGTGAAAAGTCTAGTTCTGTGTTTAGGACTTTCTGACCACCCAGCAGGCATCATTGATGTTTAAATGTGGGTGGTCATGTGTTGGTCATGTGTGGGTGGTCATTTAATTCTGGACTGTAGGAAGTTTTGAATTTTCTAAAAGTTACAGTATGTTTCCAAGTACAGCATCTTAGTACTTCATTATTTCAAGAACATCAGCAAGAATACAGTGTGTTATGTGATATTATACCTCCTCTACTTCTTTCCATGTCAAAAAGTTGTTTCTTCAGGTCCTCAATGTCCTTCTTGAGCTTGGCGTTCTCCACCATCAGTTTCTTCTCCTCTTTCACTGTGGCCTGCACAACTACACAAAACAACATTTATTAGAACAAGACAAACACACATCAATTCAGCAGTGACAAATAAGGATGGAGTCCTGTTTAAAATATTATTAAAGGGAAAGTTCACCCAAAAATGAAAATTCTGTCATCAACCCTGAATGAATTTCTTTCTTATGCTGAAGACAAAAAATATATATTTTGAGGAATGTTGGTAAAGAAACAGGTCCATTGACTTCAATAGCATGGAACAAAATACTATGGAAGTCAATGGCGCCCTTCCATCACCTGTTTGGTTACCGACATTCTTCAAAATATTTTCTTTTGTGTTCAGCAGCAAAAAGAGAAATTGATACACATACTTGAGGGTGAGTAAATTATGACAGAGTTTTCATGTTTGGGAGAACTATTCCTTTTATATAGGAAATATCCACTAAATCAAAGTGTCTGTGCTTTAAGCAAAACACAAAGGCATTTTATTTTAGTTTGATCAAAAGTTTGGGGTCGCTAAGACTTTTTTTCATGTTTTTGAAGTCTATTATACTCACCCAAGCTGCATTCATTTAAAAAAAAAATTAAAATACAGTAATTTTAATATTAAATACATTTTCAGCATCATTACTCTAGTCTTCAGTGTCACATGAGCCTTCAGAAATCTTTCTAATATGATGATTTGCTGCTCAAGAAACATTTCTGATTATTATCAATGTTGAAAATAGTGGCGCTGCTTGATATTTTTATGGAAACCATGATACATTTATTTTCAGCATTCTTTGAATAAGAGTAAAAAAAACAGCATTTCTTTTTTGTAATATGTCTTTACTGTCACTTTTGATCAATATTATCTGAATAAAAGTATACATTTCTATTTTAATATTTCTGCTTAACTTTTTTTTGTTGTTGTAATAAATGTATGAAACCTCCATGAAAGCAAATGTTGGCCCTTGCATTTTGAACTCGAATTTTAAGATGTTCCTTCTCTTTCTACTTTTCATCATCTCTGGCATTTTTATTTCTCATTGACCCGTGATCAACACACACACATGCACGCCTCATGCATCCGCTTACTGGCTTTCTCTTTCAGCAGCTGGACCTGCTGCTTGAGGTATTCGATGAGCTGCTCAGCCTCCGCAGCCTTCTGTTCCAGTCTCATGAGTGAGGGTGTGTGGCCAGACATCCTGAAAAGAGATCGTCCCAGGAACCTGGAAAAACAAGCCAAAGGGAAAGATCAAACGCGGTAGGAACTCTTAGTCACTCATAAACATGCTTAAAAAAAAAAAGGATCCTCTGGGACATCCTATCTGTGCTTGGGAACATGCGGCACTCGAGAGAGCGTGACCTCTTTAAATGAGATCTTTCAGATCTTTGGCGCTCATAAACATGAGGTGTTTTGGCAAACTGTACACGGTGCTTTAATTTGTAATTTATACCGATATGTGGCCAACTTTCTGTCCTAATCCCCTTCCATGAAGGGGAATCATAATGAAACGTCTGACACCAGCCAGATGCTTAACAATAGATCGGCTAGACGCCAAACAACATGTGAAAACCTCTTTAAAGAGTACATTCTCCACCCTATTCCCAGTGAACCCTATTTTGCATTCTCACTTCAGTACCATTAGATTTGACCATTTGAATCGCCAAGTTGAAGTTCGTCAACAACCACATTCCCGAACAAGGATGGAAATCAAGCCATGTGGCATCTAAATGTGTGTGTTCTCATGTCCACGAGGAGACAAATCCTGCACGATTGCGTCACTGTCCTCTCGGCCCCCGCCGCCACTATAAAAGCGTTTTGATTGAGGAATCCTCTTTGGTTCCGCAATGGATCAAACAACAATTCCCATTCAGTCAAAAGACAGCTGGTGAAGGAACATGGACACATTACACGTTTGGCTTCGGCTCATCCACTGCAAAAGGACTAAGGGAATTTTTACAAGGCGTAGGAAAAGAGAAGAACACATCATAACACACAGTGCAGGGTGGTGCTGGAAAACAACAGCTGGCGCGGGATGAAAACAGAGAGTTCAGATGAGGAAATTAGAAACACAAAAAAGCTGGAGTTGATAATATCGTGGATCAAAGTCTCTTGTTTTTGAAGTTCTTGAACTGCTTTAAATGGGCCTGTGGTGGAAGAATTTATGAGCTCCATGACAGGACTGTTTTCATTTGCATAACCCCTGAAAACGAGTCCCGGGGCCGAGCCGGAGCCCAAAACACTTCCAAAAACATTTCCAAAAAGCTTGGTTGTCACCGGTTTCCCAATAATCCCCTTCAGCAGTGGTCACACCGGCATCGCATGACAGCCAATAAATGAGAATGTAAGCCATGCTTCCACGGATATAAAATTTGTGAAACGCAACACAGAAAAAGCACAAGGGCATCTGTGAAAGGAACCCTGAAAACATCAGTGCTCTTGAAGACATTTAAGGCCGTGTGTTACATCCGATACCAGTGAACACTTACAGGAGCAGCTGTCACATTCATGCCTGAATGGCGAGGAGATAACGACCACGCACTTGCGCCGCACATTAGTCAGCGTTTCCATTGGCCACCAGCCCGTGTCATATCGCAATAAAGACTTCATTCTCTGTTACTCATCTTTAAGAAATACTAAACTATCGGAACTACTTGCAAGTTGCATCCCACAGGAATGATTCTATGTAATAGTAATTGCCCCTGAAATAACTGCATAACCCAAAAGGACTTTAATTTATGATTTACCACAATTATTATATACTTATTCAATTTATTTATTAAGTTTAAGGTTTGCAAAACCAACATATAATGCCCATTTTATGATAAAAGAACTGGAGTTCTGATTTATATACACATCCATGACACTTATTAAAGTTTGCAACACCTCCATGCTATAAGTCACTTCACTGATTTGTAAAGTAGGAAATGTTTTATGCAACTGGACTCTATTATGTTAAACAAGATAAAGGCATTCAGTCATATATATGTGGCCTGCGCAAAACACTGTATAACCATGCAATATGATAAGAATAATAGGACACATTGCACTGTACATTTGCTAAATTAATTGCAATGGTTACACTTTATTTGAAGGTGCCCATGTTACAGTGTCATCATATATTTAAGTACTAAGTAATAATAATTAACTACATGTTCTTACTATAGGGGTAGGAGTGGTTTAGGGTTAGTTGCATAATAACTACATGTAACAGACACTGTAAAACAAAGTGTTACCATGTATTTTAACTGAAATGGTCGGATATACACAGAAAACACTTTTAAAAATACATTTTTATACGTTGACGTGTTCAGAACTGGCAAATAAACTGGTTTGACAGACCATATACTGCAAGTGAAAGTAAAGACAGAGAGCAAGACAAAATTGATCATGTCAAAGAACATTAGCGTAAATGTTAAGCTTGCAAACACAGAGAGGAAATAACAATATATTTATTTTTATTACAGCTGTCATAAATTATGATAAACCAGTTTCACTTTTTTTTTACCCTTCACAGCAGATGTCTACGCAAGGATGAACATTTAACCATAATGTGCCATAATATGATGTATTTATGAGTAGTGACATTCATACAGGAGGATCGTCATGACTGATGACATTATTGTCTTTTTATAGATACAGTGCTGCTGACTGTCACTTCACATGTTAGTCCACACGGCATATTTGTACGTCTACAGCTTTATAACAGAGAGTTACATTCCTAATACATTACATAGACAAATAAACAAAACATTTAATCGTGCACTAGTACTCACATACAACTGCAACCGTATGTTTCTTTGCTATAAAGCCACACGCTACACACTCGTCTCTCACCGGCGTCGACGGGTGATGACGCCACCGGTCACGCGTAGTTCAGCTGTCCGCTGGCGCGGGATAAACACGCCACGCGCTTCAGCTGTTTACAGTGTCCGGAAGACTCCACCGATCTCTCAAAATCACAAATATATACCTGTAATATTATCAATGGACACGTGAATCAAATGGAGCAGTCTTTAATTTCAGATAAACAGGTATGCTGCTGATTTTCTTTTGCGTTTGTAATTCACAGTTCAATGCGCCAGCAAGCATGCAGAAATCCATGTGTGTACAGTGTATTTCAATTACATATCGTCAAATATTATTGGTTTAGTTTATGTTGTAATCATGTAAATGACAAAATATTATGCTATGCTGTAAAATGAAACATACACGTTTTACAGTTATGATTAATCTAGGTTCTCCTGATGTATTACCTGTTGTAAGTAACTATTTATGTTGTATTTAAAAGGAAAACATTATCCTGACTGATGTCAGAAATGACAAAGTAATGTACGAAAATCATTTAAAAGCATTCAGCGATATATAAGTGTATTCTGTGCTCTGTGTCAGTGTGTTTGTTGAGCATCAGGTGAGTCATGAAGCCCCTCAGAGATGCTGAACTCGGGGCCTCCACCTTCTTCGCTTCTCCTCTTCCTCATGATGTGTGTGGCAGCAATGGACTTCCTCTCACCCCAAACTCCATCAAGATTCTGGGACGCTTCCAGATCCTCAAGACCATCACCCATCCCAGACTGTGCCAATATGTGGACATCACCAGAGGGAAGCATGGTATGATCATGGCTTTCTTGCTTTAGTGCAGTGTGTTTCTCTCAAATATTCCCAAATAAGCCATCCGTCTGTCGGTAAATAATAGTAAATACAGTTTATTTCACAGATATAACTTGAAAACAATGCGGCTACTCTCTTAGAATCTTTAAAAAATGTGTTGGCTTTTCTCAGAAGTGCTTGTTTTAGCAATAGTGTACCTTGTAAACCGTTGGTTTCATAATTGATGAACTTTGCAACATTGGCACTGTTATTAAACTGAATTGAGCTGCTTTATAACCTAAATTGAAGTCTTTTTATAATTGATAAACTTGCCATATTCACAGTTATTTTCCTGTTTACAACTGTAAAACTGCTTTGAAACAATCATTCTGTAGGATATAAAGCGCTTTGTAAAAAAAGTCATCCAATCATAATAGAGCTTTCCAGATCAAGAATGTTTTTTGTGCAAAATGTATCAGATTGTGGTAACACTTTACAAGAAGGTTTCATTCGTTAACGTTTAATGTATTAACTAACAGAAATAACCACGAGCAATACATTTGTTACAGTAATAATAATCGTTGTTAACGTTAGTTAATAAAATCCAGCTGTTCATGTTAGTTCACAGTGCATTAACTAATGTTAACAAATACAACTTTTGATTTTAATAATGTATTAGTAAATGTTGAAATTAACAAAGATTAATAAAATGCTGTAGAAGTGCAGTTCATTATTAGTTCATGTTAACTAGTGTAGTTAACTAATGAAACCTTATTGTAAAATGTTACCCAGATTGTTGTCATATCTAGTTCGCTGTCTATTGGACATCCTTTTCTGCAGATATTAAAATTAAAAGAAATATGTCATGGCACGTTTTTGCAAGTCATTAATGTTGAAATGTTTTCCATTTTCTTTTAATACCTCATCAAGTCTGGTTTTGTTTTCTGGTGCTCTTCAGTGTTTTATTCTCTTTTATCCTAGTGATTTTTATCTCTGCGGTTTAATGGCATTATTCATGTGCGGGAATCCTTCTGTGAGAATGTCTCTTTTTATCTTTATTTGCTTTATGGCTGTTAGTTCAGTATTTATCATGCACAATGCACTTTGGTTCATGCATGTGTGTGCCCTATGAGATCGATGCATGTGTAGTGTATGCAAACACATGTGTTTGAAGTCCTTATGACATTATGCAGATTTATGAGTGTTATAACTTTCTTTCATGTTTGAGAAATGACCTTGAATGCTGGTCATCATCTTGCTGGAGGGAATATTCATTTCTGAGGATATTGAAAATCAGTTTTTAAGTCTTTAGGGAATAAGTTGTTGTTTTTTTAATTATTTTTTCACTGTGCTGATTAAAATGGGAATAGTAAGCAAGAATCTTGTACGCTTCAGAGCAGTTGCAGTTGTAAAATAGATATTTTTTTTTAGATATTGTGACATTTCCTGGATGTTTTTTACTTGCATACTTGCATGTTGAATATCTTTTCTTCTTAAAAATCAAGGTACCAAAAGGTTTTTTTTTTGTGTGAAAGTGCAATAGAAGTTCTTGAAAGATTCTTTTTTTCTTAGCGTGAAGAACATTTTGCTAATCTAAAGACCATTTTTCCACTTTAAAGAACCTTTTGTACAATGGAAAGATTCCATGGATGTTAAAAGTTCTTCACGGAACCATCAATGCCTTTAGTTTCGGATGAGAGCTGAACTGAGACGACGATGACATCACTGTTGTCAGTAGAGCTTCTCTATAGCTGAATTGAACTCATTTCATCCATGAAATTTAGACGGTTATTGAACAGAACAGAATCAACACTGAACTGACGTCAGCTAAACAATGACACTATTTTCCTTTTAGAGCTGCTTTACAGCAGAATTGATGTTTGTTAAGTTTGCATCATTAAATCATAATTTTCCTGTTTATCACTGTAAAGCTGCTTTGAAACAATTTGTATTGAATAAAGCACTATATAAATGAAGGTGACTCTTTTTTTACACTGTACATGTTTCTCCTGCGCATACAACAACTACACATGTGTCGGCGAGCCAATTCCCCATCCTTATCAATAACGTCACAGTTGGCACACCCATGAACGGTAACCAAATTACCCAGTTTATAGGGGATAGTTCACCCTTAAGTTGTTCCAAACCTGTTTGAGTTTCTTTTGTCGTTTGAACGCAACCAAACAGTTGACGGTAGCCATTGACTTTCACAGTATGAAAAAAAATACAATTGCTCCCGTCAACTGTTTGATTTACAACATTCTTCAAAATATCTTCTTTTGTGTTCAACAGAAGAAAGAAACTCATACAGGTTTGGAACAACTTGAGGGTGAGTAAATGATGAGAAGATTTTCATTTTTGGGTGAACTATCCCAAAACACCAAAATAATCCTAAAAAAAAATTCTCACGTTAACCTAATACAGCAGAGAATAGCAAGAAGGCATGTATTTCAGAGAATGTTTTTTGTTATCTTTGTGTTTGTTATCTTTGCAAGTACTTGCTTTAAACTCTTTGTTTTTTGTTATTTTGCAGAACGGCTGGTTATTGTTGCTGAGCACTATGAAAAAAGCCTAAAAGATCTTCTGAAGCAGGGGAAACCAGTCAGGTAACAATCAATACCAACTGAATAATGCACCTCGATGAACGCACACAAGTGTTCAAATGTTTGGGGTCATTTAAAACGTTTTTTTTTTTTTTAGATAGAAGTCTCATCAAGGCTGCTTTAATTTGATTAGAAATGGCCAAAGCCATTACTCCAATGTCTTCAGTCACATGATCTTTCAGAAATCATTCTAATATGCCTATTTGCTGCTCAAGAAACATTTATTATTATGCTATAATGAATTATTTGATGAAAAGAAGGTTACAAAGAACAGCTTTTATTTGAAATATAAATCTTTTGTAACAATACTTTAATTCAGCATTTATTTGAAATAAAAAGTCAACATAAATGTCCAAACTGTCCCATGGTATTATCATTTGATGCTATCACTGGTGTTTTCTAGAAGGCATATTTGAACAGTTCATATTCTTCAGACTTCACTCAGGGACTAGGTTTTATCAGTTTTATCATTTTGAATCTGTTCCACATTATCAGGTTAAAAGACCCATTGGTATTTGTGGCAGAGCTTTTTTTTGTTGGTCTGAGATTCATTAGTGGTTTGTATCCTCTCATGTGGAAGCTATTGACACCGTTGTCAAATTCTTTATGTGGACACTTTTTGCAAAGCTTTTCTTTTTGTGACAGCATTTGATCGTTGTTTGTGTTTTGGCTCACACTATTATATATAATAACAATATGATATATTTATATTGACACGATTGGGATCAGAGTTTAAGAAAATAATGAATGTTAATATAGCAAGTGTAAATTGGGCCAATGTGACAGCAGTTTAAACTTTTGCTATAGACTGAGCAAATGTTATACTAAAAATAACTGTAAAACAAGACGGGAGACAAAATAAACTGATTGAAACCAATAAAGCTTCACATTTTAGACAAAATCTAGACAATTTACAGTCAAACCGATCAGTCCAGGAATATTTCACTACTCCATTGAATAATCTATTCAGTATTTTCTTATATATACTGTAATGTATTCAATATATTATAGAATATTATGAACATGTTTTTCTTCATCCAGAACTTTCTATGAACTTTGTCTAATAGAAAAACATCAGTTTACACTACAGTACATAAGCACTTTATTCAAAACCCTGATTATAATAATTTATTAGTTTATGTGACCATCCTTATATTTTAATTCCATATTGCTGATTCAGAATAAAGTTTGATCTACTATTATCACATAGAATAATGCTGTTAGGATAACAAAAAGGTTTAAAAGTTACATTTTTAGTCTGGTCTGCCTCAGCGGTCTAACAGTGTTGGTTAATGTCTAAATGATTGAGATGGCCAATCAAATCAAAGTAGGTGGGGTTTTCTTTTCACAGAAGCAGTGCGTGAATTCCAGCGCAAAACGTCAGTTTAACTGAAGATGTAAATGCATGTCAACTGTCAAAATGTTGACATACAGTAACATCCAGTGATGCAAACAATGTTAACATTAGTTAATGCATTGTGAACTAACATGAAAATGTTTATTACCAAAGGATAATAAATTGCTCTGTGCATTGTTAGTTCAAAATAAACCTTATATTAAAGTGCTGTGTCTTTCACTTTCAGCTCTTTTTTTCATGCAATATCAATAAGCACATAAATAGTTGTAAAAGCAGCATTCCTAGCTAAACCAGTGCTATATTTCCAATAACTGAACAGCTCAGACTGCTCGTATTCTGCCATCTACTGTCTAAATCAGACTGTTTATTTTGAATGAATGGCACTTAAATGAATTCAAAGGGCATTATACAGTATTTTGCCATGCTATTTCTAATGTGTAGCATTGGATTATGCTTTTTATTTGACTTCACAGTGCCTCATTCAGCCTCATTCAACCTATGCCTCATGGCATAGGTTAACGTGTATATCCATAATTACTTACATTTATATATTACTTGAATACATATTGAGTGATTGAATTTCAGTTTGACTTGATTGTGACACTGACATCAGTAGAAAATGAAAGCCCCTATTAAGTTGTTTGAGACACTCTAAAAATTGACTCATTTTCGGATGTTGTTGTCTCTCTCTTAGTCCAGAGATGGTGCTTCACGTTGCCTATGAAGTGCTAGAAGGTTTGGAGTTCATGAATGAACATGGGATGGTTCACCGCGCCTTGTCTCCCAACAATGTTCTCTTGGATCGTGAGGTATTTGGAATCACGGAAGTGTATTGAGAAGTCATTGGCGTGCTGCATGATGTAAAAAAAAAAAAAATCTGGGGGTTGACCAAGTGTTCAAAACCATTTAATTTTTATTTTATTTTTAATTTTATTTTTAATTTTAATTTTAATTTTAATTTTAATTTTAATTTTAATTTTAATTTTAATTTTAATTTTAATTTTAATTTTATTTTTATTTTTATTTTTAATTTATTTATTTTTAATTTATTTTTAAAAAATATTTTATTTTATTTTTATTTAATTTTAATTTTTAATTTTTATTTATTTGTTACTATTTATTTAAAAAAGAATTATATATATATAATTCTAACCTGTAATTATTGTTGCTCAAAAATGTAATAATAAAATTCATAGCTGTAGTATAAGAGCTTTATAAATAAACGGATAATTCTGATAAACTTAAAACAGTGTACCCAACAGATATTACCAATATGATGAAGTTTGTCAGAACTATCAGTTTCTTATTGATACCATACTTTGTCTTGCTTTCAACTCACTGTTTTCATGGAATGAAATGTTCTTTTACAAACTCAACAGGGTAAAGTGAAGTTGGCCAAATTCGGCCTGTATCACATGACCGACCACGGAGCAGATGTTGACTTCCCTATTGGGTACGTCATTCAGCTATAATGTTTTCCATTTGTTTCCTGCTGTATCCTCATATTCCTCAAAATGAAACTCACGTGCTTTGGTCGGTGTCTATATAAGGGTACAGATAACATCTCGGCATCATTATAGCAGAGCAGAGAGTCAAGGCGAGCTTTAAATCTTGTCCGCCGTCTCTTTAAGATGCATTGTGGCTCTGAACCGAAGCGCCTGCTTTTCATGAAAAAAAAAGATCAATGGGTCACGCTGTGCTCTCATAATAAAGAAAGATGAACTAACATTAGATGTGCATCATTGTGGCTCATCTTTGTTTTGATCAAAAGCAGATCCTGGATATCAAAGCGGCTTCCTTATGTGGCATCCTAAATAACCTATCTGAGTGGCACGACCAGGAGCCCTCATGTTCTCTAAGGGGGCTGTCTTATAATATCCGGTTGTGATTTGGGTTTTGCGGGACACTTCTTTTGTTATCTGGCATCACAAGGACCACATCTGCTCTCTGTGAGACCTTTCCAGCAACCGTGTCGTCTATTCCTCTCTGTTTTCGTAGGTATCCATCTTACCTGCCTCCAGAGGTTATTGCTCAAGGCTGTCTGTATTCCAGCGACCCCTCGATCATTGAGGCCCCGCTTCCTTCAGGGCCCAAAACAGACGTTTGGTCTCTCGGGGTGCTTCTGTTTGAACTCTGTGTGGTACGCTCTCAGAGTTTTCATACATTCAGCTCAACAAGGACTAAACTGAATTTTACATTAATGCAAATCATTTGTTTTTTACCCCCCAGGATATGAATAATTTACGTTGTTGCATATATTAGATATGCTTTATAAACTTAGTTTTTCTCAGGTTTTACTTACAGTTTACATATTTATGTGTTACTTTTCCCCTAAAATAATCCACTGAATTTAAATGTTGTTGATTTCAAAATGTCCTGAAAGGCTTTTTTTAAATAAACTGTTTAAATACACTGAATAGTAGACAGGCAGATAGACAGATAGATAGATAGATAGATAGATAGACAGGCAGACAGACAGGCAGAAAGACAGGCAGACAGATAGAGAGACAGACAGGCAGATAGACAGGCAGACAGACAGGCAGACAGACAGATAGATAGACAGACAGGCAGGCAGGCAGACCGATAGATAGACTGACAGACAGGCAGACAGGTAGATAGAGAGGCAGACAGATAGACAGGCAGATAGACAGACAGACAGGCAGGCAGATAGATAGACAGACAGGCAGACAGACAGGCAGACAGACAGATAGATAGACAGACAGGCAGGCAGGCAGACCGATAGATAGACTGACAGACAGGCAGACAGGTAGATAGAGAGGCAGGCAGACAGATAGACAGGCAGATAGACAGACAGGCAGGCAGATAGACAGACAGGCAGAAAGACAGGCAGACAGACAGACAGACAGACAGACAGACAGATAGATAGACAGATAGATAGATAGATAGATAGATAGATAGATAGATAGATAGATAGATAGATAGATAGATAGATAGATAGATAGATAGATAGATAGATAGATAGATACAGACAGACAGACAGACAGACAGACAGAGACAGACATACAGGCAAAAAGACAGACAGGCAGACAGATAGAGAGACAGGCAGACAGACAGGCAGATAGATAGGCAGACAGGCAGATAGACAGGCAGACAGACAGATAGATAGATAGACAGGCAAATAGATAGACAGGCAGGTAGACAGACAGGCAGGCAGACAGACAGACAGGCAGATAGACACGCAGACAGACAGATAGATAGACAGGCAGACAGACAGATAGATAGACAGGCAGGCAGGCAGACCGATAGATAGACTGACAGACCGATAGATAGACTGACAGACAGGCAGATAGACACGCAGACAGACAGATAGATAGACAGATAGATAGACAGACAGGCAGATGGATGGACGGACGGACGGACGGATAAATCTATCGATCGAAGTCTATAGGACTTTCCAGAGTTTTTATAGTCCATTTTAGGAAAACCATAAATTCGATCAGTTTTCTCAATCCAACATAAAATGGTGATTGATATAGTTTCCGGCTCATTTATCCCACAGGAAGTACAAGGTCAAGTCGAGCACATGGCATTGTGGTATATAGTTTGTATTACAGTCAGTATGCTCGATCTATTGTGTACTGCACTTTTTGGCACTTGTAATAGGGAGTAGAACATTTGCTTACTGCAGAATTATTAACTTTCATCGAGTTTTTAACTGTGACCACAAAGATTCTATAACATTTACCATTTGCTATCATGTGACTTGTTTTGTCCAATAGGGAAGGCAGATTCTGCAGAACATTGATATTAGTGAGAGAATGAAATTCATCATCACCTTAGGTGAGTTCATGTTTACATTACACTATTTATGTATTCACATCACATTATTTTGCCCATTCTGTTGTAATGAATTTCACCATTGGAATATCTCTGAATTTTATTTATTTTATTTTTTTGCATCTTATTGTCTACAGGATGCATGGACGACATAATCACTGTTCTTGCTGAGGAACACGGGTGCTTGGATACTGTTAAGGTAAGTTTGCTCGTATTTATGGATAGTCTTTTATCTTTGTACTTTACCTTTCATACAAAGATAGATCTCAATTTGATTGTTTTTTTTCTAATCCTTTTATTTCAGAAAAGTACACAATAAGTATCACAGTAAGATGTGGTTTATCTTAGTGCTTTCATCTTAAAGGGATTTTACTTTAAAAGGTTTACTTTGAAACCTCTCAGATAAACTCTTCTTAGCTTGACACTGAGCGCGCACTGGTCGTATGGCTAATGTTTTCCAAATGTCCTCATAAAACCTCACTTTCAGTGGGGTTTATAGCATGAATGACAGAAAGTGCTGATTTATCAGAGTTTGGCTGGGTTTGATGCTTTACTAATATTCTTGTCTCTGACTTTTTCCCCCAGGATCTGCCTGAAAATGTGCAGGCTTTATTGAGGAAATGCCTGACGTTTCTCCCTTCAAAAAGGTAGCCTGTCCACATCCTTTATCATTTCTTTATTGAAAAAACAACAACAAAAAAACCCTCTCTCATCTTCCAAAGCTTGGCAGTATGTCATTATTCCATGAAATCTTGTATCTCTTTTTAATTCTTGAACAAATACAAGGACTGTCTTGTTAGCGGTTATTCTTATAAATGACATAAAATGGCATTTTATTATTTTACTTATTTCTTAGTGATGGGTAATGTTGTTATAAAATATGAAAATATATTTTTAATTTGATACTCAAATGTGCATATAAATTGAATAAATATAAATAATAATAATTAAATAAATTATAAAAAATAATAAAAAACATTATATAATTATATATATATTTTTAATACTCTATTTGAGATTTTTAACCATAGTTACAATAATTTTTACAATGAAGATGCAAAAATTATGAACAAGTTTTAATAAATACTCAAAATCCTGTCCCCATCCCTACCTAAACAACATGGCAATAAATAGAACTGAGTCAATATACCGTCTATAAGTGATCAGTATAAAAATAATGACAAGAATAAAGATTTACAGGACAATTAACAATATTAATAAAAATATTAATATATATATTAGGCACCAATATGATCATTTTGGCTGATACCGATAACCGATAATTCTTTATATTTGGATGCCGATAACCGATATTGACCGATAAATCTAAATCAAAAGTTGTATGTAATGTGAGAGCCTGATTACAAAGAAAGTCACACCATTAAATTGTTCTCATTATAATTTTATGTAGCCTATATGACAGATTGCCCTGCACATGTTGCACATAACTGTATTTTCCTTTTTTAAGTAATTCCAATCATATCAAATATATATATATATAGCTATATATGTGTGTATGTTTATTTATTTTGTGAATGTTAAACATGATATATTTCACAAAGCCCTAGTTGTTTGCTTTGGTCTAATTGAATCGTGATGTTACTGGAAGTGATTTTCTATCTATTAATTATGAATAGATATGTAAATAAACAGAGCAGGGCAAACTTATGCTTAGTTAATATTAATAATTAGTGTCTTCACTAATTGTTCCTGTCTTTTCAGAGCCACCCCAGCCGAGCTTCTGGGAGACTCTGTGTTTGAGAGCATGTCCTGTCAGTACACACCCTACCAGTGCCCCGTGCGTCTGTTCGCTGCCGCCCCGCGCTGTGCTCATCTGGAGCTTCCTGAGGACATCAGCGAACTCTGCAAAGGTTCGGCTCAACAGGACTCGCACTAGAGAAAAATGTTGAAAAAATGACTATAAAAAGTAAATGCTACAAATAAGGTTAATGACTGTTCCGCTGTGTTGTGTAGATGATGGAGAGAACTACCTGGTAGAGAGAGGCATAGATGAGGTGTATCACCTGTGGTGTCTGGCAGGAGGAGACCTAGAGAAAGAGCTGACCAATCAAGAGATCATCCAGTCAAAACCTCCCGCCTGCACCCTTCCCAAGTACCCGCACAGCTCTGATCCATCATTTACCATTAGCATCACAGCTTTACCATTATTTCAAGCCGTTTGCAGTCGCCTAACTTGTTACCATTGTCGAATGTGTTTGTTCTTTAGGTTCATTTTGGAGGATGGCGAGTCTTTTGGTCAAGGCCGGGACAGAAGTTTCCTACTGGATGACACAACTGTGACACTTTCTCTTTATCAGCTCAAAAATGTTAGTGTGTTTGCTTGTATGGGCCATCAAATGTTTTTAAAAAAATGACTATATATTCTTTTAACCCCTTAACTGTCACCTGCCCGTATACGGGCAACCTAAATTTACTTCACTATATTACTATTAAATCCCAATCTAGTCATGACAAACTATATATCGTTGGAAAGGTCTAAGACTCCTTAGTAGATATTTTAGTGCTGTTTTTTTCTTACAAATTATGTATGAACAGTAATATATGAATTTATGACAAGAGTGCGCCTCAAAAAATCGACGTCATTACAGGAGTTTCTGACCTTTATTAAAAGTGTGTGCGTCAACTTTTTGTGACAATTGAAACTTTGGTTTTTAATGCTAAAAGTTCATAATAAAACATAATCTAGTATTTGTCAATGAAAAAAGATAAAATTATATTTTAAAAAGTAAAGTAAAAAGTCCTCTAAAAAGTATAATATATATTATATATATATAATTTTTTATTATTATTATATCACATATTTTAGTAGTTATCATAAATTAGGTATCATTTGAAAGCTTACGAACTCAGAATTCATCCTGTGAAAACCGTTTTGAAATTGGACGTTGCGTTACCATGGAAACAGCATTTGTTTATTAGGCCCCTCCCCTTTTGGGCATCATCTTTCATAATTTATTATCAAAAATGTTCTAATCTTGACAAAACACATATTGTCAGAAAGGTCTGAGTCTCAAGGTTCCATATTTAGTGACATAAGTGATATTTGGATAGAAATTTATTAATATGTTATGGCAGAATGCATACAATTAAATTCAATGGAATGCAATGGCACCCGGTGGCTATTTTTGGTATTACGCCTAAACAAAATCTCATGGGAATTTCAATGTTTGTGATATCAACTTCAAATTTGGAACACAACTTGGTTAGATATATGGCTTTGACTTTCTGTCATTTTTAGGCTGAAACCTATATTAATTTACATATATTTTTAATAAAAGAAAAATATACATTTTATTATATTTTCATAACAATAAACTTAAACTTCAATAACTTTTAAATAATTGAATTCTATTAATTTATTCCACTTCAGCAATAATCTGCCAAGGGTCTTCTTTTAAAAGAGACCAACTGTAAGTCTTTAGTACAAAGGCTTCATGAATTACAACCGTTTAAGTTTGGGTAGTGCATTTTCACGTCAACGCTCAAAAAGGGGGGTGACAGCTAAACCTTTTTTTTCTTTTTCTAAACCTACTTTTTGTATTTGATGCTTTTCTCATTTAACACAATAATGACTTTACATTATCTTTCGGGGGTTATTTCTTAATTCTTGCCAAATTTGATTCTTTTGAATAATTTATCGCCACATTGTGTAATTAATTAGATAAAGAAATGTAATCGCTTGACAGCCCTAATATAGATATCTATATGTGGAATATATGCATCTAAACAGATTGTAAAATAGGCACTATGATTATATACTGGTCTAAATAACTACATTTTCACCTATAAAACTCTTAAAATGACATTTCGTGACACAACAACAGTAGTATTTTTACAAAATATGGTGGATTTGCTCGACCACCATGATAGTTCCCGCAAGCGGAGTGATACAAGTGGTGAAACGGTTCCAGCTCTGATACTGCGTGAATATCGCACCCAGTAAAAGGTATAAAAGGTTCTCAGCCAATCAGATCCGAGAACCAGAAAAAACTGTTGTATAAATGTATATATACATATATTAATTATATGGTTAATTTTAAAGTAACAAAAACTTACATACATTTGAAAAATTTCTTCTTACAAATTTGGTTGTTGAAGTTGTTAAAAGTTTTGAAACTAAATCTGGACAATATTGGTGCCCCAAAAATGATGTAATTTGACCTGTTGAAACACTTGTGATCTGTCATTGTAGAGGCTGAAGGATGTTGCTGGAGAGACGTTCTATCCGTTATTGGAAGATGAGTAAGAAATGTTCATTATCTCTCAGCTTGTGTTCAGTATTCTGGTGTGTTTGGCAGCAGTCGGTGTGTGTCTGATGGAACAGAAATGTCCCGTGTGTCCCGCAGGCAGTCCAGCCTGCCTCAGTCTAACAGCAGTAATGAACTGTCTGCCACCATCACACTGCCCCTCATTATCCGGGAGAGAGATACCGAGTACCAGCTCACCCGCATTGTCCTCTTCGACAGGCTGCTCAAGGTCCTTTACACACACACTCACACACACAGTTTCTGAAAATGACCATATAAGAATAGCTGATGAAATCCCCTCATAATGGATGTCCACCCACAGGAAAGATGGTTCATAAAGATTCTAAATGATGTGCTTTTTTTTTTCATCTAAAAATGTAAAAAGTAGTTTTTTGAGGTTAGTTTTAGGGTTTGGGTTATTGACATTTTCAGCAAAAACAGTCATTATTGTTTTTGTCCTTTTGAAACCTTTTTTAGTTTGATGATAGCTGAACCTTTTGTGTTGATGTAATAATTCATAGTAATAGACTTCATCAGCTCGTGGATTGAGCTTTAACACTGCTGCTGTTACTATAAAATAAGTTTACTGTAAAAAATCAATACATTATTAAGTAAGTGCAGGCAGCAAAACTACCATGATGAACAAATATTTTACTGGTTAAATAACTCGCTTTACTATTTTTAACTTCAGGATGTTATTTTTTCTGAAAATTAAACACATTTTCTCCCCCAGAAATCTTACTATTCTAATGCATTCAGAGTTGTTTTAAAATCCCCTTTATGCTGAATAATAATTGTCATTATATTTTCATTACTGTAATACATTGCTGATCATTAAAGCCAATACAGCAAATAATGCTGGATGTATATGTGTATTACATACTTATTTGTTTACATATTTGTATGTATTTATGTATATACACTTACCATGATGTATACATATAATTGAAATACATTTTTCTTTCTTTCTTTCTTTCTTTCTTTCTTTCTTTCTTTCTTTCTTTCTTTCTTTCTTTCTTTCTTTCTTTCTTTCTTTCTTTTTTTCTATCTTTCTTTCCTTCTTTTTTTTCTTTCCTTCTTTTTTTCTTTCTTTCCTTCTTTCTTTCTTTCTTTCCTTCTTTCTCTCTTTTTTTTCTTTCTTTCTTTCCTTCTTTCTTTCTTTCTTTCTTTCTTTCTTTCTTTCTTTCTTTCTTTCTTTCTTTCTTTCCTTCTTTCTTTCTTTTCTTCCTTCTTTTTTCTATCTTTCTTTCTTTCTTTCTTTCCATCTTTATTTCCTTCTTTTTTCTTTCTTTCCTTATTTCCTTTCTTTCTTTCCTTCTTTCTTTCCTTCTTTCTTTCCTTCTTTCTTTCTTTCTTTCCATCTTTCTTTCCTTATTTCTTTCTGTCTTTCTTTCCATCTTTATTTCCTTCTTTCTTTTCATCTTTCTTTCCATCTTTCTTTCTTTCCTTCTTTTTTCTATCTTTCTTTCCTTCTTTCTTTCCATATTTATTTCCTTATTTCTTTCTTTCTTTCCTTCTTTTTTCTATCTTTCTTTCCTTTCTTTCTTTCCTTCTTTCTTTCCTTTCTTTCTTTCCTTTCTTTCTTTCTTTCTTTCTTTCTTTCTTTCTTTCTTTCTTTCCATCTTTCTTTCCTCCTTTCTTTCTTTCTTTCTTTCTTTCTTTCCTTCTTTTTTCTTTCTTTCTTTCTTTCTTTCTTTCTTTCTTTCTTTCTTTCTTTCTTTCTTTCTTTCTTTCTTTCTTTCCTTCTTTTTTCTTTCTTTCTTTCTTTCTTTCTTTCTTTCTTTCCTTCTTTTTTCTTTCTTTCTTTCTTTCTTTCTTTCTTTCTTTCTTTCTTTCTTTCTTTCTTTCTTTTTTTCTATCTTTCTTTCCTTCTTTTTTTTCTTTCCTTCTTTTTTTCTTTCTTTCCTTCTTTCTTTCTTTCTTTCCTTCTTTCTCTCTTTTTTTCTTTCTTTCTTTCCTTCTTTCTTTCTTTCTTTCTTTCTTTCTTTCTTTCTTTCTTTCTTTCTTTCTTTCTTTCTTTCCTTCTTTCTTTCTTTCTTTTCTTCCTTCTTTTTTCTATCTTTCTTTCTTTCTTTCTTTCCATCTTTATTTCCTTCTTTTTTCTTTCTTTCCTTATTTCCTTTCTTTCTTTCCTTCTTTCTTTCCTTCTTTCTTTCTTTCTTTCCATCTTTATTTCCTTATTTCTTTCTGTCTTTCTTTCCATCTTTATTTCCTTCTTTCTTTTCATCTTTCTTTCCATCTTTCTTTCTTTCCTTCTTTTTTCTATCTTTCTTTCCTTCTTTCTTTCCATATTTATTTCCTTATTTCTTTCTTTCTTTCCTTCTTTTTTCTATCTTTCTTTCCTTTCTTTCCTTCTTTCTTTCCTTTCTTTCTTTCTTTCTTTCTTTCTTTCTTTCTTTCTTTCTTTCTTTCTTTCTTTCTTTCTTTCTTTCTTTCTTTCTTTCTTTCTTTCCATCTTTCTTTCCTCCTTTCTTTCTTTCTTTCTTTCTTTCTTTTTTCTTTCTTTCTTTCTTTCTTTCTTTCTTTCTTTCTTTCTTTCTTTCTTTCTTTCTTTCCTTCTTTTTTCTTTCTTTCTTTCTTTCTTTCTTTCTTTCTTTCTTTCTTTCTTTCTTTCTTTCATCTTTCTTTCCTTCTTTCTTTCATCTTTCTTTTTTTCTTTCTTTCTTTCCTTCTTTCTTTCTTTCCATCTTTCTTTCCATCTTTCTTTCTTTCCTTCTTTCTTTCTTTCTTTCTTTCTTTCTTTCACGACAGATCTTATGAGATTCCCTGATGTAAAAATGAAATAAATAATTTGCGTTCATTTTTTTTAGGCGTACCCCTACAAGAAGAACCAGGTGTGGAGGGAGGCGAGGGTTGATATTCCTCCTCTTCTGAGGGGTCTGGCCTGGGCAGCCTTACTAGGAGTGGAGGTACCAACAAATACTGCATTTTACACAAAGGAACCGTTTTACGACCTTTTCAACAGGGAACTTTTGATTTCTTTTGAGTCAAATGAAAATGTTGATGCATTTGCAGACTAAAAAGCATGCTTGGCATTTTTTGGTCATTAATGGACTATTGATTCCTGTGTTTGCATTATGTGTACAATCAAATGTCGACATAAATTCAATGCACATTTCACTTTTAAGCAATGACCTTTTCCATTGTATTAGTAAACATGCCTTTTAGTGCAACACTCCTATTTTTATTCCCACCTTCAAATCCGTGTATATAACTCCCACAGGGGGATATCCAATTGAAATATGACGGCATCGATAAGGACACGCCCATCCCCACTGATAGACAGGTGAGAATCACTTCCATGTGTTTGATAGTCTTTGCTCTGATTGAGGTTATTGAAAAACTGAATAATTCATCAGGCTGTTGAATAATTCACTTTGTTTGCGGAGTTCCTGTCTTCACCTTTAAGCCCGGTTAAGATTTGACTATTCACTGCTGAATATTTCAAGCGATCCAGGAGCAAACAGCGCTGACGGAGACATGTCGTGCCCACCTCATCTGACTTCATTTAAGACTGCAGCTTTTATGCATTAGAAGCTTTAGACGTTTGTTATCATTTGTGACACAGATTGAAGTGGACATCCCTCGCTGTCACCAGTACGATGAGCTGTTGTCGTCACCTCAGGGTCACGTCAAGTTTCGGCGGGTGCTCAAGGCCTGGGTGGTGTCTCATCCTGATCTGGTGTACTGGCAAGGTGATGGAGCAATAGTTGGGTGGGGTTTCTTCTTTCTGACACTAGATGGCAGCAAAGCCTTTGTAACAGGCATCTTTACGTTCTGGTGGCCTTAAAGTTCTTACTATCTGATATAGATTACAGATCAAATCAAGTGTGTGCGCTGATGTGATTTATTAATGTCCGTGCGGGTGAGTCTCATAACCTGTGAAGAACATCTCTGGGTCATATTTCACCCTAATGCAAAGAAAAATAATCAGAAATGATCATTTCCATATTTTTAATATAATGATAATTAAGCTGATTTTAGGACCATCAGGTGTTTTTCATTGTGGCATTTATTATCATTACAATTAAGCAGATCCCCCCCCCCCCCATATATGCACATATACACACACACACACACACATATATATACAGTATATATATATATATATATATAATATTATTATTATTTTTTTATTTTTTTTATTTTTTTTAGGGTGAAATATGGCCCTGGCATGTTTTTGACAGGTCTAATGAGATTCCTTTTATTTATGTGTTGATGACTCTCATTTGATGTTTTTTTTTGGCTTTAGGCTTGGATTCGCTTTGCGCTCCTTTCCTGTATCTAAACTTCAACAACGAAGGTAAGATTTCTGAGTGACAGTTTACAATGAGGTCCATTAGTTAATGTTTTTTTTTAATGTACGAACTGTCATTAACTAATAATGAGCATTACATTTGTTAACTGTTTATTAATTTTTGTTTACCTTAGTTGTTCATTGTTAGCTCAGGTCCATTAAATAATATTAACAAATACAACTTTTGATTTTAATAATGTGTTAGTAAATGTTGAAATGAACTAATATTAATAAATGCTTTCGAATTATGTTTCATTGTTAGTTCATGTTAACCTATGTGTGTTACCCATTTATGGCCTTTTTTTTTTTTTTTAAACATACTTCCTGATATTAGTCTAAAAATATATATTTTTCTCCTAGCTCTTGCATATGCATGCATGTCAGCCTTCATCCCCAAATATCTGTACAATTTCTTCCTGAAGGACAACTCGCATGTAATACAAGGTAATGTGATTTTTCCGTCCCACCATGAAGAATGTGACTACAGTTCTGGATTGAGAGCATGTGATTTACAGTGCAAAATTGATCAACTTACATGACGTGTGTGTGATGTTTGCAGCTGTTTCTTAAGAACCCTTTAAGACACTACAGTGATTACTGCCATAAACACTCAAAAGATTTCTGTAGCTTGACATTTGGGCATGTTTGCTGTTGAGTTTTGCTAGCTCAGCTGTCAGCACTTCAGCAGCAGAATTGCTTTGTTTTGCTCTCTGACTGAGCTTTGCGCAAAGTGTTTGTCCTGCCATGGGTATAATGTGGTAAAAGTGTTTCTGGCTGAAGTACAAACGCCTGAATGCTCGTATCCTTTACTTCTCCAGAATATCTGACGGTCTTCTCGCAGATGATTGCGTTCCACGACCCTGAGCTCGGCAACCACCTGAACGAGATCGGATTCATTCCTGATGTAAGTGTCGTCCTCAAAAACAACATGAAATCACGTTCAAATCAAATCAAAACTCACCCTATATTTACTATATTAGTGTTACATGCCCCATGACATCAGTATTTTAATTTTGTGGCTTTTAGTTCATTCCTGTTAGCTTTGAGTGTCATCTCTAAGCTAGTTTTCTCCTAAAAGAAGTGTTTCCATTGGCAGAGCGGAAAAGTAATGGGCAGTATTGTGTCGAAAATGTAATTTGAGTATTGTGTAATATTCAGTAACTTTAACTTCGTATTGAACTGGTTAGAAATTTGTACAAATCCACGACCCTAAATATAAGCTATAGTAATGAGTGATTTTTATAAAAAAAAAATTTTTATTTAGAAGATAGTAGTAGTTTGGTTTATTTATTTATTTAATATAAACAATAATATATTTATTTTAATAATAATAATAAAAAATTTAATTAATTGTTAATTGTTGTACTTTTAATAATGATATTCTATTTTTATTAAAATCTTACTTTACTATTCCTTTTATTACTACTAAATTATTACTACTTAATAAAATGTAATTTAATTTTATCAACAGTTTTCTATCATAATATTAATATCAAATTTAATAAAATTGTATCTTCTAGTTTCAGTTTGTTTTCTTTTTTCTAATTTATTTAGTTTTAGTAACTTTGAGTGCATATGTCCACTTTATATATAATTGTCTCGTACTAGAATCTCTAACAGCAGAAAGGCTTTCTGATTATGTATGTTTTTTTTTAGGGTTCGTACAGTCATGAAAAACCTAGAAAAGTCCTGGAAATTAGTTTCACAAATATCTATGTAATAAAATATGTTTAATTCATAACATTGGTTAAACTAATTCAAATACTTAATGTCCGTCACGTGACGTTATGTTCTCTGTTGTTCTCTCTCTGGCAAGCATGTACTTATTTTGTAACTACGGCTGAACGGTTAGTCGACTCCTGAATATTTTCCTCAAAAGTCATGCAAATTTATTGGTACACATATATGAGCAAGGGAGCGATTAACGCGCGGGCTTACCGGGTTACCAGCTATAGACGGGTTCGTCTCCAGGGCATGGCAGCGTCTTAATCCGTCCCTGGTAAGAGACCTGTTTTTTGACAGCGGATCCTTTCCTGAGTGATTGAGTGCATCTATGCATTCTGGTCCTGTCACACATCAGATCTGCTGTGGCTTCTCTTTTATTGATAGTTGCGCTCACACACACACAGCTGACCCTGAGATTTGAGCTCTGGCCAAGTTTTCCACAAGCACGCACGGACCGGAACATTCTGGGACTCGCAAACTCCCTCTTTATTTTTTAAAATGCCGGGTTGATGTCTTTCTACACCGTTGGATGGGTGACCTCCACAGACAAATCCACACACATCTCTATGATCGAGGGTCCAAATAAAAGATGAGTTATGGGAATCAACACTGAACTGGTCTTTGATGCAAGAGGAGTGAACTGTTCAGCCTCTGAACAGCTGCTGTTATGGTTCGACTGTAAGAATGAAAAGAAAGACTCGTGAGAGGATGTAACTGTTGCCGAGCTCTGAGAAGACCATTATATATGCTTAACCCTGCCAATTCCCAATGCGTTTGATCTGGAAGTGTTTGTTTTCTTGTCAGCACAATCCCAATGTCACCTTGCACGCTTTTAAAGGGGCCATGTTAATAGCATACATTTTTCATTGGAAGAAGATGGGCTTTGTTAGCTTGGGCCAGAAAACAACTGCCTAGAATACCCTAACAACCATCTGCTCATGCCCTAGCAACCTGGAACACAGTGGTGTGTTATGCATGGGCAAACGCCAGTCATATTGTCTTCACAAAAGTTGCATTTTGATTCTTTTTGTCTGTAACCAGATGTTTTCAAGCAATGGCCGTTTCTTCCCATAGTTGTCATTTTAATTTTCTCTGTAGTTGGGATCATATTTGATCTTGATTTGACTTATCTTGTTATTATCAAACTGTCTTTGAGGCATGTGTACGTCTTGGCTGATGTTCGTTGAGGATTTGGCTCGGTTCTGTAATGTCTGCATGAGTGCTGTTATATTTGGCAGCATAAGGCCTGAAATTCACAGCAAAGTGACCTAGTTTTGTGTCCTGCTTCATGTTGGCATTCCGATGATGTTTGATAGGCCCTTTTTCGCCAAAACTAACCGCTATTATTTTGCTTTCCTTTCGAAGCATCCATTGAAGTGCTCAGGCAAAATAGCAAACACATCATTTTGGACCTAATTTGGTAATGTTTGTTATGATGTCATTAAAGGCGGCCTTCTCCCAGGTCACTTTCTGTAGATGAGCGTTAACGGAAGTTTGGCGTCAGTAAGATGTAAAAAATAATAATAATTGCATTCAACAAAGATGCATTACATGTTTTTACGATTTCGATTTCTTTTTCTTTTTTTCAAGAATTTAATGTTTTTCTTTCGTACCTTCCATTTATCAAAGAATTCTGAAAAAAAAGATATTGTGGAAATATGAAGCAGCGCAACTGTTTTCCACATTGATAATAATAATCCGAAATGTTTCTTGAGCAGCAAATCATCATATTAGAGTGATTTCTGAAGGATCATGTGACACTGAAGACTGGAGTAATGATGCTGAAAATTCACCTTTGATCACATGAATAAATTACATTTTAAAAGAGATTAAAATAGAAATCGGTTATTTTAAATTGTAATAATATTTCACAATATCACTCTTTTTACTGTCCCTCATACCCTCATGTCACGATTCGATACATATCACGATACGATATTATTGCGATACTCTAAGACATATGGTAAAAGATGAACAAAAAGTGAACTGTTTATTTATTATTCTGTTGATTAAAATGCTAAATTTGGTATTACATTGTGGGTGTAAATAAATAGGCTTGGACGTAGTGCAGGCAACCCAATGCACAGGACAATGGTGAAACCAGAATCAAAATAATTCATGATTCTGAAGCTGAAAACAATTATTTTAGACGAATATGCTTGCACTCGTTCACTGGCTAGATATATTTAAAATAATGTAGGACACTTTTTACTGGTAACATAAGACATTTAGCATTATCAGGACCCACAAATAGTCCCTCATAGCATTACTATACATTATATTCAACATCATATATAGTAGTTTAATGTAGTACTGACACTAAAACACACAGTAATTTTCATTTTGGGTGAACAATACATATCGTCACTATCCACGATGCATATTGTTGCATTTTTGTATTGCGATATATTGTGACACCACTAGTAGCATGTGTCGTTCTTTATTGGGTGTCGGGGTGTCATTGTATTAGTTCCCATCATGCACAGCTCCTTGTCTCCTCCTAATCGGACTGTGATGTCTAGCAGCGGTCAGTCTGTCTCAGTTGGACATGGAGCTCTTCCCAGCAGAGAGAGCTGAGCTGGCTAGACTGAAGCCTGTCTCACACTCGTCCCTAAACCCCTCTGAGGCCGAGCCACCAATCGACTGCTGAAATGGATTATACATCCTACCCAACCGCAACCGAGCAGAACCATGGGAAAAGAGGCAGTGTTGGAACAGGTGCTGGAGGGAGACGCTGTTCATTACACTCCCACACACGTCCTCTCGTTTCACAGTGGGCTGTGAAGCAAAGGCCTGAATTGCAAATGCAGGTTTCCTCTGATGAACTGAACAATAGCTGAGGTGTTTTATTGGGAATTATAAAAGGGCCCTTGCTGTTTATTCATATTAATCACGTTGTTGCTAATGTAGAACCGGCTTTTGTGCAAGAGTGAACATTGTTTCTTTCTGTTCCTTTCAGCTATACGCAATCCCGTGGTTCCTTACAATGTTCACACGTAAGTATCAGTGGCTCACGTTGGGCAACGTTTAGCTATTTTCTGGATGCATAGAACCTTATAGGACCTTATTATAAAGTGTCATTTTTTCCCTTCCTAAAGTTGACTAGCAACATTCATTTGAAGATGGTTTATTCTACATGAAGGCTGAACAGTGTTGAGATGATCCAGATGGTGAAACTATAGAAGGACATACAACCATATATCTAATTATAGTGTTTTTTTTTAAGTGATTCTCTCTGTAGTCATTTATGCATTCGCATTTATTTTGGTTTGAAATATGAAATACGCGTTTATCTTCAAAGACATAATCAGAACATGAATTGTTCTCTTTCAGAGAGTTGTATTTCCAAAACAATAAGCACTGATGGACAAATTATGCATTGTGTTATCAAAAATAATGCAATGTGCAGTAGCTTGTGGTAAAAATACACATAATAATAATAATAATACTAATAATAATTATAATTCTTATCATATATATTTAATAGTAATATTGTTAATGTTGTAATAGTTATTTTTTATTAATAATAAATATTGCAGATCTGATTTACATTAATTATGTAAAACTATACTTGTATAATTTAATAAAAAATAAAATTGAATAATATTTCAAGGTGCTCTGTTTCAGAGACTTGCATTTTCTAAACAATAAGCACTGATGGACTAATTGTGGGTTGTTTTATCAAACTCTAGCTGTGTCCCAATGTGAAGGCTGCGTCCTCCGAAGGCCGCATTTGAAGGCCGATTGCGTCACAGCGGCGCGACGAAGGCTACCCTGATTCAAAAGCGACGCCAAATGCACCCTTCGTTTCCCCGTGAAAGGAAGGATACATAAATGGACACTTAGCGGCCTATCCTACCCTGATCCTACCCCATAATTCATTGCGCGCCGGTGACGACAGCATTTTTGGTGCAGCATTCAGTGTGTAGCCTACAGTTCAAATTCAAATGTTGGTGTTCAACTATGCCTTTTAAAACCGTTCATTTTTCGTTTTCCAATTACGGGTTAAAAAAATTAAAAACGAATGGATGCAAATTTACACAGAGTCACAGACTATTAAACTAAAGATAGTTTAGTGATAGTTTTTTTAGATTAAAGTCTTTGATTTTACTAGTATTTTGATTGACTATCAAACCTTTCAACAAATACATTATTTTAAATATTTAATAATATAAGGTAGCCTACTTTTGCGTCCATTTGTTTTTCTTTTTTTTAACCCGTAATTGAAAAACTAAAAATGAAAGGTTGTTGTTTTTTTAAAAGCCAAAGTTGAACACGAAAATTTGAACTGTAGGCTACACAAATGCTGCGCAAAAAAAGAAAGAAAAAAAAAGACTTTTTGCCCCTTTATTAAACATTTAAAATATTCACAAATTACTATGGGACAAATGTCGATTTTACTGGTTTTCTAAGGCCAGATTAGAACCTGGAAATTATATTTTTCCCGCAATGCTGAATGAGAAGAGCCATGTCTCTGGAACCATGATTTATAGGCTAATGATAATAAATGTGTCTGAATAGATAACGAGGCATTTTAATTGTTCGTTTAAAAGTGAACATTTCAAGCTTTAGGCTAGGTATATTTTGTTTCAGTTCATTTATGAGACGCGCTCCAGTTCACGGAGATCATGAAACCGCGACTGATTGTTTTATTTTATTTTACAAAAGCACAACGTTTTCTTGTTATGTGAGTTTGGACAAATAAAAGTAGTTGCGAATGATGTATTATTCTTTTCTGTATGACCAGAAATTATAGAGTATTTTTTAAGTTGTCTCCACTGTTGATGGGAAAATGCAAGTGTTCACGGCCGCGCGTCCGTGCCATGCAGTGCGCGCTCACACTCCCACACACATTTGCGTCAAAATCTTGTGTTTATTTGTGATAATCTTAGCCCTGTATTATGACTGACATTTGACAAATTTCTTTGTTCCTTTTTTGGATAAAACCGCCTTCTAAATATGTAGCCTAAATGTAGGCTAATAATAATAATATGATTATAATTTGCGTTGAGTTCACTGAAGACAGTAATAATCATAAAATAATTTATGAATGTTTTATTTTTATATAACCTCACCTTGTGTTTGTGTTATATTTCTTTTTTATATGTGAAGTCTTTTTTTATTATTCTATTATACTGAGCTTTTTCCTCCTAAAAAATTTACTTTAAAGACAAGTGGCCTAAATGTCGTTTAGAAAATTCATGTATTTAACATCCTCAGTCAAATATAAAACATAAAAATGACAATAGCCAATTAGCTGTTTACTCAATTATAGCAAATTAATGATCAGGGGTGCGTTTCCCGAAAGCATCGTTAGCCAACTATGGTCGCAAGTTGGTCGCAAATCCCATTGAACTCTATTGGTAACGACGGAACTTGCGACCATAGTTGGCTAACGATGCTTTCGGGAAACACACCCCTGGATGGCAGCTCCGTCTCGCACTGTTGCTTGGCGCCATGGAGCGGTAATCGGGAATACCTGGATGCACAATTAGGAAATCCTATGAAGGCTACAAGGTGCGTCCTTCGAAGGACGAATAGGCTGCATCCTTCGAAGTCCGCGGCCTTCGGAGGATGCAGCCTTCACATTGGGACACAGCTATTGCAATAACTGCAGTATTTTGTGGTAAAAACATAATAATAATAATTTTCTATTCATATTTTATTGTTATTGCTACTATTTTTATTGCTATTATTAATATAATAATTATTGTTTTTATTATTAATAGTACAATATTAACCGTGTAAAACTGTACTTGTATAACTTAATTATATTCTGTTGTCTTTTGATGATCACACAACAACAACAAAAGTCAAACAATGTCAATTACATACAATGTCTTTTTAATAAACATGGAAAGTTCCTGTTTTGGAATCTGAAAATACACAATATAGCAACAGCTATGATACAGTAGGCCTGTTGACCATATTAATGCACAGCTGTTACAGTGCAAAGGCTGCAAACTATACTCGCAATAAGTCATTTGTTGTCCCATTTCCTCCGCAGATGTGTTCCCCCTGCACAAGATCTTCCACCTGTGGGACACTCTGCTTTTGGGAAACTCCTCTTTCCCTTTTTGCATCGGTGTAGCTATTCTGCAGCAGCTTAGAGACCGTCTGCTGGCCAACGGCTTCAACGAATGCATACTGCTCTTCTCAGACCTGCCCGGTAAGAGTCAACGGTGCACGCGCACAGAAAACATTTGATTTACATATTCTTTTGTAGCATTTAAATAGTCTCCCCCTAAAGTTCAACTGTAATATTACAAAAACAGTTGCGATTCAGTTTCTCATGACCATCTCCGACCCAACAAGCTGTAGCTTCTCTACCTTTAAGACTTTTATATGTAAATTACTTTTGTTAGGTTTAGCTAACCTCTGTCTACCAGTTCAGACTCTTTTTCAACAGGGCAAGTGGTTGAATATTGAATAGGCATTGAAAAAGGCAGTTGTATGCTAATGGAAATTTGTGAATTACTTTTTTGCCGTTTCGTTTGCATAAATTTGCATTGCGAATTTGCGAATGAATATTTCTGCATTGAGCTTTTGGTTAAAGTGTATGCTAGAATTGTGTAGAACAGGTGCATTGTGTGTGTAAATCTACTTTATGCTTTTTAAACGCTGAGTTTATACTCTTAGAGCCCTTTAAGATTCTATATAGAACCTTTTCTTCTATTGTAGTAATAGGAACTCCGTTATGGGAACTAGCCACCAGGGCGGTCGCCAGAGAACTACATTTTGCCCGAGGGCCATTTTCCTGGTTGTAGTAGTGACTCTGAAATGAAGTAAGTCGGCATACGGCGGAGTCCTTTAAGCGCGGCATTCAACAACGTCAACAACTGGAGAATTTAGGACGTTGTGAATGGTTGAAGTGCCTGGACTCTGGCGGATGCCTGTGTTTCATATGGCATGCATTTGGCCAATCAGCACACACTTGCGCCACTGGTAGTTCCTATTGTGCTGGGTTAGACTCTACTCGGAAGTGGGAGCTAATTTAGTTCCCTCTAAAAGGCGTTCCTAGAACTAAAATTATTCCCAGAACATGCTTAAAAGTGGCTACTTCCTGCTTCCAGTAGTTATAGGAACTTTGAAACATTCCTCCGGTGCTTCATATATAGAACCTTTTAGGAGTTTCCACCATGGGATCATTTTATGGATTTAGATTTATTTATTATTGATTTATTTAATGTATGTAATACATTTGTATTTTGATTAAATGTAATGAATTAAACCCCCCTTAACATACTTTAACAGAAAAAAAGCATTTTGACCCAAAAACTCATTTTTAACAAAATTTTTTTTTAATTGAGTGTTCATCCGAGTGGTCCAAGACCGTACACTGTAAAAAAAAATCTGTTCAATTTACGGTAAAATACCGGCAGCTGTGGTTGCCAGAAATTTACCGTATTAAATATGGTAGCAACATATTAGGTTTTACAGACTTAACTTAAAATTTACAGTAACAAATCGTATTTCATTATCTGATATAATGTTGATTTACCAACCTATTGAAGTATGAATATCTGTTTTATACCATTAATACACTGACAACCAACAACCACAGTGGTGATGAGAGTCACATGATCAATCACAGCTCATCACAAGCAGCTCTTTCACTAGAAAGTTAATACTAATATATAGAAGCTGCACAGTTTCATTCACACAAACATTAAACACCATCATGGTAACACATGACATTTTAAAAATGCAATAAACATTAATTTAACAACATTAAATGTAACATAAAAGCCTAATGTACATAACTGATTAGAAAAAAACTAAGAAAACTATGAAGAAACATAGTTATTTCAACAAAAATACATAAAATGCGAAGTGTCACGCAGGGAATTGTGGGAATGTAAATTTATGTTTTTTCACTGTAAATTATACAATGAGTTGTTCTTTTTCACTTTCAAAAACTGTAAATTTAACAGTATTTTACAGTAAGATTACATTAAATGTACCATTAGATCTATCACAGTTATTTACCGTATATAGTAAGGAAACTTTCTGTTAACCAATTAACAGTTTTTCGAATACACACAAAAGAATTGACTGGATTCGAGAAGTTTATGTGGTTGTAATAAAAAAAAGTAACAAATTCTAACCTCACAGGTCAATTCGACCCCCTTAGGAATGAATGGAATGGGAGGAATGCTTCAGTACACATAGAAAAAAACTAAAAAACGCTCAAAATTAAAACATAAAATGCTAAAACTTTCACAAAAAAGATTTTCGAATGTGTACATGTGTATCTGAATGCATACGGAAGAGATACTCAAGAACTGCCTTTAGGACCCAGCGGAACAGCTCATTTGCTCCATATAGAGGCAAAAGTCATGACATATCATGTTATATTATTATTCTTTCCACAAGAGGTCGGCAGAGACACCCAAATTGACCCAATGTGAGATATTTTGAGCTGGTTATGCATGTATTGGAAAGTTATTTTGAATTTAGGTTGAAAGAATGTGAGGAATGTGCTTAAATTATATTATTTATTGATAAAATCGAGTCATTTAATGGTACATATAAATAATAAAAAATCTCCGAAAAAAATGCATTAAAAAATATTATTGAAATTAAATGATATAAGCTTTCTGGACAAAAAAAAATAGTATAATTTTAGGGCTTCTGGTAATTTTGACCTGCGAGGGAAGGATTTGTTACAGAATATGTAATCAATTAAGATATTTCTTCTTATATAGAACCTTTTTGAAATAAAGGGTTCTTTAAAATTGTGTCAGGAACCTCCTAGGGTTCTATATAGAACCCCATTGAACCATTTTTCAAGTGAAGTGCAACAAGGATGCTTATAAATGCACGTGTGAGTTTGCTGCAGTTGCCGTGGAGCCTTGGAAACAGCAAATAATGCACACTTGTCTGTTTAAACTCCTCTGTCAAACAGCGTGCTTTATTCCCTGTAAGCTTCCCGATGCCGGGGCTCAGTTGAGACCTGTTTGCGATGAGCTCAGGATAAGTTATGTGGCTTATGCCGTGGTATGTGGGAAGAGGCAGCTGGCACCGGTGTGGCCCGTCGAGTGGCGTTCCGGCCGGGACACCGTGCGTTTCCTCTGGCATCTGCTTGCCACGATTCCCCGAGGTTGCTGTCAACACGGAGCTGTGCAGTGGCTGAAGTGATGGACGATGATTGAGTCTAATGTGAGGGAATTAGCTGGGAGCATTCAGAGCTGCAGGAATGCTGATGGTGTGTACACTCAGTCACAATGCAGGGATTACTTCCCAAAATAATGTGAAAAATATCCGTTACCATGGCAGTTGAAAGCAGGAGAAGTCCTGAAACTTGTCACCGTAAACGCCAAAACGCTCAAAACAAGGGTTAAAGAAAGCTTGTTTTGATAGTGAGGTGTGTGTGTGTGTGTGTGTGTGTGTGTGTGTGTGTGTGTGTGTGCTTGTAAAATCAAGGTAAAAGGAGCATTTAAATGTCTTGTTCTTATTTAAATGTCAATGGATATGCATGCTGGTTATACTTCCTGTTTTTTTTTTTCATCCAGTTTAGAGGATGTCTAGTCCACTTTATTCTGTATACAATTAAATCAATTTTTATGAATCTCATATATAAAATAAATATATGTTATCTTTTACTTACCGTCATGCTATGCCCAAAAATAAAATAAAAAATCTTTACCAATTTAAGTTGTTAGTTAAAGCAGTTAAAAGTGATATTTTAGGTTTGACGTCAGTTTTTGGTGAAATTAGTAAAAATTTTTCCCCACTTTACACGCTTTAGTTTACGCGTAAACAACTTTGACATTTCTAAAGTCTTGTGCACTCACATTAGATAAAGACTCAACTGGTTCAGTGTTGTTATTGTTCAAATTAAAACTTAAACTATTAAAAAAACTAGTCTAAAATAAGATGTGAAAAAAAAATGCCTTGGCAACTAACTGAAAGTATTAAAATTTTTAAAACTGAAATACTAATATAAATTAAAGCTGAATAGAAAAATAAAAAACAAATAAAAACGACAACAACAAAAAAACGTATTCTAAAATTTTAAATGAAAGCTAATTCAAAATATTAATAAATACTCTAATAGTATATACATAATACTAAAATAACATCGTCTCGGTCATTCATATCAGTGGTGTACAAAAAAGAAGTTTTAAGCATTAGCATATGACCATTATGGAAGCTTGTTTCTGCCACGGAATAATAATAAAAAATACAAAGGATAATTGCGACCTTTTTATACCGCATTGTACCAATTTTATACCAATTGTGAGAGAGAATTTGCAATTACCTTTTTCAATTTTATTCAGTAGCAGAAACCAGGCCAACTTATTCCAGCATTTGAAGTTAATAACCTAAAACACCAGAGGATCTCACCTCACACGTTGACATGTCCCAGGGAATGCCTGTTTGTTAGGCTGTCCTTCCAGTGGAGGCCGCAAAGAGGATAATACTGTCATATCAGAGTTTCGGAAGACATATGAAACATAAACACTACTTATTGCACCTTGAAAGCTGAAGTGTTTGGCACTAGTTGCACCAAATGGAATTGCGAAAGTTATTACTTCAAACACACAGTACCATCTTAATACATTATTCGCTGCTTCTAGAGACTAGGGTGTCACAGAGAGAAGCATGATTTGGTGATATCTGTCAGGTGGTAGGGGTGTTTGCAACAAATTTTGAAAAGGCAAAAGAAAATCAAATCAAAGGCAATCACAGAGAAATCTGTTATAGATATGGCAACGATGTTCAACAGCAGCCCATGAGACACGCCATTACTCTGTCCCATCAGGAGACAAATATCCAGCTGGAAGTGAAGCACAAATCACATTTTGACAAAAAGAGCATCTGACTACAAGTGGCTAATAAGCATCTGTCACTGACAAGCCTGGAAATAGCTTCAGAGATTTTACAGGACAGTCTTCCTTCAGATACTTCTAAAGACTTGACTTGCAAGGGATGCTCCATGGCTCCAGGCGGGAAGACTAGGGTTTGATCGGTTTCCAAAGCCAGATTAACTAGCAGGGCTGTTTTGGAGCTGTCCAGTTCTGTCAAAATCAGTTAAAACCATGTAAACCTACTGGCCTGAATAAGTGTCTGGAGTCTAACACTCAGCGGCATGTAGTTGACTTCAGAAATCAAGATATTTCCTTATGAATTATAAGGAAAAGGTGGTCTGGGGTATGTTTTTCATTATTATTGGATAATGGCATCCATTATCCATCAGAAATCATTGCTGGTAGATATTTTCTCTTTAGGAAAAGGAGTGCTGTACATACAGTAGTAATATTTTTATATTCGCTTTTTTTTTGTACTGTTGGTTATTTTATCACCTCCTCCCACTATCTCTATTTTCAAAAAAAAAAAATTCTAAATCTATTCTTTCTATAAATGGGTCAGTGTCAAATAAGGGTATATAAAAAGGGAAAATCTTTTTAAAAACATTTTTTTTGTGTAAAAATGCTTGTACAGTATTACAAAAATGTAATGAAATCTATTTAATGAAATAAATTCAAATGAAAAGTATCTCAAATTTCCTGGAGTGTACCCAACATTTTTTTCCCCTTTTTTTCCACAAATGTCTTGACTTTTTATGTTGGATTTTGACATCATCTTGAGATGATTTAAAACAATAATAATGATAATATTAATAATAAATACTGAACTTAACAGACAATCGTGATATTTTGACAGACACTTTCTGATATTGCCTGCTTTTCAAATATTCGTAATATTTAAAAAAAATTAAATCCACTACTGTTCTTGAAGATATAATAATGCAGTGAAGTGTTATTACTATCTCCAGGGTGTTACACCACCTAGACTCCTTTTTTACTAAACAAATTTTAAATTAGAAACATAATAAAAGAGGTGTTTTACGTTTAACGCTTTCTGTGCTATATTACTATGATTTTAGACATGCTACCATGATAATACCAATGTTTCAGGACATACTGTATATAGCATTATGTTATTACCTTTGTTTTTGGGAATGGTACCATAGTATTCTGTGATGTTTCTTGGAGTACCCTGCTAATATCATGGCATAAAATTATAAAACTAACTATCATACAATATGGTATGTTAGTTTTATGCAAAGCTCAGTTAGTTGTCTAGGTAAGATTTTGTGTTTCAGAGGAAGACTTGGAGAGAATTATTTACAAACATATATTATTTCTCTCTGGGAAGTCTATAAATGTTGCCTGGGGTTTTTTGGGGGGCATATGCAAAGCATCTGTATTCACAAAACAGGGAATTTGTTTCAAAGCAAAACTTTTGTCAGCTTACTGACTAGTAACATTATGCTGTGAAAATCCACACGAGCTCTCAGAGAATTAAACGCCTTTGAAAGTTTGGCTTTTGAAGCCGAGGGACGGGGCTTTTTTTTTTTTTTTTGCAGGTTGAACGGAGGTCTCGTGGGATTGGCATCTCTTCTCTTTTCTGTCTGTAATTGTGGCAGCAATGTAATTAACACGGCGTGGGGCGGGAGTTCCTGGAGAACGTGGATGAACATGCAGACGTTTATGTTTGAGAAGGTCACGGCTGTCATTTCTTCCACCACATGCTGTTGAGTTGTGCTCTTGCCCC
Organism: Rhinichthys osculus; assembly: GCA_029959095.1. NCBI lineage: Eukaryota > Metazoa > Chordata > Actinopteri > Cypriniformes > Leuciscidae > Rhinichthys > Rhinichthys osculus. The sequence goes on from JARWKJ010000005.1 coordinate 44,831,904, forward strand.
GATTTTCCTCGCATGCACTGCGTCCGCCTCTGCTGTTACTGGATCTCCTTGGCGGGCGTCCATGATGGGGCCGCTATCTCACATCTTGAGATTGTTTCGGTTCGTTTGTCACCAAATCGCTCGTTTTAAGTGGCTATTTCCTGGACGCGGCGGAGCGAGTGGCATTAAACATTTAAAAGTCATTGGAAGAAGGAGGCTGTTGTATCCAATCGGGCTGCAGGGTCGATGCCACTAAGATTTAGGGATTTCATATTTCTGTTCTTTTTCGCTGGCAAGCCACATAAAAGTTTGAGGAGTTGAGGAAGAAAACTCCTTTTATAGGTAAAATATTTGTCCTCACTGCTTAACAGCTCACTCTCGGTTTCCTTCAGTCAAACACTTTCAGCTCAAACACACACATGTTGATTTCACTGTATTTGTGAACAGTTTTTATATGCAAATGTTTCTAACCCAAACTCTAAACCAAATCAGTAGATTAGCAGATTTTTAACTATTGCCAAACCTGCACACAAATGGTAATCAGGAGCATTTGTTCGTCCTTTTGAGATGGTTAATTGTTTCTCTGAGATCCAGCCATAATTGCACAAACATTGTTCAACTCATTTTTACATGCGAGCACAAAGTGCATTTCTCTCTTACCGCAGTGCTACAGTGTTGTGGATGCTTGCCAGGGCATTGCTGTGTGTTTGCTAAGGTGTTCTGGGTGTTTGCTAGAGGAACAAATGAATATTCTGAACGTTTTATGATAAAAATATCAATATTTAAGTGAAGCGACGTGACCATACTCGGAATTTGTCCTCTGCATTTAACCCATCTAAGTTAAAGCACACACATTAGGAGCAGTGAGTAGTGAACACACACACACACACACACACTGCAAACCGTAGTCACACACAGGCAGCCATTTTTGCCGGTATTGAGAATTGAACCCGCAACCTTTGGGTCCGACTCTCTAACCATTAGATGCTGTACATTAATAATTGTTATTGTTAACCACTGTGATTGAATCTTTGAGTCAGATGAACCCAAGAACTGAACCATTCTGCTTCTTGAACAAGTCAAAAACATCCCAAACAAGTTTCCCAAAAGCATTGCAAGCTTGATCGTAGAGACCATTGGTGGCACAGTCGTTCTACGATCAACTTAGGCTTACGACGATTTTGGGATACGCAGCCCTGACCAGTTTTATGATTCAACTGATTCATTGACAAGTTCAACATCCGATTCAAAAGAATGATTCGTTCACAAATCGGATATTGCTTTTACTTTCACTGCTGTTGTTATAAATAAAAAGATGCAACTTGGGAGTAAGCTACACTAAAGTAGTAGTAAAGGCTATTGGCTGTTTAGATTGTTTAAAAAAAAATAATAATTTACATCCTATATTTGTTATCTGTTTGTTTACCTGATCAAAGCTTTTATTTAAAAGAGACACTTTAGTGACAGTGCACTTTATTCTTTGCACTCTTTCAGACTCCTTTATTTATTGATGTAGAAGTGTGTTTTGTTGCGTATGCAAGGAGAACGTGAAATTACAGTGTAGAAAAAAGTTTTAAAACAGTTTTGTTCAATTCAGTGCTGTTATAACTGTAATAAACAGGAATAATGTATATTTGTGTATATCGGGCATATAAACATGCGAAATCCGTATCGTATCAGTTATAAAAACTCAATATTGGTCGATCTCTACGTTTATTCCCTATTGTGACATATATCTGAGTGAAATGGCTTCTCAAACAAGAAAAAAAAAGTAGGGAAGGACTTGATTCTGTCCATGGGGAATTGACTGGATGGTTGTGGTTTTCTATTGGTGGATCTCATGTGAGTGACAGCTTGATCCCGCCCTCTCGCTATTAAAGATTATGAGGGCACATAACAAATACAGCAATTTACCATAAAACAAGAACTTCTTCCTTAGAACTTCATTTTCCACTGTACACTTTATTAAAGCGCATTATTCATTTATGCCCATGCCCCTACTCCCATTCCCATAGCATCCAAAGACATTTTTCCATTGAGACTTTAAGCACCATCATCACATTCCTCTGTCCCAACGTGTTTGTTTGACCCACTTGTCGCTACATGACTGTGTTTACTTTACACACTTGTTAGCGCTAAATATAGAGTTGGTGAATCTGTGGCTTGTAATTCCTGCCTCCCGTACACAAACGTCTCAACTTGTTAATAACACGTTTTAACATTGTTTTCATTTTTATTCTCTCACGCAGGTTACTAACTTAACCGTGGAGACCGGGTTTGTATACATGACTGCTTGTTTTGTTTTGGCCACAACTGAAGACATCCTTTTCGGTTTTAAATCACAAAAGCATGCTATATTTCGTTGGAGAAAGGTTGTGGAGGTGAATTTTTCTCCTCAGTCTTTTTTATTGCCTCATAAAGAGGTCTTAGCTTACCGCTATCACCTTTATCAAAGCCATTTTTTCTTTCCCCTCTTATGCGTTTTGGAAACTGTGAGCTGGAAAATGATGGTAGTGATGAAATGTATTCACGAGCTGATGGGTGTTAAATGGCCCAGACTAACATTAATCCGTTCTGTCAATAGAAGCCGTGGAGTTTAGTGGAAGTGCCTGACAGATATACATTTTTAAAGGGTCGTACTGAGATCGATGCAATTATTAAAGAGGGTGGTACTGTTGATGATATGATATTGATGTGATACTATTTAATGATAGCAAATGAGACCTTGCTGAAATGAATACATTTATTTCATAATATTTAATGTTACATAATATCATCCAAAAAATCTAATTAGTGTTTCTTGGAACAAACATTATATATATTTATATATATATATATTTAATGCATCACAGTATTAATTTCTTTAAAAAATATATATCTTACTGACCCAAAACTTTTGAAAGCTAGTAAAAAAAAAATATATATATATATATATATTTTTTTTTTACTAGCTTTCAAAAGTTTTGGGTCAGTAAGATATATATTTTTTAAAGAAATTAATACTGTGATGCATTAAATTGAGCATAGGTGACAGTAAAGACATTTATAATTTTACAAAAGATTTTTATTTAAAATAAATTCTGTTCTTTTAAACATTCAGGCCATCAAAGAGTCTTGGAAAAGAAAATATGCCAAATCATCACTTTAGAATGATTTCTGATTGATCATGTGACACTGAAGACTGAAAATTCAGCTTAGAATTTTTTACGAGTAAAATATCTCTGAAGTATATTCCCATTAATATTTATCTTTTTTTTTAGCACACCAAAGGGTGACTAGGAACATGAAATTGTCTAGCTATGTCTTCTTGTTTCACAGGAGTTTAAATATGACCCCATGTTTTTTGAATTGCTTGAAATATGATTGAAATCACTTTAAAAAGGAAAACACAGTGCAACATGTGCAGCACAAGTCTGTCATGTAGGCTACAGAAAATTATAATAAGAACATTATAATTGTGTGCCTTGGGACATCGATTTAATGGTGAGACTTTTGTTTTTGTAAGCAGGCTCTCAAAAATGATATACAAATTTGTATTTAGATTTATCAGCCAATATATCATTTATCGGCTTTCAAATATAAAGAATTATCGGTTATCAGTATCGGCCAAAATGTTCATATCGGTGACTCTCTATCAAAAATCTGTGCTGATATAATTCATAATAAAAACTCTGGCCACTAGTTATTCACCAGGTGCCCAAAAAATTACCATGATAACCATTTGTTTACACCAAAATATTGTAGTTACTACCATTATTGTCATTACAAGCATAATAATAATGTCTGTTCCACATCCTGTAGAGGCTGATTTCACTCCTTCAGTCATAGTGGATGAAATCAGGAGAATTTAGTAGTGTGTCATTTAGTTCTTATCCTCCTTTACTACTGAATCCAGATGACTCCTTCAGGCATGTTTACTTCATGCCATGTGAAAGTCAATATCGGTGTCTGAATAATGTCTGCAGCTTATACTGTGACGAAATCTGTGTTTATAAAGATGAAATGTGGAATGCATAGCCAGACCTGTCTTTCAAATGCATGGTATTTGTCTTGACTACAGTGGGAATTCTGTGCTGGAAGGCGGTGGTGTTTCATGCAACATTCATGCATTGTGACTGAATGTCTTTACTCATTCCTTTTGTGCCACTGTGTTGGGTTGGGATTCGGGAACCAGTTCTCATGGAGTCTGCATTGTATGTGGGGCACACACAAGGACCCCTAGTGCATGCACTGTGCAATCCCCTAGCGATCCCCTAAGAGTTACGGCAGAGGTGACAAGGCACCATATTTCTGATGTGCGCGTGTCTCGAACCTCCAGATCCATATGTCATTCCTCATCTCTGCGTCTAGATTTGGGTCAGTGGAACATCACATCACAGGGAGGTGATGGTTGGAGGAAAGGCGGATCATCTGTCAAGTCTCTAATGAACTGACTGATTGGTGCCTCATCTCTCATGCTGTTTGCATTCATCCTCCTCCTCTCTCTCTCTGTTCCAAAGCCTCGCTTGCCATCTTAACTGGAATGAGCCTTGTCATAGGTGACTTATTTGAAACACATCACATAGCCAGAAACTCATACAAATAGCAACTCTCACACAAAGCATACAAGACACTCGACTTCATGCCACTGCATGCTACTCGATTTCAGTAGCATGCAGTTTCAAGTTCCAGACTTGAAAATCGATCTAAAAATTCATTGTTTTTTTTACCTGAGAATGTGTAAACATTTTAAGACAAACATGCACTCTAAACAATACTGGGCTGTTTTAACCCAATTTTAGGTCAAATATGGACGAACCCGAACGTTGGGTGAAAATTTTAATTAAAAAAATTAACCCAACGGCTGGGTTTGTCCACGTTTGACCCAAAGTTGGGTTGAAACAATCCAGCATTTTTTAGAGTGTGAGGCCTGAGATGCGATGGTATGTGTAATATTTATAAAAGATTTCTATTCCAAATAAATGCTGTTGTTCTGAATGTTCTATTCATCAAATAATCCTGTTTTCAACATTGGTAATAATAATATATGTTTCTTGAGCATCAAATCATCATTGAATGATTTCTGAATATTCAGCTTTACATCACAGGAATAAATCACATTTTAAAATACATAACAGTTTTTTTAAATCGTAATTATATTTCAAAATATTGAAGCTTTTAGTGGATATTTATTAAATAAATAATGCCTTTTAGAATAGAATATAAAATCTATAAATTGTCTTTTCTTGTTTCAACGTGAAGTTTGTAAAGTTGTGACTCATCCCAGAGCTTGTTAGTTTGATTCATGGCTTAAGAATTTTTTTTTTTTTTTAATTAAAGATACCTATGAAGAAAATTATTGGGAAAAATACCTTTTTATAATCTCCCATTTCTGGATTTTTTTTTTCACTGTGTTCGTCGCAGCGTATTGCATTATGAGATTGTCTGTCTTCTCTGCAACTGATATATGTGACGATCCCTACCTTTTAGAGCTGTCACATCTGTTGCATTACAATGATGCCTTAAAATGCTAGCAGCACACTTCTAGCACAGCTCCTCTCTCTCTCTCTCTCTCTCTCTCTCTCTCTCTCTCTCTCTCTCTCTCTCTCTCTCTCTCTCTCTCTCTCTCTCTCTCTCTCTCTCTCTCTCTCTCTCTCGCTCGGTCTGTCTTGCCTATATTACTGTAGAGGACAGTAATCTTAGCCCCTCAGAGTAAGTCCACTGTTTATAATCCAGTATTCAGATCATATCCTCTTAAATAAAATGAAGCTGTCACACTCGGCTTGATTTGAACAGTAGACCAAGCATGCAAAATCATTTCTTTAGGGATACTTCTTTCGCTAACAGGATAGAAAGTGAGTGAGATAGCGAGAAAAGGATTCCTGATTTGTTTATATCCACGTGAATCCCTTTTGCTCTAATCTCCGGTTTACGGCTCATGGCTCAAGAGAGTTCGCTTTGCATTTGAAGGGAGCAGTTGAATCTCCCCTTCTTTGGTACTGTGAGTGTGTGAATGAAGTGTTGATGTCTTCACTAAATTTGTTTGTGACTGAATGAAGCATTGGCATGTCTAAGTCTCTGGACCAGTTGGAGGGAAACTCCAAGGTCATCCAAGTTTAATTAGGCGGAAGTTAGACGGTCTGTGATTCTCCTGTGGCTTTGCCAAATGAGCATAAAGTGGCTGTTCTTCTTAATGCTTTTAAGATATTTAAATCTCACAGAACTGCAAGTATTCATCAGCTTAGGACTTGCTTATCATTATGAAATAATTTGATTTAGGATCGCCATCCTTAAGCACGATCGTTGTGAAGCAACACTTCTCTCTTTCCCGTCTTGCATTCAGAGATCGACATTGAACGCTGTGTCCGGGAATCCATCAACCTTTTCTGCTGGTCTCCTAAAAGTGCCACTTACCGTCAGCATGCCCAGCCAAACAAAACTGCCAGTGACAACAACGGCTTCGGGAAAACACCTTCCTTTTACTCTTCGGAATATCAGGACCTGACCAAAACAGACCTGGTAAGTGTCCTGAATTGACCTTTGACCCCCAAGTGCCTCAGCTCCATAGTCAGTCTTCTCAGAAAGAAGGTTTGATAAATAGATGTTGAATTCATTTCAGAAGATTATTTACTGTAACCTAGAGCTGCACGATTAATCATTTAAGGTCGCGTTCTCGATTCAAACACCCATGCAATCTCATTCCTAATGACAACGATTGAAACAGCTTCAAAAACAGTCTTTTCAACCACACAGTATCAATATTTCTGTGTTACAAATAGTCATATTATCATAGAAGAACTGGGATAAAAGTGTATAATTCGGATATAAACACTGATGTTTACGGAAGCGCTAAAAATAGAGTTGTAGACTAGAGGCCAAAGTACAGTTCATAGTAATGTGAATAAGAATTAACGTTAAACAGGTAAATATTTTTTTATTTAGAAGTTCATGTAATGGTTAAAGATGTTAAATAATACTTAAAAGGTTAAAAGCATACTAAAATTCACGTGCTTGTAGGATTTGGTAAAAATAGTGTACTGCCTCTTTAAGAAAAGGCCATCTCCGGCTACATTACGTTGATTCTCATTAAGAGTGAATCAACTTTTGAAAGTAACATGGCGCTTCAAATAATGATTTTATCGATAGCATTGTTACGCCACCTGGTACTGTTAATTATTATTTTTTTGGCATTGAATTATTCGTTCAAAAAAAGCTGATTCATCCAGTAATGAAACAATGAAGTACTTATACTTGTACTTATACTTATGTGAGTCGTTGAATCATTCATTCAAACCATTTTTTTTAGATTCATTGAAACTTTTTAATAGACTGCACCAATTAACATTTGTCAGAACCTCTTATAAATTACATGTTATCGTGTTTAGTTGTCTGTTCAGAATCATGGGAGAATCGTGATCTCGGTTTGAATAAAAAAAATTGTGATTCTTAATTCACCCAGAATCATGCAGCTCTACTGTAACCAAACTGTTTTTCCTTCATTTTGGTGAACAAAGGTGGTTTATAGTGGTGAAAGGTCAACAACTAACTTAGAAACTCTCTTTCTCTGTTGTTTTACTGTCACAAGAGTAGTTGCTATTGAAGATAACAAAGGTAAAACTCCTAAACAACAGAGTGACCTTTATTACAGTAATCTCCTTCGACATCTTGCCTTTTGCTCTTTTGGACTTTTAAAAGAATACTTTGTGCCGAAAGGTAAAGTCAGAGAGTATGAAGGATGGAGCCAATTACTCACTGCTAATCAAATGATCCATGAAGGTTTGAAGTCAGAAGAGTGGTGAGTTTAGCCACTGATGATTTCAGCCGCCCACTATCTATTTCCTAATGAGATGCTTTAGCTCGCTAATAAACACTCCAGTGCCTGCCTAAAGCTGAGGTAAACTGGAAGATCAAAGCTACACTATGGATCTTTTTTTTTCAAAATGTAATGAGTCAGTACATCATCAGTCCTTCTTCCAAAACGTGTTTTTGTCTTACCCTGATTCACTATGGTAAGTGTTTTTGGGAGGAAAATTGCGAACATGCATCACTCGCTCGTGCTTGTCTCATCATATCCGTAAATGGAGAAAGGTTGCTCCGGCTACTTGGATGCGCGTTTGGTGTGTGAGTGGAAGAGGTTAGTTCTCACAACGAGTTTGAAAGGTTGAGATGGAACCGCTAAATCTCGAACCTCTGGGGAATCGTCCGTTTAAAAAAAAACGCAGAACAGAGGAGAGTCTGCTGGCAAAAAGAGAACACGACAGCTAGTAATAATATGTAAAAAAAAAAATAATAATAATAAAACAAGAATCAACATTGGCTTGGCTTTTCAGAGATGGGGAGAACTGAGGGATTTGAAATGTAAAAGCAGATGATGGCGTTTTTATTACTCAACAGGTGAGTAATAGGTAAGGTATTTTGTTGAACAGATAAATTGCAATATGTAGCTCTGACCGAGTTCATTGAGCATTATCTATTGTGAAGAGTCATATCTTTTTGGTTGTAGCGCTGTGCTGGAATTTATTTTCAAGGAAATACCATGTCTATTAATGGGTATAGATACAGTAACGCCTTCAACTAGTCAGCTTGTGATCCTTTCCATTTAAACTGGTTATATCTCTTAAGCCTAGTATGGGGTGTTTTATGAGTAGTAGGATAATCTCTTTGTTTGTTATGAGTTATGAGAAAGGACCATATTCACGCAGAGCCGAAACACAACGAAAACAATGTTCTTCTGCAAAATGCATGAAAAAAAGTTTTGTTTAGGGCCAAAAGTTACATAGTGTACCTTTAAAAAAATAACTTTTAGAGGTTTTATTTCAGATGTTATGCCCGTTCATAAGTAATCTGAAAAATACAAGTATAGAATATTTGTAAACTAATTACATAAGATATTCTGATGGCAATTTTCATTATTGTCTTGAGAAAGTTTGGATACTTAAATTTTGTTTCACCTAGAAAATCAACCCTTACTCTGAATTTCACCCAAAAATAATTATCATTCAGGTTTGGAACGATTTGAGTGTATGTGAGTAAATGATAACAGAATTTTAAGTTTCGTGTGAACTACATTTTGGACTTTGTTTGAATAGTTCATAGAAATGCATAATTCACCAATAAATCACATCCTCCAGGTGTTGTTGAACAGGTAGCAAAGTTGGAGTAAAGAATTACGATTTCAGTTCAGTTATCATTTCCATCATGTTAATGCAGAAATTTCAGCTATGTTTGTTCTGGCTTTCTGGAAACTCTCACATGTAGATAACAGGCATCAGTTGACCTCAGTTTCCTCTCGTGCCACCATTCATTTGTGAAAGCAAGTCTTAATGCATGCGAGACTTCAACCCTTACCCATAAATATCTCATTCTCTGCTCTCTTCCAACCTTTCTGATGACCTGACCTTCTGATTTTGCTCGTTACTCTTCCTGTCGTATTATGAAAATCTCCTGGTTGACATATACCAAAGAACAAAGGTACTACGAAGACTTTTCATATTCTTATCATACGCTAGTTTAAACGCATTCAGCTACTGTTTGTTGTTGAGAATCAATATGTATAGTATATAATAACAGTATTAATAATTAACCTTAATATGCAATACAGTGCTGGTCAGAATTATTTGAATTATTGAAGTAAAAGATTTGAAAGTGGGGGGGAAATCAAATTATGAAATAAATGTTTTTCTCCAAAACACGTTAGGAACAATTACTGCCCCCTTTTATTAAAGGTGGTATGTGATTTTCTTTTTTGACCATTTTTTCAAAATCACTTGAAATCCTAACTCACTTGCAGCCAGTTAGAAGAGAGTTCGAAGCACTGTAATGAAAATTAAGCAATTTAATTATCTGTGGAACGGGCAGGACTCGAAAAACTCCAGCCAATCATTTCCAAGACCACCTAGAATCATTGGACTGTAAGTGCGTAAATCAAACGGTAGTACCATACCCCCTCCCCCACCCCCCTCGCACGCGTGTCCCCTTCGTGCGCATCCTCAAAGCTTGTGACCCAGTCACAGTAAGTGCAAGTCGCCCCGGTACAGAGGGAGAGAGAGTAAGTGCATGATTGCGCGTCCATGTTCTTCGAATGGGTGGAGTCAGTGTCAACGTTGGAGGAAAGAAGGTAGGACCTTTTGAGTTGTGTATTTTCAAAATCTGCCAGCCGTTTTACAAATCCCATACCCTACCTTTAAATACTTTTTGCAACCTCCTTTTTCCAAGATAACAGCTCTGAGTCTTCTCCTGTAATGACGGATGAGTTTGGAGAACACCTGACAAGAGATCAGAGAATCTCTCCAGATCCTTCAGACTCCCAGATCCATGATGGGGCTTCTTCTCTTCAGTTCAGCACACTCATTTTCTATAGGGTTCAGGTCTGGGGACTGGGATGGCCATTGCAGATATTTTTTTAAAGTTTTTTAAAGTTTTATTTGCCATTTGTACCAGTACAGCTATACAGTTACATAGGAATTTTTGTAGCAGAGCTCGTTGAGTCAGCATAAACGTAAACATAGACAGCCAGCTGGCAGCTACACACAACACACTACACACAATAAATAGACGGTAAGAAATACAATCAAGACCTTAAAGAATACAATCAACGAAGGGCTAAGCTAATCAACGAAGGGCTAAGCTGTGTCAAGCAGACCCCCACACTTACAATTGTTACTTAAGATTATGATTCAATTTAAGATTGCTCCACGTGAAAAAATAAAATAAAATAACTAAAAAATATTGCACTGTCCCAAGATACTACATAATATAAATATTTAAAAATTTACTGTGATAAACATTTTCTATCTGACAGAGACCGCCACATGGACATTGCATAGAATTTCTGTAACACCTCTATATAAAAAGAGATAACACCTGTCATTTTACTAAAAATGAGGCAGACACAGTTCCTTCTGCCATGTCCTTCGCCATCAGTCTCACCGTGGCTGGAAAGAAACTGTTATAGAACCGCACCCTGTGTGAAATAATACTATCCGGTCTGCTATATCTCAAATTATATACTGAGTGTTTAGGTTTGAACATGGAATGTGCAGGGTGGTGTGTGTCCCTCAGAATGTTCTTAGCTCTCTTCCTGCAGCGTTGTGTGAATAGAGTGTCCATAGATCGAAGGTCCGATCCAATGATCTTCTCCGCTGTCTTTATTACCCTCTGGAGAGCTCTCCTTTCTGCCTGGGTGGTGCCTCCAAACCAGACAATGATGCCATTTGTCAGAATGCTTTCCACAAGTCCTCTATAGGCCTGGATGAGTGGGTTGCGGCTGAGTCCTGCCTTCCTTAGCAGCCTGATAAAATAAAGCCGCTGTTGGGCCTTCTTCACTGTGACAGCAGTGTTCAAGGTCCAACTCAAATTTGATGACACATGCAGGCCTAGGAACTTGTGACTCTCAACTTTTTCCACCTCGGTCCCCTTAATGATCAGTGGCTGTAGAATGGATTTCTTCCTAAAATCCATGATCAGTTCTTTTGTTTTATCTATATTTAAAATGAGATCATTGTCATCCCCATAAGCCAGAATATTGTCAATCAGCTCCCTGTAACCAGTCTCATCCCCACCTTTAATCAGCCCCAAGACAGTTGTGTCATCAGCATATTTAATGATAGCAGTGTTGTTCCGGTTAGTGCCACAGTCATGTGTGTAGAGAGAAGAGAGATATGCTTGGTTTTGGGCTCAGTGACCCACTTTTGTTTTGATTTTGATGTTTGTTTTTGGATCACTGTCCGGTTGGAAGATCCAAACATGGCCCATTATAAGATTTCTAGCGGAAGGCGTCAGGTTTTGATTTTTTATCTGTTGGTGTTTGATTGAATCCATGATGCCATGTATCTGAACAAGAAGTCCAGGACCTCTGGCAGAAAATTAGTCCCACAGCATTAAAGATACAGCAGAGTATTTAATTTTACTTTTTTATCCCTGTGTGCACCAAACCCATCTTAAGTGTTTGCTGCCAAAAAAGAGCTTTTTGGCAGCAAACACTTAAGAGTGTGCTGAACTGAAGAGAAGAAGCGCCATCATGGATCTGGGAATCTGCAGGATCTGGAGAGATTCTGTATGGAGGAATGGTCTCTGATCTCTTGTCAGGTGTTCTCCAAACTCATCAGGCATTATAGGAGAAGACTCAGAGCTGTTATCTTGGCAAAAGGAGGTTGCAAAAAGTATTTAATAAAAGGGGGCAAATAATTGTTCCGAACCTGTTTTGGAGAAAAACATTTATTTCATAATCTGATTTCCCCCCCACTTTCAATTCTTTTACTTCAATGAAAGGTTCGATTTTTGCAAATTTTTTTAATAAAATATCAAATGGATTAACAATGCAGATTTATTATTTACAGCCATCGTTGATCATATTTACCAAGGGGGCAAATAATTCTGACCAGCACTATATATAGTGTATTAATGTTATAAGGTTATCATTATTATTAGTGGTGCTAACTTTTTTCAGGATAATTGTAAATACTATACAGCATAAAAGTAGTATTAATAATATTTTAATGTAATAGTACTATTTAATCATTTAACCGTAATAATTAATATTATTAATACTATTAAAATGTATAAATACTATTAATAATTAACCTTAATATACAATACATGTAATGTAATATAAGGTTTTAATTTAAATACTATTATATTATATTATTATATATAATTTATGTATTTTTTTGCTATTTAGCTTCCTAAATTTCAGATTTTTCACGTTTTTCATATGTTCCTATAATGGAAAAAAAGTTAATCTTTAAGATAGATATGCATATTAAACATTGGGGCTTCACATACTTTAATTAATACTTAATTGGTGTTTCTGCAAAACCAGGATAAAAATGATCAAGTTACTTAACAAATATAATAATCCGGTCACTTCATTAGGAAGTGCTTGCTTGCACTAGAAGCATTGCCATATTTGTCTTTTACAGGATGTCGTGAAATCATTAAATTGCATTTCTTAGCACTGATGTGACTGATGGTGTGTCATGAGGATGTGAGATGTATTTCGAGTCACACTGAGAGCGTCTATCTAACCTCTTACCTCTTTGCGTCTGGCTCTCTGTTTGCGATTCATCAGCGGTTGGCCCAAGGCAGTGCCGAGCTTCACAAACCCTCGTCTGTTGACCTAATCTCTCTATTCTCTGACTGAACACAGCCTGATGTCTGGAAATGCACTGCTTCGGCGATATCTAGCTATATCTGTATCTGTGAAAGGCTGATAAAAGCTCATGGTCTCACATGCCTACGCACTCACACATACATTTACATTTAACCGTCAAATGCATTCTTACATAACCAATTAATAACAAGTGGCAATAACCAGCTAGAAAGCATCTCAAGTGTGATTTGGACTGGTAGACAAAAGGTTGTAGCTTTGAACCAAGAAGGTTTGAATAGATTCTGTTCTCAGTGGAAGTTATGAAATTAAACCTACTGCTACTTTAGTCTTTAGTGCATGTTTTGGGTCATATAAGGCCATTAGAGTTCCCAATCTTTAATTAATTTATATTTGGGCTAGTGTTAATGCATACTCTGCCATGCGTTTTCTCTGTGCAGTGTGACTGGTTTTCTCTCGGGTGGTAAATGGTGCGGTTAGATTGTCTGCTGTTGATTGTCATCTCCTGGTCATTAGAGCATGGTGTGTCTGCTCTCTCTCTCTCTCTCTCTCTCTCTCTCTCTCTCTCTCTCTCTCTCTCTCTCTCTCTCTCTCTTTTTGTCGGCCATCTGACAGGCGCCGTCACTAAAGCCTCACTCCAACAAGTCGGAACGTGCAGCCAAACCTTCTGTTAGCGAGCGAGTGTGTGTGTGTGTGTGTGTGTGTGTGCAATAGAGATGAGGATACCAGTGCCTTCAGCTGATTATGAGAAACATCATGTGTGCATGGCCGAATGTGTTTTTGTGCAACACTAAGTAGTTGTAGATGGTGTCGCTCTGAAATTGCTGTCATGATGAACAGTAATAACCACAACATGCCTTTTATTGTGATGGTGACTGACTGCAATAATGCATAATCAAACGGTCAAACCTGATATGGATGCATAAAACTATCTAGATTTGATTTGAAATGTGTTACGTAAAAAGGCAATACATTTCTGTGATTGCATTAGAGTTTTCATCTTTCATCATCTGGGAAATTCTAATTCAATCAAATATTTTGCTCTTTTCTACACTTAACATTTAATTTAAACATAAATGTGTCATAATTTGTGCGATTAGAATGTAATGTTGTCTGAACTGGACTGATATGTTTATGTAAGTGTAGAGAAATTGTAATTATAATGCATTGCATTATAAGACCTGTCTAGATTTACAGGAGAATGCTGGTGTTGTTTGAGGCTCATTTCTGAGATTTAGTCCTTAAACTTCTTCAAACAGTTCTAACAGTTGCTCATGAAAGTCTCAGCCATTAAACGCACAGTAATGTCAGTCCATTTTGTGAGGAATCCCCCTCATTTAGTCTGACTTTACTAGCTGCTTTTAAAGGCTGTTCATGGCTTGTTACATGAATAAGCTAGTTTACTCAATAACTCAATAACAAGGTTCTCAATCACATGCCACTCTAACACAAAGAGCCTAAGAACTGGGGGTAATCCTCTTAAAAACATTCCTTTTAAGCTGTGTACATGGCCTTTGTGTTCACCTGTTAATAATCGACTGTTGGAATGACAGTTCAAATGACTTCTCGGTAAACCGAGGTCATTGTTTCGGCCAAATATCTCAAAGTCAGTGGACCTGTATTTTATTTCATTAGTCTTTATGAGACAGTATTTACCTTATGGTTCCCGGCATCCGCTTGGGCTCGGATAAATTATGCAGATTGCATTGTTGTTGAGTTAGTCATGTGATTTTAATGCTGTCCTTTAGTATGTGGGTGTTTCACCATCATTTTGTTTCATGTGTTGAACATTAAGGAACCTGATATCTGTAATGATGTATCTTCCAACTCTGCAGAAGCAAATAAGTAACAAAACTAAACTGAATATATTAGCAATGAGCAAACTACATTTCCACTGTGATGTTATTCTACAGAAAAAAGTTTTTAGTAAGAAGTGAATATGCAAATAGTGTTGCGATGTACACTTGATCGGATCATTAGTAAATGAGGGAGACGCATTTACACCTGGTGTTTTAATCCGTCTCTTTTGTCCACTTTCAACCACTTCTGTCCTGATTTACATATAAACGAGCGTTTCTGCTCTGACAGCCGCAAGTCCAGCCGAACGCTGTGAGTGTGTGTTAGAAATCAGGAATGGTGAGAGAACATTGTGCTTGGTATGTTTTTCGTCTTCAAACCAATCTTGGGTCGTTAAATGTTTACGCATTCGTAATGATTACTCAGTGTGCTGAGAGTAGGAGGTATTTTGTGGCTGTTCGAACGCATTCGATCACATGAGTGTTTACACTACGAAAGCAATCTGGTCGAATGTGTTTTCGACTACCTCTGTAAGTGGTCGAAAGTGGACAAGCTCAAAATGTTTCAGACCCCGTTCACACCTGTATTTAGCGTCGTCCACTTGTGATCCAATCGACCAAAACGTATCTTAATACCAGGTGTAAACAGAGCCTTAAAGACCGTTTTCCCTCACCATGGTTGCCTTTAACTTTTTCACTAATTATACGGCACTATTTTTTTGTAAAACTGATTTATTATGCAAAGTACCATTCAAATACACTCGCCTAAAGGATTATTAGGAACACCTGTTCAATTTCTCATTAATGCAATTATCTAATCAACCAATCACATGCCAGTTGCTTCAATGCATTTAGGGGTGTGGTCCTGGTCAAGACAATCTCCTGAACTCCAAACTGAATGTCAGAATGGGAAAGAAAGGTGATTTAAGCAATTTTGAGCGTGGCATGGTTGTTGGTGCCAGACGGGCCGGTCTGAGTATTTCACAATCTGCTCAGTTACTGGGTTTTTCACGCACAACCATTTCTAGGGTTTACAAAGAATGGTGTGAAAAGGGAAAAACATCCCGTATGCGGCAGTCCTGTGGGCGAAAATGCCTTGTTGATGCTAGAGGTCAGAGGAGAATGGGCCGACTGATTCAAGCTCATAGAAGAGCAACTTTGACTGAAATAACCACTCATTACAACCGAGGTATGCAGCAAAGCATTTGTGAAGCCACAACACGCACAACCTTGAGGCGGATGGGCTACAACAGTAGAAGACACCACCGGGTACCACTCATCTCCACTACAAATAGGAAAAAGAGGCTACAATTTGCAAGAGCTCACCAAAATTGGACAGTTGAAGACTGGAAAAATGTTGCCTGGTCTGATGAGTCTCGATTTCTGTTGAGACATTCAGATGGTAGAGTCAGAATTTGGCGTAAACAGAATGAGAACATGGATCCATCATGCCTTGTTACCACTGTGCAGGCTGGTGGTGGTGGTGTAATGGTGTGGGGGATGTTTTCTTGGCACACTTTAGGCCCCTTAGTGCCAATTGGGCATCGTTTAAATGCCACGGCCAACCTGATCATTGTTTCTGACCATGTCCGTCCATTATGGCCACCATGTACCCATCCTCTGATGGCTACTTCCAGCAGGATAATGCACCATGTCACAAAGCTCGAATCATTTCAAATTGGTTTCTTGAACATGACAATGAGTTCACTGTACTAAAATGGCCCCCACAGTCACCAGATCTCAACCCAATAGAGCATCTTTGGGATGTGGTGGAACGGGAGCTTCGTGCCCTGGATGTGCACCCCACAAATCTCCATCAACTGCAAGATGCTATCCTATCAATATGGGCCAACATTTCTAAAGAATGCTTTCAGCACCTTGTTGAATCAATGCCACGTAGAATTAAGGGAGTTCTGAAGGCGAAAGGGGATCAAACACAGTATTAGTATGGTGTTCCTAATAATCCTTTAGGTGAGTGTATATTTTAACTGAATTTAAAATTTAATTTTCTAATATTGGGTAGAAAAAAAACTAGCTGTTAATTAACTACATACTAATATTTAAAATAATAAATATACATGCAATGACTATACAAAACTAATAATTCTGTTTTATAATATTATGCTTTCTATCACACACAGTACAGTATATGGGTCTGAATACTGTACATGAAAATATATAGCTTCCTTTATATTTTAGGAATGGGGTCCCTCACAAGATAATCGTATTTTAACAGAAATGCAATGGCCGTGCATGTGAGCTGATTGTTTTGCGTGCAACAAAATACCTGTTTTTCTTTTTTTAGTAGTGTATTCCAACAGCTTTGATTCGATGGACTGGTGCCACTTACTGTATGTGGCCTCGCCGCTGCCATGCTGAGCTCTGATTGGGCAGGAGGGGAGAGCGAGCAGACCATGGTCTCATTTCTTAAGTCTTGGATCTGTCTTTTTATTTTGATTCCAGACTTTGTTTTGAGACTCTCTGATGTGCGGCAGCATATCACCTGCTCCAGTGCAGCCAGATGCTGGATGGTTAAATGCTTCTCACGCACCACAGGGCATAGTCACACCACTGAATTTATGCCAGATCTCCATCCTTTATCGTTTTTGATAAAAGATAGCATACATTTTTTGACAGCACCTGTCATGTAGATGTTAAGCCTTTCAAACACACGCTTGTTTTCAGATTTGCACTGGTAATCCTTTTCAGACCGTAAATACCCAGAGGAATGTTTGCATGGATTTGATTTATTTCTGCATTTTTAAAGCCAGCTCCTTTCAGCTTTGAGATGAAACGTTTAGCATTTTGACTTGGTGATCAGACCAGCTCTGTGGCTCTCGATTCTCTTGGCCGTCTGTGAACCCACAGAGCATCCAAACAGGCAAGTGTATGGCCTATTGAAATGTCACCAGTGATAATAAAAGGTCAAGACTCTTGCCTGCATTTAGAGTTTCTGAAGCCAGAGCACAAGAGCCTCCTTTAGGCAATGATGAGAATGCCACGAGCCCTGCGGATCTAATGGACTTTAATACCAGAACCCATTGGACATCAGCCGCCCTCCATTCCTCAAGCTTACCTCCATTGCTAAGGTGACCTCATAGGTAATTGGCTGCACTCTGTGGGAGACTGGTTCTCCGTGACTGATTGGACTGATTTCATGGGCTACTGAACATTGACATTTACGAGATATCCCCCCGCCTCGCTGCCCTTCCTGTGCTGTTGCCCTTTGTTTCAGAGTCCTGCACTTAGAAGTGTGGAATTCAGCTATAATGCGGATTGTTATTAGGGCTGCGCCGTATGACCGTATATGCCATGCACCTGCTGGTGTTTCAAAATCAATTTGAAAATGTATTTTATACTCACACTAAATGTTTGGAATAATAAAATGTAGTTCACGTTTTTGAAAGAAGTCTCTTGTGCTCAGCAAGATTGCATTTATTTGAGCATAAATACAGTAAAAAAAACGTAATATTGTGAAATGTACAATTAAAAATGAACTCTTTTCTAGTTGATTAATATTTTAAAATATAATTTATTCCTGCGATGGAATCAGAATATTAGAGTTGTTTCTGAAGGATCATCGATCATCATCAAGGTGACACTGAAGACTAGAGTAAGAATGGCTGCTGGAAATGAAGCTTTGCCATCACAGGAATAAATTACATTTTAAAATATATTCAAATATTTGTTTCTCTGATCTAATACAGCTTTGATTCTCACGTGCACTTTCGTGTACACTTTGGGGGATTTCGTCTCAATGCATTTTTGGTTCCCCAAAAAAACTTTCAGTGAACAGTTCTTAGAAGAACCAATTTTATTAGCGTGAAGAACATTGTTTAAAATCTAAAGAACCTTGGAAATGGAAATGGAAAGGAAATGTTGTTGGATGTTGAAGGTTCATCGTGGAACCATAGATCCCAATAAAGAACATTATATTTTTGAGAGTGTTAATTTACCTCATTTTACCTTTTTTTTTTGCAATTGCCAGATGCTTTTCTCTTAAGAAAAGTACATTTCATTCAATGTACACAATACAGTTGAGCTACAGGAATGCAGATGTTTGAATATATTTCTATCTTTCAAATGGAAAACAGGATAAAAATACTGCTAAGGAAAATGAAAAAAATAAATAAATAAATCATTATTGTTATATTAGATTGGTCATACTGCCCACCCCCTTTTGTAAGCCACCCACTCTCTGCTGGTACTGTAGATGATTTGCTTGATGATTTGGGCAAAGTGTTAAGGTGGAGGGAAGATATGCAGGAACAGTGAATGTTATCCACTCCTATTATGCCTATTAAATTGGTCCTTCCCGATAAAGATGTAATGTGCCCGAACCTAAAGTGCCAATTAGAGCTATGATATTGCTGTATTGCTATGCTTTTTAGTCGAGTGGGAGAAATTATATTTCTGCGAAAATGAATAGTCTCCTTTTGAGTTCAACTGGTCCATTTGCTGCTCTGTTAATGATCGGGATGTGGCACAGATGGAGAGATTTCCAGACAGGTGTGCTCCTTGCATGTGGAGACTGGATAGAGCTAATTGCCTCAAACGGGCTGGGAAAAACAGAGTTTGATAATGGATCGAAGGTAGCGGGGGACCAGGGCATTGGCTGCAATGGTAGGCCAGAAAAAGTGCGTCTTGATTTAGATTCAGGCAATTTTGGGCACCCTGTGTAGACTTAAGCAAAGATGCAACTTGTGAGGCCAACAGCTTGTGGCAGAATTTCTAACAGTTAACTGTGAATTAAGCAGCAGTATTTTGGATACCCTTGAAGGGTCGTGTTGCACATACAGGTAGGCTGGTGAGATGTCGCATGAATAAAAAGCAGACTTTTAACTTCAAGGTAAAACCAACCTATTTGGGCAGGAAAAGACCGTCTGACTTACATCTAAACACAGTTTGCTTTGTTTTTACTTGTGGTTTAGAGTCAAGAGCAATAATCTCAGCCTCTACAATCTGAAAAAAAAAGGTTGATTAGGAAGTTGAGACCAAGAAAAAACTTTTTTTCTGGAGTTATGTGCCATAATGCTGCAAACCTGTGTGATTGCTTTGATGTGTTCACTGAATGTGAGCTGGTCATCTCACCTCAGGGTAACAACTGTTTTTTTTTAACCAAGATGGAGAGAAACTGAGGTAGAAGCCATCTTCGGCAGCTCAGTCTTGACAGGTTGAGCTTGAGGTGTTGATTATTCATTCAGGTTGAGATGTCCGAGGGATATGAGATCACATAGGTGAAAACAGATAGAGGCATTAAAAGTAGCCGAGACTTCTGTCGACATGGCAGTGAGAAAAAAAAAAGCCATGCGTTTTATAAAATGGAGAATAGTATCGGGCTGAGTACAGATCCTTGAGGGATACCAGTATCATCAGGGTGCAGGATGCAGGAATTGAACATATGCATGTGTTTTCTTTGAATGTACTCGATGACTCTTCACTGTTTTTCCTGCTCAACACTTACACAGGATAACATTTCAACCCACACATCATTTTCTCTCACACATTTTTTTTTTAATACCACTCACTGCTGCAAAAAGTCTGTTGTTTTACCACTCATTTCTTTGCACCCTCAGAGCCGCGAGCCACTAAAGCTGAGCGAGCTGAAAGCAGAAGTGTCTCCGCGTATCTCTGTGGAAGACCTCATTGACCTGTGTGAGCTGAGTGGACCGGCTTGCTTTAAAACTCCTGCCAAGAGGGCCAGGACTGGGAAACCCAAGATCCTGGCAGTGGACATCCGAAGCCTTGAAGAGTATCCTTTTAGTCTTTATTTTGACTGCAAAAACTCTTTTTTAAGAAAATTATTTAAAAATACAGTAAAAACAGTAAAACAATTTAAATTACATTTTAAAAACTATTAAAATATATAAAATTGTTCATTTATTCCTGTGATGGTAAAACTGAATTTTCAGCATCATTACTCCAGTTTTCAGTGTCACGTGACATTTATTTTTATTATCAATGTTGAAAACAGATATGCTGCTTAATGTTTTTGTGGAAAGCATGTTACATATTTTCAGGATTCTTTGAATAATAGAAAGTTCAATAGAACAGCCTTTATTTGAAATTCAAATCCTTTTTTCCTAATTTCTTACCGATCAATTTAGTACGGAAGAGGATTAGGGCCAAGCAATAATAAAGAAATAAAACCATCTCGAGATTAAAGTCATTATAATGCGAGATTAAACTCGTTAAATTTTGAGAAAAAAGTTCGTAATACAATTTTGAGAATAAACTCATTATATATCGAGAATAAAGTCGTTGTGTTTCGAGAAAAAAAGTCGAAATACATTCTTGAGAATAAACTCTTTTTATTTCGTTGTGTTTCGAGAAAAAACTCCTTAAATTTCGAGAGAAAAAGTCGAAATACATTCTTGAGAATAAACTCTTTTTTTATTTCTTTGTGTTTCGAGAAAAAACTCTTTAAATTTCGAGAATAAAGTTGTTGTGTTTCGAGAAAAAACTCCTTAAATTTCGAGAAAAAAAGTCGAAATACATTCTTGAGAATAAACTTTTTTTATTTCGTTGTGTTTCGAGAAAAAAACTCTTTAAATTTCGAGAATAAAGTCGTTGTGTTTCGAGAAACTGTCTCCATGGTTACTTTGGAAAAACCTTTGCATTGCTGCCGCACTACCATTTTCTGTCCCCATGTCCGCGCGGAGCTCTCGGGACACCCTCCTATGCCAGTAACGTAACTGTTTTTATGAAGTAGTTAACTGGCTATTACTTTAGGATCGTTATTGGTTGTGTACGCCTCCATCCACAGAATGTAACGACTTTAACCATCTATACAGCCATTAATGGCAATGCCGTACATATGGTTTTAATTTATCATAGCTGTCCATATGCCAGAGTGCAGCAGTTGTTCAAGTGACGGCTCAAACGTCTTTTATCAGTATAGTTCTGCACGGGCAAATTCAGTGACACTTTTAATGCAATACATAACTGCTAAAGTTGATAGTATTTCTTTGTTACTGAAATAAAGTCTAAAATATAGCTTGACTAAGTGATCCAACTCTGCCATGTCCTCTATCAGTAACACTGATCGAATGTGTTATTCTCTACATTTCATTTAGACTTTTTTTCTCGAAACACGACTTTATTCTCGAAATTTAATGAGTTTATTCTCCCGATTATTTCTAATTTTTTCTCGATATTTAACGAGTTTTTTTCTCTCAAAACACAACGACTTTATTCTCGAAATTTAACGAGTTTATTCTCAAGATTGTATTTCGAGTTTTTTTCTCTCAAAATTTAACGAGTTTTTTCTCGAAACACAACTACTTTATTCTCGTTATTTAATGAGTTTATTCTCAAGATTGTATTTCGACTTTTTACTCGAAATTTAACGAGTTTAGTTTCGCATTATAATGACTTTAATCTCGAGATGGTTTAATTTTTTTTATTATTGCTTGGCCCTAATCCTCTTCCGTAATTTAGTGTGTCCTTGCTAAATAAAAGTATTTCTTTCTTTCAGTAAAATCTTGAAAATCTTTCCCCAAAGATTTTATTGGTAGTATAAGTATAAATGTCTCTTTATTTGTTAGATATTAATAGTATTTTAGATATAGATAGTATTTCTGTCTAGTTTTCCTTTTTAGAGCAGGATTTTTTGCCGTCTATGTATATGGCCCCTGAGTTAGTTAAGGTGATAACTTACAATATTCCAAATGTTTCAAACAATGTTTAAATCGCGAGAAAATTGAGATTTTAACCAAGGAAACGGGGCGTGTGAGCAGGGGTGAGCTGGGAGTCGCCAGTCAATCGCGTCATATCCGCGTTACCCTCGGTTTCCGCTCGTACTGCGTGGAGTCCTGGACAAATGCGGAAGTTGTTTTCAGTTCCCGTCTGATGCCCTGTCCCAAATGGAACCCTAAGCACTCGCGGTCTTCATCTGAGTCCGCACTTTCGCGACGTAACGCCGCTTTGAATGTCGGGAAGAAGTCTGCTGTGGAGTCCGCATCAGCGCGGGCTCGGCAAAAGTGCGCATCAAGGGCGCAAATCGACCGCAGAGGGGGCGCTCGCGAGCACCCTTCTGAGATCTAAAAATGACAAATGGGACACACTACGGTCTCACGGACTTAACGGACACGCGCACGCGGCAGCCATTGTAAGTCCACAAGACCGAAAGTGCATATGAAGTGTGCCATTTGGGACAGGGCCTGACTGATTTATCCACGGTGGACTTGAAAACAACAGTTCCCATCATTCCACGCTCCTTCACGTCGTCATCAAGCAAAGCCGTTGTTGTTGTTTTGAATGTAGCGCCCTCTAGCGGCATAAAATCTTAGGTATTGTACCTTTAAGTAGATAATGTAAAAATCCGATTAATTGAAGCCAAAAAGTCAGAGCCTAAAGACAGGTTGTTGTCTGTTGCTAGTAGTGAAGGCCCTGTGGAATGTGTGGGAGAGCATTACTGTGGTTAATTTGTTTTAAGAGGTTTGTCACCGTTTCCATTAGTGCAGCTGTAAGTATACACGATAGCGTACACAAGCAGGTTAAGAGCAATCATAATACATATAGGCTTTCAGGGAAAACTCAATGTGAAAGCTGCAGCGCAGGTGATGTAGTTCTCTCATTTTGTATTCTGTACCTTTTATGGCCATATCAATATTTGATATGAATGTTAGACAAAGCCCTTTCTGTTTTAAGGCCCGTTTAAAATCTGCATGAACGTTTTCTCATCCTCTTGAGAAATGGAGAAAGGTCTTGTTAAATGTTTCCGAGAAGTTCCACTCGTTTTTATTGAAAGATGTAGCACAAATATCACTGATTGTAACTTTATCTATGGAGGAAGGCAGCTAAGAAGAGTTATTATTCAATTACACTCTGCCCTCTCTCTCTTTTCCCATCTCATCCTTCCCTCCGCTCACCTGCTCCGCTTCTCTTTGAGACACTGCTCTTGCGTGCACTCGTCTTGCTCATGTTTAATCAATGTCCCAAGGGACTTTATTCTGCTCATATTTTTCATCTTGTCCTGCGCACTTTGTTCCCTGTCTCTTTTCTTTCGAAGTGCTGCAGTGGGTTTTGGATGGAGTTGGACGGTTTCCACAGAGCCCATAGATCTGTGTTGGGTTTGTTCTGTAAATCCTGTGAACTTCACCTGACACAATTACAAACGACCAGCTCAAGAGCTTACAGGAGATTGCGTGCTGCTTAGATGTCTTACCACAACACATGTATACCAAAGTACCCCTGGGTATTCACCGTAATGCTGACATTAGAGCTGAACTTTATAATGGTCTTCACATGTTTAATCTGACACAGTTCAATCACTCTCAAAGCCACTGGGCGTTAACCAATAATCAAACTTCTTGATCTAAATCAAAGCCTGCAAAAATCTTATTTCGATAGTCTACTTTAGACATTTTACTGACTATAAGTAACTCTGCAAGTACATGTTAACCCAAACCCTAACCCTACCAGGCTACTGATACTCTAGTGAGAGTTAGTTGACATGTAGTTGCAAAGTTACTTATAGTTAATGTCTAAAGTGGACTATCAAAATAAAGTGTCCTAATCCTAATGATTAAAAATAATAAAATGAATGATAAAAATAGTTTGTTTTCAGAAAGTATACAGTATCTTGAATTAAGCTTATTTTTCTTAGTTTTATCATTGGCAAATAGGAACATGGTTTCCTTGTTTTAAGCATCAATCTAAGATTGTTTGTGAGGTTTTGTACGTAAATTTGTTATTTTTTTTAACAAAAAAAGCAATAGGGTTAGAAAAATAAACATACTTCAAGATAAATTCTTATTCTCTTCCATCATTTTGATTCTCAAGTAGATTTATCTTGGTTTAAGGATGCTTAAATATTTGTTTTCTTAAAACAAGACAAAATACTGATGAAGAAACTTATATTTTTAAGTCTGAAAACGGATGCACTTTATTTTAAGGTGTCTTTGTTACACTGTAATTATATATTTAAGTACTGAGTAAAATTAAGTAACTATATGTACTTACTATAGGGTTAGGGAGGGTTTGGATTAGTTGCATGTAATTATGCATAATTTATAGTTATTACTATAGTAACTACATGTAACATATGTAACAATGACTCTGTAAAATAAAGTGTTACCTTGAAAACTTTTATGATATTTACATTTGGTAAGCATTCTTTGGAAGCTTGTTTCCGCCACTGAATTAAAAAAATAATAATAATTGCGACTTTTTATCTCACAATTGCGAGATATAAAGCCGCAATTCTGAGAAATAAAGTCGCAATTCTGAGAAATAAAGTCGCAATTGCGAGAAAAAAAGACAGAATTGAGACTTTTTATCTCACAATTCTGACTTTTTTTCCTCACAATTGCAAGTTTACATCTCGCAATTCTGACTTTAACACATAATTGCGAGTTTATATCTCGAAATTCTGACATCTTTTCTCAGAATTGTGAGATATAAACTCGCAATTGCGAGTTATCAGGCCAATTCTAAGGAAAAATAAAAGACTAACTTTTTTTCCTCTCAGAATAGTTTATATCTCACAATTCTGACTTTATAACACGCAATTGCGACTTTATATCAATCAATTCTGACTTTATATCAATCAATTCTGACTTTATATCTCGCAATTCTGACTTATATCACGCAATTCTGACTTTATATCTCGCAATTCTGACTTATATCACGCAATTCTGACTTTATATCTCGCAATTCTGACTTATATCACGCAATTCTGACTTTATATCTCGCAATTCTGACTTATATCACGCAATTCTGACTTTATCTCGCAATTCTGACTTATATCACGCAATTCTGACTTTATATCTCGCAATTCTGACTTATATCACGCAATTTTGACTTTATATCTCACAATTCTGACTTATATCACACAATTCTGACTATATCTCGCAATTCTGACTTATATCACGCAATTCTGACTATATCTCGCAATTCTGACTTATATCACGCAATTCTGACTTTATATCTCGCAATTCTGACTTATATCACGCAATTCTGACTTTATATCTCGCAATTCTGACTTATATCACGCAATTCTGACTATATCTCGCAATTCTGACTTATATCACGCAATTCTGACTTATATCACGCAATTCTGACTTTATATCTCGCAATTCTGACTTATATCACGCAATTCTGACTTATATCACGCAATTCTGACTATATCTCGCAATTCTGACTTATATCACGCAATTCTGACTTTATATCTTGCAATTCTGACTTTATATCTCGCAATTCTGAGAAATAAAGTCAGCATTGCGAGATGTAAACTCGCAATTGTGAGAAAAAAAGTCCGAATTGTGAGATAAAAAGTCGCAATTACCTTTTTTATTTTTCATTCTGTGGCGGAAACAAGCTTCCATAATATTCCCAGTTGCACCATTTTCATGGTTTCCTCAAAAATATTAAGCAGCACAACTGTTTTCAACATTAGCCGCTTTTCCACCATTCTCGTTGCTTAACCTTTCCGTTCCGTGCCGATCCGGCCTAGCTGGTACGGATATGGCCTCATTTTCCACTGTGAGGCTGATAACGGACGCTCTTTGGAATGTAATACAAACGTGTCAGTCGTTTGCTTGCTAACACAACAGTTTACAGACTGTATGAGATGGGTTTTTGTTTATTGACTCTTATGGACAGTTACAGAGAAACTGATAGACGGGCAACAGACAAGTGACCAAGACTGGCGACGTCACTTCAGTTCATCATATCAGAATGATTTCTGAAGGATCATATGACACTGAAGACTTGGAGTAATGATGCTGAAAAAATCAGCTTTGCATCACAGGAATAAATAACATTTTAAACAAATAAAAAAATAGAAAACAGTTATTTTATGTTATAATGGTTTTTCGCAATATTACCGTTTGTACTGTATTTTTGATCAAATGAATGCAGCCGTATGACCCTTTGACCGCCCGTGTGCAGCTTCAGTCGCGGTCACATCCCAGGCAGCATTAACATTCCCTACACCTCCGCGTTTGGGCCGGAGGGAGAACTGCTCCAGTGTCCCGCCACCAGCACCCTGGCCGGATACAGATTCCGTGTCATCGTGATCCTCAGCAACATCATGAAGAATGCTACCACGGTAAGGTTATTTCATCCGTCTGTTGATGTTTTTTAGGAAACGCATGCACTGTTAAATGCATTCACTGCAAGTCGCTTTATACTAGCCTACTGCGATATGCATAAAAATGAATAATAATCACAATCACACGTTTACTTCCTTTTCTCCTGTAGTTTGCTGCTCACCTGGTGAAAGTAAATTTCCCTCGGGTTTGTGTCTTGGATGGTGGCATGAACAAGATGAAGTCCACAGGCCTGTTAACGGTCCCATCTCCGCAGATATAACAGTGTGTGCTTTGATAAAGGGAAACTGTTTGAATGTCATTTAGATGGTGCAAGACGACGTGAATACATTTCTCAGATAAAACATTTTTCTTCGAAACCACGTCAAGAGGTCCTGAAAGGCATTATGCATGTCCGCACTGAAAAGTTTGAACTTGAAAAATGCACACAGCTGTTTGAACTTCTGGGACCAAACCAATCAACACAAATAAAGTTGTTGTTTTTTACTACAGCTGTTGTCATAAAAGCCTTATTTGTAGGTTTCATTTCTCAAAAGTCACTAAATTCAAAAATTCCTGTTTTAGTATTTATTAAACTGTTTACTTGATTCTTAAAAGGGTCATGAACTGCATTTAAAAATATATATTTTATGTTTCCTGAGGTGCACTTATTATATTAGCATGATTTTTACACCAAAAAATTTCATAATTTAGAAATAAAAGGCCATTTTCTACCCTGATTTTAGCCTCTGGTGTGAAGGGGCGTGTCTGCTGTGAGACTTCAGTGTAAACGCCCACTGCTGTGATTGGCTAACATCTTTGCATATGAAATAAGTATTACATGTGGAACTCTTTCGAAATCTTTTACTGTTACAGCTGTCGAGATTAACTAATCGTGAAAAGTGTTGATTATAGCATTATATTTAGACTCAGAAGTAGGTGTTGTTTTGATTCTGCAGAGGCTGTCTTTTGTCGCACTATTGCGTCATAATGTGACAAAATTCCAAACTAGTCGTTTTCTGAGCTTGAATTCAATAAAAGCTGTTTTTGGACTAACGAGGACGTTTCGAGTTCTGACTATTGGGCCCCATTTACACTGCATGGTTCAAGTGACCCAAATCCGATTTTTTCCTCTCATGTGGCACAGATCGGATATGACCCATGAACGTGTAAGCAGGAAAAAAACGCATGGATTCCGATTTTCTCAAATCGGATTCAGGCCTCACTCATATGTGGTAATAAATTGGATATGAATCGGATACGTGCATTTGCGTGTGCCATGTAAGCAGACAAATCTTTCTGAAATGGCCACACATTTCACGCGTGGCCTCGGCCGTCTAATATTACACCCTTTCACTGAAAGGACACGGGTTATATTTGACATTGCAGTCCTAAATTAGTGCTGATAGTTGTAGTATCACTGCTAATTTACAGCTCATTTGTTATAATGGCGAACATATCGGATGCGTGTCTAACTTTACCTCTGAGTGCAGGTGAGGACACTTTCGAGCTATTCTCGGTGAATCTGGAGCTGGAATCCGTGGAGAAACAGATCCGTGGTCTGCTGGAAAAGCAAGCCGAGCTGTTGGATCGGCGATCAGCACTTGAAGCAGCACGCGCCGATGCTCACAAGTTAGTGGTTAGTAACTCTTTAACTCCGAGTTCGTCTACTCCGTGTGTTTCTCTGTCCAGAAGGACGCGATCATCTCGGGCTTCATTTACTCCGGCACCGACACAACACAATGGACCATGGATCACGCAGCGGAAGACGCGAGCCAGGACCAGAGCTACTCCTCCGCCCCTCCCGGTCTTCGAGATCTCCACTCGGAACCGTTTCTCCCCTCTTCGCGAGTCGAAACGCGACGACGCCGTGATCATCGGCACGTCCATGGTCCGCCATGTCCGTGCTACCTCAGGTAAAGGTAAGGTGCGCTCTCACTGCTTTCCTGGTGCTCGTGTTCTTGATATCGCTGCACAGGTTCCCGAAATCCTGACCGGGGACGAGCGCGTCGGAGCTGTGGTGCTGCATGCGGGAGGGAGCGACATCAGGCTGCGGCAGACGGAGGTTCTGAAGAGGGACTACATGAGCCTGATCGAGACAGTACGCAACACAGCGCCTGAGGCAACGATCATCGTGTCTGGACCGCTTCCCACGTACCGACAAGGACAGGAAAGGTTCAGTAGACTATTTGCACTACATGAATGGTTAATGTCACTGTGTAATGAACAGAAACTGCTCTTTGTAAATAATTGGAATCTGTTTTGGGAGAGACCCAGGCTGTACCGTGCTGATGGCCTTCACCCCAGCAAAATCGGAGCGGCTGTTCTGTCGGATAATATCTCCAAGACGTTACGCACCAGATGACTAATAAGTCAAAATCCAAATCACAGTCTTTGCTGTCCAAACTTAATTGATATACGTAGTGAAGAACATTATATAGAAACTGTGTCTATTCCTCGTTTAGTGAAGCCAAACAATAAATCTAGTGCAGGATCTAGCAAAAATCTTATTGTAATTAAACCAGAAAATCTAAATATCAGTGAACAAAAAGAATTTCTAAAGCTAGGTCTTCTAAACATTAGATCGCTCACACCTAAAGCGGTTATTGTAAATGAAATGGTCACAGATAATAATTTCGATATACTTTGCCTTACTGAAACCTGGCTTAAACCAAATGAGTATTTCGGTCTAAATGAGTCTACTCCGCCAAGATACTGTTATAAGCATGAGCCCCGTCTGACTGGTCGTGGCGGCGGTGTTGCAACAATCTATAAAGATATTCTTAATGTTTCTCAGAAAACAGGTCACAGATTTAATTCGTTTGAAGTACTTATGCTAAATGTTACGCTCTTAGATGTAAGAAAGAAATCCATATTATCTCTAGCCTTGGCTACTGTATATAGACCTCCAGGGCCATATGCTGAATTTCTAAAAGAGTTTGCAGACTTTCTCTCGGATCTATTGGTCAATGTCGATAAAGCAATAATTGTTGGAGATTTTAACATACACGTAGACAATAAAAATGATGCGTTAGGGGCTGCGTTTACAGATTTATTAAACTCCTTTGGGGTCAAGCAAAACGTCTGTGGTCCCACTCATCGTCTAAATCATACACTAGATTTAATTATATCATATGGAACCAATCCAACTGATATAGATATTATACCGCAAAGTGATGATGTCACTGATCATTACATGGTAACGTGCATAATACGTACTGCTGAAATATGTCATGTTGCGCCACGTTATAGACCAGGCAGAACAATCCTTCCAACCACTATAGATAGATTCTCAAATAGCTTACCTGATCTATCTCAGCTGTTCAGTGAACCCAAACAAACAGATGAACTAGAGGAAATGACTAGCAGTTTGAGCACCATTTTCACTAGTACATTAGATATTGTTGCACCAATTAGATTAAAAAAGGCTAAAGAGAAAACTAAAGCACCCTGGTACAACAGTGTTACGCATGATATCAAGAGAGAAACTCGTAACCTAGAGCGTAAATGGAAACAAACTAATTTAGAGGTCTTTAGAATCGCGTGGAAAGACAGTATGTCACGGTATAAAAAGGCTCTAAAAACAGCCAGGGCTGAGCACCTCCGCAAACTAATAGAAAATAACCAAAATAATCCAAGGTTCTTATTTAACACCGTGGCTAGACTAACAAATAAACAGACATCACCAGAGCAAAATATACCGTTACAGTTTAGTAGTAATGATTTTATGAATTATTTCAATGAGAAAATAGAAAGCATTCGAAACACAATTATAAATGTACAATCCTCTATGGTCTCTTATGCTTCAACCTCAATTATGGCCCCTCTAGAACAACTACACCGCTTTACAACGATAGGACAGGAAGAGCTAAATAAACTTATTATTGCATCTAAACCAACAACATGCTCATTAGATCCAATACCCACTAAACTACTGAAAGAAGTGTTACCTGTAGTGGAAGAGCCTCTTCTCAATATTATTAACTCGTCTTTATTCTTAGGTCATGTTCCAAGAATATTCAAGTTGGCAGTAATAAAACCTCTCATTAAGAAACCGCAACTAGATCCAAATAACCTAGCTAATTACAGACCCATTTCAAATCTTCCATTTATGTCCAAAATACTAGAAAAAGTTGTATCCGCTCAACTGTGCTCTTTTTTGCAAGAAAATGATATCTATGAAAAATTCCAGTCAGGATTCAGACCGCATCATAGTACAGAAACTGCGCTAGTTAAAATTACAAATGATCTACTCTTAGCTTCGGATCAAGGCTGTATCTCAATACTAGTCCTACTTGATCTTAGCGCCGCGTTCGACACTATAGATCATAAAATACTCTTGGATCGACTACAAAACTACACTGGTGTTCAGGGACAGGCATTAAGCTGGTTTAGATCGTACTTATCTGACCGTTATCATTTTGTCTCTTTACACGGGGGAAAATCAAAGTTAACGTCAGTAGACTACGGAGTACCGCAAGGATCGGTGCTAGGCCCTCTGCTATTCTCAATATATATGCTGCCACTTGGTAATATTATAAGAAAACATGGAATTAATTTCCACTGTTATGCTGACGACACTCAATTATATATTTCATCACGACCAGATGAAAACATTACCTCATCTAAATTGACAGAATGTCTCAAAGATATAAAATGCTGGATGACGCGTAATTTCCTGCTATTAAAC
The DNA here is from genome assembly GCA_029959095.1 of Rhinichthys osculus. Taxonomy (NCBI): domain Eukaryota; kingdom Metazoa; phylum Chordata; class Actinopteri; order Cypriniformes; family Leuciscidae; genus Rhinichthys; species Rhinichthys osculus. The sequence continues at coordinate 44,863,491 of JARWKJ010000005.1, forward strand.
TCAGATAAAACGGAGGTATTACTTATTGGTCCAAAAAACTACACACAAAACCTCTTACAATACGACTTTAATATAGAAGGATGTCCTGTTACTTTTTCCACTACAGTAAAAGACCTGGGTGTTATACTAGACCGCAACTTGTCTTTCGAAAATCATATTTCATCTGTTACAAGAACAGCCTTTTTCCACCTTAGAAACATTGCTAAATTACGTAACATGCTATCTGTTTCTGATGCAGAAAAGTTAGTTCATGCATTCATGACCTCGAGACTAGATTACTGTAATGCTTTATTAGCTGGTTGTCCTGCATCCTCAATAAACAAGCTACAGTTAGTGCAAAATGCAGCCGCTAGAGTTCTTACTAGATCAAGAAAATATGATCATATAACACCGATTTTATCATCTCTGCACTGGTTACCTATTAAGTTCCGTATCAATTACAAAGTACTACTACTGACCTATAAAGCCCTTAATGGTTTAGCTCCTATGTACTTAACGGACCTTCTTTCGCCCTACAATCCACCGCGTTCTCTAAGATCACTAAATTCAAGGCTTCTGGTCATTCCTAGGATATCGAAGTCCACGAAAGGAGGGAGGGCATTCTCGCATTTAGCTCCAAAACTCTGGAATAGCCTTCCCGATACGGTCCGATGCTCTGACTCGCTGACACAGTTTAAAACTAGACTAAAGACGTGTCTCTTTAGTCAAGCATTCACATAATGCTTACCTTTTAGTCCTCTGCTATGCCATACGGAACCGTTTGCCACTGAAACTGCTTAACGCACCAGTGGGGCTCGACAGCCTTATAGACAAACGGGTCGGTCCGTATGGTTGCGGTTGGGTTGCGGAGAGTTTGGGTTGCGGAGAGTTGTGAGATTATGGTTTTCTAACACCTACTCCTGTGTAATGGAAATCATTATGAACATCAGCTATGCTAATTATTTCCCATCTGCCTTTCTGCTGTTATCTCGGGACGCTTGTCCCGAGAAAAATGGCGTTCGTAGGCTCCAGTTTTGTATCCTGCCTCTCACGGGGATTTCGGATGCCCCAACGCCTGTGATGAGAAGACCAACGCCTGTGAAGAGACGACTCAACGCCTGCGAAGAGACGACTCAACGCCGGCGATATGTTATCCCCTTAATATTACATGATTAACTAAATGTATTTTTTCTAGATACTTCTGATATGCACTTACTGTAAAGCTTCTTTAAAACCCTATGATTGTTAGCCAGAGGAGAACTGGCCCCTGACTAGCCTGGGTTCTCCCAAGGTTTTTTTCTCCATCCAATCTGATGGAGTTTTGGTTCCTTGCCACTGTCGCCTTGCTTTTGGCTTGCTTAGTTGGGGATATTTAATATTTAATATTCAACAATATTATTGAACTGTGTTGTACTACTTTCATGTTATCACTGTGAAGCTGCTTTGATGCAATCTGTATTGTGAAAAGCGCTATATAAATAAATGTGACTTGACTTGACTTGACAAATCGGATATTCCCGGGATATTCCCCAGTAAATGCGAGTCAGACGTCATTAAAAAAGTGACGTCAACTCAAGTGGACACCACCAACTGAGACCACATGACTTATTATAGGCGTGATGGAGGACGAAGGAAACACACACAGTGGAGCAATGCGGAGGTTTCATGTCTTTTGAGTGTTTGGGGCGAAGAGACAGTAGTGCAGGCAAAAATGCAGGATTGTTACAGAAATAAATCCGTGTTTGAAGACATTTCACGAGATATGGGGAGGCACGGTTTTAAGCGCTCGAGGCTACAGTGCCACCGTAAGATAAAAAGCTTAATGACTTTTAAAAATATTGTGGAAAGCAAAACACTGGATAATTTTATTCGCATCTGCATCCATTGTATTCCGTGCTGTTTTACTTCCTTTTCCGGGTCAGAACGTCTACAGCAGTGTAGTTTCAGCAGTGTATAGTGTAAATGCAAAAATCGGATACGGGTCACTTAAAAGACGATGTAAGCGGATCGTCAAAAAAATCGGATATAGTCAGAAAATCGGATTTGGGCATCAAGACCTGCAGTGTAAATGCAGCCTTAGATACTGGATATTGGATCATGTTGATGAATGTGAAGTCCACATTTTATCTTATCGAATATCCTGTTTCACTCTGAAATTTGTGCCAGCCCAGTACAGAAGAAAAAATGGGTTGCAAAGAGGGTTTAATGGGGAAATTTTCAGGCACCTACATTGTCCAAAAAAAAAAACTTCCAGAGAAAGTTATGAAAAACGGTGGATGATATTCTGTGAGTTAAAGGCGCCTACTTAATGTCTAGACCAATCCAACCTGACAAAAAGGTCTGGAAAATGTAAATAACCACATTAGTGTGCAAAGGCTTTCTTCGAACGCAGCACGTCATTTGATGTGAATGGGCTTGTAGAATCAGAAATGCACTGTGGGTTCCAGTCCTGTCAGTTAAGAACAGGAAGAGAAGCTATAGTGGATTACTGGATATTTGAAGTCTGGGGAAAATACATTCCTGGACTTTTTTCTTTTTACATTTTCAGCTTTCTTTAGTGTCTGCAAAGCACAAAGTCCACTCCAAAGGGAGTTATTCTCTATATCAGTGCGCACTGTTTCTGAACTCCCTGAAACGCATTCATTGTAGTTTTGAGTTTTCTTCCGTCACAATATTCCTCATTTAAATAATTCTCAAACAAGGCAAACGTAAAATAAAGGTGTAAGCAAGGCCTTATTGAGTTGTGATAGTAGTGTGCTGAAACTCACGCTTATATGGGAAGGGGCGTGACATTTCCCAAACACGCTGGAAGCGGTTGACCAATCACAGCACACTGATCCAGCCGACCAATCAGAGCACAGTGTGCTTTTCAGAAGGAGGGGCTTCATAGAGACAGGAACTAAACAGAGCGTTACTGACAGACTGAGAAGAGAGGTGCTGCAACAATGTCAAATAAGTGAAAAATAATGTTTTATGAACATTCAAACATGAAAACCTAGCCAGATCAAGACCTTTAATAAAATGTAGCATGCATGTATAGATGGCTTCATTCCATGGATGCTTCCTATTTTGAGTCAAAAGTACAACCTAAATGGTGGTAAAAAATATGATGGGATGTTTTTTGGCAGACATTAAGCTCCGCAAAAGAAATTGTTTACCCAGAAAAATAAAACTGTCATCATTTATTCACCCTCATGTTTATGCACACCTGTGTGAGTTTGTTGTGTAGAACACAGAATGAGATATTTTGCATAATTTGCTAAAAATTACTTTTGGCACACAATGCAAGTGATGAGGGGAGCCGAAGCTGTTTGTGAAGGAACAAACTGAAACTTGAATCATTATTAGTTGAAAATCTTATTTGCTTCTCATTTATATTCTAATTTGTTGCCTCGAGGCATCTTTTTTTTAACGGATAAAAGTGGCAGGACATTTTGCATAGCATCTTTTGTGTTCCACGGATGAAAGAAACTTCGCACAGGTTTGGAGTGAAATGAGTGATGTATATTTGATTTGAACTTTAACATTAAATGTCATGTTAAAAAACACCTTTATCTGCTTCCACGGATGTAGCGAGACCTTTCAGTTTTCAATCCAATACAGTGTTGCGAGGATGAGATGGAAAAACTTGTCTGGTGCTAACAAATCAGAACGGACCAGACGGTGCTGGCAAAATGTTTCCATTATGCACGAATTCAGGCTTTGCTGGAGGAAAAATATGGAGTTATTAAAGTTATTAAAGTCAGGTTAGTGCACCAAATAAAGTTGCCACTGAAAGTACATTCTTCACTTCCACTGAATGCAAAGCCATGTCTCTAGAGGTGACTGCTGCCGTTTCAACAGGAAAATGTGCTTATTTTATTTTCCAATTTCCCCTTGGGGATCAATAAAATTGATATTTTAGATAACTGCTGGATTTTGAACCTCATTGCTACCCGGCCCCAAAGCATAAAGGAAAATATAAAACAACATTGATCATTCTCTCGTACTGGTTGTAATGTGCAAGACTAATCTAAGCCACTGCCACCATTTTTGATAATTTTCACAAAAGATTCATGGCCCCCAGATTATATATCTTAATAAATAATTATAACAAATATTATGTTTTCATTAATATTATTTAAAACAACTACCACAATAGTGGTTTAGATTAGAAATGTCTCGTTTTAAATATATTTGTAAGCAGCATTAGCCTGGTTAAAACCAGACCATTCTCAGTTGTAACTGAGTTATGGTCTGGCAAAGCGTCATAGACAAATCATTTCCAACGGACGTCGCGGATAGACTTAAAACCAATCAGAGCGATGAAGGAGATGACGTATGCAGAGTGACGGAGAAACATCTCCGTGTGTTGTTCTTTGCTCGGTTTTTAACAAAAAGGAAACGTTCAAATCGCTTAAAACAGACGTGATAGCTGATTCGATCGAGTGATGTTCGACGGCGGCATCCATCTTTGTAATGTAGGCTACAAAATCTGCTTCAAAATCCCAGCGCTGTCGTCATCGTGTAAAGCTCGCCCCGACGTTTCAGATTGGTGCCTCGATTTCGGCGGATTGGAAATGAGCTTGAATGAGCTCTTTGCCAGACTAACTTTCAGAGCAAATCTAAATTTGCTGGAACTTGTCTGGGTTTTCCCAGGCTAAAGCAGCAGCAAGTAAGAAAACGTTCATTTCTTTAAATTACAGTTGAATGTACCAAGGTTATTATCTCAAAACTGCCATTTAAAATGCAAGTATTAGAATTATTTACAATGGGACTTCTATTAAATTGCTTCTATAAGTAGTTTCATTGGTTCATATCAAGGCCATTAGATGGAAAGAGTAGAAAGAATTAAACTGGCCTTGTTCAATGAATGGAAAACACAAGCAAAAACACATTTCTGTGCAAATCATTATTGGAATTGAATGCAATCAAGCTTTTTTGACCGATTAACACAATTGTTCTGCACGTTTCATAAATGAGGGCCTGGTGTTTTTCAGACTCTGTTAGTCAGAGCAATTTTTCTCTGACGCAAAAGCAAAGAGGGTTTCAATGAGGGTGACGGTATTATCTGAACAGATCGATTTACACTAAATACCACTAATACGACTAGAAAACTCCATAATTAATCAATTATATATGCTACAAAAAATACAATATAAAGTGCTGTGCAAGCATCGTCCTAGGGAATCAAATTAAAAGGCAAATCGTTTGGTTCATTTATTTGCAGCATCCAATCTGATTCACTAATAGAATTTGACTTTCCAGTTCTTCAAATGAAAGATAAGATAGTTTAGGAGAGCTGGTTATTAATTGACCACATGACAAAAACCTCAAACTCTACTTAAAAAGCTGCTCTGAAATTAAGTTATTACTCCCCAACAAGAGTAAAAAAAATACAAGACATAAATTTCATGTTCACACCTTTTAATGTCTGGAGGTCGTTGCTTCATCTGAATATTAAACCAAGATCTTTCATAATCAGCATACAGTCGTTGTGATGATCATAAAGGATGGCTGATACAGCCATTAATAAGAAAAATTCAGAACTGTTTACTGGTTTGTACTTAACAATATACGTCAATAAAATACTGGGTCGTGTGATGTAAACATTGTCCTGCATCACTTATACGATGAAGAATTCACATATATGTGCACCTACAAAGCATATTTGAAATATATTTATATATATATACACAAGTTTGAATACATTTACAATAATACACCAAAAATAGTCACTCAGATTAGCTGCAAACTGGGCTAACAAATCACGTCGGTCAAATTGAAAAGGGGATTTTGAAAGGATATCATCATCATCATCATTCGGGTGACGAACTGGGCAACTTACATTTACAATGGCACGAACGATGGCGTCTGCTCGACAGTTTGACAAAAAGATTTGAGGTGGGAGACAAATTGAACATCTACAAAATTAAAATGTAAAAAAAAAAAACATTTCAGACTTTGACATTTTCGACATCTCATCCAACTGAGTGCTGCAGTGATGACATATTTTTGTAAGTCATTACTCTGGTTCCCTTGACAAAAAACCCTATAGGATTTTTTTCCATTGGCTTTAGGATTATTGCAGAAAATAAGCTCTGTGAAAATCCAATGAAAGGTTATGATTCGTACGCGCTTTGTTCATCATGATAATCTTCACAAATGAATACAACTTTTGGGAATTTTGAAGCCTTAAAGGTTGTATCAGTGATTTCAGGCCTAAAAATAAATGTCTAATCTTTCCTAACGATCCGCTAGCTGCTCGCCCCATAAGCATGCCGTCCAAAAACCGCGTCTCTGTAGGCAGCCTAGGCTCTGAGATCTGCACACAAAAACAAATGTGTACAACCACCACTCAAAACCAAAATAAAGTGTTCCAACCAATCACTGACAGGGGCGGGTGTTGTGAGGTTTTGCGCTCGTGCACGGCTGGACGCGAAATCGGAGCAACACCCGCCCCTGTCAGTGATTGGTTGGAACACTGTTTATTATGGTTTTGAGTGGTGGTTGTACACATTTGTTTTTGTGTGCAGATCTCAGAGCCTAGGCTGCCTACAGAGATGCGGTTTTTGGACGGCATGCTTATGGGGCGAGCAGCTAGCGGATCGTTAGGAAAGATTAGACATTTATTTTTGGGCCAGAAATCACTGATACAACCTTTAATACAATCAACAGAAGTAAAAAGCTAAACGGTCACATGACTTCAACATCACCGTCACTAACTCTTTCAGTCTTCACTTTTTTTCTCGCAATTGCAAGTTTATATCTCGCAATTCTGACTTTATAACACAATTGCGAGTTTGTATCTTGCAATTCTGACTTCTTTTCTCAGAATTGTGAGATATAAACTCGCAATTGCGTGTTATAAAGTCAGAATTGTGAGATATAAACTCGCAATTGCGTGTTATAAAGTCAGAATTGTGAGATATAAACTCGCAATTGCGTGTTATAAAGTCAGAATTGTGAGATATAAACTCGCAATTGCGTGTTATAAAGTCCAATTCTGAGGGGAAATTTTTTGCGAGTTTATATCTCACATTTCTGACTTTATAACTCGCAATTGCTTGTTATAAAGTCAGAATTGTGAGATGAAAAGTTGCGATTACCCCTTTTATTTTTTATTCGGTGGTGGAACATGCTTCCACAGTTTCATAAAAAAGCAACATTTTGAGCAAAAAGCTGAGAAAATCAAGTTTTTTTTCAAAGACTACAACATGCATGAGCAATGCTTTTATCGCTTGTTTCTGCTCCTTTTCGCCTGTGTTTTGTTTCCGGAGATTAAGTTCTCTTTCAGAAGATGCGTAACAGCGCCCCCTACCATATAACAGTGAAAAGTTGAAAACAGAAAGTTGGAAAATTCAGGGAAACAGTTAAGTAAAACTGAGCCGAAGTTCTGAGAATATTCCCTGTTAGCTGGGTCGTGTATAGATGAGTTACCTGTTCGGCACGGTGATGTTTAATGCCCCTCCCCCCCCCCAACAAAAAAAATTCTGTAGTCCCATTTAGCCACTTGTTAGCAACCACCTTTTTCCAAGACAAAAGCTTTTAAAATATCACAAGGATGTATTTACTGATGTACTTTATGTTGTAGAAAAAAACATTAAAATATCTTGAGCTTTTGTTAACCACATTTAACCCATTCAGAAAACCCATTGCTTTGAAACGATGGAACCGGACGTGCTAAAATGCTAACTTGTTTCGGGGTTTTGGCCTACAAAAATACGTCGTCCCTACAGCACTCAACTGAGCACATGCACTTGTAGCCATTGAGGAAGGCCAGGGGAAGTGCACCCATAACCGTACCGGGACTGACGGGAAGCCACGTCCCTTTCCGTGAGGTGTCCGTCTTCCTAGAGTCCCGTGAGTAAAGCTGGCGTTAAAAGTCTCTGTTCGTGGTGTTGTCGGTGTTAAAGTCTCCTCAGATTGTGCTCTTCCTGACAAGAACCTCGCTTGAGACTCACGTCGTCCAGAGCTATTTCGCCCTTACGCCCTCTCCGTCGCTCGCCCTTCACGATCACCTGTAGTGACATAATTCAAATAACACCTTGGTGAAACCTTTCGAGACATTCACAGATGTGAGTGTATTCAGTGTTGACGCTTACACTTTCTAGGCCATTGCCCCAAATGGTGATCTGCGTGGACCTCCAGCCGTTTCCTCCCGTTCGACCCCAGACCGCGGGGCTGTGCTGCCGTCCCTTCTGTACGAACACCTGCAGCATGCCCACGTGGTGGCCCGCCATGTTGTGTCTGAAGGCAAGGCACAGGTTCCCCTCGTTCCAGGGCGTCGTCAGGGGGAGGATCAGCTGAGCGCCACGCCCACCTCGCTTCTCTCCGCCCTCAGAGATCGTTAGGTACCGCCCACCTGCCGAAGAGATCATGGCGGAGACAAGCTGATTACGTGCATTTCAGTTTCAATTTCAAAACACTTTATTTGTCAGTAGAGTCACGTAAACAGTTTACATACATATTAAATATAATCTGCTACAGGCAGATACCTAAAAAACAAGTCTAAAGGTCCTTGCACACTCTTTTTTATGTACGAAATTTTCGCACGTAAAAAAAATCAATACGACCTTGCGTTATTCTAATCACGCTTAAACACTGCCTACGAAAGTTCCATCTGTCATAAAAAAATTCGGATCAGGTTCGATATTCTGCGTTTTTCGCATCCGTAGAGAGCATTTTGAGAGGTGTTTTGACAATTCAGAGCCACGGAATGAAGAATACGAAAAAAAAACGCATACGAAAATTTCGGACTCAGTGCGCAAGGACCTTAACTATGATTAAACAAACCATGTATAAGAATGAATAAATACGTAAATATATACTGTATGTATATAACTGTGTGCAATTAAAAATAAAAACGTCACGGCATGGTAAACTAAAAAAAGCTAATTAAGTGTACGATTACATGACAACAATGTACTAACAACGGAAACGTTTTTCCTTTCCTTTTTTCGCGCTCAGATGATCCACGAAAACGATTAAAAACTCTGTATTCTGCTGCCAGGCCAGTAGTTGGCGATGTCACTTTGTAAAGAAAAACTACGCGCCTGTACACTGAACACGTAATATTGCATGAGTATGACGTCACCGTTTTCACAAACTGGTGTTTTTGTAGTTCACACAGATAACGGTATCGGTTTCAAAAACGTGCATTTTGAAACCCGTTTTCAAAAGTTTGTGTTTTCAGTCCCCTAAACCGCCATTTTCGTGTAAATAAATGGCCAAACCGTATGAAAAAGTTCTGTTTTTACTTGAAAACGGTGACCCCTAAAAGGTTGAATTTCTTGATTGGGAAAAAAAAATAAGAATCTTTCGGGGTAATCTTTTATTAATAAAACAGGAAATGGCATCACATTCAAGACCCTCAAGAAGTCTCTTTAATATATAATTTCAAGGAGATAATAACTTTTTTTTATGGAATGGTAAGATTAGTTTAGGTTGATATCTCAACAATATTCAAAAATGCATGATAATTAAAAAAATAAGGGGAAAAAGTGAACCTTGAAAAACATTTTTTTTATCATCTTTTTTAAGATTAAATGTGGAAATACTTACTATATGTAATGGTGTCATTAAATAAATGCGGTTTGAAAACATTACAGTATGAAACATAAATACAAAGACTGCATTTCTGTGAAAATGGCACCTGAAGCACTTTTTCATTATTTTTTTATTTTCTTCATCTGAGAAATTCTTGTTTGCCATTGATTGACCCAATAACATTTGATAGAAAAACCCCATAATACCTGAAGGATCTGCAGTCGTCTCCCAGTGAAGATCTCCCTCTCTGTGCTGGATCCATCCACAGAGACCATGAGCAAAAGAGCAGCTCAGATGGCCCGTCTCTGTGGAATATGACACAATTGATCAAAAAATGAGTTGACAAAAATGAAATGCAATTTTAGAAATTACTCTGAACTCCAAAAAAAAATTTGATCATGAAACTGGGAACAAAAATATTCACTTCAACCAGTATGGGAAAATAAAAAATTTTGATCATGAACCATTCAGATTTGAATTAAGAATGCACGAGGCGGCAAACATGTTGGAGATTTGTAATTTGAAGGAGAAATTGAAATAAAATACAATTCAAATTATTCCATAAAAATTTATAATTTATAAAAGTATAATTGTCAATAAAGCATTCATTTTTTCTGTATGAATTACGCACATGGTCTCTACACACAAAATATTGGGTATTTCCAAAAATATTAGATGATATTAATAATTTTAAATAATCTTTATTTAATTTTTCATTTTCCTTACATTTAATTGACTTTCCTTTTGTGGAATAAAGAATATTATAACTGATAAATGTTTTTATTTGTTTGTTTGTTTATCTGCAAACAATGAGATGAATAAATGAGATGTCTTTGCAATTCTGACTTCTTTTTCTTGCAATTCTGACTTTTTTCTCACAGTTGCGAGTTTATATCTCACAATTCTGAGAAAAAATTGTGAGTTTATATCACAATTATGATTAAAAAAAAGTCAAAATTGTGAGATATAAACTCCAATTACCTTCTTTCTTTTTTATTCAGTGGCGGAAACAAGTTTCCATAGAAAACAATGTACCCTTTTTTTTTTTTGATGGATGGATGGATGGATGGATGGAAGGATGGATGGATGGAAGGATGGAAGGATGGAAGGATGGAAGGAAGGATGGATGGATGGATGGATGGAAAGATGGATGGATGGATGGATGGATGGATGGATGGAAGGATGGATGGCTGGATGGAAGGATGGATGGATGGATGGATGGATGGATGGATGGATGGATGGAAGGATGGATGGATGGAAGGATGGATGGATGGATGAATGGATGAATGGATGGATGGATGGATAGATGGAAGGATGGATGGATTGATTGATTGATGGATGGATGGATGGAAGGATGGATGGAAGGAAGGATGGATGGATGATGGATGGATGGATGGAAAGATGGATGGATGGATGGATGGATGGATGGATGGATGGATGGATGGATGGATGAATGAATGGATGGATGGATGGATGGATGGAAGGATGGATGGATGGATGGATGGATGGATGGATGGATGGAAGGAAGGATGGATGGATGGATGGAAGGATGGATGGATGGATGAATGGATGGATGGATAGATGGAAGGATGGATGAATTGATTGATTGATGGATGGATGGATGGATGGATGGATGGATGGATGGAAGGATGGATGGAAGGAAGGATGGATGGATGGATGGATGGATGGATGGATGGATGGATGGATGGAAGGAAGGATGGATGGATGATGGATGGAAGAAAGGATGGATGGATGGAAAGATGGATGGATGGATGGATGGATGGATGGATGGATGGATGGATGGATGGATGGAAGGATGGATGGATGGAAGGATGGATGGATGGATGGATGGAAGGATGGATGGATGGATGGATGGATGGATGGATGGTCAAAATTATAATGACGTGACAGCAACATCTAAGCATCTTCAGCGTAAAGGGATTTCTTGACAGAAATCAAGCCGAGATTCACCCTCCACACTAGATAACAAAATGAAGCATTTGGCTGGGGATGGGTGTTAATTTCACACCCTGTTTGCAAACAATAAAGATATTGGTTAAGGCTCTGGGCTGGTATTCCCAGCATTGCAGGCTCAATTCACGATGGCCATTAACTGAGATCCTCTATTATCATCATGCCCTTGAGTAACACACTGAACAGAGGAAACTCCTGGGAAACTGCCCTTGCAAGCAGCGTAAGTGAAACTGCTAAATGAAAAGTAACTCAGAATTGCGCTATTGCTGAATTTCCCACAGGGATCAGTGAAGCGTGGGTTTTTTCATGAAGGCCAAAGAAAGCTGTTCGCCTCACAACACTGATCCAATTCATCTGGAGTGACATCAAAAGTCAAGATTAATACCTACAAAATGCCTGTGATGTAAATAACAGAAAACATTGCAAATAGGCAGTCTCACTGTGTGTTCCCATTTGCTGTGTGTCTATGTCTATCTACAGACTACTCTCCACCAATAATCTGACACTGTAAAATCCATCCGCAATTTCAGCAAAAAAATAAATAATTAAAATAAATAAAAGCAGCCTTCTTTTACCTGGGTCATCCTTCATCTCCTCTTCTGTGTTGCCAAGTTCAATGTCTAAATCGATATCAAATACATTGTTTTTCCCATGATTTCGTGGTACTAGAGGGGAAAAAAGAAAACAAAGAGTTTAGACTATAGTGATTCCCAACAAAAAGTACACAATTCATCTTTTTAAATTATTTTATAAGTCAGAATATTTATTTTAAATGCATTTTTATAAAAAAAAAAAAATATATATATATAGGCCCCTATATATACACGTATATAGCCTAGCTTAAGGACTGTTTACTTTAAGCTATTATTACTAAAGTTATTACTAATTATTTATATTATAATTCCCTATATTTTGAATGTAGTCAAGGATTCGCAGGCAATCAGCAGAGCCATGATTATATATCTCGGCCTCATTGCTTAATTGAAACAAATAAATGTTGAGGACAAGACAAGTTATCCCCTCGATTACTTTTTTACCCATAACTGAAATATGGGCTTAATAGAGGATTGGAGATAAGTGAGTGTACATCAAATATATGGCAGGATAACCGCAGGAAGGAAGGCAAGTCTGTAATTAGTCTATTGATTTCAATTATCCCTCAAGCCTTTGCTTGTGACAGCACTATGTACAGCCCTCCAATAGAAACAATGTCCTCCCAGTTAATAAGAACATGCAGTAAACCAACTTCACCCTAAGGTCATTTCCAAACACTGCAGGTGTTCGTGTTGGGGCTATACAACTTTGACACAATCGTTATGGTTTATAATTGATTAAGGAGATATAATCATATTTAAACCCTAGATGTATATTTGCTATTTCCCCACTGTTTCAGAGCCATCATTATTTATTAGGCCTATTGTGAGTCCTCGGAGGCAGTGCGGGGTAACTGATTCATATCCCGAGGCAGGGCCGACTGGTAATGTAATCTCTCTAGGTGAGTCTTCTGTTTTCATTAGGTGCTGTCATCTGGATAGGAGGCTTTGGGATGCAATTTGCTTTCCTGAAAAATCTGGTTTGGTAAGCCCAAGAGATACCCCAAAAAAGAGCTTATGAACATGAAAGATACAGCATAGTCCTTTTGGGCCAGGAAATGGTTTTCTTGGATAGATCCAAAGGCCTTCATGACCCTGTCCCAAAGGGTGCACTCAGCGGTCCTCCTCTAAATTCACACATTGGTTACAAAAGACCACATGGACTGTTGCATAGACAAGTGCGAACTAAATGTGAGTGCATCGAGGCCATATAGTAGCAAAGGGAGCATTTGTGAGCAAGCGTTTGGATCATAAAATGATATAGGACACGCTACAATCTCAGACTTCACCGAGAAACAGGAGTAAAGGATGTAAGACCACATCATAATTCACATGAAAGACCCTTTAAAGCACATTTTTGCAAATATTTGGGAAACTCTCATGGAAGCTATTTTTTTTTTACATTGGCCCTCAAGAGCAGGACTGTACACCCGTGAAAGGTAATGTACGTGTACCAATTTTTGTGAGCGAAATCCAGTCATTATAGGAAAGACGTGATTGGGAATTTTGTGTAAATGCAAAATATTTTTCCCATACAGATTTCACAACGGGTTCAAGTTGGTCATGCCGATTCGCAACGCATTCTCATCCTTTGGCGTCATATAGGTGACGCCATATGACATTTCGTCGAAATCTTACGCACATGGCATCCTTTAGCGTCAATATAACACGCACTGTTATGGGAAGGTTTAGGTCTGGGGTAGGGTTACGGTTATGACGCTTGGGTTCTCCGTCTCATATTGATGAGGGGGGGGGGGGGGGGTCGCTTGTGTGAAGTATAAAATCATTGGTTACCCGTAAGCCAATCACATAACGCAATCACCTCTCTCTCCAACTTAAACATCCCCTCCATTCAAAATGTTTAACAAACACTCTTCTTGTTCGGGCTTCAGTTTGCAAATGACGGGAATATTCTCCACAACACAGCGAATTGCATCCCGTATCTCCATATCCGCGGTCGTTTTCGATTTCCCTAACCTAAAATACAATCTTAAACTCGGTGCTTAACGTCTACGTCACGGCTCTCAGCCCGCCCTCTGTTCGTTGATCGGCCGGCTGTTTTCCGGCCGGAGGAAAACTGAGAGATAGCTCGCTATCTCAGACTGAGTACAGAAGCGAACTGAAATTGAGCGGAAGTACGAAGTCAGACGTAGTGTGGAAATCTGAATAATATTTTTTTTAAAAAAAGTTAATTTACTTACTGTGAACATCACCTCTTTGTTTCTGGGTAATGTCTTTGATGCTGTTATCAATTGGCGTCACAAAGGGGATTAAAGGTCTGCGTGTTGGAATAAAGGGAACCGCCGCTGTAACCACTGGGGCCTTTGTGGTAGTTCTGGTTGTGGGGCGGGACGGGACCTTGGGTTTGGTTGTCACCACAACAGGGGGTTTACGTGTCGGTATGAAAGGCCTACGGGTCGTAGTCGCTGGGACTCTCGCTGGAGGGGTGACTTTCTTGGTTGGAGGAGATTTAGTGGTGGTCGTTGTTGTAAGTGAAATCCGTTTAGCTGTCACTGGTGGTCTGAGTGTTGTGGTGGTTCTCTTTTGGTCTGAGCCTGGAATTTTGTTGCCCCCTTTGTTGTCATTGTTGCTTGGCGTGGTCTTTCCAGGTCGTGGAGGGTCAATAACCACTTTTGGGATAGCTAAAAGGAGAACAAACAGGATTCTCAGTTTAATTTGAAGTTAACATGACATTAAAATCAAGTCTCAACCTATTTTTATTCTCGTGTTGAATAGGTCTTATCTGGTTAAACATTTTGGGGAATTGGGAAGTCTGCGGCTAAATGAGGCCCAATGGAAACGTCACCATTCATATTTTAAACGAAACTGAAAAGGACACTTTTAGCTCATATGTACAATGAATGCACGAAAGGCATCAATCACATTCGAAATCAATACCAGAAGCGTAGACCCTCGCGCTTGTGTCATTCTTAAGGAGGGAACACTAAAGGACTGAATGTGACAATGCTATCTCAGGTTTCACAGGAGCTTTGATATGTGATTCCCAAAAAGGCAGTTATTCAACACTTCCAGCTCTTCTGAGTCACACCTGGCTGAAAGTTTCCAGAACAGATGCTAAGGAGGGATGGGTTGCCTCATTGGTTTAACGATGATTAAATCAGGTGTCAGACTCACAACAACTGTATTTTTGTCCACTTAACAAATAATAACAAGATTAAGCAGGTTGCAACGACGCATGCATAATACTTCATACACAAAGCCACTGACAGTGGTTTGTAAAGGCAGTAGAGAGTGCATGTGAAGAGCGTGCAGCTGTGGTGTCATCAGATGCTCACGGTGAACCTCTCTTTGTTCACGAA
Organism: Rhinichthys osculus; assembly: GCA_029959095.1. Taxonomy (NCBI): domain Eukaryota; kingdom Metazoa; phylum Chordata; class Actinopteri; order Cypriniformes; family Leuciscidae; genus Rhinichthys; species Rhinichthys osculus. Next base: position 44,878,885 of record JARWKJ010000005.1, read on the forward strand.
GATTGAAAACATGGCATCTATCAACCTCAAGTCACTCCGGACTAAAGGCACAGCAGACAAAAGAATTCCAGGCAGGGAGGAGATACGCATGATATTTTCTTTCATCAGATCTAAAGTGTAATAGCACCTAAAACCAGCACTATTTTCATACCATATACCCACACTCTAAACAATGCTGGGTTGTTTTAACCCAAATTTGGGTAAAATATGGACAAACCCAAATGTTGGGTTAAAAATGTAATTTGAAATTTTAACCCAACTTCAACTTTCACTTTCAACTGTAAATTTTTTAATTGCATTTTTAACCCAACATTTGGGTTTGTCCATATTTGACCCAAATTTGGGTTGAAACAACCAAGCATTTTTTAGAGTGCAGACATGTAATTTATTCATTTTAAAATATTGATCATTTTGAACAGTAAAGCCCAAGAAAAAAGCATTAATAAAAAAATAAAAGTAATAAAAGTGTGTGTGTGTGTGTGTGTGTGTGTGTGTGTGTGTGTGTGTGTGTGTGTGTGTGTGTGTGTGTGTGTGTGTGTGTGTGTGTGTGTGTGTGTAAAATATAAATATAAAAATATTATATATACTCTACAGTTTAAAAATTTGGGGTCAGTACTATTTTCTTAAATAAATTCATACATTTCTTCAGCAAGGATGCATTAAATTAAACAAAAGTGATAGTAAAGCCATTTATAATGTTACATTTCTATTTCAAATAAATGCTGTTCTTTTGAACTTTCTATTCGCCAAAGAAACCTGAAAAAAAAATGTGTCACAGTTTCCACAAAAATATTAAGCAGCACAACTGTTTTACCATTGATAATAAGAAGAAATGTGTCTTGAGCATGTGAAATATTAAATAAGAAAACAGTATTGCTATACATTGTTACAATTTTTCTGTATTTCTGATTAAATAAATTCAGCCTTGGTTAACATAAAAGACTTCTTTCGAACATATTTTTTTTTTATCTTATTTTTTATCCCAATCTTTTGACCAGCAGTGGGGGTTTTTTCATATGCATTTTTACAACTAAATGTTTACAAAATGTTGTGCTACATTTTGTATCATTTATCATTATCTACAAATATGCATTGTAACCTTTGAGGGACTGTCCGACTTAATTCATTCCAGAGATTTTTTTTGAAGGATTTGAGTCAGGACTCTGACACCTCCGCTCATGAACATTCTCTTTCCCGTCATTCAGCCACTATACGCTCCATTGGGATTGTGCTATGGGATGCTGTCACATTGAAAAGGTGAACAATCTACCCATGTTCAACATCCTGGCTGAGGCTCCGGCTTTTCGTCAAGATTTTTCATCATCCATCTTCTTTTCTTACCTGACAAGTGCCCCAATCCCAGGCCAAGGGGGAAAACATCTACAAAGAACATGCATTCACCAGTGGAAACTGCAGTAATGGTTTACCTCAGTCTACCCTGTCACCGTTCAGTTTTTGCCTATAGCAAAGGCCTATAGCTCCATCAAAGTCCATCAATCTCCTGGTAGCGGCTGTGATCAGCCTCTTTGGTTGTCTACTTTCGAGGGACGCCCGTACGCCGTCCACCTCTTAATGATAACCTTGCCTTAGCTTTTGTCCTTTAAGCATTTATACTAATGACTCTTGACTTAAGCCTTTCCAAACCTTTATCCTGAAGTGCCTTTGAAAGCACCGTTCCACCTTATTTTACTTTATACAGCTGCTTTTAATCTAAATTAATCAAAATCACTGCAACTGAGAACAGATGGGGACCAATTAAATTGTTGCCTGAGCTGTAATGTGATCAGTTTATGCATGGAGTGTGTTCATTAATGCAAATGAGATATTTTTAAAGTTGTGATATTGATTTTTTTCTCAGTTTAAAACGTGTGCATTATAACAGTAACAAAAAGCAAACACTTTGAAGTGGATTTCAATATTCCATCGCAGTAATTCTTTGGTTTGCATACTTACGTTTGCAGTCGTAGCCCACGCCTCTGTAGTCATCCTTACACTTGCACTTGTATGAACCAGGTGTGTTATAGCAGGTGGCGTAGGGACCACACTGGTGTTGACTCGAAGAGCATTCATTCACATCTAAAGGACCATTAAAGCAGAAAGAATTGCTTCTGTGAGATCAGGTAGATTTTAAAATAGAAGTCATCAGCTCTGTTCCAAAACTAGTGAACAACACTAGCTTCTTTTTTTTTCTGAACTCCTTAAAATGCCTTTATTGTAGTCTTGAGTTTTCTTTCGGGAACAAAAACATCACAATGTCCCTCATTTAAATAATTCCCACCCAAGGCATACGCAAGAAATATAAAATAAAGGGGCTTGGTTGAGTTGAGTTAGTAGTGTATTGAAACTAGCGGTTATGGTAAGGGGCGTGACATTTCCCAAACACGCTGGAAGCGATTGACCAATCACAACACACTGGTCCAGCCGACCAATCAGAGCGCCATTGTTCCTGGAAGAAGCACTAATTAAACGTCACTAATGATTCATGACTTTGTCCCTCCAAAGCCATTTCAGCCAAAACCCGGAATTTTTTGTTGTTGTTGTTGTTGTTTTGGCCGAATATTTTCGATTTTTGGTAGTCATGAGTTTTCTTTCGGGAACAAACACGTCACAATATTCCTCATTTAAATAATTGCCGTCCAATGCATGCGCAAAAATAAATAGAGGTGTGAGGCCTGGTTGAGTTGAGTAAGTAGTGTGTTGAAACTCGTGGTTATGGTAAGGGGCGTGACATTTCCCAAACACGATTAAAGCGGTTGACCAATCACAACACACTGATCCAGATGACCAATCAGAGCACAGTGTGCTTTTCAGAAGGAGGGGCTTCATAGAGACAGGAACTAAACAGAGCGTTACTGACAGACTGGGAAGAGAGGTGCCGCAACAGTGGTTGCTCAAAAATAATGTTTTATGAACATTCCAACATGAAAACCTCTTCTAGTAGACACCAAAAACTAAATCAAGACTTTATTAAAGGGCATAACATCGCCTCTGTAATGTTTTCAATAAAACATTTGTTGTTGTTGTTTTGGCCTGACATTTTCGCGTACCGAAATGTTGCTGCATCACTACTTAGCATAGTGCATACAGGTTAAAAATAGTTATTTTGATTAGCTAAAACCAGATATCACAATAACATGGCATTTTTCAACAGGCATTTTCTACTTGGCTCATCCACCATTGGATAGATTTTCTCAATGCATTATGGTTTATTGAGATGTCTTGTCAGTGAAGGACACATGCTATAATTTCTTGCAATTAGCTAATGGAGTGCAGGATCTATTATTATTTTTAAACTCAAAAAGAATGTTTAAAAAAAGGGGGCACAATATCATTTAAAACCTGAGCTTGGCACAAAATGTCTACTGTTGGCAAGAATGTGAGTTAAGTCAAAGATTTTCTTTGGAATTCTTCAAGACAAGCTCATTTTTTCTGTGTTTGAGAATCATCAAATCAAACAATGCTACACTATTCCAACAATTCACATGGTTTGAAAGGTTTTTGGATGTTGTCAATGAATGTAATGTTAATGTACACTATATCCACCACCAGCTTACCTGTACACTGAAATTTCCCGTTGATGTACTGCAGGTCAAAGCCATCATGGCACTTGCAGATGTAACTCCCAAATGTGTTGATGCACTTACGGAAACGGGGACAAACCGCATGACCCGTGGCGCATTCATCCACATCTGCGAAAAACAAACACACCAATCCATCATTTCTCTACTCTTTTTCAAGCTCCGGTTTGGATCAAAGTAAAAAGGTCAGCATCACATTGGTTCTGATCACCTCAAAAAGTATAGGCCTACTTATATAATTCATGATCCTTGAATTGATGTGTTGCATAATGCTGTCAGGATCAATTTTTGAGACTGGCTCATTGTACACTGTGATGTTTTGTGCTGCATTTAAGGTTTAACTAAACGGAGATCTGCATCAAGCAGTGTGTGAACGCTCAAACTCAACACTTATGTGTGCATGTACAGACATCCATCTAACAAAAGCTGCCCTCCTCGGAGCGATAAAAGTCCTCTGCTGAAATGCCTAAAGAGCTGAACACCTGTGCCGTGAAACATTAAGATGGTCAGTCTCATGATTTATGGTGCCCTTTTAAAAAACTCACACTGTTTTCTGCACTCCCCTCCTCATAGCCTCCAGAAAAAAGGCAGAAAAGTGGGGAAAAAATGTAAAGAGTCAAGCAAGACAAATGTGCGTAGAAGAGCATTAGGTTAACTGACTCAATTTGTCGCATTCCATTTGTGATTTAGTGATCTGTGTGGTGAAGATGTGAATATCCTCTTCTTCAAACTGTCTAGTTGACGTCTCTTGGACTACGGCACGCCATTAAAACAGTCATCAATGAACGCCACAATGACATTTCCAAGCACTTAACATATAATTAGCGTATCAAACGAAAGAAGCACAGCTCTGTTGTCAAGGACTGGTGCGATCCGTACGGTTTTGTAGCGGGAGCGCAGACGCGAGTGAAAGCGACTGTTTTGTGACACGTTCGCAATAGCAAAGGTCTGTTGATCTTTTCTTACAGCCACAAAAAAACATGTCACACCTTCAAAAGATGACTAGACAGAGCGCAAAGAGATCGTGCTCATTCTTCTTTTGACTTAAAGGGGTCATGTCATTTTTAAATTTAATGGGGTTTTTTCTGCCTGAAGTCTACATCGATTTACATTTATTCAAAAAATCAGCAGATGCTTTCATCTAAAGTAATTTACAGTATTCAAGTTTCCTGGAAATGGCATTGCTAGTGTCATATTATTATTAGAAGTAGTAGTATTATTAGGAATGGCATTGCTAGTGTCATATTATTATTAGTAGTAGTATTAATAGGAATGGCATTGCTAGTGTCATATTATTATTAGTAGTAGTATTATTAGGAATGGTATTGCTAGTGTCATATTATTAAATTGGCTTGAGAAAGCGGAATGCTATTTAAACAACTTCTTCTTCTGAGACAAAAATTTCCGACTGCTATATTCCTCCTAGAGCTTTAAAGCTAGAACCACCAAACTCGGGTCAGACCTTCAGACTGTTCATGCTAACAATCATGCTAACAACATTCTAGCAATGTGCTAAATTATGCTAGCAAGACGTTAAATCATGCTAACAACATGTTAAATCATGCTAACAACATGTTAAATCATGCTAACAATATGTTAAATCATGCTAACAACATGTTAAATCATGCTAACAACATGTTAAATCATGCTAACAACATGCTAAATCATGTTAACAACATGCTAAATCATGCTAGCCATGTGCTAAATAATGCTAACAATAGGTCAAATCATGTAAGCAATGTGCTGAATCATGTTACCAGAATGCTAAATCACGCTAGAAACGTCCTAATCATGCTATGTGCTATATATATATGTTTTTTTTTTTTTATAAGAAAATTGATATAATAATGTATACATATTTTTTGTTAAGCGACGGCAGTTAAGCGACGCAACTGACGCTGGTAGATCACATAATAATGACAACATGGCAAATGTAGTACGTCCAGATTACATTCATACTACACACACTCATACTAAATACAGCATACTTGTTTAACGGTCACAAAGTAATTTCAAATTCAAATGTAGGCTAGTACCTGCTCACGAAAGTAGCTATGCGATTCCAGGCGCAGCTATGGTTAGAAAGTTTTTGTTCGGAAACATACAGCATGTTCTCATAATTGTCACAATCCTGTTCTGTTTGGTTGTTTCTGTCATGTCTGTATTAATTCTCAATAGTTGCTATGGTGTCTGATTGGTTCATCTCTGTCCAGCTGGTCCTGTTCAGTGTCCTCATTTGCTATGTGTACTTATACTCCCTGTTCTGTTCAGTTGGTGTTATCAGTGTCGTACTCTTCTGTGTTTGCTGTTGGATTAAAGGCTTTTGTATTTGTTCACCACCATCTTCGTTGTGTGCTTCCTACAGTTAAAGTAATGCATTAGCCATGAACACATACCCACACAGGTCCTGCCATCTGGAGCGAGCTGCAGACCTGGAGACGGGCACTGGCAGCGAACCTCTCCTTTCATTACTTCACAGCCGTACTGGCAGTTCGCCATGCTGCATGTCCGGGCATCTGACAGAGAGATACACACACCAGGTTTAGCACTTTTGATACACATTTCCCTCCACGTATACATTAAAACACAGAACCACTCGAGTATACAAAGCACACTGTACATGGAAAACAAAATGTAGCAACAGATGTCCCATATATAGGCATCCAAGCAAGAGAACACAGACAAAAGATGAACAGCCATTAAATGGGGTGCAAGGCCACAGGTCGCAGAAGGGAAACACACTTTTCCATATTTAGCTTCATGGCCTTGAAGGAATCGAGCAGTGAAGCAGATAACCTTGGGTTATTAGATTGTGCAGTGATCTATTAGCCCTGCGGAGAAACATTCTCAACTAGTGTCGAGGGGGTCGTCACAGACAGCACAGCCCGTTTTACATCAGACGGAAACACTCTAGAGGAAAGAAGATGCCACATTGTTCCTGCTAATGCAGGTCGAAAAACAAAACAAAAAAAAACAAAACAAAAACTCAATTACTTTCTATAGTCTTGAAGGAAATGAAATGAGAAAGAGATGTTACACGAAACTTTTAAGTTCTTGTGTACTACATAAGTAATAGATCTCAATTCTTGGCCATGTTATTAAAATATCAGTAAAAAAACAACAAATAACATTAAAATAAAAGTGTGCTTGTTTAGTGTGGCAGTTTGAAGTGAGTTTTGAGTAAATATTGTTTAACATAAGTGTTTTAATTAATGTTTGACATTTAATTTTTGAGCAATTTTGTGTATTTCGTGAATAATTAAATAGTTTATTATTATTATTATTATAAATTATTTTCTACATGATTTTTTTTTATAATTATTTTTTAAATGCAGGTGGAATACGTTTAATTTTTTATTTATTATAATTTTAATTAAATTGAAATTGAAGTTTAATAATAACAAAAAATAATAATAACAAAAAAATCTAACAGACATTACATTAAGTCGGCATATTTGGCACTTACAGTATATGACGTACAGCGATGCAGCTGATTTCAAAAGAGCATTTTTTTTACCATCAAATAACAAAGTTATGAATAGTTTGAGCTTGTGTAGACTTTTATCAGATCAGCACCCAGCCTCTCCAAACTATGCAGTAATCTGCCATCTGAGCATTGACAATGATTGTACCACCCACGTCACCGTACTTTGATTAACTCTGTGATTCAGTGGTGTTTGCTGAAGTGTGAGTTGTGGGAAGGTGAGAAAATATTTATCAGAGAGCGTAATCTTGAAGCCTCTGGAAGCACACTTAGCACCAGGCAAGCACAGGCACAGTCCACTTGGCATAGGGAGGATAGCTTAAGGCCAGCAATAAGACTTAGCCTTAGCCTGGCAGGGTTGAAGTTCACAGCTTTCTCATATTTTTTTTGTGAGTCACTTGAAAGCTTTCTGCAGGGTTGAGGGACGCCCTGAGCTCTTGGAATGATTTGTGTATGGCAGAAGAGATTATAAAAACACACATAAAAAAATCTAAATAAAATAAAATCCTGGAAGGAAAATTGTGACTTTCTTTTTATTAAAAGAGAAAATTATTTTTTATAATAAATAAAATAATAAATCAAAACGAAAGGAAAGGAAATTTGTGATTTTCAATGTGGAAACATTTCAAATGTCTTTTTTTCTAATAAGGAAAAAATAAAACCTTTTAAACAAAACAAAACAAAAAAAACAAAAAACAAATAAAATAAAAAATAAAAAATACAGAAGGAAAATTGCAATTTTCTCTTTTTTCAATGTGGAAAAATAAAACAATAAAACAATTTAAATGCATAAAAATAAAAATAAAAATAATAAAAAAAATCCAGGAAGACAACAGTGCTTTTTGTTCTCTTTTTTAAATGAAACCATAAAAATAAAACTATTTTTAATAATCCTAATTTTATGTTGTCTGTATTTTTGCATTATCTTATTATTCTTTGTAAAGCTTTTTGGAACAATATACTATAAAGCCTGTAGAAATCCGAAACAAAACATACCCATTGTGGTTGACGACACTGCTGGTAACACTATCATCCGTTTCAAGCAAAGCGCTGAAGAGCTATTAAACCACGGACACAGTTGGACAGCACGTGTAAAACAGAGACGTAACTCACTTCCACAGCTCCCGTCAGGTAACAGCATGTATCCGTTCAGGCAGTAGCATTTGTAGCTCCCGTATGTGTTCATGCACCTGTGTTTACAGGGCCGAGGCTTGAGGCCACACTCGTTCAAGTCTGCAGACAGAAGAACAGAGAGCGGGAGGTCAGAACATCCTCGTGTGAGAGAGCCAGGAATTAGGCTTAAACCAGAGGTCAAATTTAAAAGGTCAATCCTTTTAAACCTGTGAGGCGGCGTCTGCTAGAAGAAGGTGAAGCCGCAGGCCACCGTGTCGGGACAGGCCCACCTCTGAGCGCCTCACTCCTCGGCACTTCAACAAACCTGAACTTTAGCGTCCAACACTACGTCTAACACAAAAAGTAACTTCTTCCTTTTGACAACTCTGCAAAGGTCAACTACGCACTCATTACCAGACTTTAAATATTTTAAAATATTCTAAACTTTGAAGCTGTTGAACTATTTCTAGACTTTAAACACTAACCTTACTGCCATATAGAGACAATTTGAACCATAACCACCTTAAAGGGATAGTTCGGCCAAAAATGATATTTAACACATGCATTACTCACCCTCAAGCCGTTCGAGATGCATATGTCAATCTTGTTTCAGACGAACACATTTTCAGTTATTTTAGAAAATGTCTTAGACCCTTCAGTGGATATAATGTGAAGCAATGGGGTCCACCTCCTTCAAGTCCCAAAATGTGCATACATCCTTCACAAAAGTAATCCATCCGGCTCCAGGGGGATAAACGAAGGCCTTCTGAGGGTAATCCGTGCGGTTTTGTCGTAAAAATATACATATTTAAAACTTTATAAATGAAAATATCTGACTTCCGGCAACGATCGACGCGCGTTCACGGGTGATGGAAGTCGGCGTACGAGGTAGGACCATAGACTGTAAAAAATAGCGTAGGAACCGTCGTGACGTAGAACGAACGCGCCTGGAGCCGGATGGATTACTTTTGTGAAGGATGTATGCACATTTTGGGACTTGAAGGAGGTGGACCCCATTGCTTCACATTATATCCACTGAAGGGTCTAAGACATTTTCTAAAATAACTGAAAATGTGTTCGTCTGAAACAAGATTGACATATGCATCTCGAACGGCTTGAGGGTGAGTAATGCATGGTTTAAATATCATTTTTGGCCGAACTATCCCTTTAAAACTGTAACTTCAGGACAGCAGATTGAGTGCCAGACCAAATATATATATTATATACAGGTCCTTCTAAAAAAATTAGCATATTGTGATAAAGTTCGTTATTTTCCATAATGTAATGATAAAAATTAAACTTTCATATATTTTAGATTCATTGCACACCAACTGAAATATTTCAGGTCTTTTATTGTTTTAATACTGATGATTTTGGCATACAGCTCATGAAAACCCAAAATTCCTGTCTCAAAAAATTAGCATATCATGAAAAGGGTCTCTAAACGAGCTGTTAACCTAATCATCTGAATCAACTAATTAACTCTAAACACCTGCAAAAGATTCCTGAGGCTTTTAAAAACTCCCAGCCTGTTTCATTACTCAAAACCGCAATCATGGGTAAGACTGCCGACCTGACTGCTGTCCAGAAGGCCATCATTGACACCCTCAAGCAAGAGGGTAAGACAGAAAGAAATTTCTTAACAAATAGGCTGTTCCCAGAGTGCTGTATCAAGGCACCTCAGTGGGAAGTCTGTGGGAAGGAAAAATTGTGGCAAAAAACGCTGCACAACGAGAAGAGGTGACCGGACCCTGAGGAAGATTGTGGAGAAGGACCGATTCCAGACCTTGGGGGACCTGCGGAAGCAGTGGACTGAGTCTGGAGTAGAAACATCCAGAGCCACCGTGCACAGGCGTGTGCAGGAAATGGGCTACAGGTGCCGCATTCCCCAGGTCAAGCCACTTTTGAACCAGAAACAGCGGCAGAAGCGCCTGACCTGGGCTACAGAGAAGCAGCACTGGACTGTTGCTCAGTTTTGCATGTCATTCGGAAATCAAGGTGCCAGAGTCTGGAGGAAGACTGGGGAGAAGGAAATGCCAAAATGCCTGAAGTCCAGTGTCAAGTACCCACAGTCAGTGATGGTCTGGGGTGCCATGTCAGCTGCTGGTGTTGGTGCACTGTGTTTTATCAAGGGCAGGGTCAATGCAGCTAGCTATCAGGAGATTTTGGAGCATTTCATGCTTCCATCTGCTGAAAAGCTTTATGGAGATGAAGATTTAATTTTTCAGCACGACCTGGCACCTGCTCACAGTGCCAAAACCACTGGTAAATGGTTTACTGACCATGGTATTACTGTGCTCAATTGGCCTGCCAACTCTCCTGACCTGAACCCCATAGAGAATCTGTGGGATATTGTGAAGAGAAAGTTGAGAGACGCAAGAACCAACACTCTGGATGAGCTTAAGGCCGCTATCGAAGCATCCTGGGCCTCCATAACACCTCAGCAGTGCCACAGGCTGATTGCCTCCATGCCACGCCGCATTGAAGCAGTCATTTCTGCAAAAGGATTCCCGACCAAGTATTGACTATTGAGTGCATAACTGAACATAATTATTTGAAGGTTGACTTTTTATTTTATTTTTTATTAAAAACACTTCTTTTATTGGTCGGATGAAATATGCTAATTTTTTGAGACAGGAATTTTGGGTTTTCATGAGCAGTATGCCAAAATCATCAGTATTAAAACAATAAAAGACCTGAAATATTTCAGTTGGTGTGCAATGAATCTAAAATATATGAAAGTTTAATTTTTATCATTACATTATGGAAAATAATGAACTTTATCGCAATATGCTAATTTTTTGAGAAGGACCTGTATATAAAACATAAAAAACATTACATTATGAGACCAATTTTTTCATGATTTCTTTATTCTCAATTGCTGAATTAGTGTTATTGTTACTAAAACTTAAACTAAAATTATTCAAAATAATTTTCATATGTATATCATATATATCAGATGAAAACCCCAAAAAAGTTAAATTGAAATAAAGTGAGTTTTAAATATAAAAAGAATTTGAAAAAAATTTAAAAGTAAAGAAATATTAGAAAATATGGGGAAAAATGTTATAAAATGAAAAATAAAAGGTCATTTAAAATATGAATAAATACTATAATAGTATGCCAATAATACTAAAACAACACTGAATTGCTGACCTGAAAACTGTATTATTTATGTTTTCACTAATTGTATTTTTTCGAAATTTTACACATTTTATAATTGAGTATACTCCATTAATTAATATCCAGTGTTTTCTATTTTACAAAAGGAAAAGTCAGTGTGAAAATTTTGTAAACTTTGTGTAATTCTCCCACAGAAATAATGATTTATAATTTCATGTAAATAGTGAAACAAACATTGTATTTTCAATAAGCTTATTTTACTTTTTTAATTTTTAATTTATTAATTTTGATTACTTGGTAAATTATTATTTTATCTATTTATCCACAAGGTTAAATGATTGTTTAGTTGTTTATCCGTTCCTCGAATGATTATTGCGTAGCACAAAGTAGCCCTCATTTGTTGAGAGCTGGGGAGAAAAAAAAATACAAGTAAGAGGTTTCTATCACCAAGGCAAAGAAAAAAAACGATATAGTTCAATCCGTGCTCAAGCATATATCCACATGGGCCATCAGCTGGGCTACATATCACTTACATCTCAATATCATAAGCCACACAGCTAGGTTTATAGGCCAGACACGTAGCATGATGCCTGCAGTCTCGTTTGCACCGGACTGAAATAGATCCTCCTGGCTGGTGTACATGAGTGTCTTTGGCATGGCCCAGTTCTGAGAGAATGGCGCCATCTTTAGCGGTCGGTTATGCGCGGAATGCATTCTAGAGAAGCGCATGCTGGCTATATTTGACAGGTGGCACAGATTTAAATAGATGAATAGCAGTGTATTGCTGGTAATTGGCAGTGGTGGGAGGTCACTTGACTGGGATGATTAGCAGAGGTGTGCGAGGACAGCTACAATCACTGCCATTCATCTTACCAAGAGTCCACCTATAGGACCAAATCAATCTCTCGGTTTCAAAGTTGAATCAAAATCGAGTCTAAATCTTTAAAACCGTTTTAAACCGTACAACATTCTTCTGTAAGTATACATTGAAGCTCTGAGCTGCTGAAGCCGTGATTACGCACGATTCCCAATTAGGCTGCAAATCCATGATGATTTGGGACGTAATTGACTAATGTTGACCCTTTCCTTGACACGTTCTTGTGGATTTCAGCTGGGGATTTGCCACACTTTGTTAATAGAAACAAGCTGAACTAGTTGGAAAAGTGGCAAGACACTTCTATGAAGTGTTATGATAAATAGAAAAGTCTTAGGGGAAGAATCAAAGAGTAAAATAATCTTTTTTTATATATATACTGTATATATGAAACACAACAGAAGATATTTTGAAAAGACAAAAATGCTGCCTTTCTTTTTGCAGAGTTGCTCTTACAAACAAACTAACTGACAAACTGACCAAAACGGAGAATTTCCCCTCTCCAGTAACATCAAACCTGGCATGATGAGTCTTAAATGTGAAAATATGCACAAATTGAATTTATCACACTTGTTGCATGGATATTTTTTTGGAGTGTTTATATGGTGTCATCAATTGAGCTAGAATTCATATTCGTTGTACAGACAATTGTTATTATCATTATTACCACCATCATATGTCAAGATTATTATTATTATTAACAACATACACTCACCTAAAGGATTATTAGGAACACCATACTAATACTGTGTTTGACCCCCTTTCGCCTTCAGAACTGCTTTAATTCTACGTGGCATTGATTAAACAAGGTGCTGAAAGCATTCTTTAGAAATGTTGGCCCATATTGATAGGATAGCATCTTGCAGTTGATGGAGATTTGTGGGATGCACATCCAGGGCACGAAGCTCCCGTTCCACCACATCCCAAAGATGCTCTATTGGGTTGAGATCTGGTGACTGTGGGGGCCATTTTAGTACAGTGAACTCATTGTCATGTTCAAGAATCCAATTTGAAATGATTTGAGCTTTGTGACATGGTGCATTATCCTGCTGGAAGTAGCCATCAGAGGATGGGTACATGGTGGCCATAAAGGGATGGACATGGTCAGAAACAATGCTCAGGTAGGCCGTGGCATTTAAACGATACCCAATTGTCACTAAGTGGCCTAAAGTGTGCCAAGAAAACATCCCCCACACCATTACACCACCACCACCAGCCTGCACAGTGGTAACAAGGCATGATGGATCCATGTTCTCATTCTGTTTACGCCAAATTCTGACTCTACCATCTGAATGTTTCAACAGAAATCGAGACTCATCAGACCAGGCAAAATTTTTCCAGTCTTCAACTGTCCAATTTTGGTGAGCTCTTGCAAATTGTAGCCTCTTTTTCCTATTTGTAGTGGAGATGAGTGGTACCCGGTGGGGTCTTCTGCTGTTGTAGCCCATCCGCCTCAAGGTTGTGTGAGTTGTGGCTTCACAAATGCTTTGCTGCATACCTCGGTTGTAACGAGTGGTTATTTCAGTCAAAGTTGCTCTTCTATCAGCTTGAATCAGTCGGCCCATTCTCCTCTGACCTCTAGCACCAACAAGGCATTTTCGCCCACAGGACTGCCGCATACTGGATGTTTTTCCCTTTTCACACCATTCTTTGTAAACCCTGGAAATGGCTGTGCGTGAAAATCCCAGTAACTGAGCAGATTGTGAAATACTCAGACCGGCCCGTCTGGCACCAACAACCATGCCACGCTCAAAATTGCTTAAATCACCTTTCTTTCCCATTCTGACATTCAGTTTGGAGTTCAGGAGATTGTCTTGACCAGGACCACACCCCTAAATGCATTGAAGCAACTGCCATGTGATTGGTTGATTAGATAATTGTATGAGAAATTAAACAGGTGTTCCTAATAATCCTTTAGGTGAGTGTATACATCAACATTTCATACCTCATCCAATAAATATCCATTGCAGGGATAAGGGCAGGCAGAACATTCTGTCAAACGTCTGCTTTTATGTTTCATGGAAGAAATGAGAGAGAATGAATAATGACAGAATTACAATTTTTGGGTGAGCTTAACTATGAGCTTTGAGAAAAAAGTATGTGAAAACGAAATATTTAATCAGACCTTACTCACTATACCAAGTGATATCAAATCATCTTTAAAATCGCAGAACCTCATCTACTGTACACGTGTATATCGCATGAAGGCTCAGGGGTTCAGGCTGTAAGTCAACTCTCTGAGCACAGCAGCAAGTAAACAAATACATTGCAGAAAGATGTTTAGAAAAACGAAGCAACTCCTGTTTCTGTCAACGGAGGTGAAGAGGAAACTAACCCATCATCACGGCTCATTGGCCCCTTGCTAACTAAAATAACGCTGAAAACAGCAGAAATGAAATGTCACATTCCCCGAATAGCCATTCTTGACAGGAGACAGCTCTGAGCTGCAACACATGGCAAACTTATGATAATAATAAAAACGCCTAAATTGTCCAATTTGAAACGGAGAAAATGGAGGGTAGGAGGTGTGAAGGTGTTGAAACCCACGAACAGAGTGCAGGTAGATTAAACAAGTTTACACTGTATAGAAAGAAAAAAGAAAGAAAAATCTATTTCTGAGTGCTGCACTTGAGCAGTAAAGAAAAATGAGGGAGAGAGAGAGAGAGAGAGAGAGAGAGAGAGAGAGAGAGAGAGATTAACAGATTAACAAGATTATTTACCAGCCATCATACCACCCTTAAAACATTTACCATGGCAACCAATAATTCCGGATGGATGGATGGATGGATGGATGGATGGATGGATGGATGGATGGATGGATGGATGGATGGATGGATGGATGGATGGATGGATGGATGGATGGATGGATGGATGGATGGATGGATGGATGGATGGATGGATGGATGGATGGATGGATGGATGGATTGAATTAGATGTGGATGGATCAATTAGATTGGATTGGGATGGATGGGATTAGATTGTGATGGATGGATGGATTAGATTGGGATGGATGGATTGGATTAGATTGGGATGGATGGATGGATTGGATTAGATTAGGATGGATGGATGGATGGATTGGAAAGGATTGGATGGATGGATTGGATTGGACTGGATGGATGATTTGATTGGAGATTGGATTGGACTGGATGGATGAATTGGATTAGATTGGGATGGATGGATGGATGGATGGATGGATGGATTGGATTAGATTGGGATGGATGGATTGGAAAGGACTGGATGGATGGATTGGAAAGGACTGGATGGATTGATTGGACTGGATGGATGGATGGATTTGATTGGAGATTGGGATGGATAGATGGATGGATGGATGGATGGATGGATGGATGGATTAGATTGGATTGGTATGGATGGGATTAGATTGGGATGGATGGATGGATGGATTAGATTGGGATGGATGGATTGGATTAGATTGGGATGGATGGATGGATGGATTGGATTAGAGATGGATGGATGGATGGATGGATGGATGGATTAGATTGGATTGGGATGGATGGATGGATTGGATTAGATATGGATGGATGGATGGATGGATGATTTGATTGGAGATTGGGATGGATGGATGGATGGATGGATGGATGATTTGATTGGAGATTGGGATGGATGGATGGATGATTTGATTGGAGATTGGGATGGATGGATGGATGGATGGATTGTATTAGATATGGATGGATGGATGGATGGATGGATGATTTGATTGGAGATTGGGATGGATGGATGGATGGATGGATTGTATTAGATATGGATGGATGGATGGATGGATGGATGGATGATTTGATTGGAGATTGGGATGGATGGATGGATGGATGATTTGATTGGAGATTGGGATGGATGGATGGATGGATGGATGGATGGATGGATAGATAGATAGATAGTGAGGGCAGTTCACTTGAAACATCCCATACTGCAGGTCTGATTGAAAAATCATGACCAGAATTACCCCAGAGGCAGACAACAACAACAACAATAACATGACAGACGCTTTTTGAATGACAGGACATTTGTTTGGGAACTGGAGATGGGCCTGAGATAGAGGAGACAGGCAGAAGGTCAAAGAGGAGGAGAGCAGCCGGACAGCCACTTGAGCGCTCGCGGAGAAAAGAAGTTCAGAGGAACTGACAGACACAGACAGGATGTGTGTGTAGGAGAAAGAAAGCAGGGTGAAACATAACAGCCTCTTAAAGGCTTCGTGTGTGTGTGTGTGTGTGTGTGTGTTTCTGCCAAGGCATGCATGGCTTTCTCCATGTCATTGCAGCCATGCCTGTGGAGGCTTTGGGGATCTGCTGAAAGGAAAGTCCTGACTCTCGCACCATGCACGTGGGCCAGAGGGGTGGCATTCGGGATGCAGGCGTCACCCGGTGAGAGGGTGCATGAAAATCACACACAGAGGATTAGCTCACCCTCTGAAGGCACCGCAATCGGCTGGTGGTCCATGGGAACAAAAACAGGAGGGTGACTGTGCCATAATGGGGGGATAACATAGCCCTGCTCTTCTTTAGGAATGAGGAAAACAGACAGATAACAGCACACAGGACAACGTGGACAAAAACATGTATACAAATATTCCTGTAGAAGAGAATAATAACATTATTCAGTAAATAAAGATTATATGCAAATTAGCAGATCAAATAAGAACGCACAGGACATGCTTTTAGCTTCAGCATATTCTGAGCTAAACAATGTAGGACTGGGTTTGATCGTGAAAAGTATTCATTCATATTTTCCCCACCCACGTTGCCTTGGTAACATCAAAAGAGAGTCATTACTACGGACGGAGCCCCTAAAGGGACCTTTGCAAAAACTCACGAGAAACTTTTTACATGTGCACAGTGCTCAAATGTTACAATTTTAGGTATTTATATATTATATATATATATAAGGGACATTTCTGAGGTGGAAAAGATCATTAATAATTAATAAAAAGTGAATAAATATTAAAATATTAATCTTTCTTCATATTAGCCTTTTTAATTTTTCATCAAAATGTATTACCACCTCTGAAATGACTTTCCTTTTTGCTCCTTCCAACCCCCATTCACATAAAGAGCACTTTTCACAATCCATTCCTAATGATAAAACTGAAAGAAATCCGACATTATTTCTGGTCAAATACAGAAATAGAACAGAAATGGGCTGCCAAAGCTGTTTCTTGTTGAAACTCAATTTTGATTTGATGATTTCTTTGAAGAAAAAGTTACAGTAAGATCCCTCGTCTGCAGAAAATGGATAGGACAGATTCTTTTTGGATATAAATAAAAGTGGGCAGGTTTGGTCTCAGCTGCATGATTACATGGTGAGCACCAGCCATCATGACTGGAACAATCCTGACCCCTTTTCTTCCGGAGCAGCTGATATTAGATGATGAACAAAAAGACAAAACCTAAAAATAGTGGAGAGTCACTGAAGGGTTTGGTATTTAAAGTGTTTATAGTCCAATGTAACCCTTCAGCTTTTAAAAATACCAATAGCGTACCAACAACTGTCTGTGATTGACACTGGAAAAAAGATGAGAGCAGGGAATGTCAGTGTTACAGAACAATGTCGGCGCTTTACAGATTAATTATATGATGACATGTAAAGAATCCCATCCCTCAGCTGTGCTTGGCTTTGTCCAACTCCTAAATATCACACGGAAATTAACAGTGTATTTCAAAACAAAACAAAAAACGCATTAACCGTTATTATGCCCCTGGCTTGCTGAAAATCAAACATTTATGATGTAGACTTTGCAACTTTTAAAATCCGTGGGTCCATATGTGAGATATGACACCTAAGAAATTATTTTTCTTTTATGTTTGCCCTGAAGACTATGTATGATGTTAGTCAAAAACAGTTGTAGTTTAGTTTTATATTAGACTATTTTTCTTCCTTAAGCTGTTTTTTTCCTACTGAATCTTTAAAGGGTTAGTTCACCCAAAAATGAAAACTCTGTCAGTAATTACTCACCCTCATGTTGTTCCAACCCCGTAAGACTTTCGTTCATTTTCGGAACAAAAATTAAGATATTTTTGATTAAATCTGAGAGCTGGATCACTCCTCCATAGGCTTCTTAAGGGATCGAAACTGGCCGGCCCAATCTTAAGTTTATCAAGCGTCGAGAATACTTTTTGTGCGCAAAAAACAAACAAAAATAACGACTTTATTCAACTATTCATTCCCTTCTCTGTACGGCATATTTCACGTAGTGAAACTACGCAAAGCTTCTAGGTTGTACGTCACGCATCACACACATGACCAGCGTCGGCCAATAGTGAGCCTACGTGTGACGTGCAACCTAGAAGCTTTGCGTAGTTTCACTACGTGAAATATCACGGCCCACAGAAAAGGAAATGAATAGTTGAATAAAGTTGTTATTTTTGTTTGTTTTTTGCGCACAAAAAGTATTCTCGACGCTTGATAAACTTAAGATTGAGCCACTGTAGTCACTCGGACTATTTTAACGATGTCTTTCATAACTTTTCGGCCGGCCAGTTACGATCCCTTAAGAAGCTCTCAGATTTAATCAAAAATATCTTAACTTGTTTTCCGAAGATGAACGAAAGTCTTACGGGGTTGGAACAACATGAGGGCGAGTAATTACTGACAGAGTTTTCATTTTTGGATGACCTAACCCTTTAAGAGGTGAATATTTATTTTCTATACTGTAATCCGAATAATCTGCTCTCTCAGCCTGACCAACTGAAAAAGGCCGCAAACTGTCCAACATTCAGTTCAATCAGACTAAAAAGTGTACATTTTGTATGAGCCAACCCATTTGATATCTTACTATTTTGCCAAATGACTTTAGCATGAGACTAGAACATCTATTTTAGTTATTAATGTCATGTGCACAAGACCATTAATGCATGATATTAAAAACAATTGCTTTAATGGCCATTTCATAAACTAAGCATTTAACATGGGCTGCGGAGAAGTGCACCCTGGATAACGCATTGTTAGACCAAAAAGCAGATCTATCTTCATATCTGAAAGCATTTTACAATATTTGATTCCCCATAATGGATTCCTGACAGATTCTAGGAACAGCAGGTAAGCAGATTCTCATTAACAGAGACCTCCTCTGAAAATTAGCATCTTATTAAATTGATTTGATCCATGGAGAGCCGAATGCAGCTCAGTGTCATTTGACTCCTAAATGGATTAGCGCTTTAATGAGTTTATTTGTTCTGGGCAAAGATGCCCATCTGCCTCAGATCATCTCCATGACAGTGATGTTACAGGGAAGACCAACTGCAGCCATTGGCAAAACTGAGTATCAAAGAAGACGAATGCTATTGTGCTTTAAAAGGATAGTTTACCCAAAAAAGAAGATATTTTGTAGAATGTCAGTAATCAAACAGTTGATAGGCCCCATTGACTTGCATAGATTTTTTTTCCTACTATGGAAGTCAATGGGTGCAGTCAACTGTTTGATAAACTACCTTAACTTAAAGGTAAAGTGTGTAACCAGCCAAACCACGAACCATGAGAACGTGATTAAGATAAACCGATGCCCCAAACGCACGCCATTGTGTGAGCCAACATTTCTGTGACAGGTTCATCATTTTATATTTATGATCAAATATATATTATATCCTTTAATAGCACTGCAGAGCCCAATGCTCAATCACATACTTGTCTTTGCATATTAAACTAGGATAGGTGAAAGTATTTTAAGATCGAAAAATCACACGCATCACCTTTAAATCCCAATTTGGCTATTAAACTTTGGTGGGTTATCCCACCTCATTGTAATGGATTAAGCACTAAGCTCTTTATCATTGTTTCTGTTCAGCTCTGCACGTGCTTTTCTCTGCACTAATCACTTGTGGTGGATCCTTTTAACATTGAGGCCCTGGCTTATAAAGGTGTTTCATGTATAAAAAAAATACATGAGCTGAGGTGATGTATATATATATATATATATATACATATGCAGGGCCTAAAATTAACACTCGCCAAGCACCAAATACGAGTAAAAATCAACATTGGATTGCACTTGAAAAGACATATTCAAACAAAATTATGTCAAAATGCCCGTCTTGGCGAGTATCCTTGTAAACATAGTCATTTATATCTTGACTAAGCGTAATCAGTTGAGAAATAAAACACATGTGTATCAGTGTATTGGATCTGTGCATTAGCTCTTAAAGTGACAGCAGCATAATAATCCTTCTGCTGTTTGTGTTTTTAATCAGCACACATTTTGTGTGTTAATCAAACAACTAAAGACAGAAAACAATCACTCTGCTCTTGACTAAATAACTCTTCTAACTTTATGTTGCGATTGTATGCGATTGGGCGTTTTGTGTGGTATAATTTAATTTGCATGCTGATTGTTTTGCTACAAATAATTTCAATAAACAAAAACAATTAGCGGCTTGAAAAACACTTCAGTCAGTCACACTGAAAATAAAAAGCTTGATTATTTCCACCGATCATTTTAATATGCCACCCAGGTGTCCGCGCTAACCAGCACCTGTCAAAGTTTGAAACACGCAGGACAAATAAGCCCTCGGCGTGACAATCATCTGTCGTTACCCATCAGATTCTTTTAATCGCTCTTGCCACGGAAGCTGTTAGAAATGTTATCTGTTGTGATGATAAAACAAATGTAATTCAATCATTTCCACCCACAAGTTTCATCAACTTGACATGAAACCATGACGCAAGGGAAAACCGAAAAGATTCTATTCCACATTCCAGAGGGGATTGTTTTCCCTTTCCTTCCCGTCTTTTAATTACACCTCCTCCCTTTGCCTTCCGAGGGCACAGAATCCTCTGTTTAAATCTCCCAGCTTTCTCCTCTCAAATGGAAATGTGCCGTTTTAAATCAGGGGTTATCTCCGACGCCAGCGTTCTTCTGATGAGACAACTACGGACAGAATTTAGTCCCTTGGCTCCGTTTTATTTTCGGTACTGCGTTCTTAGTTCAGTAATTGAGATATTATCAGCTTAAGGGAAACCTCGCATCCTGAATCACACTATATCGCTCAATACAATTCAACAGATGCATTGTTTTCTGTTGACCTACAGGGTAACTTCTACATCCAGAGGCCTTTAACTTAATGCAGTGGCAAATTGGTGCTTCAGAATAGAAAGAGAGATTGATTTAAACGTACTGTATGCACACTTCAGCACTTACCTTGGTTGCATGTTTTTCCTGTATAACCTGGATGGCACTTGCATTTGTTGGGACCCACGCATTCTCCATGTTTGCATCCGTGCTGACATACCGCTGTAGGCACAAAGATCATCAGTATCATTTTTACTCCATAGTCAGAGTCTATGTATAGTAGATATGGAAACATGTAACATAAAAACAGCTTTGAGTTTTTGAGCTATAAGAAAAAAACAACCGTTCTCACTGTGGGAAATAAGTGTCCGTGCGATTAGACCTTGAGGATATTGTGGTGAGAGATCCACAAAAACATTATTTTGGAACGCTGGGCCCCCTACATCAATAATTCATTGTTTGCCTTGGTCATTTTAATGAACCGAGTGTACGGTCCACCTCACTTCTCCTTTATGACTCATTACATCTCACATTTGGATTGGGAAGCAGCCCGGAGCTGTGCAACATCAGAAACATTTTAGATCCGAGACCGAGGGAAAAAGTGGTTACACTTTATTTTAAGGTGACATGCATTGTATTACTCAAATAAGTACTGAGTAATATATACATGTACTTACTATAGGGTTACGGTTAGGGTTAGGGTTTGGTTTAGGGTTAGATACTTTTAATTATGCATAATTTACTGTTATTACAATAGTAAGTACATGTAGTAACGTGTAGCCTTAAACTCAAGAGTTACCGCAAACCTCCTTAGTGTTGAATATGGGGTAAATACTGCCTCTGACATCTTCAAAATACAGACAAAAACATCCCAACCCATACTGCTCTTCCTAATGTTGTCAAAAGGATTGTGTTTGCAGCACAGCACAGGAAACTGATCAGTCTTGGCATGCAAGATGCCCAAATGGCATATTCTTTAGTGAATTAATGAAAGTATGCTTCCAAGCACATTTGCTATATATTGTTATATAAATATGCCACAACATGAGTCTTTGGTATGAATAATACTGGTATTCTATTTTGGTTTATTTTCATATTAAATGTTTTATGATTATATAACATAAAATAATTGTCATTATTATAGTATATTTTTTATACGTTTATTTTGTTTTTGTGGAAAATGAATGAAGAATAAAATGTATATTTAAGAAAAAGTTACCCAATTTACCCTGGTTACTTGATCACCTGCACGTGCAAGGCCAAGCCAAAATATTTAATGGTTTTTTAATGATCTCAACAATTTTAATCAGAAATCACTGGTCAGGAATTTAGCAAGAATTGCACAAATACTGTAGATGAAGTAACTCAGCACAGAATAGCCTTCTTGCAGACAGATTTTTACAGGAAGAAGAGTCAGTGTTGTTCCACTCAATGTTAACGGCTTCAAACTGGTCATGAGTTGAAAAATGTCTCCCAGTTCGTTTGAGTTTAATGCGAGATCAAATATTAACTATTGGTTGCCAAACATGAGCCTGATGGACTTGTTCTTCTTGGTTGTCTTTGCACTTTTCATTGTCTTGTTGAAAAACAACATCTGATCATTCCTCTTTAGAAAACAACTTTTCATTTGTGGGAAGCAAGCCATTCTGCATTATTCTCCTGTATTCTAAAGCATTAAATTACTTTTCACAGTGAAGAAACTCACCAATAGCAGCAGATAAAAGGCTCTTCACACAATGATAGTCTCTTCCTCAACGCTTCACTGTGCTAGAGATGCATTTATTATTATATTTCTCAGCAGATTTCTGAAGACAACGCTCTGGAGCTTCACTATGCAACTCGTGTTTCATTGTGATTCAAATTTTACCACTTTTCTGAACAATAAGTTGTCGTTAAGACAATTAAAAACTTAGTTTTTAGCCATTTTTGACTTTTCTTTTTTTTTGTGACTTTTTTTCGCCCAGGAGTATACACTCACCTAATGGATTATTAGGAACACCATACTAATACTGTGTTTGACCCCCTTTCGCCTTCAGAACTGCTTTAATTCTACGTGGCATTGATTCAACAAGGTGCTGAAAGCATTCTTTAGAAATGTTGGCCCATATTGATAGGATAGCATCTTGCAGTTGATGGAGATTTGTGGGATGCACATCCAGGGCACGAAGCTCCCGTTCCACCACATCCCAAAGATGCTCTATTGGGTTGAGATCTGGTGACTGTGGGGGCCATTTTAGTACAGTGAACTCATTGTCATGTTCAAGAAACCAATTTGAAATGATTCGAGCTTTGTGACATGGTGCATTATCCTGCTGGAAGTAGCCATCAGAGGATGGGTACATGGTGGCCATAAAGGGATGGACATGGTCAGAAACAATGCTCAGGTAGGCCGTGGCATTTAAACGATGCCCAATTGGCACTAAGGGGCCTAAAGTGTGCCAAGAAAACATCCCCCACACCATTACACCACCACCACCAGCCTGCACAGTGGTAACAAGGCATAATGGATCCATGTTCTCATTCTGTTTACGCCAAATTCTGACTCTACCATCTGAATGTCTCAACAGAAATCGAGACTCATCAGACCAGGCAACATTTTTCCAGTCTTCAACTGTCCAATTTTGGTGAGCTCTTGCAACTTGTAGCCTCTTTTTGCTATTTGTAGTGGAGATGAGTGGTACCCGGTGGGGTCTTCTGCTGTTGTAGCCCATCCGCCTCAAGGTTGTGCGTGTTGTGGCTTCACAAATGCTTTGCTGCATACCTCGGTTGTAACGAGTGGTTATTTCAGTCAAAGTTGCTCTTCTATCAGCTTGAATCAGTCGGCCCATTCTCCTCTGACCTCTAGCATCAACAAGGCATTTTCGCCCACAGGACTGCCGCATACTGGATGTTTTTCCCTTTTCACAACAATCTTTGTAAACCCTAGAAATGGTTGTGCGTGAAAATCCCAGTAACTGAGCAGATTGTGAAATACTCAGACCGGCCCGTCTGGCACCAACAACCATGCTACGCTCAAAATTGCTTAAATCACCTTTCTTTCCCATTCTGACATTCAGTTTGGAGTTCAGGAGATTGTCTTGACCAGGACCACACCCCTAAATGCATTGAAGCAACTGCCATGTGATTGGTTAATTAGATAATTGCATTAATGAGAAATTGAACAGGTGTTCCTAATAATCCTTTAGGTGAGTGTAGACCTCTATATAAATATATATAATTTATTTTTATAATTTTATTTTATTTTTTTTGTATTTTCCATTTTCATTTTACTCAAAGTTTTAGTCATTTTGTTGTGTTTTTGTCAATTTTATTAGTTTTTTTATTTATTTAAATATATATCATTTTTATTTCTGTTTTAGTAAATTTGCTTTGGCAACTAGTTGAAATAACATTTATTTTTAAAAATGTTTTATATATTTCAGCTAACATTTATTTTACACAAGTTTAGTTTCAATTTCCCGGCCCTGGCTGTAACATTAGGCTGGACTACAGGCCAGGCTTACAGCAGCGGTTTATACGAGAGTCTCCAGTCGGCTGAGACTAATTTCCATTGAGAGCTTCGTTGAGTCTCCAATTATAGAGGCCTATCAGAGGTGTTAATTTTCCTCATTGGTGCCATTCTCGGAGTGAAAGAATACGCCACAAATATACACACAAAATACTACAAGAGACATGAATGAGAAAGATGCTGCTGTATATAACCCCTTGACCCCAAATGGTGAAAGCAAAACTAGTGTGTACTAGTGATAAAAGACACACAGATATCTACTTTAAGACTGTTCAAACTGCATGAAGGCGGAAAAGCATAAGCCCACTCTGGCAAAATGGTGAGATAAGAATCAGCCCGTCTCATTCCACCTTATTAGATTGAGTAAGCTAATCAAAGGTACATGTTGACCTTGCTTTTAACCTGTGTTAATCAATATTGAAGTTAGACAGTAAGATCAAACCCTACAGTCAAAACACAAAAGGACAAACGTGGGCCCTAATTTGGTGGTAAACCCCAAGCTGGCAGGAGACAAACAAGGAAACCGTTAGATTCTCTGACATTGAGAGTTTATCCGGGCGGCTGCCTTATCTCGCTAGCCAGACAGTTATCAAATGTGATGAAATCATGGATTAATCCTGGTGGGACGCTGTGTGATCACAGGCAGTGGTTATATTTTTAAGTGCTGACGAATGAAGAGCTTAAGGACAGGGCTTTAAAGGGAAACCTATCTGCCGCGGTCCGGTTCAGAGAAATGCCAACACTTGGAACAAAAACCACAGGCGAAACGGGCCAAGGGAAGTACCCGTTATTGACAAACCACATCAAACGGTCCCGCTGGCTTCGAAACGCCTAGCTCCTCTCTCACCACATGCGCTCCTTTACCCCTGGAGACTTTCATTCTCGGCATAGCATACCTATCAATCCATGCGCTCTGATGACGCATGACCGGATGGCAGCTTCAAAGCAATATGTCAGGAAGTGTTATTGGTGAATTTCATGAAAATTTCATGAAAGTAAGATTCTAAAATTAATTAGAAATTAATTTCATGAAAATAAGATTCGTAATAAGGCTCACTAAGGCTCACTAAGTATTTAAAAAGCTAATAATGATTTTTTTTCCAAGCCGGAAAAATCAATAAACTTTTGCAAAAGCACATCCGCACCATGTCCTAGTGGTTTGTGCCAGACCTGTAATGCCCATTTAATCGATTTTTGTTGTTCGTGGACATAAAATTGTATTTAAAAAATGTATTAAACGTTAGCTTTAATATTTATAATCTTTTTACTTTGATATTTATATTTAAGTTTCACACAGAGTAACTACATTACAATATCCCATCTAAAAATAAATACATATATAACATAGTATATATGAATAAATAAATAAAACATAAACTAATGAATAAATCAATATACTGTATATATATATCCTGTTAAGTGTCACCGGCCCACCGGTGGGCCCAAATCCATTACATTTTTAAATCAGTAATATCCTATACTAAACCTAAACTAATCTTGACAAACTATCATTTGAAAGCTTACAATCTCTAGTTTCCATATTTGGTGATTGATTTTCAAAATAAATTACAGAGCCGTAATTTATCAATTTGCAAAAAGAATATTTTCATACTCCTAAGGTGTGTTTAGACCTTTATTTTGAAATAGTGATGAACATGAAAAATCATGAAAGAATGGTAGAAACCTCAGTTTGTTTTCATGCCAAGAGTTCAAAAGATAGCATCCATTCAATTATTTTAGAAAAAAAGGTCTGATTTTTTTTTTTAAATATAAAGAAAAAAATTATAGATTCACCATTTGTGATGTGACGCAAAAGCTATAACGCACATACTTCTTCTTTTTATGTGTTTCTTTGAGGTTGAATTCATATCAAAATCTGCCAAACTTCTCATATTACTTCTGAATAGGATGTCTACTTCATAAATTGTATGAAAATAGTGGAATTAATGGTTCATATCACTCAAAACACATATGGAAATGGAGGCGCCCTTATATGGGCAGTAATGGAGTCTGGTTGTGACCTAGTGAAAAAGTTTGGTACTGCGCCCAAACACACTCTCACTGAAAGCTCATGTTTTGAGATATCAACCTAAAATTTGAAACACAACTTGTTCAGATTTTTGGCTTTGATTTTATTTATTTTTTTGCAGTTTTAGAGTCACCCAGGTTTTTGAAAATATATATTTTATATAAAATATGAATAATTAAATTGTTTACATTGTACATTTTCATAAACTCAAACTTCTATAACTTTTTTTCCGTTTAACTTTCTTAATTTATTTAACTTCTACAAAAATCTGCCAAATGTCTTCTTTAAAACGAGACCAATCTTACGCCTATATTCCAAAGCATTCTTGAATTACAACCATTTAAGTTCGAAATGTGCATTTTCATGCATATTCAAAAAAGGGGGGTGACAGTTAACAGGATATATATATATATTGCATATACACACAGTTTTTATTGAGTAATTGAAATTATTCAACCCCCATTGCAAATAAGGTTTATTGGCAAAATGTACAGACTTTCGGCTGCTTTGCAATGAACAAACAAAACAAAAGTAATTGAAATAGCTCAACACAACAAATGTTTTGAGTGGTTTCCCCAAATTCAACTGAAAATGCACGTTTTAAAGGGATACTCCACCAGTGTTTCTTATTAAACTATGTTCTTCCCTTAACTAAGACGAGTTGATACATACCTCTCTCGTCTCAGTGCGTGCACTATATCGCTCTGTATTGCCGCAAAACTATGTTAGCACTTAGCTTAGCCCATGCATTAAATATGGGCCAAGCAGAGAAGCGACCAAACACTTCCACGTTTTCCCTATGTAAACACAGTTACTCGAGTAGTGTAACTTGACCTGGGCTGGTGACACAAAATAAACCGTTGCGCTTTTCTAAGCGTTTAAAATTGATGACTATATTGTATGGCGGAATACCATAACAAGTGCTTTTGAGCACTTCGACTTGGCGCAATAATATCTTCACTCGTGAATAGTCCTCTTACCGGCTCCCGCTTCCTCTCCCCCTCCCTCTGACATTTCCGTCAATACAACCAACGTGACATGCGCCGGTAGTAGTAGTTCGAGCGGAGTTGACGAAGTAACAGGTTGTTGGAAGCTAGTTTGTGTACAATAATGGTTAAAGCGTGCCTCGTAAAGGGTTGTGAAAATAAGGAGAATGTACATAGTGCTGTCATTTTTCACCGAATTCCAACACACCACATACAGCAGAGAGCTTGGTTAGCTGCTTTGAACAAGAATCCCAAAACACCATTGATGACTCTGAAGAAGTGGCGTGTTTGCTCCGAACATTTCACAAAGGAGGACTATACCTGCACAGGAACACGCCTAAAGGATGAGGCTACACCAACAATATTCAGATCACTTACAGAAAGCCCGTGGTCTTTCGCCAGCTCCGGTCTGTTCTGGATCATATCTTTCTTGCCTCTCACGGTCCATAAGAGCTAATTCCTCCTCCTCCTCCGTGTACTCGGGTTCAAACAGATACGGCTCTGGGTCTTCTACAAAGAAGTCATAATCATCTACAAAGTCCGCCATTGCAAATGATCTGCAGTTTGCTAATAGCACAGGTAGTAAAAGTCACGTTGGTTGTATTGACGGAAATGTCAGAGGGAGGGGGAGAGGAAGCGGGA
This sequence comes from Rhinichthys osculus, assembly GCA_029959095.1. Lineage (NCBI taxonomy): Eukaryota > Metazoa > Chordata > Actinopteri > Cypriniformes > Leuciscidae > Rhinichthys > Rhinichthys osculus. The sequence goes on from JARWKJ010000005.1 coordinate 44,907,235, forward strand.
GCCGGTAAGAGGACTTTTCACGAGTGAAGATATTATTGCGCCAAGTCGAAGTGCTCAAAAGCACTTGTTATGGTATTCCGCCATACAATATAGTCATCAATTTTAAACGCTTAGAAAAGCGCAACGGTTTATTTTGTGTCACCAGCCCAGGTCAAGTTACACTACTCGAGTAACTGTGTTTACATAGGGAAAACGTGGAAGTGTTTGGTCGCTTCTCTGCTTGGCCCATATTTAATGCATGGGCTAAGCTAAGTGCTAACATAGTTTTGCGGCAATACAGAGCGATATAGTGCACGCACTGAGACGAGAGAGGTATGTATCAACTCGTCTTAGTTAAGGGAATAACATAGTTTAATAAGAAAAACTGGTGGAGTATCCCTTTAAGCTCTTCTTGTTTCTTATCGAAAGCAACAAAACGCGGAGCTTATTGCGATTATTAGTGGTTAATGGTGGTTAGGCTACAACGCTGCCCATCTCCCTGAAAGCACACGGACATCTTAGAGACGTCTATTTGATGTCTGCATTTACATCTGAAAGATGTCTTTTTTGGTTTAAAATGTATGTTTTTTCTACGATGTTTATCAGATGTATTTACACTGCAGATGTTTTCCAGATCTCTAGCAGACATCTTACAGACGTACATGTGCTATCTGAAAAATGATATTAAATGTTAACTTTAATATTTAGAATATTTTCTACTTTTATATTTATATGTCACATCATAAATGTCTCTACAGGACAACTAACTAATTAAGTATAGTTAAACTGTTTGTTGTTGTTTTTGATTTGGACGTGTTATCCATAGAAGCCAATAAAACAGATGCATGATATTTAGCTGTACTGCTCAAATGGGAGATGTCAGTTTAAATATGGTTTCCATCCTCCATCATTCCTGTCCTCTCTCTATACTGCTGTGTTAAAAGACCAAAAACACCCTTGATGTGAGATCCTTTGAGGCTGACGTGGGGGAACAAACAAATATGAATATAAAAAGTGATATCCAAATATCCTGGAGGGTCCAGATATTCAAATGGAAGCAGGAGCAGGTGTGAACTGTTCACAGGATATCAGGATATTCTCAAAGGAGGAGTGCGCGCGGGGGACTATAAATAAACGGGAACTCGGTATTCAGCGGATGCGTGTTCTGAATGACGCTCAGGCAAGATGATTGCAAAGGAAATATGATGTGGTGCTAACCTTGGGGTTGGCACCTTATCCCGATAACTCTGCGGGTTAAGACGTAGAGGGCTGCAAAACAAACGGCCAGACAGAGAAAAAAAAAGAAAAAAAAAGAAAGAAGCTTCGTCTAAATGTGAGATGAAAACATTACATGGGAGCCATGCTGATGATGGACAAGCATTATAAACGCAACACATACAATACACACACAGATTAAAGATTAAAGTCTCTCACATTTCATGTGGTGATAAGAACTTTTTTTCAGGGAAAGAAGAACGAAATAGATCACAAGTGACATTTATGGTTCAAGATAAATTTTGAATAAATTCACAGGCATAAATTACATTTGAAAATATATTCAAATTGTGTAATAATGTAAGTGATAATTTCACAATATTACTGTGAATGGACACATTGTTACGAAGTACAAAAACATCAAAGCTTAAAGGGTTAGTTCGCCCAATTAAGACATTAAGTTATATGCAATCCTTACCAGCACTATAGTGCATACACACTGACCCACTCTGTTGTCACCTCCCTGGTCAGAGTTCTGGCCGCTGGAAGTTTTTCAATGAAGTACTCCCGGTTATTTTCCGGGGTCACAAAACTGTGCGTTTTTACGTGAAAAAATGATTTGCGTATCAAAGCTTGATTAATTTACCACACAAAAAACACGCCGGTCAAAATTCATACCTCAGTTTTAATCGGCACTATTTTCTATTCATTTCTATCAATCCGCGCTGCTGTCAACGTCAACAGTGCGCACGTTCCGATCAGCTGTTGATAGCGCGACTCGCTGACAACATGTCTGACTGCGAAACTTCTGATGATGAAACCAATTTTAGCACAATGTCAGACGGATCAGATGATGAAAGTAATTTTAGCACAACGACAATGTTATTGATTGCAACACAAAACCTCAATTGTGTGTGTGTTCAATCAAATAGTTTTCTCAGCAAATTGTACTAATATCCCTATAGGCTTACTGTTTTTATATTAGACATCTTTTCACGTGTTTTATAATGGAGTCTAACGTTAAACATCAGCTTGTTTACCGTACAGTTTAGACATGGGATCATAAAGTTAGTAAATAGAGATTACCCGTGGTACTGGTACAGCAAAACGCTTTAATTTTCCTTTTCCTCCTTGGTTGTAATCGTCTTCGCTGAAGTGAGCGCTACACTCACGAAAATCCTTTATTCCGGACTGGATATTTTAGCTCCCGCGTAGCCGATGGCAACCTGCCAAAGCTGTCTCATAGTTATATTCAAAACAGGAAAACGATGGAATCTGAACTTTGATCCCGGTACGTTGTGGTCACAGCCTGGGAATTTACAAGTTCGCACCATTGTTAATCTAATACTTTTTACGTCGTTGTCAATCGATTGTGTAAACACTATGGAACAGCTGATCGGAACGTGCGCACTGTTGACGTTAACAGCAGCGCGGATTGATAGAAATGGATAGAAAATAGTGCCGATTAAAACTGAGGTATGAATTTTGACCGGCGTGTTTTTTGTGTGGTAAATTAATCAAGCTTTGAAACGCAAATAATTTTTTCACGTAAAAACGCACAGTTTTGTGACCCCGGAAAATAACCGGGAGTACTTCATTGAAAAACTTCCAGCGGCCAGAACTCTGACCAGGGAGGTAACTACAGAGTGGGTCAGTGTGTGTATGCACTATAGTGCTGGTAAGGATTGCATACAACTTCATGTCTTAAATGGGTGAACTAACCCTTTAAACTGTTTCCAAAGTATAAAAAAAGAAGACATTTTCCTTCAAATTTGGATTCATCGTTCCACAAAACAGAGTTTTACTCCTCTAGTTCCTATGTTCTCTTGCCCAGGCAGAGCAGCCTCAATAACAAAGGTTTCTTTGCAGTTCCTCAGTCACACAGCTTCACACACACACTCCCCTGTGAACTACTGATGCTCAAACATTTGAGTAACATTTTGCTGAGCTGGTATTTTAGGAGCAGCTTAGGAACAGGATAGTTGGTGTTGCAGATGTTCAACTATTAAATCCCCCTTGTCCTGCCTGACCTCGCTGGTCCTCATGAGGGCCAATTACTTCAAATTAAATGATGCTTTAAAGGGATAGTTCACTTTGAAATTAATTTTTGATATGTTTTAGATTACCTCAAGGGCATCCAAGATGTAGGTGTCTTTGTTTCCGCAGAAGTTTCAATTTTGATATTTTTAGGTCAAACCGTTCTTGTCTGTCAGTCATATAATGCAGGTCTATGGTCACCACCTCAAAGAGCATGCACAGAGAAGTCCAAATTAAACATGATTTAATGACTCGTAAATGTAAGTACACATTGACGGCCTAAGACACGAAACGAGCGGTTTGTGTGAGAAAACGAACAGTATTTATATCGTTTTTACCTCTTGTAAACACAGCCACGTCCAAGTGATCTGAGGGCGCCGGCGCTTCGGTCTGTGCGTTACAAGAGGACTGACAGACAAGAACGGTTTGACCAAAAAATATCAAAACTGAAACTACTGCGGAGACAAAGACACCTACATCTTGGATGCCCATGAGGTAAGCTAAAACACCACAAATTTATTTCAAAGTGAACTATCCCTTTAAACTACAGAAGTGACGACTCTCAAAGCTAACATTACCCTTCAAAAGATACCATGGTGCTATACACCGCGTTACTGAATGATTACCATATTTATTTACTTAAATTGGTCTTAACTGGAAGTATAAGTGTTATTATTATACTGGTTATACTTCAAATTATTAATTTATTCAAATAAATCTTACTGCCCCCAAGCGTTTGAACCGTAATGAAGATATTTTAATGTCGACTGCCTGTCCTCAAGCACTCGCGGTGTACGTGCTTTCCTGTAACTATGATTTTGCTCTTTTTATAACCTGAGGGATGAGGCGAAATGATCTTCGTTGGTAAACCACACTATCCTATGAAAGCTGTTGATAGAGCTTAACTTGTATTGAACCCGGAACGTTCCTTTAAAATCCAGCTTTTAGAGAGAGAACGAAAGAGAGATTACAGTCCGAGATGTCCTGAAGCTTGAGATAGATATTTCACCCTCGCGCTGAGCCGTTCCTCATCAAAATTCATCCTCAGCTGGAGATCTTGTTAACTCTAGATGATTAGGTTGTTGTGATTGGGGAATCTAATTTCGGCTGTGAGGTATAATCTTAATCACGAATTCAGCCCACGAAACCGAGGGCTGCCCCCTAAACCAGCTGTTTTGAGAAAGTCAAATATTGCAGCTTCATGTTCACCGTTATTGAGGTGTGAATGGAGCCAGATATGACTGCGGCGCCTAACAAAACCTTTGACTGGATGGATATTTGAAAAGCATTTCGGAGCCGGGCACTTCACTTTCCCTGAGGACTGTGTTCGGGGATGCATTTATTACGGCCTTCATTCTCAATGTGCATCTTCACCCCGTACGATCACCGACCGGCCAAAACAAACCGCAGCAATTTCATCAAAGATATGAGACGCAGGGATCTCGTAATCAGTCATGATGGAGCCCTTAATGCCCCGCCGCATATACTTTCTATTCTCTGACAAAATTGCGACTTCAACCGCTGGCTGTCATGCTGGTTTGTTTACCGCCCATTGTGCACATTTATTTACTTCAAATCACCGTTTTCAGCATATATAATACCGTCTTTGTTGAGCAAAATACGCAATTTGCAAAGGCGTACCTCGGCCACTTGAAGTGTGAGAGACATTTGCACACATACACACACAGTCACACAAAGAAAACATTGCTTTGTTACAAAATTCGGTATAAAGACGAAATGGTGACGATTTACTAGAAGCATAAGCATTAGCTTTTGGAGCCCCTCAGCATGTGACCCTCGTGAACTGTGATTCAACAGCTGGGCTATCATGTGCACAAGCCATGCAGGGAATCTTGCATTTGTCAGGCTGCCCGATACATTGCGCTGCTAATACTGTCATGCATCACAAAGTAGGCCCATGAATCAGCGCTAGGCTTGTTCCATTTTTTGATACGGTCAAACATTTGTTCAGAAGAAGCACGGCATTTCTTTTTTAGATTTGTAGCGAACATATGGCAGCTGATAAATGAAGCATAAGACGCTATTAATATGAGCAGCGGGAGCACATCCTCGGATTCCATGATAACGCAATAAAATGAGCTAATCCGTACTTGAAGATCATTACGTGATTAATGTGGTGTAAGATTTGAGAGGCATCATCACTTCTAGTGTGAGATGAATGCATTTATATGGATCGCACATTACAGATCTGCATAATCCATGCTTGATCCAACAAAAGGTATTATGGGTGATACAATGGCTGGAAGTGATTAAATTAAACTTGATATAATATATATATATTTACAGCAGCAATTTCAGTATCAATTTATTTAATGTTCCTTACTTTTTCCCTATTATTTTACAGCACTTTCGGTTGATTTTAAATGTGCTTTCTAAATGAATGATTGGACTTCTATGTCTTTTTTAGACCTCAAACTAATCCCGCAGGAATGTGGTGCTGTTGCAGCAAACTACTCGTTGTACCTTTTAATTATTCCAAATGACTGAACCACATAATATTGGGTGTCATGCAGAATATCTCAAAGACAAAGCAGACATCCGGCAGGCTCATTCTTGCGACTAAACCAGTTAGTAAGCATGAAATTCAGAAGCATTATTTCCCAAGACAGAGTCTTGCTTATTTTCAGCCATCATTTTCTACCACTTCTGTGAAGTCACCAGTTCATTATACAGTATTTGGTGGAATCAAATGGATCCTGCGATCAAAGCAGCATCTAAAACTTAAAAGTCTCTCATGCCATTAAGAGTAAAAGACTTAAAAGGGTATTGACAATAGAAATTCAATTTTGGTAGGCTATTCAAATGAATTTGAAATATGGCAGCTACTCCAATGAACTGGTGACTTGCTGTTAAGTGTTGTTGTTAAGTGTCGGAAGAAGGTTAAAGTAGCATGGAAGTCTAGAAGCCATTAAGCGCCCCCCACCCCACTGTTCACCCTATAGCAGCAGTTACTCACGCTGGCACTGGCCCCAGGAGACTCGTGTCCAGCCCCAGCAGCAGTCCACCCGAGCGCCGTATCGACACAGCCCATTGGACGAGGCCATCTGTCTGGGCCACCTATCAGGAGACAGTTTGATCAGATCTTGGCCAATCACTGCACAGACGACAGTTAAGCGAGTGACGAATAACATTGTGCATAGCTTTAGTATCTATCTATCTATCTATCTATCTATCTATCTATCTATCTATCTATCTATCTATCTATAGTATATCTCTATCTGTCTATCTATCTATCAGTTGGTCTATCTATCTATCAGTTGGTCTATCTATCTATCTATCATTTGGTCTATCTATCTATCAGTTGGTCTATCTATCTATCTATCTATCTATCTATCTATCTATCTATCTATCTATCTATCTATCTATCTATCTATCTATCTATCTATCTATCTATCAGTTGGTCTATGTATCTACCTATCTATCTATCTACCTATCTACCTACCTATCTACCTATCTACCTATCTATCTATCTATCTATCTATCTATCTATCTATCTATCTATCTATCTATCTATCTATTTATCTATCTGTCTGTCTGTCTGTCTGTCTGTCTATCATCTATCTATCTATCTATCTATCTATCTATCTATCTATCTATCTATCTATCTATCTATCTATCTATATATCTACAGTATATGTCTATCTATCTGTCTGTCTGTCTATCTATCTATCTATCTATCTATCTATCTATCTATCTATCTATCAGTTGGTCTATCTATCTATTCATCTATCAATCAGTTGGTCGGTTGGCCTATCTATCTATCTATCTATCTATCTATCTATCTATCTATCTATCTATCTATCTATCTATCTATCTATCTATCTATCTATCTATCTATCTATCTATCTGTCTATCATCTATCTATCTATCTATCTATCTATCTATCTTTCAGTTGGTCTATCTATCTATCTATCTATCTATCTATCTATCTACAGTATATGTCTATCTATCTGTCTGTCTGTCTATCTATCTATCTATCTATCTATCTACAGTATATGTCTATCTATCTGTCTGTCTGTCTATCTATCTATCTATCTATCTATCAGTTGGTCTATCTATCTATCTATCTATTGGTCTATCTATTGGTCTATCTATCTATCTATCTATCTATCTATCAGTTGGTCTATCTATCTATCCATCTATCAATCAGTTAGTCGGTTGGCCTATCTATCTATCTATCTATCTATCTATCTATCTATCTATCTATCTATCTATCTATCTATCTATCTATCTATCTATCTATCTATCTATCTATCTATCTATCTATCTATCTATCTATCTATCTATCTATCTATCTATCTATCTATCGGTTGGCCTGTCTGTCTATCTAAGTCTATCTAAGCCCATTAATCTGTAGATTCAAGATTCTCACACATTTGCAAGTCATGAGGTAACTTCTATTGTTCCAGTTTTTACTGTTGTCTTATCCATTGCATCAGTCAGCCAGTGACGTGTTATCTATATTCACAAAGCTTCCGTTGTACTCAGTGACACAGGTGCTGCAGATAAGAGCACTGTGAGTTATCACTCTTCCACCAGAGGCAGATCTTCTCGTATGGTGATGCTGAATGCACACACAGCGCAGAGATCAGATGAAGTCTGTCTGTGCTTATGCTAGAGGGAAGTTATGAAAAATAAGGGTGTTCTTAGAAAAAGATATGTTACATGACCCAACAATGTGAGTGAACAAGACAGATTTTTGGAAAACATAATTCTTGGAAACAACAGGGAAGGCCGTTTAAAACCGATTTTCCATAAAATGGAAAATAAAGGTACAGCTGAAGTGCTTTTGAATCGGAGAGTTTCTTGGCTGTGCACACCAGGATTACGAATCTCTTTTTTCCACCAGCAGAGCTCCAAATGTTTTTGTGAAGAAGTAAAACCATTTAAGGTCTGTGAAAATAAGCAAAAGGGAATGAACACAGGTCAAATGACGTCATGTAAATGGATCATCATGGGTAATAGATACAGGGAAAGCACAGAGCACAATCTAAAATTAAACTTCTACTTAATATGGCTGGCTGTATTTAAACAGAGAACAGAAAACAAGAAAGAAAATAAACTGAGCTAATCATAAATCAAATATAAACATTCTATATTTTGTTGAATTACTTTATTTAAAAAAAAAACAGATAAGATTATTTATTAACCCTTACATACATACACATATACACAGTGATACTTTTTTTTCAAGGATTATTTGATACATTTTAAATGTCTTTACTGTACCTTTTTCTCAAGTTATTACATCCTTGAATAAAAAACACTGACGTATCTCTAAAAGTTGCATGTGTTATATTATGCATAAGTGAGGCAGGAAACTATTGTGAATTTTAGCCGCACGGCCACTGTCCTCTTCAGTTACTCTGGATCGTAAGGCAGTGAAAATGCTAATGCGGCCACTACGGCTGCCAGTCACTCCAGTAAGAAAGTGTGATGGTGGCACTAAATGAGAGTGACAGGCTGAAGGGAAAATGTTTGCGTGTGCAGCTCGGCGAGGGAAAGGAGACGGCTCTAAAGACACAGGGCGCATGCTAAGAGGATTGAGTCCGGGCTCCTGCCTGTCACTCTGCTATATCTTACCTGAAACACACATTTAATCACAAACACACACACACAGAGGCTGGCCGGACTCACCATGTTCCAACACAATCACCTCTGTATGCATTAAAAACATCACTTCTAACTCACTGCAAAGATGCTGGGTGCAGAATACATCATATATCACAATGGCTCCAAGGGTTGCACATATTTCTCTATTATCTTTTGTCTTCAGTTTTTAAAAGTAAGAAATTTATGTGGACTGCACACATAGCAGAACATATGTACTGTACATAAACATAATGAGACCATATACTCATCTTCACTCATTTTACTTGCATTTCTTTATTATTACTATTTATTTAACTATTCTAACACAATCACATGGTTTATTTTCATTTAGCTGACCATGACCCTATCAGAACAGAAATGAATTGAGAACAACAATGTCTGTCTTAAAAATGAAAGCGAGGGATCATAATGCATACTAACATTTATTAAACATGGTTGCTCTCCAGATAGGCGGAACACCAAACGTGTTCCAGTTGGCTGTGATTTTGTCTTTTCACAAAATATTTGAGTTTGACTTTAAGGGAGGACAGAAAAAAAGGGTGTGAAAGCTTTTTAGGACACCATGTTATAACAATAAGACAACAGAGAATGATTCACATAAACTGCAGTGCTTAAAGAGGACGCATAATGCTTTGTTTTTGTTTTTAGGCTCTACTAGAAAAGGTTTTCATGCTTGAATATTCAAAAAACACTATTTTTCACATATTTGACATTGTTGCAGCACCTCTCTTCCCAGTCTGTCAGTAACACTCTGTTTAGCTGCTGGCTATATGAAGCCCCTCCTTCTGAAAGAGCAAATGTGCTCTGATTGGTCGGCTGGACCAGTGTGTTGTGATTGGTCAACCGCTTTGAGTGGAAATGTCACACCACTTACCATATAACAATGAGTTTCAACACACTACTAACTAACTCAACCTCGCTCGTTTTTTTGCGTTTGCCTTGGACAGGAATTATTTAAATGAAGGATATTTGTCTTGTTCGTTCCCGGAAGAAAACTCAAGACTACAATTGAGGCGTTTCAGGGAATTCAGAAACAGTGCGCACTGATATGGAGAATAGAGAGTGACTTTGTGCTTTGTAACTTTGCAGACCTATTTCAAGCTCAAACAGCAACATTACACACTAAAGAAAGTTGAAAATGTCAAAAAGCAAAATAAGCCCTCTTTAAAGGGACACTCCACTTTTTTTGGAAATAGGCTCATTTTACAACTCCCCCAGAGGTAAACTGTCTGAGTTTTCCGTCGGTCTTAGTGCACGATGTAACTACAGAAGAGTCAAGTTTTAAATAGGAAAAATATCGAAACTCTTTGGTCATTTTTTTTTTTTTTTAAATGCTAATGGTCTTGTCCACTTCAATGATGTATGCTAAGCTATGCTAAAAGTGGTACCACCAGAACCGGAGATCGGCTGAATGGATTCAAAAACGGTAAAACTCAACAGTTTAACTCAGGGGGGGTTGAAAAATAAGCCTATTTCCCAAAAAAGTGGAGTATCCCTTTAACATAAAAGAAAGCAAGAAAGAAACAAATAGAGGGGGAGGGGGCAATGAGAGAAAGACAAATCTCCTCATGTGCAGTGCTTGGCCCACCAGACACAAGCGAATACGTGCCAGTCAGCAATCTGCGAACTCTGGGCCCGATCCAAAGAGACAGCAAACTGAGAGAGAGAAAGAGAGAGAGCGTCGCCCAGCGAGAAACCGGCGCCACATTCACTGAGGTAACAAGTCTGTCACAACAAATCTCTCGTCCACCTGAGTAAGTGTCTTTCCTCACCTTGTTAAAGATGCAGCTATTACACAGTTTCAATTTCCAGCTCAATCTGGCATTAGCGGATTACACAAACGACAAATATCTACATAATGCAATTCTGTCCCGGCTGCTCAAAGGAGGCAACCGGGTCACCAAAATTAGACGTAGATGCCTTTATCTCTGTGCACTGGTACATTTGAGTCATGAAAAATTCATGCAATTCGCATTTCTATTTGTCTGGAGCGGTCTGACACAATTCATGCGGCTCCGTAGTGAGTCTGCACATGTATATGAATGATGACATGCAGCGGGACTCGAGTGCAAGTGCAGGGGGGTTTAATTACAGCCCTTCACATTCCTCCACCACCTCCACAGACTGCCAGACAATTAGACACGCGCCTTTGAAACATGCGCTCGAGAGACTTGAGCTGTCTTCATTCGCCAGCCTCCATATAGAATATATATGCCTCTGGAGAATGACACACCGGTCAAGCAAAGTCCATCTCATCCAGAGCTAAGCAGCAATCACACGCAGCAGGTACAAGTCTGAAATAAACGCCCCATGTGGTGGAAGGGACAGATTTATGAATCTCCCACAGTTTCTGAGATGTTTATCAGCGTTTGAAGACAACAGTGTTCAACAGGTATGAGTTTTCCAATGGTCGGCGCAGTTATATAGTCAGCAGTCTGGCTGATGGGGTTGGAAATCTAGAAGTAGATTCAGAAAAATACTGAAAATACTGAAAAAAGAGTGGCAATCGAAGAAGAGCATTTTAGCACTGCATGTGAAGTCACATTAGACTTTGTTCCATTCATATGCATGCAAACGTGGGCGGGAGGAAATGCAGGCCAAAGTTTCAACTCTGGCCTGTGAATTTGCATGGAGAGAAGATGGTTGACCAATTAAGAATACAAATGTCACAGATTAAACATTTGCCTCAGTAAAAAGAATGCAAATTTCAAAGCTGCATTTGCTTACAGTGTTTCCGGAAAGTGGACTAAACAATAGATTTTACTCGTTAAAACGCCCCTGATTGTAGTCTTGAGGTTTCTTCCGGTAACGAACACGTCACAATATTCCTCATTTAAATATTTCCCGCCCAAGGCATACGAAAAATAAAGGCGGGAAGCCTGGTTGAGTAAGGTGGTTATAGTAAGTGACGTGACATTTCCACTCGAAGCGGTTGACCAATCACAACACACAAGCCTGGCAAGCCAGACCTACATCAAGATGTTAGGTCTGGGAACTCACAATTGGCATACCTCAATCCGAGGGGCGGGATAAACGGTTGTCTTTCAATATCCCTCGGCACGCAATAGGACAGCGCTACAACCAACCAGAGCAACGAACGGCTGTGGCTGAGTGAATCCCATGCGTTTTTCCACCAGCGGAGCTAGTTGGTATATTAAACTTTTGCCGTATCCGGTCGTCAAAACTCTGAACACTTCTTCCTTTTTTAGGAATGACTTAAGTGACGTTCTCTTAACTCCAAGTCCTCCAAAGTCGCGGGCAAAGCCGATTCAAAACCGCTGTTTGCCAGCAGCATCTTCTTTGTTTTCAAGCAGAGGGAAATCACGCGGAACCGTCATTATGTTAAGCCCGCCCACCAACTCTACACGATCTGATTGGCCGGACCAGTTTTTTGTTTTTCCAGCTCAAAAGTCTATGGAAAGTTGCTAGACCACACTTTGCTGCAAAATAATTTTTGCTGCCGCTAGGGTGCGTCTAGATTTCTAGGCTAACAACACACTGCTCCAGCTAACCAATCAGAGCACACTGTGCTTATCAGAAGGAGGAGCTTCATAGAGACAGAAACTAAACAGAGCGTTACTGACAGACTGAGAAGAGAGGTGCTGCAACATATCAAACATGTGAAAAATAACAACATGACATCATAACTTTGCGTAAACATACACGCCACTTTCAATTCAAGTGGCGTGTTATCTATACGCATTTTGAGCTATCCGCGTGTATGTCCACGCCGAAATCTTTTGCGTGTATGTCTACGCCATTAAATGTCCGAGTGATTCCGCGTGTATGTGTACGCCGTTAAATGTCCGAGCGAAACGAAGCAAAATCTATATCTGCATCTGTGGAGCGATATTTCTTTTCCTAGGATGGTAGGAGAAGACTCATAAATGGTATTAACCCCAGTGACGGGTAGGTTTAGGGACGGGGTTGGGGTAGGTCATATATTTATATATACATAATACAGTAATATAACGTTAAGTCAAAGGCGTTGATAAACACGCTGAAAAGCGATTATGCGTGTTGATAGCACGCCAAAAATGGAAATACGAATTGGCGAGTCATACATACGCCATTTCATGAGATCAGTCTGAAAATAATGTGTTTTGTGAACATTTAAGCATGAAAACTACAGAGCCCCCAAAGGGACCTTTGCAAAAATAAAAATATACAGACTTCGTGAGCACGCGAAAGTCTGTATATTTTTATTTTTCCAAAGGTCCCTTTAGGGGCTCCGTAGAAAACGTATTCTAGTAGAGCCCAAAAAGAAAACCAAGAAAAAGGCATAATAAGTCCCCTTTAATATATATTCAACTCATTATTTGATATTTTTCTTTTATTCTTAACAACAAAAGCCGCAGAATGTGACAGCATATCTTGTTCCCCATATGTAATTTTGCACACACAAGTCGTGTGACTGCATCAGAGGCGTTGTCATGATGAGTAGGGTGCATCTCATTTTCAACAGACGGACTGACGGAGAGGGTCAAATCCAAACATTGAAAATAATTTGACTACAGACCAAGTGACAATGCATTTTCAGTCAAATGCACATTCATTGGCCATGCTAGCTGACTCTGCCACTGCATGATAGCAAAGTCAGGCCTGGGGTCAAATTCCGCTCCCTGAGACAATTCAGATGATGAAATCAATTGAAAGACCGCAAAGAGTGTCAAACGGACATGTGGACATAATTCAAGCCCTTCTGAACGGGCCTGTAGGGTTTACCCCAAGACTGAGTGAGGGAGTAACAAAGCACTGTTGACAAAATATATTAGAACAATTCGAGATGCGGGGAATATACATTCTGCTCCAGTGAGTGGGAACCCCCTGCTCAACAGTCAAAAACCCCATGTTGGAAGAGTTGAAAAAGTTAGACACTTTAATGAGTCTGTCTGTAATTGATTACTCTTGTTATCATGTCAGCAAATGACAAGTTGGAGGTTTAGCAGTGAGTCATCCCTCAGGTGTAGCACAAGCCATTAGACATGAGCTTAACGGCCCCTGCTAAGGGCCTGGATATAATGAATGAGCCCCTCACAGTGCGCTCATGCACTATATTCTCTCTATGAATTTAGATCGGGGCAGTGAAGCAGGTTTATAAGCAGGGCAAATTGGCAAATAATGGCCCTGGTGACAAGCGAACTCCATCACGACTGAAATTAATAATGTGCGCCAACAGGTTAATGTACGCGTTCATTACAGTGGGCAGCTCCCGCTCCTGAAATGCCAGCACAAGCCATGCCCTGAAGAAAAAGCATCAATTTTGTGTCTGTGAGTTACACAAACATTAAGCTCGTGATGTAAGGGATGACAAAGAGAAGTTAGAATGCACAGAATGCAATGAATAACAGAGTCTTGACTAAATGAGTGTGCTAAGGTCATTTGGACAAATATAGATGACAAACAAGTATGCATTAGTTGTTCATTATGTCTCTAAAAGAGCGCTGCTAATGTTGTACCAAAAAAACTGTTATTAATGTCCCCCTAACTGAGTTCGGATGTGTTCGTGAAACCGCATCGTAGCTGTGCTCTGCCTCTGGGCAACTGGCAATGATAAATAAGGGGAAAATGAAGAAGCAAAAGAACCGAGCTTGAATTTTAACACAAAAAAATGCTTCTGCCAGTGAATACATTTCCAGTCCATTTGGAAGGACAGCTATTGCTCATCTTGCCAAAAGGACAAAATGCTTCCCAGCAGAGCGGAAGATAGAAGATGCCATAAAGATCACTGCAGGAGTTGTATTCACAAGTCCACACTTGGGTGGCCAGTGTCTCAGCGGAACACCCTGTGGGAACCGAGTGACTGTAACAGTGAATGGGAAGTGATGCATTCACAACAACGACCTACCGGTAATTAGGCGATGCATACATAATACATGACGTAATTTGGCGATGCATACTTAATACATGATGTAATTAGGCGATGTATACTTAATACATGACACAATTAGAAGATGCATACCTAATTAGGCAATGCATACTTAATACGTGACGTTAGGTTTTCACTTGATACGTTAGGTATTTAGGCGAGGCAAACTTAATACATGACGTTAGGTGATGCATACTTGATACATGACGTAATTAGGTGATGCAAACTTCATACATGATGTAATTAGGTGATGCATACATGACGTAATTAGATGATGCATGCTTAATACATTACTTAAGTAGCCAACGCATACTTGATATATGACATAATTAGACAATGCATACTTAATACATGACGGTAGGCGATGCATACTTGATACATGACAGATTTAGGTGATGCAAACTTCATACATGACGTAATTTGGCGATGCATACATCATACATGACGTTAGGCGATGCATACTTGATACATGACGGAATTAAATTATGCATACTTGATACATGACAGAATTAGGTGATGCAAACATAATACATGACGTAATTAGGTGATGCATACTTAATACATGACGTAATTAGATGATGCATACTTTTTACATGACGTAATTAGATGATGCATACTTAATACATGACTTAAGTAGCCAAAGCATACTTAATATATTATATAATTAGACAATGCATACTTAATACATAACGTAATTAGACGATACATACTTAATACATGACTTAAGTAGCCAAAGCATACTTAATATATTACATAGTTAGACAATGCATACTTAATACATCACATAATTAGACAATGCATACTTAATAAATGATGCAAATAGGCGATGCAAACTTAATACATGATGTAATTAGGCGATGCATACTTACTATATAACGTAATTAGACGATACATAATACATGGCGTAATTAGGCCACGCATACTTAATACGTGACATAATTAGACAATGCATACTTAATACATGACGTGAATAGGCATTGCGTACTTAATATGACGTAATTAAGCAATGCAGTTAAATGACAAAGCATCGCTAAATTAATAAATTACATTGAAATGCAATTTGAATTCATTTCCATAATGTATTTGCATAATGTAACTGAAAAGCCAGAAAATGTTGTCATTTATACTGTCATTTTCAAACCTATATAGCTTCCTTTGACAAGGTACTCAGTTTTTTCCCATACAATGAAAATGAATGGAGTCCAAAACAACAATGGACCCCATTGATTTTCATTGTAATTTTTTTTTTTTCAAAATATGTTAATTTGTGTTCCACAGAAAAAACAAGTTCATATTGTATGGCAGGAATCAG
Source organism: Rhinichthys osculus (assembly GCA_029959095.1). Classification (NCBI taxonomy): domain Eukaryota; kingdom Metazoa; phylum Chordata; class Actinopteri; order Cypriniformes; family Leuciscidae; genus Rhinichthys; species Rhinichthys osculus. The sequence goes on from JARWKJ010000005.1 coordinate 44,923,281, forward strand.
TGCAGAGCAAGATGTTAGACTTTGCTTTAAAAAAATAATCTTAAAAAATAATCTGCACATATAATAGGACCATGGATGTGCATTAGGAAAGTAAATAGGCTCAGTTTTGCATTTGTTGACTTTTAAATGATGCATATGCATTTTGTTATATACTTTAGTATGTATATACATAATTAAACACATAGCCTAAAGTATTTAACTTTCATATTTAATGAGTAGGCTTAATTAACAATGCATACTTGAATGTGGTAACTGAGCATTCCATAATGAATGATGTGAGTCAACAATGCATGCTCAATAAGGATGAGTCATAAGCTCTGTTTTAAAAGAAGTCACAGGAGAGATCAATGAACCCCTCTAATAATGTCCCTGGAGCCATTCATTCTTGAAAGTCTCTCAGATTGCACCTTTTGGATATCTCTCTTATTTAGCACATCTTATTCAGCACATCTTATTCAACAATCAATCTTACTAGCAGAGGGATTCGTGAACAACACTGTGTCAGATTAGTGAGACCCCTAAAATGTGCATACAGTACAGTGCCTGTAGGAACGGACAGAGAAACCTTGCCCTAAGGTATACTGAGCTACTTATACTAAAGCACATAGTTAATTTCAAGCATGGACATTCGATCCCCTTTAATCCCAATGAAGCTTTAAGCAGATTTGAATCTTTGGCACGTTTCTGTTCACCACATATTTCACATTACATGTTGGGGCACGAAACAACCGGGAGCATGTGCGCCGACTGTCCAAGAGGGAGAATAAATGATTCTTAAACACGTTTTTGTTTTTAAACTGCCATTACATAAAGTATTCAACACATACTGATAAGTTAAAGAATGAATGCTTTTAGCATTTGTGGAGATCTTTAGTGCAGCTGTAGACTGATGAAAGTTCACAAGTTCACCGTGCTGATTGACAACACAGTAACACAACACAAACTTAAACCCGTCCTAAACTGAGCTGATCACAACAGCACTAAACGTGAGGCTAACCTGTTATGCTTTCAGAAGCGTATTTATGGCTCGTTTCATGAAAATTGTGACTTCTGTAGAAATAAATCGTTAACATAAACACTGACTTCTTTTTTTAATACTAAATTAGGTTTTGTTATTAGTCAACCCTGTTACCAGCAACTTCATCAAAAACATAAAACATTTCTAAAATTCTACTAGTAAAAAAAAAAAAAAAAAAAAAAAAAACACTAATGGTATCATTATACTTTCAGGATGTTGACTCCTTAAGCATAAGTGTCTCATGGTATTTATCTCATTCTTTTTTTCGAGGCTTGTCAGGGGATGATCTTAAACAGCCCTGTTATCACGATTCCTTTACATAATACAACGACTTATTCAAAACTGGATGTTTGAAGAATTATCAGCATTACATTTTCTTTCTAATAAACACATTGTATTGTTTTGACCTTGACCACAAACCTAATAATGCCTAAACGAACTTTAAAATTGTCAACTCAAGGCATATCTGGTTATATGCCAGATATTAAAATTGTTACTTTTAAAGGCATATCTAGCCCAGCATATATTTATTAATAGACTATATTAAATTTTGCCTGAGATGCTATTTATTAATTCTTACAAGACATTGAATGTTTACAATCTTAAAGCAGTTTACTTTATATTCATCTTAAAAAAAAAGCCAGAATCATAAAATGACTCTTAAAACAAACTCTCATGCTCTACCAAAACTCTTAACATCACATTGATTAATCGTCTAGACGTTTAATTGCCGTCTCACCTGCCATCGAAGTCCGCGCTCACTCCGAACCAGCAGGTCCAAATCAGCATGAACTTTATGATCCACATCTCCTTGCGTGTACGCTGCGTATATCCAAACGCCGCCGCTGGTTTCTGATGTTTAAATGGAAAAGATGGTGATGTTTAGATCCGTCAATTTTCAAAGCTACGAAGCAGGTCGAGCAGAAGGCGTTGACTGCTGTTCGTGCACGAGATACCGGCAGAGTCTCTGTCTGTGCTCCGCTCTTTCGGTGGAGAGCCGTGGACTGGAGCGCAGAGTCGGTGCGCTCAGCACTCTCTCTCTATCTCTCTCTCTCTCTACACACACACACTGAATGAGCACTGCGCCCAATAAGGAGAGACGGGAACGCTTATTCTACATACCCCTATAAACCCCATTTAATTACATGCACATTCATTAGGCTATATATAGTGAACATATACTGTTTATATGAACAGTATGAGTTTATATAGCCTATATGCATATAGAAAATATTCACTCACACACACACATATATATATATACACACACACACACACACACGCGTGTGTGAGTATATATGTACACAGGTGAAACAGTGAGATATTTCAAGCCTTTATTTGTTATAAATTTAATAATTATGGCTTACAGCTATGAAAACCTTTTCACAATATTCTAATTTGGGGTTTTCATAAGCTGTAAGCCATAATCATCAAAATTATAACAAATAAAGGCTTGAAATATGTCACTTTGCATGTAATGAGTCTATACAATATATTAGTTTCACCTTTTAAGTTGAATTACTGAAATAAATGAACTTTTGCATGAATTTTTTCGAGTTTCACCTGTATATACATATTATACACACACACACACACACATATATACATATAAATACATATATTGTATATATACAGTATTGTATATGATAAGAAATGGTAAAGGTTTTTGCAGACAGGAGGGCACCTGCTTTTGTCATGTAAAACTGCTGGAAGGAAGATTTATGGTTCCAAGTCATCACTTGAGTTTCAGGTCTCAAGGAGTCGTGTGCAGGGTTACGTCTCATTTTTAGTTTCCCCATAGCGTTGGAGGGCATGTGAAATAAGGGTCTTTATGTTTCGTCTCTATTTCCATTGGGTAAACACTTAGAAATGCAAGTATGCCAGATGGCATCTATATCTGGTCTCATCTCAAATCAGTCACATTCAGTGATATATTCATGCTCTACTCTTTAACTAAAGTGCTATATTTCAGAGAAAAATAACAAGGAAACAGCTCATGTTTCACTGGAGTATAGTGAGATATTGTCACTCAAAAGTGTTACTGTGCACGGCTTGTTGGGATACATTTATACCCCATTCCAATGTTCTGCTTAAATACTATTTTGTGAAACATGCACACTCACCCGCCACTTTATTAGGTATACCTGTTCAACTGCTCATTAATGCAAATATCTAATCAGCCAATCACATGGCAGAAACTCAATGCATTTAGCCATTTAGAAATGGTCAAGACGATCTGCTAAAGTTCAAACTGAGCATCAGAACGGGGAAGAAAGGTGAATTAAGTGACTTTGAACATGACATGTTTTTTTTTTTTTTTTTTTTGCCAGACGAGCAGGTCTGAGTATTTTAGAAACTCTGGAATTTACAGAGGAAATATCCAGTGAGCTGCAGTTCTGTGGATGAAAATGCCTTCCTGATGCCAGAGGTCAGAGGAGAATGACCAGACTGGATTGAGCTGATAGAAGAGCAACAGTAACTCAAATAAGCACGCGTTACACCCGAGTTCTGCAGAAGAGCGTCTCTGAACATGTTGAACTTTGAAGCAGAAGAGCTTCAGCAGCAGAACACACACACCGGTGACTCTCCGGTGAGACGAGAACAGGAAACTGAGGCTACAATTCACACGGGCTCACGAAAATCAGACATTAGAAGATTGGAAAAACATTGCCTGGTCTGATGAGTCTTGATTTCTGATATTCAGATGGTCGGGTCAGAATTTGGTGTAAAGAACATGAAAGCATGGATCCATCCTGCCTTGTATCATCGGTTCAGGCTTCTGCTGGTGTGGAGGAGATTTTCTTGGCACACTTTGGGCCTTTTAGTACCAATTGAGCATCGATTAAACGTCACAGTCTACCTAAGTATTGTTGCTGACCATGTCCATCACTTTATGATCACAGTGTATCATCTTCTCATGGATACTTTCAGAAGGATAATGTGCCATCACAAAGCTCAAATCATCTCAAACATAATGAGTTCACTAAACTCAAACAGCCTCCACAGTCACCGGATCTCAATGTGGAGGAACGGGAGATTCACATCATAGATGTGCAGCCGACAAATCTGCAGCAACTGATATCATGTCAATATGGGCCAAAATCTCAGAGGATTTACAGTATATATATATATATATATATATATATATATATTAGTAAATATAAAGGCGCACCTAATATTACTGAGCTCTAAAACCTTATCACAGCACTGGCCATTTTTACCATCTTCGCTGTAAATCAAGAACATGATTATGACATTTTAGGACGTATAAATTCAACTGATGTCAAATTTATATGAATTCTTACCTGAATCTTCACACTGCCAAGATTTTGATACTGTTATATGTCATATTTATTTCCACATATGAAAGAGGCCCAGATCTGACTAAAAATGTCAGATTTTATGTGAATTTGGGCTACATTCAGCTGTGGTGTAAATGTACAGTATAATTCGAATATGTTACAGCTTTCTTTTAAGTTAATATGTTCAAATTTGCCAACTTTATAAGCTTGTTATAGTGTCAAAGAGAAATGTGCTTCATGTGTATTTTCAGTCCAGTTTTGCATGAACTACACGGTGACATTTCAAAGATATGTTAAGGAACGACACGGTCACTCTAAATGCATGGAGATACGTCCACAGCCTCTATGAATGGTGACACTGGAGAAAAACTCATTTTCAGCCTCTTCAGAACTGGAGAGCCTGCCGCGCTTTCTGATTAGGTTTTGTCACAGATGAATTTAAGGCGGATTGCGGCTTGATTTGGTCATGAATTTTGCGGCCTGCAATAGGTGAAATTGCACATTGCTCTTCTGATATTTCCAAAGAAACTAACTTTTCTGTCTCGCGAGGTAAGGAGGAAACAGGAGATACTGTAAAGGAAGCAATAACACAGTCTGTACTTGTCATCTGAGCAGCGCTTTCAGCACCCTTGATGCATCTTTCCTACCTCTTGGGTGTTTGGCTACATAAGCAGACTTTGATTAGCATTTTAGGAAAGCATGTGAAAAGTGACTTTTTGTAAAACAAAAACACAAAATTCTTGCTAGGGTGTTTGCAAGGGCATCACCATAAGATTGCTAAGGTGTTGAGTGGGTTTTCAGCGCATTGCTATACAGTTGCCATGATGGTTTGAGTGGTTGCTAGGTGGTTGCTGACTGGCCCACCCCCAAGTTTCTATGATTTAAACTCCACCCCTTGTATTGTCCGCGATGTGAAATTCGCGTGAAACAAGCCGTGTGAGCTATAGAGTGTAACAGTCGGGTTCCGGAAGTAAAAACACAATTCATTTTTCTTCATAAGAGTTTTTTTTTTTTACAGTAACTTATAAACCTTTTAAGAGGCTGTTATGGTACTGTATGCTTGTGCTGAAGCCATCAGTCCACATTATTTTAACTAATTTTTAAAAGAACCGTGTTTAACAGTTAAAATCATGGTGAAAAACTTCATTACCCATGATGCAATACAGAAAATTCCACCAATGACGGCAAATCACACCAAAAGAGTTGCAAAGAATTGTCACTTCCATGAAGCTCCACGGATGTAATCACAAATGAAGTAAACGTATGGTAGCTCGCTAAACACTTAAATATGCGTGTATAAATATATATATTGGTCATGACAACTCTGAATGTTTGGCATGGTCATGCCAAATGTGGACATATTTGGTCTTGGAGGAATAGATCTGCTACGCTGCTGCTGCTGTTGGTTATGACTGTTTCTGTTCAGGACTTTCTACTGTCAATATAGCAGACATGAATTACCCATAGCAGATCTATACAGGTGGAGCTGGGGAAGGAGGAGGGTTTCTGAAAGCGCACTGAAAACTGCTACAGTAAACACTGACCAAGTATTTGAAGGTTGAGCAGCGAGCTCATTGGCTAATTGTAGAGCAGCAACCAACCAATCAGCTGTTCCCTATAGAGAATGATGTGAATGCAAGCAGATTGAATTAAGGGTCCATCAACCTGCGTCATCTAGCGTTTCATGACAGAACTTTGTATTTTACAGTTTTTAATCTCTCCTTTTTTAATATGATTTTCATTCACAAGGCTTCATGGGATTGTAGTTATTTCCCTCATCAAAGCTGTTAAGTACACAGTCTTGTATCTTTGCCTTTTTGTCCAATTTTCAACTATCTTTCTTCAAATCAGATTTTGTGATTCAGCTCGTAACTGCCTGGTAGGCTACGAAGACTCGCTATGGGAAAAATTTACAGAACCAACACTGATGAAAAAGTGGATGGTAACTAAAGCACACTATAATTCACTTCTATTGCAAAAACGGTATGGGAAGAGTTGTGCACCGTTTCGTCCTGCTCGCACAACAGCAAAGCAGCAGCACAATGCGCTTTCCCACCGACAGCGTTTCTATAAACTCAGCTCTATACAGAACATACAGCGATTTCTGTTACTACATTGAATATTTATTTTAATAACTACCATAAAATATATAATGGATATTGGGACTTAACCACTGAGAATCTAATTTGCATACCTAATGTTAAGTGATCCACAGAGAAAAGACCCTAAAACCCAAATTAACTGGATTTGGTCAGATCTAATTTGCATAATAACCTATTGATGTATTTTTTCCAACATTGAGTGAGTAGTTCAATTTATTATCTTATGTTCATTAATAAAGGCCTACACACAGCAATTTTTTTTTTATCTTTGTACCTTTTTCCCCACAAAAAGGTTAGTAGTACCTTAAGGTATGTATTTGTACTCTAAGGTACTAATATGCACCTTTAAAAAAGGTACAAAGATGTCCTTATATTTTTTCCAGTGTATATAGCAAAATATTGTGTTGATGAAAAGATTTACAGAGCATTTTCAACATGTTTTCAGTAAAAAAATTATAATAATCATCTCAACACCAAAACTACTCGCACCCACACTTCTGCCTTCAGTATTGACTTTATGCAGAATATTTTTTAGCTTTGTGCATGTGGCATTGCCAGATTTTGGCATATTGCATCATATATTGTATTCCGCAAACCTGTAGTTCTGTAGGAGGAAAAAACACCGAAATAAGTAAAACAATCTTTCAATATCTTTGTCAACATTACAGTAATGCAGTTATATAGACTCGTTTTATTTTCAACCTATCCTATTATGTTTTTGTTTTTCATGTACATTTAGTCAGGGACCAGAGCCAATCCTTGGGGAAAGAAGAAGCGTTTCCCATTGAAATGATTCCAGGTCTTTGGAAGGTGCCCCCGTCTCCAGTCTTTCACACTCAGAAAGATTGGCTCCGCTAGCAGAATTCAGATGAGTTTCGCTAGCTCGGCTCCTCAAAGCTTAAGGTTGTGCACTTCCTCATGGCGGAGGAACATATCTCATCTCTACATCACAAATGTGACAGTCCACGGCTCTTCTGTAGCGAGCAAACCGGAGGCGTGTTTGATGACAGTGGTGCAAACACAGCAAAGTAAAACGGGGAAATAGTTCATATATTAGCATACGCTGTAGACCGATTGCAGTGCTTTGACATTTGTTTGAGCCGTGGCCTAATCAAATATTCATAACCGTGGTCAGATTAATCCATGCACGCACCATTTCATAAATATTAACCCCTCCAATTCTCCTGACCCGCGTCACAAGGGAATCGTGATAAATTCCTCCTCGTGTTTACTTTCAATACTTTTAATCAAACACTTTGAGACAAAAGCTCAAGAGCGATGTCTCGGAGTTCTTGCGAGGGAGAAGTGGAAATTACAATGAATAATTTTACATTGGTAATAACTTGGGAAGACCGGACTCTTTTGTTTTGTGCGTAATATGCAATAATGGTGGAGGATTCAATGCGACTGATTTGCAAACGACTTTTGAAGTTATGTTAAATTGGGCATGCTGGTTTTTGTCTCTATTTACACACAAACATCAGGCATGCAAATCAGGACTGATCTGAGAGACATTACTGAAATTAAAATCTCTAATAGTTTAGATGAAGCCAAGTTTAAAAGCTAAGCTTAAAATCAATTAAAAATCAAACATACTAATTGCACAATTACAAAAAACATGATTCAAGTGTGTGCGCAAATAAGTAGCATTCCATGCTTTTAGATCAAAGGAAAAATATTAAAGGAATAGTTCATCCAAAAAATGAAAATCTTAATGTCATTCAAAACCAGTATTATTTTCTTCGGTGTTACATAAAAAGAGATGTCAGACAAAATGTCAAAGCATAAAAGATATGGGAATGGCCTACAAAAAAAGCACCATAAAAACATCTTAATTTAGATTCTGTACCTCATACACAAAGCTATCGTATGTCTCCAGAAGACTTGGAATGTAGCACACTAATCCAATGGACTTTACAATAATTTTATGGTGCTTTTCTGTCAATATTCACACAATTTACTCTCATGTTATGTAAAAGATTGACTCAGAAATGCCTAGCATCTCCTTTTTTGTTTTATAGAAGAATGAAAAACATAATACGAGGTTGGAATGACTTGAAGGTGATTCAATTATTTTCCTCTAAATGAAACGTTTGCACTTATAAATTGGCCAAAATCAAACATCCCATGGAATAAATGAAACAATATTTTTGTAGTCCTGAATGTTGTCTTGATGTGGGTATTTCTCAGTGAGTCAGTGTTATGTTGTAGGAAAGCCCACAAGCATATTGTTCTTAGGCGAGCAGCCCTCAGGGACCATAGTCATCACTCTCACAGAATACCCATGAGTCTCGGCGGCCCAACTGCGGTCCAAGTCCACTAGTCCCATACAGCGCTTCCCTGGTGATTGATGGAGAAAACATTGGGAAATGAGACCAATAATGAAACGAGTTATGTTTATTAAGAGCAGGCCAGAAATCTATACCGAAAACATTACTCAGATATTACATTGTTGTTAATTAACTTTTACCCCGGCATTGACAGAATACAGCTAGAATAAAATGTTTTTTTTTCTTTGTAATAAAAGCTGAGTTTCTGTTCTTTCTTTTGGTGTATTGTTTGTTCAGATATTCATACAATAAAATATTCTGGGGGGCCATGAAAGTTTCATGAAAAGATCAATAATGCAGCCTCAATTCATTTAAGTTTAGAAACTATTAACTTTGAGTACTGTGAATTCATTAAATTTGAGTTAACTTAATATAATCAGTTATTGAGTTCACATCACTTGTTCTATTAAGTGCAATGAACTAGTAATATTTGAATGAAATGAACTAATTTACTTTAATATATTTGACTGTTATAGGTTTTACAGTGTTTAAAAGTTTAAGATTTTTTAAAAATGTTATATATAAAAAATTCAAATGTTCAGCAAGGCTGCATTTATTTGATCAAAAGTATTATTAAAGTTGAAAATAACTTTTTCTAATTAAATATATTTGAAATTATAATTTACTTTTGATGCTCAAGAAACATTTCTTAACGTTGAAATCAGTCATGCTGCTTCATATTTTTGTGGAAACCATGATACATTTTTTAAAAATTATTTGACGAATAGAAAATGCATCAATCTTTCAAATTTCATGAAGTCATTTTGAAACTTTTTCTAAAGTGTCTGTTATTAAAGTCATTTGAAATTCCATTTCTTTAAAGAAGCTCTCTGTAATCCGACGGATAAAACAGTGAGACTTTCAACAAACTTTATCATCTTATCAAACTGTAATTAACAGCTCATCTAAACTCAAAGATATCTGCCTTTGAAAGCCTTTGTGGAGTGTGGGGTTTGACTGGCACGGCACAGGCAACAGCGCTGGTTAGCATGTGTTTTGTAAAGAGGCTGAGAGGCTGTCATCTATAAAAGATGGCCAGTGGAAGGAAAGATGACAGCGGCGTCAGATTTATGTGAGAGTGGGATAAGACTGCAAGTGTGTGGCGAGAAGTTTGACAGAGAGAGGGGTCACAGAGCGGGGAGATCTTGTCTGTGTCCGAAATCGCCCTCTATCCACTCATTCACTGTTCCCTACATTAGTCCACTAATATAGCTCACTTCAAGGAGTGAATGAAAACGAGTGAGTGGAAGGGCTACCGCTTTTGCATAGTTTGTGCGATTTCAGACACATTTTTTGTTCGACCACATTACAATTTTAAAATATTCTAACTGACGCCCCAGCGTGAGTTTTTCAAGGCGACCGTTATTTAGAACTTGTCACTTTAATGTTTCCATGGTGACGCGTCATTGCTTGTCACGTGACACAGCGCTGAATGAATGATGATCTGCTTTTATGTCATTTTTCCTTTTTTATTAAAAATATTCACAAATGTATTAGCTATAGCATGAAACACTGATATTCCTAATGTGAATATGTGCAAGTGGGTGGGTTTTGTTGTTTAAACATCTTTATAACGATCGTGTTAGTTGTATGCACAATGGGCGGCGCCATTTTAGTTTGTTTTACAGTTCAGAGAAACGGATCTGTTGGATTTACAACACGTCAATTCCTCCACTTCTCACGAAATACATGAAAGTAAGTGGCCGGTGAACTGGGAGAAGAATAGGGTCAAATGTAAAGCTACTTACACAATGTGTATCCGATATGAATAAAACGTGTCGTCTTATTATAATGGAAAGGATTATTATTGCCGCTTCCATAGACATCAGTGTGTATTTTACAAACTCAAAATCATTGTTTTGCTAGTACCTATGTGTATTTAAATGTCTGAAACTTAAAATAAACATTATGTGGTTGAAAATACTCAATAGTTGTGATATATGACAGGACTGACTGCGTCCGTCTCTGGCTCAGCGCCAGCCAACGCGCGAAAGCACGTTTGAATTTAGCAGTTGATCACGTGATGCACTGACCGTTCTAATCACCGGTGTGATCGTACGCTCCAAGGACCAGCCAAGACTGATCACACCGGTGTGATCGTACGCTCCAAGGACCAGCCAAGACTGATCACACCGGTGTGATCGTACGCTCCAAGGACCAGCCAAGACTGATCACACCGGTGTGATCGTACGCGTGAAAGGGTTAAAGATTCTCCATTTATACTACTGTAGACTGAAACCCTTCTTAAAAGTCAATTGGTAACCCAACAACTGCTTACGGTCCATAGAACCATTAACAAGTTTCTTAAATGCCCAATGGAAGTGCAAACCAATTAACCATGCTGCAATTAATTCATTAATTAATTAACACTAAGCAGTTGCCAAGGAGTTCTACGTGTCTGCAAGGGTTTTACTAGTCACTCACAGCCAGAATTTTGACGATGCCATAAAGTCTGCTCAACACTGCAGCTTAAAATTGTAGCCATATGGACGAACTCTATTAGGGATTTCCAGACCTAAAGCAAAACTGTCACAATAACTCCAGCCACCTGTTAAAAAACCAAACATCTCACCGATTAATCGCCGTTCCAGAGGTAAACTGACAGCTGTCTGGTCTGCAAACCTGCACAGGATCATATGCTCCTGTGGAAACCATAGAACATATGTTAATGTACCAAAAAACACATGCTGACACATCAATAAACACACTTGCACATAAACACACAAAAACATCTCAGCTGCAGAGAAATATCAATGCATGAGATCGTTAGGGTTGTGGTGAGGGAATAGACCATTTATCAACCGTTGCAACCAGCCATTAGAGGAGAAACAGAGGAAAGCAGCACCCAGTTTATTTTATGTAAATCAATGCACTCTAATTGCGGTTTCTTTCTTTTTTCTTTTTTGCAGGGATTGTTGCAAGGAAGTGCCACAAAATGACTTCCTCTGCTGTTCCTGTCCAATGATGGCTTCAAGCAACCATTATTCTGCATTAACTGAGTGAAACAAGTGCTGATGGAAAGGATTCGGAACGTAACAGCCCTGGCAGATTGATTCCTCCTATCAAGTTGAATCCTCTAGGCTAATAGCTGTGATCGATGCTATAACTCAGTAAAGAGTTAATTTAACACAGTAAAGTCATTTCTTCAGCATTTTTTACTATTCGTACCAATAAGAACTTTAGCATCGATCATGCTTGCTTGGAAAGAAGCAAAGGGAATTTTGTAAAACTCAAATCAATTCCAAACAATTAAAATAAAATCTATTTTTCTGCTGGGAATTCCAATGCATTCATTTTAAATCACAATGCATTGAATAATCCAGTCAAATTAAATCAGTTGACGCCTTGCAAATGAAAAAAAGGGGGGAATTATATGCATCTAAACTGCATGTGTGTAGATCAAACTTTGAGTGATATTCACCTGTGCCAAAGTTGCTATAGGGTGTTAAAGGTTCACTTCATGCTTACAGTACACTGTAAAAAAATATCCTGATTTTAACAGTAAAAGACTGTAAAAATGCTACGGTGAAAAACTATTAATTAAACTGTTAATGGTTAACAGAAAGTTTCCGTTCTATATACGGTGAATAACTGTATTAGATCTAACCGTAAACTAAATTTTACAGTAAAATACCGGTAAATACGTTTTTGGAAGTGAAAAAGAACAAGTAATTTTTTAATTTACAGTGAAAAACTGTAATCCCTGTGTGACACTTCACATTTGACGTTTTTTGTTTTTTTTACTGTAAATTTAAGTTAAATCTGTAAAGCCTAAAATGTTGCTACCGTATTTTTTACGTTCAATTTCTGGCAACCACAGCTGCCGTATTTTCTTACCGTAAATTTAACGGATTTTTTTTTTGCAGTGTACAAACAGCTTAATTCATAATTCTGTTTGTGCAAATCCAAATACTAATAGCAACAGTGATGCTCGTCTTAGCAAACATTAGAGGTTAAATTTCGAATAGCTCTAGATCTATTCCCAAGGAACTGGCTGTCTCTTGTAGGACCCTCTGTAGGTGATATCTCAGCAGTGGCCTTGAGCACAGCGTGAAAGAGGCAGATGTAGGAGTCGAGCAAACACCGATGACAGTGAGATACAGTACGACTGATTAACCTCATCCATTTCTCACACTTCTGCCTCCACTGCAGCACAGTGCCTGGAGCAGGAAAACACCAGAAAAAAATACAACATGCAACTACAAGAGTCACTCTATTCCCAGAAATACACTATTTCATCTGAGAATCATGAGAAGAGGAAAAACATCGGCTTATGGACAGATGTTTTGTGCTACTCAGAATCTGCGGTAACATTTTTACAGAGCTGGAGCTGAGAGAAAAAAGAAAATCCTCTATAGTGAAGATGATTCATACACTAGTACAGAAAATGTGGCTGAAACTAATTATTTTCATGGTGATAACTGATTAATTAACTGAATATTACAAATCTATACTGCTAACCCAGTTTACACACAAAAATACCTCTCATACTAAAGCCGGGTGCACACTGTATGATTTATAATAGTCGTTTATGATTGCTGCTTGTCAGACTATATGAACACACCATGTCACACTGTGGGCTCTCAGTTGTCATTAATGTCAGACTGCACGGCAGTCACGAAGCGTTCAAATTTAAAAGCGTTTAATTTTGATCATGGCTTCTCTTGAAAAGGAAACTGAAAATATGAAGACAAGTGGTGGTTTGTTGCAGTTTCACTAGTTGCATCATCATGTTCGACGCTCCTTGGTTTTTGATTTACCGGTCAAAGTCAGACTACAGGACTGTGCGTCAAACTTCTCACACTGCCAGAATTTCCTCAGAGGTCAAATTTGATTGCAATGGTCATTAATAGGCAAGTACACTGATTTATGAGTCAATTTCCTTAAAAATTCATCCACGACAATGCTTTCACTGTTTGACGTTAATTACTTAATTTTTTCATTAAACTCTATTTCGGACTGAAGGCTCTTTAATCATAATTTCTATAACAAAAATGACACAAAAATTTTGTTGTGGCACTGTATATTCAACAGCAGTGCAGGAAACATTTCACATTGTATTCTAGTCATTTTACTAATGTTCAAGAACTATTAAAATAATAGCATCATGAAACTTGCAATTAGTTTTTTTCTTTCTTTAAAAAAAAAAAAACTGGTTCTAAATCATATTAAGTAAAAATATCAATTAAAATCAGGCATGAAAACAGTTAGGGAAAAAAAAAAACTTTAAAAGTATTAATGTTGGCAACAAACTGGCTAAAAATTATAGAAGAAAAAGTAGAAAAATATAAATTAAAGCTAACTAGAAAAAAGTAAAAATACAAAAACTAATATAAAATAAAATGAACCAAATAGAAAAAAGTACTAATATATATATATATACACATACACACACACATATATATACATATACATATACATAAACACTATATACAAGATGATTCATACACTAGTACAGAAAATGTGGCTGAAACTAATTATTTTCATGGTGATAACTGATTAATTAACTGAATATTACAAATCTCTCTCTCTCTCTATATATATATATATATATATATATATATAAGTACTTTTTTCTATTTGATTCATTTTATTTTATATTAGTTTTTGTATTTTTACTTTTTTCTAGTTAGCTTTAATTTATACATATATACACATATACATAAACACTATATACGAAGTATCATATATATATATATATACACATATACACACACATATACATATATTTGTATGAATGTATATATATATATATATATATATATATATATGTATGTATATGTATATGTACATATATACCGTGGATTCAAACTCATGACCTAAACAGGACTAAATCAAACACTGTGCTTCACATACACGAGGCGTATGGACTCCTGTGGAGGTTGTGCATTAGGAATCAGGCAGTGTGGCGTCCCACACATGTAGATGATAATGAAAAGAGTGTTGAAACACTTACCTTATAGCTCAAAGTCTCCGCAAACCTCGTGCTGTGGAGAGAGAGAGACGGAGGGGGGCAGACTTAATGAACTCACACACACACACTGAGGAGCGAATGAAAAATGACATGACACGTTAAAAGAAAACACGCTTAAGGAGAGGACAGTCCATCCGGATCATAGGAGATGCTGGAAACATTCTCTATGGACAAAAAACACATGTAGCGCTTCGGTTGCTGAAAGAAGCCGTGCGTACTGTAAACACAACGGGATGTCTCGCGTAACACTTGCATGATAAAGAAGAGCTCTGCAACTCGTGTGTGTGTGGTAGGTGATGTTTGGTACATTAACTGTCTGTCATCAGGTCGCCCTTCCTCTCCTAACTGTTGAATGCAACAAATGACAAATCCCTCGATGGGCCGCTGCCATAGCAACACCATGAACACAACCACGGAAAAATCATTTCCTGCGCTCGCTGCTCTCGCCACCCTGATGCTCATGGCCCGCGGCAAAATTCCTGCCGGAGATTAAATGACAGTTTACGCCGGATTTGGAGAGTGATTGCTTGGGATTGGGGGGAAAACTGATGACTGTTCGAAAGCAATCGTCACTGTTGAGAATTTTTAAAACACACTCTCTAATTTTTGCATTTTCTCGCCAACATTTAACGTGGCACTGATGAGGCTCAGCTGTGATTGTTGATACAGGACAGAATATTCGGAGAACGTTCATGTGAAGAGAACGACAGAAATAGACGCAATAATGAATGTTTATTATGCTGATCTATTATGGTTGGCTATTTTCGAACGGCCTCATGTTCTTGTCGGTATCTTTTGAGGGTATGCAGAGCTTAGCTTTTAATATACTGTGGATTATAATATCTACACTGTCGTTGTGTACTGGGGAATTAGGGGAACAAATGAGAAGAGAGAAAGATAGAAAGCAAGAAGAGGAAACAGTTTTGACCTCTTGGGGAAGTTGAACTTGAGTGTGTTTTGAATGAACCCGTAGCAGCACGGACTAATGACGAATCCCGCCCGCGCCTGGAGGCAGCGATCCAACACCATGTCTGTTGCCACTCCGCACGCATGCAGGGCCACCTGAAAAACACACAACACACCAGTCATGCTGGTTACAGACATGGGCTCTTAAACAAAAGTTGGTAACCAAACTACCTGAGCTCTAGAGCAAGATATGTGTGTGGAAACTGTCTATTGTAATAAGTCAATTGGACAAAAAGGGTCGGTCATTGTTCACAAATACACAACCATTCAAATGTTTGTCGACAAATGTTTTGAAAGAAGTCACTCCTCAAGGCCGAATTCACTGGATCAAAAACACAATACAAACAGTCATATTTTGAAATATTATTACAATTTAAATACCTGTTTTCGATTCTAATACATTCAAAAATGTAATTAATTCCTGTGATGGCAAAGCCTAATTTTTAACGTCAGTGTCACAGAAATCATTCTAATATGCCGATTTTCTTATCAAAAAACATTTATTATTATTATCAATTCTGAAAAAACAGCTACTTAATATTTTAGTGGATGATACATTTACATTTCATGATACATTCCATGATGCATTTCTGAAGATTATTTGATTAATATAAAAATTAAAAGAATATTTATTTGAGAAAGAAATCGTTAAAATATCATTAACATAATAAATGTCTTTACTGTCACTTTTGATCGATTTAATGCATATTTTCTGAATAAAAGTATTCATTTAAAAAAGAAATCTCTTGAACAGTAGTGCATTTTTTTATATTATTCTGGTTACAAAATGAACTAGAAATTAAACTAAAAAATGCTATGACTTTAAGAAGACAATGACTTGAAAATATGGCTCACACACACACACACACACACACACACATAAATAAATAAATGTCTTCATTTTCATAATTAAAATTCATTTTAAGATTTTTCTGAAAAGGTTACATAAAAAAGAAATCAAGGTATATTCGGAATGAGAATATAACAAAAAAGAAATGGCTCATTAAAAGGATGAAATACTTAAGAGTTCAAGTTTGCTTGAAAGTTACACAACAAAGGCAGTAAATTCCAAACAAATTTGGAGAATGATATAGCACTTTTTTCCAAAACAAATTAAGCCAACATGAAAGATTAAAAAATTACTGGTAGCACTTTATTAGTCCTGTTCCCCATGTACATACTATCTACTTATTATAGTAATAACAATAACTGGGTAATAACTAGGTACTAACCCTGAACCTACCCCTAAACCTAACCTCAACCCATGTACTTACCTTATATTAACCAGTACGTTTTATGTAAGTACATTGAAGTACATGTAAGTGCACATACTGTAAAATAAAGTGCAACCAAATTACCAGAACGAACTTGGCATTTGACCAGAAGGTTGTTTTATCTAAAGCATAATGCATAAAAGCATAACAATTTTGGTTACATCATTGCAAATGTGTGAATTAGACTATTTCCCAGTGCCCAGAGTGGCGTTAATCTACGCATGACAACTAAAAAACGGTTTAAACTTTTTGCCTGTCCTTGGCCACATTTCCACACATCTCAAAGTTCTTCCCACCTTTCTGTATCGGGTTCTCATTGATCTGTTAGTGACTCGGGCACAGAGAGAGAGAGCGAGAGAGAGAGCATGGCAGTCATACCCTGCCGGTGTGACACTGCATGACAGCAGATGTCTCTCTGCCTATTAGCAGGAAAAGTGGATCAAACAGCTTGATGGAGGGTAAAGAAAAGCTTTAGATGTCCATACAGAGGCTTGTGAAAGATCAAGCGTTCGACTTTGCTCACGTCTTTACCGGACCAGTGCCTGTATCCATCACCATTAGGGTGAGAAACTGGAACAAATAATGCAAACTCTGGTCTCAGTGAGTGTGAGCGCACAGTTGACCAAACCCATGGATTAACACCCTTCAAATCCCCCATAAGAAGTTTACTGGGAAATGTGGCCAAATCTCAGAGGATTCGCTTTACACGCTGCTTGGAGTTGCCATAGGAGAGGAATTATGCCCGTGAACTCTGTGTGGGAAAACACACAGCCTTAAGCCGAGACGAAATAAATTAGGAAAAAGCAATATTGGCAAAGCGTCCAGTGTGGATTGTAATTAAGTTCTCGAGACGCTAATTAGACCGAAATGATTCATAATGTCTTTTTAACAGGATCTGGAATAAAGCCATTCTCAAAAACCCTGGGCAGGTGTTTGAGTATTCAAGGGCCACCCTAATGTACTAATCACAATCC
Organism: Rhinichthys osculus; assembly: GCA_029959095.1. NCBI lineage: Eukaryota > Metazoa > Chordata > Actinopteri > Cypriniformes > Leuciscidae > Rhinichthys > Rhinichthys osculus. The sequence continues at coordinate 44,941,221 of JARWKJ010000005.1, forward strand.
ATTAACGCAGGGTTTCAGTTCTTTGAAGTAGACCACCATCTCATAATGGACCCATGTATTTGCATCTAAAGTGAGAAACAGAACGCCTCATCACCACAACAAGCAAAATCAACTGTGAAAACCTTTCGCTTTGAGGACGTCGTGCAGCAGGTGAATTTCAAAAGTTGACAATGATGCAACAAAATGACAATACTACAGATAGTGTTTCTTAAGGACGCTGGGAGAACTTTCAGAAGATGTTTTGTGAAAGTACAACTTTGAATGACCATTCGGCAAAACATCTTCTGAAAGTTCTCCCAGCGTCCTTAAGAAACACAATGTGAAATTCACAAGGAATTCTGACAATAACGGATGAGAGACTTTAAAGAGTAAATCAATGCACAACTACAGTAGAACTTCAGGAATAAAGAGCGGGAGGAAAACACTTTTTTTCACAACACAAATTAAATGAAAAATATAGCAAATCACAGAAGAGTCTATTCACACAGAAGGCACAAAAAAACATTCTGGTAGTTCAGATGCTTTAATGCAAGAAAAAGCACAAATGAAAAAAAAAAATTACTCACTTTAACACAAGATATCTGCTTAAAAAACAGATGTAGCTATAGTCACCTAACTCGTACGAATTTGTACGATTTGTCTAAACCCACGTGATGGGTAGGTTTAGGGGCGGGGTCAGGGGTGGGTCATTCGTACGAATTCATACGAATTTGGTAACTCGTAAAATATGTACGAATTAGCAAAAATCGTACGAATTTGTACGAGTGAGGTCGTATGAATTAGTACGATTTAGCCACCTCGTAAAATTCGTACGAATTGCCGTGAGATCGGGCTGATCATAGCAAAACAAAAAAAACAAACAAAAATCAAAGCAAAGAAAAAACTAAATAAAAACAAAAAACAAAAAGCAAAACAAATAAGCAAGAAAAAAAACAGTTCAACAAATCAATCCATGTCAAAACAAAATCAAAAGCGAGAAAACAAAACGAGGAATGAAAAATAAGATCCAAACAAAAAACACGTTGTATGGCGATTATTATTTTTTTTAGTGCGAACAGGTCAGTAGAAATGAAACAACATATTGTTTGTTAGTATTTGTGGGCGAATGTTCGGTAGAAACACTGTAAAGCATTATTTGGCAGCATGCAATTATGCCACAATCTATTCTTTACAAATGCAAAGAGGTTGGAAAAGCACATCACAGTCATTCCAAGTCTTCCATCGGAATGTCGGACGCTCCGTCTCCAGTACAAATTTAGTCATAATGAGACAAAGCTGGTGGGCCGTCTCCCAAAAGATCAGATGAATGTTGTTTAGCATGGGAAAGAAGCAGTGTTACAAAGCTCAAGTTTGTTTTTCCTTTACAAGCAAATAAAGTGGAATCTGCAATGGTTTTGTGTGGTCTCTTGTACTGAAGGATCTAATAAATTAAGTTTTCTGAAAGCACTGAACATATAAGACATTGACAAAGAGCTTAACCTCATCCTCAATGCTAGTTTTTCTTGTATAAATCATTCAGCAACGGAAAAATAATAAAGCATATTCTTTATTCGGTTTTCTCATGCAGTAGGTCTTCATTTTTTTGCTGAGGATGTTTCTTTTCTTCCCTTCAATGGGGGTAAAAACTTTTTCTGTCTTTATAATTAAGTAGTTTGCCCGAGGGATGGAAGGCACAACTTCACGACTACGATGCAAGTTCATTATTCACAGCCACCGAACACAGCAGTGTGCTTGTTTCACCATCATTCAACAGGTACAACAAATCAAGTTTGAGCAAACAGCCCATAACTTCTCTTTTCACATCATTACCCATGTTTAGTCATTTTTCCTAGTGTAGCTGCCTGCAAGCCTTATTACAGACTGTCTTAAAAAAGGAATAGAAGCTATTTTCACGCATCTAACCCACTGGGAAACAATAGTTCCGGCTCTGCTGTTTTAGCAAGCAAACCTTTTAAACATTTATGCTGATGATATGTGCAGAGTTATGCAAGATAACACAACATAGCTTAGAAACTCAAAGATAAAAATTTCAAATTCAATAAATCCGTCTTTATACCAACACAACAAACACAATCACTTTCCAGAGCTTTCTCATTGCCCAAACAGGTTAACAATCTTGAACATCTGCTTCCTAATCGCCGTGTAAGTTTTAAAATAAAATAATTCATACCAATTCAGCAATGAATAATTTATATTTAGACTGATTCACAACCGCAAATCACAAATGATTCATTTCCAAGCCTGTAAATCACAATTCTATAATGTCCCTGATATTTTTAACTTGTTTCATGACCGAGATACACATAAAATAACACAATGTAGTTCGTTCTAAACCCTTGACAATAATTTTTTTATGGAATATTGCATCCATAAGTGACTTATAGATGTACATTTTTTTTTATTCATGTGCCCTCATAATCTATAATCAAAATAACTTCCCCTCCCTCTTGCAGTTATTTTCTTCTCTAATGACGTGTTTACTGGCGTGAGGGCGGAGCAACCTGTCACTCACACGAAATCAAGACCAGCCCAATATTTTTTAATTGTACAAGAAGCAGTTTCACTTGAATATACACTCACCTAAAGAATTATTAGGAACACCATACTAATACTGTGTTTGACCCCCTTTCACCAGAACTGCTTTAATTCTACGTGGCATTGATTCAACAAGGTGCTGAAAGCATTCTTTAGAAATGTTGGCCCATATTGATAGGATAGCATCTTGCAGTTGATGGAGATTTGTGGGATGCACATCCAGGGCACGAAGCTCCCGTTCCACCACATCCCAAAGATGCTCTATTGGGTTGAGATCTGGTGACTGTGGGGGCCATTTTAGTACAGTGAACTCATTGTCATGTTCAAGAAACCAATTTGAAATGATTAGAGCTTTGTGACATGGTGGAAGTAGCCATCAGAGGATGGGTACATGGTGGCCATAAAGGGATGGACATGGTCAGAAACAATGCTCAGGTAGGCCGTGGCATTTAAACGATGCCCAATTGGCACTAAGGGGCCTAAAGTGTGCCAGGAAAACATCCCCCACACCATTACACCACCACCACCAGCCTGCACAGTGGTAACAAGGCATGATGGATCCATGTTCTCATTCTGTTTACGCCAAATTCTGACTCTACCATCTGAATGTCTCAACAGAAATCGAGACTCATCAGACCAGGCAACATTTTTCCAGTCTTCAACTGTCCAATTTTGGTGAGCTCTTGCAAATTGTAGCCTCTTTTTCCTATTTGTAGTGGAGGTGAGTGGTACCCTTCGGGGTCTTCTGCTGTTGTAGCCCATCCGCCTCAAGGTTGTGTGTGTTGTGGCTTCACAAATGCTTTGCTGCATACCTCGGTTGTAACGAGTGGTTATTTCAGTCAAAGTTGCTCTTCCATCAGCTTTAATCAGTCAGCCCATTCTCCTCTGACCTCTAGCATCAACAAGGCATTTTCGCCCACAGGACTGCCGCATACTGGATGTTTTTCCCTTTTCACACCATTCTTTGTAAACCCTAGAAATGGTTGTGCGTGAAAATCCCAGTAACTGAGCAGATTGTGAAATACTCAGACCGGCCCGTCTGGCACCAACAACCATGCCACGCTCAAAATTGCTTAAATCACCTTTCTTTCCCATTCTGACATTCAGTTTGGAGTTCAGGAGATTGTCTTGACCAGGACCACACCCCTAAATGCATTGAAGCAACTGCCATGTGATTGGTTGATTATATAATTGCATTAATGAGAAATTGAACAGGTGTTCCTAATAATCCTTTAGGTGAGTGTACATCACAATGGGGGAAAAAAGACTATCACAACTAAATATACACCTACATCTTTTATATTAGATTACCTTGTTTATTTGCAACACTTTTCAATAGGACAAGACTCTAGAGACAAATCTCTGTCCGCTGCTGCATAACGTGACATATTGGAGGTTATCTAATGTTTAACAATATACATGGTTTAATGTCCACTTGTCACAGGTGCTAAAAAAGTCAGATTTACATGAAAGAGAAAGCTTTTAGTGGAGGAATATTTCCTCCCCACATGGAGGTCTGGAGGGGAAAAAAATACTTCTTTCTAGATAAACCTAGTATGTTAAAATATATATATTTTTTAATTGTTGACTGTTTGATATGAATACCATTATGAATCTCATTGAAATTCTTATTTTTAATGATTGTGGTAGGTGCCCAAAAGAAACTCTACTGAGATACAGGTATTAGATTTGGGAACCAGTGAAGGTCTGATAAAGACTCTGTGTCGGAAGAAAATAACCACCCCACACACACAACGGAGCAGTGTGTGAAGCTCAATACTGCAGCTGCAGCTCTCTGTGGATACGAGGCCAGAGGCTGCAGGTCTCTGGCAGAAAGAAACATCTCATTACCTCCTGAAACAAATATAAGAACTGCAGAAAGTACATACTTCCTCAGTTTTATCATTTTAATCAGTATTTTAATCTTTTTTTTTTTTGTAAAAATACCTAAACATACTTAAAATGCACAATTGTGTAAGATAATACTTGTTTTCCGAGAATATAAATTGAATTACGTTTTTTCCGCCTTCACCACATTGGCAAACTGTAACAAAAAAACAAACCTCGCACGGTTTCTACGGTTTCACGGTTTAACAAGCCAAAACAATTCCCCAGTGCTGTATGAAAAATAAACAATTTGGTTAAATTTAAATAGATTAAAGTAAATATATTTCGGTCTACCTCAAATATGATTAGGGAGTGCTCTTAACAAATATACAATCCAACTAGATTGCATAATATAAATTTGCTGTCTAATTTATATTATGCTTGTGGTTACAATATTTGACCGAATTAAAAAATAAGAGAACACAAAACAAATGTGTGTAAATGACTATTAATAATATCATTGTTCCACAATCAGTCTCATTTAACATTAAATGTAATCTTAAATGTTGTCAAGTTGTCGAGGAGCCAATTTCATCCCTCAAAATGCAGTAATGAGCAACGCATTCTCTTTTGAAAGGATTTAAAGGACAAACGTGAGGGTGAACTGCATAATTAATATGGATGGCAGGGAGAATCAAACAAGCAACAACTACAGAGTGCCAGAATCCATCCTTTTAAACAGGCTTTGCAATGCAAATGAAGAGATATCCATACCTTATGGACAAAAATGTATGTGAAATTATTGAAACTGCTCATAGCAAGAACAAGCGCTGAAAGCAAACATTAACAAAAGCAATTATAGACGAAAGGCTGCAGTGGGATCCAAATGTCTGAGGCCACATTGAAATCTATCTAATGTAAAACTAGAATTAAACAAAATTTTTGAAAGATTTAACACCAAGATACACAATGAAATATTAAACCCTCATGTATTATTTGGCATCTGAGAGACTCCAATGCTATTTTAATAGCTAAACAACCTTTCTTAATGCTATGAGAAATGATTATAAACCTAAAAATCAACTTCATAACAGCCATTAAACACCCTCCAAACACATGACTTTAGTTTGGAGTATCAGAAACATGCATGAATTTTCAAAAGCTAACTAATTCATACATATTAATATGCACCGTGAACAACAATCTCTCTCTCTATATACATATACACACACACACACTTCCAAGAAAAACACTTCACAAATATCATGTATGTTTTATATAAGACGGTTCTCACCCCGATGTTGAAGTTTCCGGTGAAGTAGTCGAGGTTTGTCTGGATGAAGCCAATGTTTGCCAATCCAAGCTGAGCACTTCGGTCTCTGGCCCTGACCAGAGACTCCTCTTTATTTTCAATGAGAATAACCTGATCAATGACAAAAATGGGATATTTCACCATGCTGCTATTATATCTCTTACAACTCACTGGTTCATTGCCAAATTGCTCATTGATTCATCTCGAATTGCTCTTTGAAAAGCCATTTCATTAAAAGGAACGAAAATCAGCAGAGAATGAGAAGCACATCTTCTAAATAACTACCTAATAATCCACTGAACCATTAAATATGTATTAGCACTCAAAGATTATTCTAGTATTGAGTTGATTTTCCTATCCGCATTTGTAAAAGCACAATTTTCCCAACAAGGGCTTAGGGAGAAAAAAAACAACAATAGTGTGGAATCAGTTTATTTTTCCAGTGTCTACAAATGAGCTCACCAGGGAGGAAGGCAGATTTTGTTTCTTTTCTTTGATTCTGTTAACCTGAACTTGCTACACTTGAACAAATCAGAAAGTCTTACCTGACATTTAGGAAGCGTGTACGCCAAAACAATCCCAACATGCCCCTGAGAAAACAAATGAAGAAAAAGCTGCTAAAGAACTTGGGAGAAACAGACCTCAAAGAGCTCCTCAGATCAAGCTCAAGAGAACACAGGCACACAGAAGAATATTGACCTGTTGCCCAAAAGCTGTAACGTCAGGGCTTATATGTATGCACAGAATAACAAGAGCACTCCCAAAGATTACACGAGGTGACAACGGAGGAGAACAGATGCTTACTGACTGAGTCCCGTAAGAAAACAGAAACAAGTCCAAGACGTTTTTAACATGTCAGAAGGTAACCTACCCCCCCGCTGCAGAAATCCACCACAGTGTTCCCCGGGTGGGCCAGATCCGTCACCATGGCAAGCAGGTTGTTGAGTTGTTGTTGTTTGCGCACGGCGCGGGCGTCTGACATCTTACCTTTGGAGACAAGGGAATGTTAACACCGAAACTGCCAACAGCAACACACTGCAACAAGACTCTTAACCATAGCCAAAATAGAAATGTGTGTCCAAGTTACAAATGTTAGATAATCCAGTAGATGCGTGATAATGTACAGCCAAACAGATCATTAACGCGCAAACTAAACCCACATCGGAATCAGTCCATCAGCATGAATTTGTTTATTTGGGAAATGACTAATTAGTTTTGTTGGCAAAAATAAATAAGTAAAATAAAATAAAAAGTTTGTAAATATATGCGTGTTTATATATATATATCCTGTATTATAATAAGTAAAATTAAAAAAAAGTTTGTAAATATATGCGTGTTTATATATATATATATATATATATATATATATATCTTGTATTATAATAAAATAATATTAAATTAAACCATCTATTTATGTATTTATTATTCTCCTAAATTAAAATTATTTTTAACTTAAACAAATATTTGTTTGTTTGATTAATCGCGATTAATCACATCTAACAAAATTTGTAAATACAAGTGTGTTTATATATATATATATATAAACACACTTGTATTTACAAACTTTTGTTAGATGTGAGTAATCGCGATTAATATATATATATATATATATATATATATATATATATATATATATATATATATAATACACACATATCTATAAACTTTAGTTAGATGTGACTAATCGCGATTAATCGATTTGACAGCACTAAATAATATAATGTAATATAATTATATGTACAGTGAGCACTAACATTTCACAACAGTATGGACATTTAAATATTTAAAGCTGCAGTCCGCAGTTTTCCCTCTTTGTCGCCATCTCTGTTCGAAATCTGCAATTGCAGTCATTCGTGGAATTATCAACTTTACGTGGGTTGTGCCTCGGCGTGGTTTTGAGGAGATTGTGCGGCTGTCAGTCGCCGAGCCGGTGTCATTCGCAATCACAGATTCTACTTTTTAGAAGTATGACCAATATAAGAATTTTCACCATAAAATGTCATCTGAACAAGTAAGTAACATCCACTTTTCACGTCAAACCGTGCAAATTATACTTTGTTCTTTTAAATTGTTAATGTTAACCACCTCTGCATTGCATGACTACATTTAATGCCCTTCAGATATGTATCCCTGTTTTCGCATAGGTCCGGTTGCAGTCTCTTTTTCCAAACTCTCAAAAAAGTATTTTGCATTTTACAATGGGTGAATCTCCAGTTGTCACTGGTGATTGTCATTTGAACCTTTCTGGATCCGCCATCAAATTGAAAAGTTTAATTATATCAAGTGCTGTGAGAAAAGGCTATAAATCTCCACCTCCAACATCCTCACACGCAATATAGCCTACTAGCCGAGACTCTTCTTTATGTGTACAGATGTGACGTGATGACGCAATATAGCCTACTAGCCGAGACTCTTCTTTATGTGTACTTTATGAGACATTCTTTATGTCTCCCGTGGAAATCCACCAGTACCACTGGAATTAAAAACATTATTAGAGTTATGAACACTGGCTGGTTATGTACTTCCTCAAAAATGTATTTTGGATAATTTTTTTTAACCCCAAAAAGTTACGGACTGAAGCTTTAAATCGTTACTTTGTAATTGCAGTCACACAAATGACTGAAAACAAAGCCATGGTCAAGAGAAAAAAATGGTTATAAATTTATAAATTGAGGTAATATTCTGTTGTAACATGCATGAAGTCACACAAGACATGCATTGTTGTTACCATGCACAATATGTTAGGTTATAAAAATAATAAACTGCTGTATAATTAAAGGTGCAGTGTGTAGATTTTAGCGACATCTAGCGGTTTGGTTGCGAGTTGCACTAAGGGCTCAGCCCACTGCTCACCCCTCCCTTTCGAAGAAGCTACGGTGGCTAAAACGGGACAAACATATCGTCGTCTGAGACAGCAGAGAATAGCCAGAGTAAGCCAAGAGTGTGTGACATTGTCACTGTTTCTGTACCACAGTCCATTATAAACCACATCATGGATAAAGTTTACAAAGCCATAGTCAGGTGAGGATCAGGGCCAAGGGTCTTAATATATCATATAATAATAGTAATCAGCTGATTGTCTCACGAACATAACCAGCACATTTCTCCCCACATAGCAAACCCATAATACAGCGAGGGAGAAGAACCACATGAAACTATGCAACTATATATGTTTTCTAACAGGGTAGTAAAAGTTTAGCTGGCTAAATATGAGCTGTTACTGTGGCTTAGCTGGTTAAAGCGTAAAGCCTTGTTTATACTCGACGCGTCCGCATGAGCCCAAAGGTGCGCGCGGCAAAAATGACATGATTGTAACAGCGCACGCGCCTCCGCATCCCCTAGACACCATTTACTACACACAATAGGCTTTTTTTCTCTGATTTTGAAAACTCTTCACGATCGACTTAAAATGCTTCGAAGATCGACGGGTTGGTTATTCCTGTAACTGTTTTCCGGTCAATGATGAGTACTAATCATCAGCTGTCTCACGAACGTAACCAGTACATTTATCCCCACATAGCAAAGCCATAACACAGCGAGCGAGAAGAACTAAGTTACATGAAACAATCCAACTACATATTTTACACCACTGACAAGGGAAAAGTCACTACTCACTGTGTTTATGGCTAGCTTCTAGCTTTCTGCTGCTTCTCTTTCAAAGTATGAACGAAACACGCTCTGTAACGCTGTTTGTTCGCTGTCGGCTACGATAGAAACATGAACTCACAATATGTCGACCTTCAAAGAAGGGGGTGCCCGCGGTTATGTAGATATGATATGAATGTCTCATTCTAAGGTAATAAATACATTACAGTTTATTAAGCAAGTTCTTTATACAACACTGAACACATAGTTATGGATGTCATATTGCATTTGTGTTAAAGGTGCTCTAAGCCAGCGATTCCCAAACTGTGGTCCGCGGACCACTAGTGGTCCGTGAGGGTACTGCAGGTTGTCCGTGAAAAGGCAAAATAAAATATAAAATAATATTTTTTTACCTTCATTTTACCAGGAAATTCCCATAAAAAAGTAAAAAGAATATGTAGGCCTATATTTATATAAAATGTAAATTCAATTGTCAAGTTATTGTGTGATTACTAAAATAGGCTAGTGGCGCTCGGCCGTGACGTTCAAGCTCAGTGTCGTCAGAACCACAACATGGATCGGTGGATAGCAACAGGTTAGGTGAGCATTTATTTAGTTGTTTGTTTTTAATATAGGCCTATATTAGACAGACGATACAAAGAGGAAGGGAAAGATGTGGAGGGTGACAAAGGAGGATATTACGTTCATATTGGGCTGGCAAGTAGACTCCAATGGCTTTTCCTTTTGCCAACTTTCTTTTATTTTTAACCTGGAGTAACGTTAGGCCTACTGTGTTTTCATTAAATGTGTATAGGGCAGAGGCAAATATGTTCTCATTATCACATCACATGCATAGCCTTTATAGGCAGTTTAGGCCTATATGAAACGAAATGTTTATAAATGGAATGAATAAGGCCTGTTATTATTTTAATTTCCAGTTAATGTTAGTTTCTTGATCTCGTGTTTCTGAAATGTTTTGCGGATGTGCTGTTAAGTGGACAAACTCAAGCCTACTTTTTGAGGACTTACGTTAATAATCCCCTAAAATCGCCAAAGGTTTTGAAATGCTGACTATATCCAAGTGTTCTTATTACTGTATAGATTTTATACTCCATTGCTATGGAAATAAGCCTGTTGTTCAAATGAACCTGATTATGCCCTCGGGCGCTTGAGTAAATAAATAAATAAAATATGTGGCAGCCGTTGTGTGCAGTAAACTGTCTTTAACAAGCTTGTTGTACTGATGTGATGACCAGTTATAGTTTTAGTGCTAGTTAGCCTATTTAGAGGTGTGGATTAATTCAGGTAGGACTGTGTAGACATATTTTATTATGTGTATTATGAGGTGGTCCGCGAAAATTCTTGATTACAAATAGTGGTCCACACACACAAAAAGTTTGAAAACCCCTGCTCTAAGCGATGTCATGGCCAAAACTTTTTTTGTCACATACAGCAAACATCTCCTCACTATCCGCTGGCTGCCTGTCCCCTGAACACACTGTAAAAAAACACGGTCTCTGCAGACACCCCAGGCTCCACAAATGGCAACAAAAGCAAACCGGGCTTACCCGCACCACAAAACATAACAAACTGCTCCAGCCAATGACCGACAAGAAGGGTTTGGGGGGTTAGTGTGCGGATGAGGAGGAGGGAGGGTCTAGCTAGCCTACGTTTTGTTTAGTCTCGCGTAGCCAGACCTTCAGACTGACGGCTGAAGGTCTGGAATTCATAGCACCTTTCTTCGGCCAAGGCCCGCCCATAAGGCTGTTTGACCGACATGTAAAACAACCAATTACAGTTCGTTTCGTTCAGCGTCACGTTTCGGGACGTGGAAATGTCCCCACAACAACAGACCGGCGTGCAACAAGTCAGTCAGCATAGAAAATCAAAGAAGGAGAAGAAAACTTCAAGAGTCTATGCCGTGAACCTCGCATACCTTTGAGAATCCTACGTTTAGCTGATCTTGATAAATGCTCATTGTCACTAATGTAAACACAACAGTTTTTCTTCCGCAATCACACGTCTGCGCTTTGTTTCCCGGCGGACCGAAAACAAACGCGACACTTGCGCCCCCCGGAAATCCGATAAAATTCAACCAATCAGATGACGACTTCGACATTCCTGAAGTGTTTCCAGTTAAGTGTACCATATGCATCAGACGTTTAGCCAACGTTCCGTGGGCGTGACGTCTGAGGCTGAGACTAGTTTTGTTTGACCATAGTTCGAACGTCAACAAGAAGTGACGCCACCCAGGATCTGTTAATAGATACTCCAAATGTTTACACATTGCACCTTTAAAATGATTAATAGAACATGTGGTTGTCTAGTGATGAGAATAAATATTTTGGTTCTGTTTGGTTTGTCCACCGCTTGGCTCTGAACATCAGTATAAACAAGCTGCCTACCTAAAAATGGCATTGGGTACATTTTGCATTCTTACAGCTCGCAAATTGAAAAGAGGAGAGCCAAGCACCACTTTCAGCTGTGATTAAACGGATTGAATTATTTCAACGGCTGTTTGAGAAATGTTAAAAGCGGGAATACTCTCAAAAACTTTTTTTCTCCCTCCCTAGCCACTCAAGTCGTCTCAAACTTTAATTGGAGTCGAAGGCTGTTTTCACACAGCCACACTCTCTGGCCACGGGGAATAAATTTGCAGCAGATTTCCTGTTTGGAGCCGAGCGCTGAAGAAACACCATCAGTGTAATATAAATCACAGACGCGTCTGTCGTGCACTGCTGCGCTCATTTTGTGCACGACTCTCTGATGAGAGCGGAAGAACTACCTGGAGCCAAATAGGAAACAAAACCATGAAACAGCCCAACAAAGCTTTGTACGGATTTGTTCATCATGTGTTATCAACACCTGGTAATTAATTAATGTCTATGATTCTGACAGGCAACAAAAGAATCAATCAGGCTCAGGTGAGGAAGAAAAGACAAACATGCAGATTTCTTTTGCAAAGAACGCCTGTGGAATTTGCATGTTTTCTTTCTCTAACAGGATCCGAATGGCAGGCGCGCTATCAGACTGGAGCAGATATGTGGAATGCAGCGAAGATGCAACTCATTAACCGAGAGCACGTTTGCAGTGCGTCTCTGAGAGGCATAAATCCAGAGGAATGTCGGCCTGCTGTCTCTCCTACATCAAGAGAATCAAATCCTTCTGAAAATCTGCAATCCTCCAATGAACAATGATGTTTTGGTTTTTATCAGACATGTTGACGGATTCAAATTCTTGCTTATGATATGCTGATTATGTAATTTATTAATAAAAGCACATCCAGATTAGCTAAAAGTCCAAAAGAAGATAATTAATTGTTATTAACATGTGGCATATAAGTAAAGCATTGAATAGACAAAGTGGCTTAAAAAGTGATAGATGATATTTGAGTGTAAATAGCAACAAAATGTATTTCTTTGCACGAAGCGTAAATAGTTGTTAGATTCTATTTATACTAGATACTTTTTGCACCTCAGTATATTGTAACCCTACCAATTAAACACTGTATTCCCACTAACAAAAACCTGTTATGCACTTTATTATTTATATTTCTACTTTATTTGTATTAATGTTGAGAGTGTAAAGCACTTTGGACGGATTGTGTTGTTTTTAAATTATAGTTCTATGGAAATATTGATTGATTAATGTTGATTCCTAAATATTTTCACAATTTTGATCTAAAATAAACGCTACTCCGAGCTGATATGCGATGGAAAAAGGGAGAAGAATGAGTTTGGTAAAAGGCGGATTTGAACTCGGGTCAAACATACTGTACCCTCACTGTCCACGCCACTGATTCTCTCAAAATGTTGTAATTTTGTCTGGCTCAATCAGACAGTAGTGGGCAGAGTTAATGTAAATAGCCTCTGCCAACATGGAGTCATGCTCCAAAACTTTGAACATGGTATTTATGAGAATAACACATTCATTTTCTGTTTTCTCACTATTGCCAAATCAAAAGTAGCAAAATGGCTGAAAATATGTTAAAATAAAAAACTACAGTAAATAAAGCAGCAGACAAGCATGCAAGCAAATAAAGTGAAATAAAATAAAACTAAGAAACATAAATACATGCGTACCTACCTAACACATGGAGGTGTCACCAAAAAGTGACTGGTAATACTATTAAAACAACTCTAAAAAAATACTGAGTGGGGAAATTCCTACAAAAGATGTTTTCTGCAGACACATGATTCTGGTCCTGAGAGCGTTGTTGGAAAAACCAGGAAGAGTTTCGTAGAATAATGAGATATATTGATCAGGCAGAGTTTTTAATTTACCCAAGATACCCAGGTTTGGTCCAAAACACCCTGCAGTCCTTTAAGACACACAGAGCTTGTGATAGTGGAGACACAGATGATGGAGACGCAAGTGAGATTTGTTGGGGGGGGAAAAGGATGAAACAAATGCTAAAATATCCTGGGCTGTACTGATAAAAATCACATATCAATATTGCAATTATTTTTCTCATGATATTGCTTTTTCCCAATACCTTAGATCCTTGTTTATGTGCCCTTTCATATGATTTCCCCCAGTTCAATTAATGAAGAAACAGGTTGTTTTAATAAACTGACATTTCTCAGTATGGTCACCCGTGATACACAATGGCATGGGCACCTACATCAATTCTTATCACAAACATACCATTCTAACAATATCATAACGTATAGTGATGTACTGAACTTCATATTTACTGGAATAGAGATGATTATAGATCGGGTACCTTTGGGTTCCCCGAAGTACCTTTCAGTGAACAGTTCCTAAAAGTACAACTTTTCTAAGTGTGAATGTTATGGAAAGATTCCATGGATATTAAATGAGATAGATGCCAATAAAGAACTTTTATTTTTAAGAGTGTAGATGAAGATAAGAGGAAAACATAAATCTGATTGCATCAATGCAACATTGTGAGCCGATAAGATCTTTTTCATGTTTTTAAAAGAAATCTCTCTCTCACCAAGGCTTCATTTATTTGATCAAAAATACAGTAAAACAGTACTGTTGAAATGTTGCAATTTAAAATAACTGTTTTCTATTTGAATAAATTTTAAAATGTGATTTATTCTGTGATCAAAGCTGCATTTTCAGCATCATTCCTCCAGTCTTCAGTGTCACATGATCCTTCAGAAATCACTCTAATATGATGATTTGCTGCTCAAGAAACATTTCTGATTATTGTCAATGTTGAAAACAGTTGTGCTGCATCATTTTTTGTGGAAAATGTTTTGATTGATAGAAAAATTATAAATGTATAATTAACATTAAACATGTATTTACTGTCATTTTTATCAAATTAATGCATTCTTGCTGTATAAAAGTATACATTTCTTTCTTTAAATGAAAAAATTCACCAAACTTTTGAACGGTAGTGCATATCAATGTGATTCAGAACAACAAATTACTGGAATGTGAAATGTTCCCACTGAACTAGCTTTCTCAAAAATCGACAGAATGGAGGACAGAAAAATGAAAAACAGGGACTTTCTTTTCATCATAACTCGGCTTACAAGAGGCTTATAGCGTCCAAGCAATAGGCTCCCAAAACAGTTAACCAAGGGGAGAATATTTTCCAGCAATCCAGACCTCAATTTCCTTCCTTTCTGCTGCAACACGTAAGCAGGGGAGGGAGAACTTCTACATTAGACACAAAAGCAGAAGAAACCAGGCCTCTCGAGTGGACAATCAGAATAGCGTGTTCAAGTGGCTACATCTGTGCTTACGAGATGAGGAGAGGCCCGAATGAAGGTATTTAAGCAAAAATTGTTCAGGAGGACATCCTCAAGGATGTTTTTCTGCTAACTATTCACAGTCGCAGCTTCTGTGAGCAATCTGGAGCAGGAACAAAACACTTAAGAGAGTTTAAAGATAAAAGGCCAAAATCTGTGACCTCAAGTCACAGTTAGAAGGGATAAAAAACATTTGTGATCATGTAACTGTAGTCATGCCGCCCACCATTACTTCCCACAGTTACCTTTGATAAACTGAAAAGCAAGAACCTTTTTGCTAGGCCATGCATCTCAAAGTACAACAGTATTACAACTTAAAACACTTGTGCTGCTGCTGCACTTTTTGTTAAGGTAGTTTTTCCACTCTTTAATATATGATGTTTGTTAATACTGTAACATACAAATAAGAAACAAACACTAATGAGAGATTTTTTCAGGGAACAACAACAACCTAAAAGCATTAAACAATTGTTAAGGATTTGAAAATAAGCCACACTATGCTCACATTCTGGCTTCTATATAAATCCATTAAAAACAAATGTGTCACTTTCTTTGCTTCAATATACAGCATACAGATTTGTAGGAACCGAGCCAAACCTCAAAGACGTAAGCTCATTCAACAATTTTCCTCGTTTAACCCTCTGGGGTACTTTATTTTAGACTCACACTCAGGACCTTCGGGTCAAAAATGACCCGGAGGGCGGCATTAAGATACATTTTATTTGAGTAAAATCAATGAAATATATTTTTGTTCAATAATATGTTTTCTCTTCTTTTTTTGGTGTTTTGAGAATTTTATGATTTATAATTAATATTTATGCAATAATTAAGACCCATTTTTTCCCATTGAATCTAATAGAAAATTTATATATATATATATATATAATTTTAAAAAAAAATTATTAAAGCTGTATTTCATTTTAGAGTCAAGTCTAGGCCTCATGAAAGCAATTTTTGAAATGAGATCGGAGCCATCTGGTGGACACACTGAGCATTTTTATCACGCAATAGCACATTTTTACCACTAGTGGATTTACAGCTCTCTGTTACAGTAGAAACCTATGGTAGAAACACTCTAGTGGTTTTTTCACATATTGTTTAATTTTTTTCAGGTTGTTGATTTAAATATATATTAACAGTTTCTTAAAGACTATTTTTGTCATTTTTTTAAATTAAAAAAAACAAAAAAAATTTGTGGTTGGTTTAAATGGTAATTTGAAGTGGCAGTTTTACTTTATAATACAGTCAAACCTGAACATTGCATTATAAAGAGAACAAATGGAAAACATTTTGTCACCCATTGTTTTAAGAGATTCACCCCTTCACTGTTGTGTGCTTTTTTTCTGCATCCTGGCTGTTTTGTAGATTGTATGCACAAAAAAAACTCTGTATTTTCACATTTTTGCCAATTTCCCATTCATTTCCTATGGGGGTCATTTTTGACCCGAAGGTCCTGAGTGTGACTATTTTGTTTTAAGACCACTTAGACTTTTCAAATCCTGTCCCCATCCTGTTTTTTTGGGTGTTCATATACCAAGTACCAAAAAAGTCACAAAGTTTCGGACCATTCCGTTGAAGCTACAATTTTTAACATTTTTTTTTCAAAACGCTTAGGGACATTTTTGTCCCCAAGTACCCCAGAGGGTTAAGAAATACATGTTTGGTTCTTGTTTTGGATAGTATGTAGTGGTGCAAAACACCACTGAAATATGAAATATGAGCTCAAGACAGAATGCTCCAAGAAGGAAAAATAACAGAGCCATGCAGAGTTTAGGAACAGGTCAAATTTGTATCAATTGCATTTTTGACAGCTGAACTTAATAGCTAAAAATATCCACTTCTACTTTACAAACACTGACACATTCAGGTCAAACATGTACAAGGTTAATTCTCAAAGTAGGCGAGCAAGAGTTTGAAACCGTATTTGAATTATCCAGCGTGTATGCAAGACATTTCAGACAGACTGTCATCATGACGAGGTTCAATGTTATATTAAGCCTAAAAGATTAACCACACAAAAATCTGCATTAAAACACAAACCATGACACTTCAAATGAAAGAAGTCTGTTTGAAATGAATGTTTCTGAAAATAACACCAAAACCTGTACAAAAAGTACTGTGGCGGAACCGTGTTTCACTTTAAATGTTTGAGAAGAAAGGTGTAGAATGACCCAGAATAGGCAGTTATGACATCTTATCATCTCATCAGTTATGACAAATCATCATATTAGAATGATTTCTGAAGGATCATGTGACACTGAAGAACGATGCTGAAAATTCAGCTTCGATTCACAGGAATAAATTACATTTTAAAATATATTCGAATAGAAGACATTTTAAATTGTAACAATATTATTTCACAATATTATTATATTTACTGTATTTTATCAAATACATGCAGCCTTTGTGGGCAGAAGAGACTTCTTTCAAAAACATTTTAAAAAATCTTCACCCCAAACTTTTGAACACTAGTTTATGTAGCAGCACATGACAAAAACATATGGTATTATCCTTGTAATGTACTTTTCCCCCCCATCAATTACAAGACTGTGTGATGCTTTGGTGTTAATATAGCAAAATGATTATTAAATGTATCATGGCACCGTTTATAAGATACTGCAAGCAACTCCAAAACCATGGTACTACCACAGTTCACGTCTAACACAAAGGTTTTGCCACAATATTTAAATAAAAAGAGACCAAAACACTATATGTTCAGCTATCAAACAAGTCAACCCAGAAAAAAAAGGAAAAATAAGAAACAAAATTGAGCATTAGTTATTGAATGCGTATGCAGCCTGAGGGTCATTTTCCACAAATGCAGAGACATTTTCAACTGAACCATCTAACGGCCTTTTAACGACCTCTTTGTGATTTCAAAGAGAACATACACATAAAGTATGACAGGAAGGCTGTTTTCTGACAAACTAAAGGCCTGCGCCCCCACGATTACATTGTTCAGAGGAAACTGGAAGAGCAGTGGGGACGAAGCGCCACAGCCGGCAATCTCTCCCCAGCCCTGAGCTCTCGTTTGGAGACAGACACATTTGCTGAGAGAGAAAAACAACAGCTGTATTGCGTCCATAATAAAGCATGAGCGGTGGCGCTAGTGCGGCCCATCTGGCTGAGCTCACGTTCCCAGGGAGCCCACGCGGATTGTGTGGGGGGGAAGTAGACGGCAGCCAACGGAAGCTTAAAGACGCTTCTATGAAGTGACTCTGAGGTTAACCAATATAGGGGAACTCATTAGTAAAGATGGCAGCTTGATTAGTGCAACCCGTTATTGACTTGTGAGCTTTTTGTGGAAGGGCAATGACATAAAAAAAGGGTAATAAATGAATCCAGAGCCTTGTTCATTCTCACAGTGACAACTAGCAATTAGAATCAATGTGTATTCTTCACACGTACAGCACTGTCTGCTTTTGTTTTCCATCCAAAACACTTCAGATCGTCCCCCACTGGAACCGCCACAGGTCAGTCTGTTCTCACAGGAGCACAGAATTTACACAAAAACCAGAGCAATAAAACAAACAAGAGGATAACCTGCAGGAAAAGCCTGAGGGATAAGTGAGAGAAGTTTTGTCCTGCGGAGCATATCTATTCAAAACTCTCTCCTCGCTCTATATGCTGAGGATCTCTTATCTTCAGCAACGCTCTGCACCTCACACGACAATATCTCAGAGATCAGAATGTAAACAGAGCCGATGCCCGTGAAGAGCCTTTGTTGATACTTGAGTTCCAGAACATTCTTGAAGCTCTCAGACAAAGCAAGATGGGCTCAATTGTCCCTAAAACAACCAATGTCTTATACTAATAGTGATCTCTTTAAATTGCTAACAAATTAAGCTAAAAATTAAGATGTAAACTGACATATTTCTTATTGTAATTTGTTACCTCAAAAACTTTTAGATTTTAGAGTCAGTGGTCGCACAGTCTTGAAAAAGGAGGTAACTGGACTCTTATTTTGATATTCTGTTTCCTTTAGTTCCTGTTTCCCTGCTCTGTTTAGTTTCCTTGGTTTCTGTTTGTTTCTGTGATTAATCATCATCAGCTGTATCTCATTTAATTCCTGATTATCCTCGGCATATATACTCTGTTCAGTTTAGTCCTTTATTAGTTATTGTTTATGTTTGCGTTTCCAATGTATTCCTGATTAAAGATTATTCTAGTTAATACTCGATGTGCGATTGTTACAGCCACCGTTACATTATGCAAAATAAATTGCGTGTAAAATAATCTTTTTCCAGTTATGTCAAGTTCTATTTTATATTGTAATATTTTATATTATTGTAAACGAACAGGCAGAGGCACCGTAAAAAGAGACTGAACAAAGAGAACATTTTTACAGAACTCACTTATGTGCCAATTTGGCCTTCAGTAAGGAACTTTCAGAGGGAAAGATTATGCTTAGTCAAGACCAGAAAATGTTGACACTAATCAATAGTCCCTCTTCATTCTGATCATTCATAGCAGCGATTCTGAAAATAATGTGTTTCACATTCTTACATGATGTTCCCTGACCGCCGCTCTGAGGGCAACCAAATCACTGCATAGTTTCTGAAGAGAGCCAAGATAACTGCGAAATCTCAACCTCAAATTGCTTTTGGGGTAAAAGATGTATAAAATGTCTTATTAGCAACCAAACACAATTTATACATAACTTTTACAAGAACATGGTGTGAAAAGGGGAAAACAGCCTCTTGGAAGAGATCGAGGTCTGGTTAGCAATGATCCAGTTGGCGTTTGCTGTCGCAAGTAGACCATTATCTTGATGGTCAGTCAGACTTGGCGTATATTCTTATAAAATACGATTTTAACAAGCAACATTTAAAAATCACACATTTCTTTATATTACAGTAAGTGTTTGCAAGTGCCCAATCTGTTTTTTTAAGAGCTTTGAGAATTATTGAATGGACTTTTTCCTTGTCTACAGCTTTTGACATCTCCACTCAGGATAGTTGCTTGGGAAAGGTCACAAGTGCATACTTCTAAAAGTCCCGCGGCAGCTTTCACCAGCTATTATGGACCTCCTTGTGTTTGATGGATGTGTGCATCTTATTCTTACAAAGACGAAGAGAGACCAGCTAGAAAAGGAGACCAATCTCCAGGCAGGCATGCTGTCAGGGAACAGACATAGCAAAGAGATTCAAGTAGCTTGTCGGTTTATTAGTGAAGCAAAAAATCCACGGCAGAACAGGCATTAGGCGGCGCGAAAAGAAATTATGAAGTGATTTGTGCAACCTTCCATTCTCTCCAGAAGACTTTGCACCTTTATTTCACTGTGCACAACTGAACCGTCAAGACAAGGGCTGTATCCTAATTTGACAAAGACGTCCAAAAGAGCGACCCACCTGGGTAGCTCGATGCAGAAGCATGAATCATCAAAAGCCTGCTGGGATTCATGTGCGTTCAGTCAGAATGGTTCCAGTTCTGACAGGAACTATCCAATCGAAAAATGTTTTACTCTCACAGAAAGATGAGCAAGAAACTACGGGTACAGAGGAGCCTGGCTTTAAGTCAGGATTTAAGAGAGGCCTGGGAAATGCTCTCTGTCTGTGAAAGAAAACAGAGAATCCTCCGAGCCACATGGGACTAAAATAAAAATCTCACATATCCCCCAAATTTATTCAATACCAAGTTTTAGACTGAGGTTGTAATGAAAATTTTTTACAAAAAATTGCAGAACTTCCCCTTCCAATTTTTTCCTCTTATCGTTGGTTATATCAGCTGGAATGACACATTTTTACACATTTATGCATGATGCTGTTATCTTTCGGTTAATTCGTGATGTAGGGAAATGGAGTATGTTGCTCTAAAGAAAAGTGTGCCTTTTCAGCTATATTTGGTAAAAAAAAATGATCCCAGACTGAATTACACTGTATAATTATATTAATCAAGTATTGGCCTGTATTTTTAATTGAAGAAATATCATAGTAGTAATAGATTATGCATTTGGATTGAATAATTTAATTTAACTGGCCTATAGGTAATGATAAATAATGAAAATGTTTGAACCTAATTCATGGAATCTAATTCATTGAATTATTAAATAATAACTCCATGAATTATAATAATTGTTTGTTAAAAACACCATCAACAACACCTGTCCCAATTATGGGAACATCTTACCTGAAGGGTCTCAATTTGCATTTCACAATAAAGACATTATTTGTTACCATACACATCTAAAATAATTACTGCATCCACAAATCTGCCATTAACATGCAGACATAAAAAGTGTAATATTCACCATTCATTAAATTCACAAATCACTATTATCCAATGACAAAGAAATAAGATCATTTAAGTAACGCTGCTTTAAAAGCTAGGTTTCAGGTAAGATTTATGGCAAAGCCATTTAGTTGGGAACACCCATACACCCCTATACTTTAACGCACTCTACATTACTTCCACAGGAAATAAATAGTATTTAACACCCAATCCAACACAGCTATGATAACACTGATGTCCTCGTGCGTACCTTCAGTATGTGGGTTCATGTCGGACAAAGACGCCGCCAAAACATACACATGCCTAGTCTGGAGAAATGTAAATACAGCCTGTGAAACCAAACACCACCCTTACACCACATTCAAACAACACGTCAGAGATTACATTGTTCCACAGAGATGTGTACAATAGTTGTTCTGTTTGTCTAACAGCTTCATCATACCCAAGAGTTTCAAATTCACACTTGAGTTGCGAGGAAGGGCGAGTGTTGGAAAAACAGACGTGTTGGGGACTGACCGCCCAATGAAGACGTGCATGTCAGAGGTGCTGAGACACCTTCAATGATACAAAAGGTGCATAAAGCAAATGCACTAGATGCATTGTTCTTTAATCTCATATTTGTCCCATAAACCCTACCATATAAAACTCTCTTTTACCTTGACACAAAGTTTCGCTCAAAGTGTGATCTAGGAAAAAATAAATCCAGAGGAACCTTAACTGATGTGTCTATCTTGCCTTTAACATCACGTTATCATTCAACAGAGAACTTCAAGAGAAGCACTGGCTCTCTGAACTGACGTTGACTGATGTTTGAACTCCAGGAAATAGCTGTCACACCTGAAGACAACAAGTACACTCAGCACATTCCACGAATGAACTACATCCATCTTTTTGCACCTGCATTGCAGACAAAAAAGAAATGGTGCGCAACTCACTAACTGTGATACGTCTGTAAATATCCAAGATAAATGTAAGCAGTGGTAGACAGCGCTAAAAAAAGGCCCTCTAAAAGATTGTGGCAGTCATCACTTGGGTTGTCGGGTTTTTGTTAGGATGAAAGGAAAAGTGGAAGATTCTGACATCCTGTCAATTCAACAACGCTGTTTGGTAAACAAGGAGGCCTGGCATTGGCTTTTCACCGTTCTTTTAAACATAATGAGGCCTATAACGCACCACTCAAGACATGTCAGCAGTTGAAGGCTTAGCATTGGAAAAGAGGACACAAATGTGGTCAAAAAGCCCAGTAAACAAGCAAAAGATGCTTCAATTTCCTCAGCTTTTTTTTATCAGTTCAGAAAAAAAAAACATCACATAACTTCCATATTGCTAAAACCAAGAAACTACATCCACACCATAGATCACCAACTCAAATGAGTGTTGATTAAACTCCTCACAGCCCCTTACAAGGGCTAGGTGATAATAAGGTGCTTTTTTGCAGTTTAACACTACATCTTTAGCAGAAAAAAAAAGAGGTGAGAAAGCAAGAGGAATTTTAAATGTGACTCCTAGTGTTCTTCTAAACAGACTCAAATGAACTCAAAAGTAAACTCTTAATTGAGTCTTCATAACAAATGGTGTATATAATAAAAATCCCTGACAGCCATTCAACAGAGAGCAGGAATCTAGTATACCCAAGAGGACATTCAAGAAAAAACACATTTGACAGCTAGACAGGAGTTACAGGTGGAGGTCAGCATCTGAAGGATGACGGTTAACTATAGATGTTGCGTATGAAATGAGAACCTGAAAGGGAAGAAAAGAAGATACAGTGAAAATATAGAAGAGAGAGAGATAAATGAGAGCCTGGCCTGATCCAATGTATTATTCAGAATGACAATAGAGTAACACAAATTAACTAGGACAATCTAAAGGCTGAGAAGAGAACGGAAGAGATGCTTGTTTTAAACTGTAACCAGGCTGTAAATTATAATACCAGCATAAATTAAATTTACCATTGGCACCCAAGCACTACAGAAGAATAGACTATTTGTGTAAATATAGGACAAACCCCCAGAAAACATTCTTCACACAATGAGGAAAAATAACATTACCATGTTAAGAAAGTGGCATGAATATTCATTAGATGGCATTTTGCAAATAAAAAGGACTGCTGTATTGCACTCAAATTCATGACTCAAACATTTCATCAATTAGTAAAACTCATTTAAAGCTCTCTGGAGTGTAGGCTATATTGGAACAGCTACCAAGTTGAGGAAAGTGCTGATGAATCTCCAGTTGGGACCAACAAACTGAAAGCCAGCTTTGACAGCAACATTTAATTGGTATTGATTAACTGAACCAATCTAACTGAAGAAATTGAGCCTCAATTAATCAAACTGAATAAAATATCGGCTCCTGGAAGTGTGTGCCATTTGTAGCTGGCACATGTATGGGCGAAAAAGTAGGACTTTCGTCTACAATTAATCAAGAAAATTGTCAGAATCGAAGAATTGTCTTCCTTTCAATTCACAGGAAGTTGAATTTGAGGAGGGAGGACAGGAAGGATTGTAATTGTAAAAAAAAAATGATAATACTAAAAACAGGTAATGAGATATATCAACTAAATACAAATGTATATATACCATAGGCGTCATTTTAAAAAAAAATCTGTCAATCCATTGTTGTCAGTAAGGCCTATAAACTTTCAAACATTTTAAAACTTGTTTTAAACCTTTCAATAAAGGCTTTATCAAGCAAACATTCAGTTAAAAAATAGTTACATACATTTCAAGTTATTTTAATTCTACACCTTGTGTTCAAATTCGAATTGCAATTCTGTATCATGTTTGCTGCCTAAATTCAAATTCAGGAGCTGAACTGGAAATTAAAAGGCTTTTTTTATTCAACTCGGAATGGTGAATAGTAATTTGAGAAGTGGGAGCAACAACACTTACAAATTCAGGTATGAGTCAAGCCACAATAATTCTTCAAAATGCTTCTAAACGTGTTAATACAGCCAAGCCACTGAAGTGAGCACTAATGGGTGAAGCAGCGTGTAATCTCTACCTCAGACTGCACTGCCACAGACTGTCTAAAGCAAATTGCACATTAAAATGGCAAGAACAGGTTGAAATCTAACAGACCAAGTTCTTCAGTTTCCATGAACCAGGGTGCAAAGGTTATTTTAAGTCATGAAGAAACAAAGCCATGTTTGCAAGGTTGCTACAGAGTTGCATGCCGACGTCTTACTGAGGTATTATTGATTTCAGATTTATCCGTCCTAACATCACAGCTGGTCTTCCGGTCTAAAACATAGTATGGACCGAACGTTTGCCAACAGTCATAGTCTGGTCCTTGAGACGAAGCAGCATGTGTCTTTGAGGGTTTAGAAGTCATTTCTAAGTCATTCAATCATGTGACTGAGCCATAATGCATCTTTGATGGTTCTGTAGGCTGTTGAACTTCCCTCCTCCTAGGCCATAAACTGTCTAGAGATGAAGCAATTCAGACAAGTAGTTGCCAAAACAGGCAGATGCGTCCGGAATGCGCCTCCCATGTAAATGGCCCCTTCCCACATAAACACAGTGGAGTCTCTTAATGCTCAACAGGGCTGGTGTTGACAGTGAAAATGAATTCACATTCATGGCACCACTGCCAACCACGTTTCCTAGGTGGCCCCTGGGGTTTCTCTCTGCTCTGTAGTGGTGACAGCGACTAGTTCTCTCTCCTGCTCTCGACAAACTGCATAATAGACACCCTGGCGATGCAATCCTCCCACAGACTGCCCTCAATTTAAAACAATATTTATCAGCACTGTGGAGGTGGCTCGCAAAATGTGGGTGGTAGTTGCGGTAGTCTCACAAACGTCTAAATATTTAGCTAAAATGGCTCCCAAAGAAAACGGCCAATAAATTCATATCGCTGCCTTTTTAGGAACGAAGCATGTCAAATTTCTAAAGACTCTAGTGGCGAAGCCAATGTCCCAAATGAAACACGACTCATTTGTGATCTTATCCATGTGACAGCTCCTCTATAGATGTGCCCACGTACTAACATCTTATCCAATGACGCAGTCATCGACTCTAACACACCCTGAAACTAAATGCATGTAAAAATATTACAAGAGAAGCATATATGTCCCAGAAGAGACTCTGAATGCTCAGTGAAAACTTGGGGTTATCACCACACACATAGTGAGAAGATGTTTAGTCCATCAATGTGGAGTGGCCCAACACAGTGCCTTGAGGCACTCCTACACCATCTTCTAGTCAGAAGCTCTACTGGCTAGCACTAAAAACTCAGGAAATGTTTTTCCCTTTGTGTAGGAAGGCAGGATCTGCTGACTAGACATAAATGTCTGCTTGAGTAATCTGGTTTAAAAGTTAGGATACAACAATTCAAGAGTCAGAGCTTTGGGTGGCGCAGGCAGACTGCTGATACACTTTCTCCAACAGTTGCAGAGTATGACAATCTCATAACAATAGAGCTTGTCTTCACTCTACGGGTTACCTGAATGTTTATAGACGACAGGAGCGATTAGTGGAGCGCTGAAGCGATAGAGGATTCATAACAAACAGCAGGACACACAGGCCTCTCTGTTCTTACACCTTCTCTCTGTTACTGAACATGGATTCAGCACTTGAAAAGACATTACGGTGAAGCGTGTGTGGGCGCATGCTGAAAGACAGAGCTGCTATAGTAAAAGAAAAAGATGGTACCAAATAAAAGCAACATACTTTTTTTATGTGGGGGTTCATCTACATGCCTATGTTCAGAGTGTGACTTGTTCTCAGAACTGTTTTCTTTGAAGGGCCCTGCATTAAAACACTAGAAAATCAGCAGAAAAGAGACAACATGACTCAAGAACCATCTAAAATGTCCAGGGAATTTATTTTTGTGTCTTCATGGCACGTTGCAGACAATCATTTATAGTCATTGGGGAGTTCCTCTCTGAAACAGAGTTTGATGCAAATGTGAACAGAGCAATGGAAGTTCACTACAGACTGCGCTGAATGGAAAAATCTCCTAAAAGCCTCAAATAATAAGCAATCTTAGAATGCAAATGGAAGATGAATAGGTTTCTATTTTGAGAGCAGCAAAAAGCAGTTATTTAAAAAGAAGACTATTTGAAGAATGTTCATGCTGCTCTCTTCTATGTAATGCAATTTTGATGGCTGTCAAACCCAGTTCTACTGAAGCATAAAATTAGGTACCAATTGTTTTTAGCACAAACTCTGAAATCCCTTGTATTTATTTTTTGTTTATTTCTTACCAACAGAAAATATATGTAGTTTTTCAACTTAAGTAAATTATTCTCTCAGGGGCGTGGGTCGATGAGGATTGTTTCCAGACTCTTTAAACGAACTGGATTTCTGTCTCTCCACGGAGCTCACGCGTCTGTCTGTGCAAGGTGATTGGCATCTCGCTCATTCCTGGTGAAAAACAGCTGCCTACTGTTTGAGCTAGTTAAGACTCCAGAACACGGCTGTGGAGAGCTCATGACACAGGACAACCATGAACAATCTCTGCTCAGAAACGCATTTCTACAGGTATAGCATAAATTTTCTTCCAAAAAGGCAAAGCAATGCCTGGAGATAAGAGATAAAGTGTCCGTAACTGATTTTAGATTGCTTATTATATGCTAAGTTTATGCCCATCAATCATAGACATTAAGCTGTCACTTCATCAATAGCTGAAATCATATCAGAGCCAGTTCCTTCGTAGTCACTGTGTGAAGCAGCAACAGTAGAAAATGAAATCACTTCCTTGGTTATTTCTTTGACAAGTATATTACTTGTCAAGCATAGTGGGTTACAATTTGAAATGCTTCACTAGAGAGCCGGAAAACAATTCTCAACATCCTTACAGGATTGGCTGATGGAAATTATACAAATGACAAGGTTTTACTAACACAGAATATAGAGACAAGGAAAGAACAAGGAAGGAAAGGGGAAATGGGTTTGCAAAATGCATCGCACATTTTGCATCGCACAAACACAACATATTTCAATAGTACATGAATCTAAAGGATGCTTATCACTATTGGTATGGTAAGAGTATAGGGTTGTGTTCCACTTGAATGGAAAAACAGCCGAGGTTACCTTCAGTGGGGTTGACGGCCATTGGTAGGCTCTCCCAATCAACAGTCCATGATGGGCAAGGGTGAGGGGTGTAAACAGCGTCTATCCCATTTTCCTACAGGACACAAGAACACATAAGCACAGGTTAAACCATAGACTCCCGACAGAAGCCTCCAGGCAACAGCATGACCACTTCTCACCCTTCCTCCGAACGCCTGAGACAAGGTGCTAATTAAATCAGGAACCCGTTACAGAGCAGTTCATCCCACTTTACAAACTAATTTAAAGGTTGAAGTCCTGTAATTGATTTGACATTTTTCTAGTTGGTTCTTAATCATCAAAGAGACCTAGAAGAATTGGGTAAAAAGTGTGCTCTGACGATTATTCCTCATTGAGAATATAAGATGCAACCAAGTACTAATACATGCAATGCTACAGAATATATGGTGTTGTGTTGGGGGATTTCATAGATTTCACAAAACAAGTTTTCACCAGTTTGATGAGATAAGGTTAGTCACCTATTTAGAATGAAATTAACCTGCATGATCAAAAAAACTCATGTGGAACGGATTAAAGGCAGGGTCAGATTGGTGTTAAAACCTCTAGGAAAGACTTTTTGCTTAACAAAATGTACAAACAATAAGAAACTAAAGGAAAAGTATTTAAGATTCAAAAAGGATGCAAAGAACCATAGAAGCATAAAAAAGTTGTAGCCTAGTCCATATGACTCATGCACTTTGTCTAAAGAGAAACACTGTATATTTAAAATAAATGATTGACTTTAAGTTACTTTACCATATTACAGTACTGTTAATGGTTTAACATTGCATTAACACAAAAACTTCACCATATAACTTACAGTGAATAACAGTAAAATGACATTCAGAGAAGTCCCTGTGTGACATATCACACACGATTTAATTTTAAGTAGTTTTGTGTCTTGTTATATTTTACCTGATGGTGTGTATGACCCCTGTGCACTTGCAATGATCTCAGATTCATCATGTGACTTTCTATTGTATACCTGTTTTTATGGTGGTTATCAGTGCATTTTAAGTAAAAAACTTATTTTGGTAGTTAAACTCTGCATTTAACATTATAAAACAATGAAATATAAGTTTAAAAGTTACATTTACATATTGTGTAATACCTGAAACAAAACAAGATTATAAAATGGATAGTTCCCATCCTGTTTTCTGGAATAGGTCAACAAAGCCTTCCAGACATGCTGAGATCCACAACCACAATATATATAAAAACAGACTTCCAATAGTTACTCTGCTAATCTGCCTAATGACACTCTTTAGCAGTGACTAAACTGAGTAAAAGCGTATTAAATCTCTCAAACCACCAAATGAAGCTCCTGAGATGCTCTTGGTCACTGATTTAGAACAAGCCTGGTTCTGCTTGTTAAACAGTAGCTATTGCGACGGTGCATCTATGTTTACTGCTCTGACATTACAAATCCAGGCTGGCCATAAGGTTTGGCTCCGAGAATAAAAATGTAATTTGCTCTAAAGCAATGAGCCACCAGCAACAGCTGCAGAGCAGACCTAAAGCAGAAAGCACGCAGCCTGGAAAATCCCAGTGGACTGCTATGCATTAAGAGAGCCTGCTGAGCTCCAACTCATTGACACACACCAAATTGATATCCACTAGCGTGACGGGAAATATCTGATTTATAGTAGCTGAATGGCAGAGGTGGCAAACACCAAGCACACACACATAAAAAGCTGGAAGTTCTGCAGCAGGCCTGAAAACTAGACGGCAGCTGTGTGTTTTTATCACCTGCTGGGGACTCGGCTTCAGCATTGTGGTCCGGGGCAGACAGTACAGAGATCCAGCATTGTTACTCTGTTTGCCTCTCCTGCGGGAGTCGTACGCCAGAAGTGTATGAGACCACTGTGGACTCTTTACTCATTATCGGCAGATTTCTGCACCAGGGATGAAGTGTTGTTAGAGTTTGTGGGCCGTTTAGATGCTGGGTAAATCAGCAGGACTGCTTTGGAAGTGGTGGGGAATTGAATAAGCAGACAGAAGACTGTGCAGGAGGTTATGGACCGAATCGGCGGTTCCTCTGGGGAGGAAAAAAGAGCACTCATCAGGACAGTTATGATGATGCCACAAGCTGAGCAGTCAATGTAATACAGCCTCTTAAGGGTGCATTATTATCTGGAAAGGTGAGGAAACATGGGGGTCTGCAAGTAGAGAGGTACATCAGCCCTTAAAAAAGTATGCTTGCGGTACCATGGTATAGAAACGTTGGTAATACCAAACATTTTGATATAGTGGCCCAAAACCAATTTGAACACTAAATCAACAATTAAAAAAAATTAAAAAATCTTATTTTTACCATAATCAAAGAAAACCACTTTGGCATCATATATGTCCAAAAACTGACTTTCTACTAGTTTTTCTTGTTGCAGAGAAACCTTACCCTGGTTAATATAGTTAAATGTTTCACACACGTCTAGATGCTTGACTGGCTTGGTATAGGGTCACTATGGTTCTTTTTGTTTAAGGACAAACTCTATCTTACACTTGTGGTTAAACGTTAGCCCACCTTTCAGGACAAACATGTTTGAAGAGTGAAAGAGTGAACTTGAGAAAAGAATCGTTTCTTTCAGTTTTGTTATGATACATCATTATTAATAACATGAAAATTTGTGGTGTGTAGGGATTCCTAAAGACAATGATGATGAATTAAACTGTTACTTCTTTTTGTAATAAAATTAATGGACTAAAATATGAAACTCACTTAATTTTTCTCTACTTCAAATAAAGTCAATCAATCTATATACTTCACCTGATATATTTTCAGTCATGTATGTCTTCTTTCTGAACAAAGCCTAATATGTACCTATTTACACTACTATTGAAAAGTTTGGGGTCAGTAAGATTTTTTAAATGCTTTTGAAACGATTTCTTCTGCTCACCAAGGCAACATCTATTTGATCAGTAATATAGAAAAATATAACAATTTAACTGTTTTCTATTTAACACATTTTAAAACGTAATTTGCTAAGATAAAAACAACTGTTAAAAACAGTTAAACAGCTGCAGAATGTTTTTGTAACAATGTAAAAGCATTTACTGTCACTTTTGATCAATTTAATGCAACCTTACTGAATAAAAAGGATTCATTTATTTAAAGTATTATTTATTTACTGACCCCGAACTTTTGAACAGTAGTGTATATATTGTACACATACTAAACAGGTTACTGTGGAAAATTAAGTGGGGGAAAATTACTATATAATTTATCTAATTTGGGCATTTGTAGTTGCCACTCGCCACAGTAGCTTTATTTTAAATTGTGAACATATTAGCAATGGTACTGTTTAAAAAGATATTAACCACAGTTTATGGTCTGCAAAAGTGAGAATAACTGCAAAATTTCTCGTTTCATTTAATACCTTATTTTTATGAGGCAAAAATGTGCACTGAATTCATGTTTCTCCAGATCGTTTGACCTTCGTAAAGCAGTGGTTCCCAAACTGGGGCACGTGAGGTGACAGAGGGGGTACGCGAACAAAATGCTGAGCTTTCCCGTTCATTTAATTCTATCCCACCTTAAAATAACATTAAAACCGAGCATAAGCTCAAGCTCAAGCATATGACATCCAATCAAATAACCTCATCTTTTGCATTCAAAACTGACAGTATCCATTCCACACAAGAAGCAGCGTGCATATGATAGATGGCCCGCAGAGTATCCTGCTACAAATCTCACTACATTACTGCCATTCTCGACAATGTACCTTTGTAAAAGTGGGGTTTTAGCACGTACTAGCATGAAGAACAAATATAGACACAGACTGTGCATAGAGATCGATTTAAGACTTAAACTCTCTTCGATACAGAAACATACCCTCTAAGACTAAGAGTTATATGTTAATAATACATTATGAGAAAGAATGCAATTTTTCCCTAATATATCCACACGATTGCATATGTGATATTGATTTTATACAACAGTTAAACAGACAAAAGGGTAATATTAAGTGATGTACATTTTAAATACATTATTGTTTGCTCTATTTTGCAACTAAATAATAGTTCCAACGAACACCACCGCAGACAGAGCTGCAATTTACAGCAGTGTTTCGTGAACAAATCTTTGAACGAATCGGGAGAGTCAATGATTCAATGACCCATTTATAAATACAGCCTTGTTACTGAATGAATGAATGACTCAATGGCTCACTCATTAAGACAGTGACTTACTGCCACATACTGGCGGATTTCGTTTTTTTTAAAGTATCTCTTCGTGTTCACCATTATTTCATATTTCTCTATTGCACATTTTTATTTAAAACTATTTATTTTATAAAGGTATATATATATATATAAAGGTAAATATGCACTGGAACGTCAATTAAAGGGGAAAAATATTGTCCCTTAATAGAAAAGGTGTCACTGCAGTCTAAGTGGAAGACAGGGTGTACGTAGAAAGATGTTAAATTCCTCATGAGTACACCACTCTAAAAAGTTTGGGAACCACTGGCTTTAAGCATGAAATTAGGTGAGTCACAATTGATCACAATTCATTTCTTTTTAAATAAAGCTCATGAATGTTTCTTTGATTTATGGATTAGGATTTCATTGTATATTGAAGTTTCTCTGTTATATCCCTCTACATAGTCTTTACCACAACTAATGAATGTCAGACTAACAGCTGAAAGAACTCGCAGTGCTTGTCGAAGTCAGACAGCCACGTAATACCAGTCTCCTTAAAGTATCAAGTGGCAGGGAGTCCCATCAGTTAAGAGCGAGTCAGTACGGCTGCTGTTCTGCCTCGCTGGAGTGCATAAATCCTTTATCATCACGGTTCAGGCCCGCAGTGGCACACAGGGCTGCCGTAAAGGGACGGGAGCACAGCACTGAACGTATTGAGAGCAGATCGCTGTTTAGGGATTATGTGAGTTCGCCTCTGACAGGTTTAGTGAAGTGGCAAAGAGAAGCGCTTCTGTGCGTGGCATGTGTAATCTCCTTCTGTGCGAGGGAAGAGTTAGGGAAAGAGAAACGAGGAGAATAAAATAAAAGAGCAAGAGAGCGGGAGAAAAAGAGAGCGAGTGAAATTCAATTACTTGCAGTTTGGTGAGAGTTGGCCTCGGGCCCCCGATGAAGGGCTCTTGCTTAAGTTTGGGGCCGTCCTGCTCTGCTCCACTGGATCGTGGGGCCTCTGGCTGAGGAGGGCAAGGGTCGACCGAGCTGGGACTGAAGAGGGCCATCCCACAATCCTTTGCGGCCCTCAGTACGCTGGGGAGCTCCTGCACACGCTGGTACCATCTCAGCAGCAAGGGCAGACGGGACAGGGTGGAGGGGGTGTGCTTTTGGATGGAGATCTAGAATGGTTTAATCAAAGACATGATACTTATAATATTCAGAACCTCAAATCTCATACGTCTGTGTATAAAATTGATAAATGAAAAAAAAATTGCATTAATAAAACGATATATATATACACACACACACCATATTTAGCACATTTTCCCCACAGATTCTCTTTATTGCAGTGCAATTATTTAAATTGCTAAATATTTATACATCATGCTAGTATTTGTTTGACTTTAAATGTAAGCTGGTTTAAATATATATATATATATATATATCTGGAATGGATCATTATTACAGTGAGATTAGTTACAATGAGATTTTTGCTTTACAGTTGAGAATATGGAAGTAAAATATGCCTAATTGTCATTATAAATAATGTTACCATCATTTTTTTTTTAATTGGTCTAAAAATTCAATATATAGATATTATCTAAATATTTACACATGTACACACACACATATGTATAATTCACACACACATACATATTCACTTGCATATTGTTGCACTGTTGTATTGTTGGTTTGTTTCTATTGTTCTCATTTGGGTGAAAGCATCTGCTAAATGATTAAATGGAATGTAAAATAAATATATATATTAGGGATGCACGATATATCGACCACATATCGATATCGGCCGATAAATTATCTTTTTTGACGTTATCGTTATCGGTCCGATAAGAAAATTGGGCCGATATATCAAAGCCGATAGATAGATTATTTACTTCAGTTGAGAGATGCGCGCTGTTCGCCATGATGGTTCTGAATGATTGGATTCACTTCGAAAAGGAAGATACAGTTCAGTGCAACATGTGCAGCACAAATCTGTCACATAGGCTTCATAACATTATAATAAAAACACGCAAAAGAATGTTGTGAATTGTTGTTCGCCAGTGTTTCAGCGCGACGAGCGCGTTGTGGCGGAAAGAGGGCGTCTATGGAGTTTAGCCTTCATGACAAGCACAGTCAAGTTCTCTTGAGCATTCACAGCATTCTGCGCCATTGTAAGTTGTAATATGTTTATTTTGTGTATATATATCTGATTAATCTAATATAGGATGCGTTTGGTTGAGTTAATGAACGATGTAGCGCTTCATTGTACCGGTGATCATCTTTGCTGTGATCATCTTTGATCATTTTAGCGTTGTGCAGCTCAAACAGCAATGCACATTTATAACTATAATTGGGACTGTCATATACATGCCATTATAATGAGAACACTATTGTAATAAAACGTTGTGAATTTTTCTGTTTAGCACCGTTTCAGCGCGTTGTTGTGAGAATAGCGCGTCCAGAACAGGGATTAGCCTACATTAAGACCAGCACAGCACATTCGATTATGCATTCACGTCATTTCGTGCAGATAAGTCGTAATATAAAGTTGATGTAATATAAATATCTGATTAATCCCATATGATGCGTTTCGTTCGTGGATTTAAACAACCTGCTAGAAAAGTTCTTCAGTTTTTGCCGGTGCTCGTTCTCTTCAGCTTCAGCGCGCGCAGATTAAACAACAATGCAAAACATTAAAAGCTATGATTGGGACTGTCATACAATTATAATTGTATTCACTATTGTAATACATTTGTAAATTCTTTGGGTTTGCATTCTTCAACAACCGTTGAGTTGATTAACCTTCTAGCAATCAACCTTCTCTTCAGCTTCAGCGCGCGCACAGCAATGTCATTTGAAACAGTAACTAAGCTATTAAAGATGTTTACTATCAATGTAATATTAATTTTTTTTAATTTTTTTCAAAAACATTGCGTTATAATTAATAACTAACATTATTTTGTTCTCGTATTATTTTTATCAACGATATGGTTTGATTAAAATATTTTGTTCTTATTGTCCGTGCGGAGGCGATTCCATTTTATTGATCCATGGGACATGCATTTTGTTTCTTTATATGCAGCCCAATGTTATCCAATGACTTGTTTGCATTATTTATGTATTTTATTTTTTGTTAGGCAATAGATTTTTTGATAACACTTTACAATTAGGTCTCATTTGTTAATGCTTTAACTAACAGAGAGCAATAGCCTTTGTTATTGTTAGTTAATAAAATATGTGCGTTCATGTTAGTTCACAGTGCATTGACTAATGTTAACAGATACAATTTTCTTAAAAATGTTTTATAAAATTGTTGGGTCATGCTAACTAATGCTAACAAAATTAAACCTTATTATAAAGTACCATTTTTTAATAAAGAAAGTTGTCCACATGAGTGTAAAATTAATTTTAAAAGATAAGGAATCTTACACTGGTTCAAACTAGGCTATACTGTATTGTATAGGTTTGATTTATGTTAAAAGTGTTTGAGACAAGGCTTTTAATGGTGAGCCTTTTGTTATACAGGCTATCAAAGTATAGAAAATTTTTTATTTAGATTTATCGGCCAATATATCGGTTATCGGCTTTCAAATGTAAAGAATTATCGGTATCGGCCAAAATGTTCATATCGGTGCATCCCTAATATATATATATATATATATATATATATATATACACTGCTGGCCCCCCCAAAAAAGTCACTGTTTGGATTTAAATAGGCAAATTGTCTATGATTGGATCATTATTGCAGTGATTATTATATATTTGGCAACAGTTCTTCGAACCCTAATTGATGGAGTGTGTAGTTTTTCATGCACCTCTTCATGGAAATAACATCAAAACAAAAACAAAAAGATTCTTCCCTCCCAACCATTCTTTCACAATTTGAGCCTGATGAATCTTGACATTGACAAACAAAACAAAAGCCATTTATCAAAGTTTAAGAGTAAAAACTGAGGTCACATTTCAGAAAACAAATGTGCAATCGTTATGGCAAATAGGCGAGACAGTGGAGGCTCTGTGTGTATGTTGTGCTCCCGAGGAATTTTCGAAAACGGTGTAATGCATATTAAAAAATGCACACTGACAGTGAGATGCTGTGACTTAAGTAACCCATCAGAGTGCTGTGTCCACTGAACCGAGATCAGCTCCGGCTATCATCGCGCCGCAGAGGAAAGACGGGGAGAAAGGGATGAGGAGGACAGAAGGAGGGAGACATGCTAGACGGCGTGTGAAACTAGGAGGCACCGATGCGCCGCTGACCACAGAGAGCCGAGAGCGAGAGAATGACAGGAGCAGAGGGAGAGAAGAATGAACAATGATCAGAGGAGGAAGAAAAGAGCAAGAGAGAAAGAGATGACAGTAGTACACACTTCACCGCAAAGACACAGCAGGGTGTCTGAAAGAGACAAAGTCTCTATGATATTCTGCTCCCTCGATATCACAGCAAAGTTTGTTTTGTTTTTTGTGTGGAGGAATACACTGAAGTATCATTCTTGTCCATAATGCATGCATCACTAATTAAATAATAATAATGATTCATTAATAATTAAATAATGAAAAATAGTAAATAACATTTAAAATAAGCATGATTTAATTAAAGGAATATTACAGATTCCAAGTTAAGCTGAATCAACACCATTTGTGGCTTTCGATTCTCTGATTGGTGGAGAGAATCATGGGTAATGCAATTTTTCACCAGAAATTCCACTGTCAAACATGATTATTTAAAAGATAAGTTAAACTCATGTGACGACTGACGTCTTCAAGCGTATACCATTAACCTTGTAGCTGAGAGTAGGTCTGTCTTTAAAGATTCAAAATCAAATCAAGAGAAAATTAATGGGATTTTTACTTCCAGAACTGTTGCACTCTATTCATTTAACTTTATCAAAACCAAAGGAGTCTGCAAGGATGGATTCTGATTGGTTGTCAATGTCACCAGCGATATAAAAGAAATCACTCTGAAAGGGATTCCAACAAGTTCCTCTGTATTATTATACACTCACCTAAAGGATTATTAGGAACTTCTCATTAATGCAATTATCTAATCAACCAATCACATGGCAGTTGCTTCAATGCATTTAGGGGTGTGGTCCTGGTCAAGACAATCTCCTGAACTCCTAACTGAATGTCAGAATGGGAAAGAAAGGTGATTTAAGCAATTTTGAGTGTGTCATGGTTGTTTGGTGCCAGACGGGCCAGTCTGAGTATTTCACAATCTGCTCAGTTACTGGGATTTTCACACACAACCATTTCTAGGGTTTACAAAGAATGGTGTGAAAAGGGAAAAACATCCAGTATGCAGCAGTCCTGTGGGCGAAAATGCCTTGTTGATGCTAGAGGTCAGAGGAGAATGGGCCGACTGATTCAAGCTGATAGAAGAGCAACTTTGACTGAAATAACCACTCGTTACAACCGAGGTATGCGGCAAAGCATTTGTGAAGCCACAACACACACAACCTTGAGGCGGATGGGCTACAACAGCAGAAGACCCCACCGGGTACCACTCATCTCCACTACAAATAGGAAAAAGAGGCTACAATTTGCAAGAGCTCACCAAAATTGGACAGTTTCTTCAGAGTCTCGATTTCTGTTGAGACATTCAGATGGTAGAGTCAGAATTTGGCGTAAACAGAATGAGAACATGGATCCATCATGCCTTGTTATCACTGTGCAGGCTGGGGGTGGTGGTGTAATGGTGTGGGGGATGTTTTCTTGGCACACTTTAGGCCCCTTAGTGCCAATTGGGCATCGTTTAAATGCCACGGCCTACCTGAGCATTGTTTCTGACCATGTAAATCCCTTTATGGCCACCAATGAGTTTACTGTACTAAAATGGCCCCCACAGTCACCAGATCTCAACCCAATAGAGCATCTTTGGGATGTGGTGGAACGGGAGCTTCGTGCCCTGGATGTGCATCCCACAAATCTCCATCAACTGCAAGATGCTATCCTATCAATATGGGCCAACATTTCTAAAGAATGCTTTCAGCAACTTGTTGAATCAATGCCACGTAGAATTAAGGCAGTTCTGAAGGCGAAAGGGGGTCAAACACAGTATTAGTATGGTGTTCCTAATAATCCTTTAGGTGAGTGTAGTTGTAGCTGTGGTGTGGACTTTCTATTCGCACAGAATAAGAACGATTCTAAAAACGTCATAGTCATAATTATTGTCCCTAGTAGGAACAGATCTTAAAGAGCTTGAGCACTTAATGCGGCATAAAACATAACTGCAGTAATGTCATCTAGCACTTTATTTTATTAGTGTGCACACCTCCAACAGATGCTAACGCACTGTTTATCTAACAGACTGTTAAAAATGAAGCTGGTGGTGGGGGGGGTGCCATAGAAGAACCATTTAGCCTCCCTAAAGAACATTTCAGTGAACAGTTCTTAAAAGAACAATCTTTTTCTTAGTTTAAAGAACATTTTAATAATCGAGAAAACTAAATTCCACTATAAAGAACCTTTTGTGGAATGGAAAGATTCCATGGATGTTGAAGGTTCTTCATGGAACCATCGACGCCAATAAAGAAGCTTTAATTTTTAAAAGTGCATATAGTTATAATTCATGTTGTGAAGAGGCCTTTATAAACCAAATGGCACTGATGAGTAATAGTCTAGCGAATGCTGGCGTTAGACTGTGTCAAAGCTCTGAGAGTGAAAGAGTTCAGGGACATCACACTGCAATGAATCTAATTCACAGTCCCAATTGAAATAGAAACCACCGGCCTTATTTAACGCGGGACTGAGAAAATCACCTTGAAGTAGGAGAAGTCAGAGTCACGGGAGACTTCTGTGTTTGATATAACTTGAAAGCACCTGTGAGCCTCAATGGTCTACTCTACTGCAGAAACAAATGAATGAATGGCTCTGTTTGTGAGGAATAGTGATTTACACGTAATGGGACAAAAACTGGTTTTCGATTTGTTTGTTTTACCAGGTATTGATGGATGCAGGGGAGCAGGACGACATCAGTGAGGGTGAAATACAGCCCTTCTGCAAACACATGCTCCAGCTCTGGAAGGTCTGTGCTCTTGACTTTCCTGATGTCAGAGCTCTCTCTGGTGGAGGGAGAAGGAACCGCGCCCGCAGAGAGCTTCGCCAGAGCAGCACTGAGCTCAACTCCAGGGTGGGATTCATTCAGGCGGTCTTCACTCTCTGTGCTGGGGCCTTTTAGTTGAGAATCACTCTTCTTCTGCTGCTGTAGCTTCTGTCTGCGAATCTTGTCGTCATTGTGGACCTTGACGGGTTCCCCTAACCTCTTCTCTAAGTTCAGGATCGCAGCAGGAAGTCGACACACCTGGTCTTCAGGATTTCGTAAGTGTTCCTCCACTGCAGAGGGAATGTCCAGCTCACACAGTCTAGTCCACTGACTCACCTGAGGAGCAAGTGACAGTTAGAAATCATTTAATAACTGATAAATGTGATGTACGACCCATGACTTATTTGGATGGTTGTCCAGAGTTTCATGTAATTAAGCAAACTAGGAATGCACTTATTCTGAAATTGTGGCCAATACTGAAAAGCTGATCATGTGACACTGAAGACTGAGTAATTTTATAATATATTCAGAGAAAACAAGAGATTTTAAATTGTAATAATATTTCACAGTTTTAACTGTATTTTTGATCAAATAAATGCAGCCCTGGTTAACATAAGATACTTCTTTCAAAAACATAAAAAAAATCATAAGTATTCCTAACTTTTGACTAAAAGTGTTGATTTTAGTCATTTTAAGTGTAATATACTATATATTAATAGTTATTTGTCATCCCAAACATCCGATATGACCCATGACGTACATTTGAAATTGTAATAGGTTGACTGACACACAACAAAAGCTTCCCAAAAAATGAAAGTTGCTTTAAGGCATTTTAAAACCATGCATGTCGCTAGTATCTGACAGACATGTCTGAAACGGACTTGAGACATCACACCTGTCCCGATGACAGCCCAAGGCTCTAAAGACAGCAAAAAAAGAATCAGGGAAGAAACCCAAGCTTGTTTTTGCTTTGTTATGCCTTATAGCTTCTATCTGAAAGCATTGAGCTCAAATATCAACATCTGAATGTGTGATTCTGGTACGTTGACCTCCAAAATTTAAGTGATCGTGCCTGTCAAAACATGTCAACATGCTTGACACCCCACAGCTAGTTCACACTTATCAGGCCTAAAATTAACACTCGCCAAGCACCAAATCTGTGAGTAAAAATCTGCGATGACGAGTACATGAAACGGTGTCATTCCCGGTAACATTTTTATGAATTCTAACAATGCATGAACAAACGTGATTGACGCTCAGGACAGTTGACACTGCATCATCACAAAAGTTTAAGCCTTGACAATTTAAATATTCAAGCATCTCCAAGAAGATGGAGACATCTTTTTTTTTTTTTTTTTTAACAAAATTCACTCTTAACAACGCTGGGTTGTTTTAACCCAAATTTGGGTCAAATATGGACAAACCCAAATGTTGGGTTAAAAATGTAATTTAAAATTTTAACCCAACTTCAACTTTCACATTCAACTGAAATTTTTTAATTACATTTTTAACCCAACATTTGGGTTTGTCCATATTTGACCCAAATTTGGGTTGAAACAACCCAGCATTTTTTAGAGTGTTCATGGCAAAAAATAGAGAATTCTAGTAAACATAGTTGGTTATGTCTTAAAGGAACGCAAACATTAGAGAAAGTAAACACCTGTACAGTATCAGTATACTAGGTCTGAGCATTCGCTCTTTAAAGTGATAGCAGCTTAATAATCCTGCTGATGTCTATGTTTTTAATGTTCATCAAACAACAAAGGACAAAGAAAAAAAAATCACTCACTGCTCTTGACTGAATAACTTTTTTAACTTTAAAAAGGATTAATTAATAAGGATGTTTAATTTATACAGTGAAGACTTCGCAGTGTTATTTTACTTACATTTCTATACCTGAAATCTACTGTCAGACCTACATGAAAAACCTGAAAAGCAGATTATTTCATTTGTGTCTTTGTTATATTGTATTTATTTGTGCATTTGCTTGTAATTTGATTTTTGTTCTTATTTTATTACTGACTGTTTACTTGTCTTTAATAATTTTTTATTTTATTTATATTAGTAGGCTAGTAGTTTTAGCTGTGGTATCGAAATTGGAATAGAGAATTTTCACTAAAGTTTTGGTGTCATCACTGCCTGTATTTGGAAAGACAGTTTCATGGACGGTAGAAAATATTTATGGCCGGTAAATTTTCACAAGTCACCGATCATTGGCAGGTGTGGCAAAAAGTTAGTTTTAAGCCCTGTTATGACTATGCAATGAGATTTTAAGCACTTGTCCTCTGGTTGTTTTAAAAATCGCAATCTCACCTCAGCACAAGCCTTGAGACAGGTGTTCTTGAAGCCCAAGAGGGACGCCACATCCCTACGGCTTGGCATTAGCTGGCATGCACTCTGAATTATGTGTCTCAGTACGACAGCTAAGCCGGCTCTGCAAAAGCAAACATCAGGCTCCAGCGCAGCGGGGAGACGACACATCTTAACCAGCCGTGGCAGCTCGTCCCTCCTCACCCCAGACACGGTGAGACCCCCGGGCACCAGCCCTGACAGGGACGGCAGGATGTCTGCTTGATCTGTGACCAGGCAGGCGTGGAAAGATGAGCACTCTGTGTAGGAGAGGAGGAAGAGGACGATAGAGGAGTGCAGGGGGAGAGACACGGCTCCGTTCACACTGGACACTTCCAGATAGAGGCTCTCTCTGTCTGATTGTGCCTCAGTTTGCTTCATTCTGTCTGTCTGGTGGAGGGCTTGAAGTCTGCAATAGAAATAAAGGGATGGACTCATTAAAAATGTTTCAAATTAATGTTTTAGCAGTATAATGCCTGTGAAAGACTTAAATATGAGAGTGAATGTCTGGAACACAGTTACAACGAGATGCACAGTTATAAATAACGTGTTCTATAACTAAAAACCTCCTATGGAGCATGAATTCTATATTTTGTGCAAAAAATGTTTAAGTTTAGCACATCAATATATGTCACTAGTCACTATGTGAGACCGTTTACCGTGGCGTCACGACATTACAAAGTACAATCAGGTAAAAAAATAAATGAAGGAAGAATTTGAAGTGAACCTACTCACAATAGTGTTTGAAATGAGCAAAACAACCACTAGGAAACACATGTGCAACTGTTTGTGTCACATTAAAAATAGTCCGACTATAAACCGACAATCGCGCTTGAGTTCCATCAACGCTTTGGGAATTTGATGGGCGAATAAAATGTTATTATACTACATTACTTGTTTTATGATGTTTATAATCAAAGAAAATTAACAAGTAACACTTAAAACAACGTTGCAATCGTTTGTTTCACATATAATGAGGTTTTATCGCGTAACTGTGAGTGAATGTCACTTTGTGGCGTAATTCCAGTAATTATGTTTAATAAGGGAAAGATGCAAACCATCAATTATGTGATGTTTATTTTGTAGTGACTTTATAAAGTAAAGTTAAAAGTATGCTGAACAAAACTATTTTAATTATCAATTCAAAACTAGTGTACGAGAAGTGTTTTTATTTTATTTTTAATTATTTGTATAGATATTTTGTGTGCTCAATTTGTAGGAGAAGAAATGCGCTAACTTACAGAACACTTGTTTTTTTTTTTTTTTTAAACCTAATTTTGTGACTTTACAGTTCCATGCGGTTTCATGGTTTCAAAGTCTCGTAACGCGAAATGTCTTTTTTTTTCCAAACTTGTTTTGAATTATATATATGTAAAAAAATAAAAATAAAAATAAAAATACTGTTCCGGTTTTTCAAAGTAATCTTGCGTGCAGTGCACAGCATCGTACCGTTGTTGTTGCTATGGTTACCTGGCTCCTCACGCCAGCGCAGCGACTAACATTTGAAAAACGTTTTGACTTGTAATCTTGTAATCAATCCAGTTTAAAATCTAGCTTTTGTTTTCACTGATGCACTTGAAAAAACAACTGAAAAGAGTAGGCTATAAACTCGTACGTAAAAAGAGTAACTTACGAGTCGCACTTTCATGTAGAATGGAATCGTAAGATATTAGTTTAACGAATCTTACAATAGAAGATGGAGCCAAATCAGCATTTTCACACAGATTTGTTTGATCTCCTAAAATCAGTCTCGCTTTAAATAAAGAAAAAGGTCGCGCTGAAGGGCGTCGAGCGCGAGAGATGATAAACACTGCAGAGGAAGAGATGCCCACTGAACATGAAAAAGGTAATGTTTCTTCTTTAATACGTGAAATTAGTTATAAACCTGACAGTTTATGACATTAATTTGATGCTGACATTACTTTGATATTCGGTTTTGGATTAAAAGAGAAAGGACACCTGGAATTCTGGTACATTTGCGACCCTTAAAGGGATAGTTCACACAAAAATAAAAAAAATTGTCATCATTTATGTTAGACACCCTCAAGTTGTTCCAAACATGTATGAGTTTCTTTCTTCTGCTGAACACAAAAGAAGATATTTTTGAAAAATGTTGGTATCAAAAAGTTGATATTCCCCATTGACTTCAATGGTATTTTTCCATACTGTGGAAGTCAAGGGTGTCTCACAGCTGTTTACTGACATCCCAAAATATCTTCTTTTGTGTTCAGCAGAAGAAAGACATTCATACAGGTTTGGAATAACTTTGAGGGTGAGTAAATGATGACAGAATTTTTATTTTTGGGTAAACTATAAACTTTAATGGAATTTCTGTAATCCTGTTTCCAGATCTTTTTGATTATATTCTGAGATTATTTGGAACTTTTTCCGGTTGCATAATGTTCAGTTTACAGTCCAATTCAATGAACACAATCTAAATTTGGAAACCTGCTGAACATTACAAATATGTACTCTTTGTAGGACGTAATAACTCATTACATTGCAACCGTCCTCTCTCCCATCCAGCTATCAATTCACTTGGGAGAGGCGCAGTGGTTTAAGCCCAGCCAAGGAGGCATCCCATAAACCTTCAAAGGGTGTGTATATAGTTCATAATTTACATCTGAACATAATTGTATGGTTACACACACATGTTGGTTTCACTATATCAGTGAAGACATCTCATAGAGGTGATGATGTCTGTTAAAACCAACCCTAGAATACATATTTCAAATAGTGAGAACTAGTGCTGTCAAATCGATTAATCGCAATTAATCACATCTAACATAAAAGTTTGTAAATATACAATATATATATATATATATATATATATATATAGCTGTACTCTAAATTATCCAACCCCTATTGGCTTTATGCACAGCTTCACTACTTCCTGAACTTCAGCCAGCCCTTTGTTTCCTGTCTGTCATTATTGGACAAACTGATTAATCCAGGTGTGCCTGGCCTCAGTAACAATAATCAGGCACACCTGGATTAATCAGTTTGTCCAATAATGACAGACAGGAAACAAAGGGCTGGCTGAAGTTCAGGAAGTAGTGAAGCTGTGCATAAAGCCTATTGCAAATCAGGGGCTAATTTTTCACTGTATATTTAC
Organism: Rhinichthys osculus; assembly: GCA_029959095.1. Classification (NCBI taxonomy): domain Eukaryota; kingdom Metazoa; phylum Chordata; class Actinopteri; order Cypriniformes; family Leuciscidae; genus Rhinichthys; species Rhinichthys osculus. The sequence continues at coordinate 44,985,142 of JARWKJ010000005.1, forward strand.
ATAGCCAAACCTGTTCAAATCTGACAATTAGTTTGTTTCTACATCAACATCATGTTTTTATTCAAGTCAAAATATGACTGAATATATTAGAAAACGTCAACTAAAGACATTGTTAAGGGTCAGAACAGGCATACTGAAAAACATTTGGTGTAGAAACAATTTTTAGTCCGAAACTGCTTGTAAATTTCAGCCAAAATTACAAAGAAACAACATGCTCGAATAATCATTGTTTTATTTTATTTATTTATATTTTGTAGTGTAGAAATAACTCATCATAAAAGTAGCAACTGCAACTTTTAACAATGTGACACAATGTTACAATTGAAACGGTGATATCTAAAGCTTGGTTTTCAATCCACTTCCAAAACATGTTCCAGGAAGTGTAATATGTGCATTTACATTATTCATGAAGCAGATGCCTTTATGCAAACGACACAGACAACAAGTGTCGAATCCTTCATCCCAAGCCGCTCAAATTCAGTAAAGTACGCAAGTTCAAACACACAAGTGTATGAGTGTGCCTGAAAGGGATCATTTAATCAACTCAGAGTCGACTCAGCAGCACACGAGAAGAAAAGCCTTTCTCTCTCTCATCTTTTTAAGTGTGAGGCGGGGTCTCTTCAGCTTTTTCCGTCCTTCCCTTTGATGCTGAATTGAACCTCCGCGCGAGCTGGGAGGGGAGGGGGGGGGGAGCTCAACAGGCCTCGGAAACATATCATTACCAATTTGTTTGCGACCGGGCAGCGCTGCTCCCTGGGAGTAAAATACAGCCTTGGTCTGGAGGCAGGAGGCAGGAGGCAGGAGGCAGGGCTGGAAATAGCACGCGGAGCCAAGACGTGCATTTACTGTCTCTGGGAGCATGTGGAAGAGATTTTCCCCTGCCAGGTCTCCACCACAAGCATCACTATTAGAGCGCAGGGTGGAGACTGGGAAAACATGCCCCTCTCTGAACATGTAAGTTTGAGAGAGATTGTCAGAGGAGGAGTGTAGAGCTGCAGGAAACAACAGGCAAGTGATTCTGAATGAGGGAAATATAGCTATAGGATAAACTCTTAGTTTGTTTTGATCTGTGATTTAGTTTTTTTGCATTCGCATAATGTAGTTGTACAAGAGTTATTAGATATGATGATGGGTGTTTTGCTCTTGTTGCCGTACAGTGGATAAATGTTGCAGGTTTGTAATAAGAACTCATTTCCAATGCAATTACAATACAGCCTAAATTGATTTGGAGGAAATCGATGCCTTCGTGTTGAGTGATTCTCGCAATCCATCATTCTTCCTGCGGCTTTCCTGAAGCTCGGTTATTTGTTTATAAATATTGTATGTCGTCGTAATGATGGTTTTTGAGATGCACTTTGGGGTGTGATGGAGCAGAGATGTTCTCGGACCTGAAAGCTTTCGGATAAATTGAAAAGGCCATTCCTGAAATGCTCTTGTTTCTGGGTTGAGAAGTCACAGCTGGACTCGAACATGAACACGGATACTTTTAGTCCGTGTGGCTTTTCTCTAGACAGCATTTTGCAGTTTCGGCTTTTAAATGATATGCTTTGCTTTTTTTGATTACAATGCACACATAAAAGAGGGTCCGATGTTTCATACAGTATAGATGAAAGATTTCTAGACTTACAGAAAAAGAAACAAAAGTATATTCAAATCAAACCATTCAAACAGTGCATTAACTTTGTGCCTGTACAAATTGAGAAAGTAAATAGCTAATCAGCTAATTAATCATATAATAAAACTGTTCCTATTTTGTGTGTGTGTGTGTGTGTGTGTGTGTGTGTGTGTGTGTGTGTGTGTGTGTGTGTGTTAATTTTTTAAACAGCATTTATTTAATCAAAAATACATAAAAAGAGTAAAAACATGAAATATTATTACAACTTAATGCAATTTATTGCTGGTCAAAAATAGCCTTTAAAAAAACTTTTAATGTTTCCTATATGTCTACAATGTACTTCTTGTCCATTTAATGTACTTCTGTTTTCTTTTTTCAAAAGACTGTTCCTGCCACATCATTTGAGAGCTGAAAACAGAGGCCTTTCATTATCAGCGCAGAGGAGAGGACCCTTCAGTGCCTTACAGGAGAGCGTCTTGGCAGGAAGTCAGTTTTTAGTGGGTAGTTGTGGGCACTCATGGCATCAGAAGACCACCAAGAAATCAAGGACCCCGCAGACACTTCCAGAACAGATGGAGCTCCATCCCCTGGCACATCTTGCCCCGTCCACAGCCACAATGCTGAAGACGCGAAGCGGAATGGCTTGAGGAAAGGACTGGTCAGACACCGAGACTATGTCAAAATTTCTGTGCCTGAAGGAAAGGTCAACCGATTGCCGTCAGAATGGTGGAAGACGTTCATCGCTTTGTTTTATGCCATTTTGAACCTGGTTTTGACCACGGTTATGATCACGGTGGTTCACGAGAGAGTGCCACCCAAGGAGAACAGCCCACCCCTGCCGGATAAGTTCTTTGACTATATAGACCGCGTGCAGTGGGCGTTTACCGTGACTGAGGTCAATGGAATGGTTCTGGTGTCTGTATGGTCCATTCAGTTGCTCTTTCACAGATACAAGTAAGAGGCGTCACTCAACATTATACTGATGATGACATTGTAGTCTATTGATCTGCTCTATTAGATTACTCTGGCTTGTAATGGTTTGTTAGGGTTGTGTTTAAGATGATGTAGAGCAGGGTGAATTAAATGTGAAACTTGAGGGCAGTTATGTAAATTAATATTGCATTGAGAAAATCAATTTCGTAGATATCATAACCAAGCGCTTTCCACACAAAAAAGAGTATAAAATAGGACTTGACACTCTTAAAAAAGTTGTTGTATGGTCAGTAGTAAAAGGACCTTAAAAAAAAGGTAACACTTTATTTTGATGGTCCACTTAAGATATTATACTCACTATATGTAACTTTGCAACTACATGTCAACTAACACTCATTAGAGTATAGTAGACTGTTAGTTTAATATCTGCTAACACTTTATTTTGATGCTCCCCAACAGACATTCTACTTGAACTTGGACTTTATTGTCATTATACATATGGTATATAAATTACGAGTGCCATTTTAAATTCTACTGACTATAAGTAACTTTGCAACTACATGTCAACTTATTCTACTAACCTGAACCCTAACCTAACAGCCTACTAATACTCTAATGAATCCTAGTTGACATGTAGTTGCAAAGTTACTTTTAGTTAGTAGAATGTCTAATGTTGTGCTCGAATGTCGAAATAATGTGTAACCGAACTAAATAATATTTTTGTTCTATATACTTTACATGAGGTTTACCATTTTTAAATGTCAACATAATTATACATGTGTGTGTGTGTAATTCGGTTAACACTTTAAATTCCTTAAATTAACATCTTAAATTTCCTAAAAATTAACATTCCCATAAAATCTTGATGAATTGTCATAATTATATTTTTAAAAATGGAATTTTCCAAATGAAAAATGGACGCATTTAGTTTTTAACGCCCATCCTGCCAAAAAGGGTCCAACTGATGTAAATAATTGGGTTACAATTTTATGGATGGTTCCATTTTTGAATGGGGGAAAGTCATGCAGGAGCACATATAAATATTACATTTAAAATCTACATCTCTTCAATGATGACTTATTTTTTTCTGTTCCATTTAGGGCTATTGTAGGAAGACGATATTTCTTCCTTCTTGGCACATTGTACATGTATAGATGCATAACCATGTACGTCACCACTCTACCCGTGCCTGGCATGCACATGGTCTGCGCCCCGAAGGTAAACGCCAATTTAAAACGGTGTTCCTCACTCTCATGAGTCATGATCCCCTCAGGATCTTATACCTGGATATTATTAGAGAAGAAAAGGCATTTGGCTTCTTAAATCTGTAATATCCTCTGCCTTCCTCGAGACAAATATCACGGCCTTTACAAAGAGTTCAGACTATCAGTTTTCGGAATGGCTTTTCATTTCAAGATTCATCTTGAAACATTCAGTATCTTCACTCATAATTTCCTTTCATTCAGCTCTACGGAGATTCGCAAGCGAAGCTGCAGCGTGTTCTGCAGTTGCTCTCTGGTGGTGGATTATCAATCACTGGTTCCCATCTGCTGTGTGGAGACTTCCTGTACAGCGGACACACTGTCATCCTCACGCTCACGTACCTCTTCCTCAAGGAGTGTATGTCACTTTCTCAGATGCCAGACTTGATTTTTGACACACAAATACAATGGCTGTTTGCTAATTACAGACCTAGATTCTGTTTTTAGCCAGTCAGAGGCACTTTCTGGCCATTCATTTCTGCATGTTCAGCATTCGCACAGCTGCCCGTTATGATTCATCGCTGATTCTTTCTCTCTTTCTTTTTTTTAGATTCTCCTCGTTCTTTCTGGTGGTACCATCTCATGTGTTGGTTAACGGCTGCTGTGGGAGTTGTGTGTATCCTGGTGGCTCATGAACACTACAGCGTGGACGTGGTGGTGGCATATTTCATCACCACACGACTGTTCTACTGGTATCACACTATGGCTAATCTGCAGGTAAATATATCAGTAATATGAAATAATAGGAATGCTTGAATTGGGCTTTTATTATGTAAGGATTTTGGTTGTCTTCCTGTTATGTGTTTACCCTTAAAAGAGGAGATTCAGGGGTGTCACATGATATCAAAGCGATTAAAATAAGCATCAGATTATGTCAATCATATTTTTTGTTCATATTTTACACTAGCGTATACAAAAAGCGTGTTCAAAAGTTTGGGGCTTTTTAAAATGCTTTTTAAATAAGTCTCTTCTGCTCACCAAGGCTGCATTTATTTGATCAAAAATACAGTAAATTCAGTAATATTTTGCAATATTATTACAATTTAAAATAACTGTTTTCTATTTGAATATATTTTTAGAATGTAATTTATTTCTGTGATGCAAAGCTGCATTTTCAGCATCATTGCGCATTTATTTGAAATAGAAACTTTTTGTATAACAATATAAGTCTTCACTGACACTTTTGATCAATTCAATGCATCCTTGCTGAATAAAAGTGTTAAATTCTTTTAAAAAAAAATCATAGACCCCAAACTTTCGAACTCAAAGCTGAAATGTAAGATAAAAGTCAATATTTGTATTTCATGGGGTCTAAATATGCTTTTGTTTAAATGAGTTTTCGTTCACATATATAGCTTGGTATGTTTTGTTTGGCATATTGTTGATTTCTTTGACCTTAGGTTTGACCTCCAGCCTCATGTAGACAACTACAAACCCAAAGTAGATAACTGAAACCAAAGGATGCTCGCAGATCAATTAGTGATTTAGATTCTGGAGGTCATTAAATCTAAGGCACCAAAATGGCACTAAGCCTTTTACTGAAAGTGTTTACATGACTCAGAGTTTACTGAGAATATCAAAATCCATTAGGCCGAGCATTTGAGAAATGACTCCCTGATGATGGTAAAGTGCAGCACATTCGATTTGAGCCAATGTCCATCTTTTACACAGGAAAAAAAAATCCTTTTAAACTATCAAAACACATCACACGTGTTCATTCAGTTATAAGCAAAGTAGCCTACGTTATCAAAACTGTCATATCTCTGAAATTATATTTGTGGTGGTTATAGCAGGAATGATCATCAATGAATGAATGTAAATGCGGTGAGAGGTTTATGCAAATGTCATTTGTTGGATCCTGACAGGAGAGATCTCAAACACAATCATGTGTGTGTGTCCTGATGTTGATTTAGGGCTTCTGTCCTTTAATGATAACTTTGATTTTCATGGAATTGCTTTGGATCTAAAACATGTGAAAGCTTTTTTCTGCCACAGAATATAAAAATAAAATACATCTTTTAGCAATTATGAGTTTTTATCTCACAAATCGGACTTTATTTCTCACAATTCTGAGTTAATAACTCGCAGTTCTGACTTTTTCCTAGCAATTCTTGACTTTTTTCTCAGAGTTCTGAGTTTATAACTCACAATTGTGACCTTTTCTCGCAACTCTTACTTTATTCCTTGCAATTCTGAGTTTAAAACTCGCAATTTTGAATTTCAAATTCGCAATTCTGACTTTTTCCTTGCAAATCTGAGTTTATAACTCGCAATTCTGACTTTAGTCTCACAATTTTGTTTATAATTCGCAATTCTGACTTTTTCCTCACAATTCTGAGTTTATGACTCGCAATTCTGACTTTTTCCTCGCAATTCTGAGTTTATGACTCGCAATTCGGACTTTTTCCTCGCAATTTTGAATTTATGACTCGCAATTCTGACTTTTTCCTCGCAATTCTGAGTTTATGACTCGCAATTCTGACTTTTTCCTCGCAATTCTGAGTTTATGACTCGCAATTCTGACTTTTTCCTCGCAATTCTGAGTTTATGACTCGCAATTCTGACTTTTTCCTCGCAATTCTGAGTTTATGACTTGCAATTCTGACTTTTTCCTCGCAATTCTGACTTTTTCCTCGCAATTCTGAGTTTATGACTCGCAATTCTGACTTTTTCCTTGCAATTCTGAGTTTATTCTGAGAATTACAGTGTAAAATATCAGTTTATTCTGTTTATAACACGCAATTCTGGCTATTTTCTCACAATTCTGTTTATAATTCGCAATTCTGACTTTTTCCTCGCAATTCTGAATTTATGACTCGCAATTCCGACTTTTTATTGGCAATTCTGACTTTTTTTAATTCTGAGTTTATAACTCACAATTCTGACTTTATTCTCACAATTCTTTTTATTATTAGCAATTCTGACATTTTCCTCACAATTCTGAGTTTATAACTCACAATTCTGACTTTATTCTCACAATTCTTTTTATTATTAGCAATTCTTTTCCTCACAATTCTGAGTTTACAACTCGCAATTCTGAGTTTATAATGCGCAATTCTGGCTTTTTCTCACAATTCTGTTTATAATTCGCAATTCTGACTTTTTCCTCGCAATTCTGAATTTATAATTCGAAATTCTGACTTTGTTCTTGAAATTCTGAATTTATGACTCGCAATTCTGACTTTTTCCTCGCAATTCTGAGTTAATAACTCGCAATTCTGAGTTTATAACTCGCAATTCTGGCTTTTTTCTCACAATTCTGTTTATAATTCGCAATTCTGACTTTTTCCTTGCAATTCTGAATTTATAATTCGAAATTCTGACTTTGTTCTTGAAATTCTGAATTTATGACTCGCAATTCTGACTTTTTCCTCGCAATTCTGAGTTAATAACTCGCAATTCTGAGTTTATAACTCGCAATTCTGGCTTTTTTCTCACAATTCTGTTTATAATTCGCAATTCTGACTTTTTCCTCGCAATTCTGAATTTATAATTCGAAATTCTGACTTTGTTCTTGAAATTCTGAATTTATGACTCGCAATTCTGACTTTTTTCTCGCAATTCTGTATTTATGACTCGCAATTCCGACTTTTTCCTCGCAATTCTGAGTTTATAACTCGCAAATCTGACTTTTCCCTCACAATTCTGAGTTTATAACTTACAATTCTAACATTTTCCTCACAATTCTGAGTGTATGAGATAAAAAGTTGCAATTACCTTCTTTTTTGTGGTGGAAACAAGCTTTCACAAAAAAATGACATCACAATGCAACCAACCAACTTTACCCAAACTGCTTTTTTTTATGAAAATTAAATCCTTTAAATTTAAATTAGTTATTTTATCCTTGACATTACTTTTGATTTTAGAAAAAATTAACATGCATAAAAATGTTCTTTCTGTTGTTTCTAATATTTGTATATATTCCTTAGTATGACATTAATTATTATAATAGAAATAATATTTTCCTGTTTTCCCCAGACTTTAAAGTGTTCTCCGAACAACTACCTCACTCACACCTGGTGGAACCCCGTGTTTAACTTCTTCGAGAGGAACATCCAGACCCAAGTGCCCTGTTCTTTCTGCTGGCCGATCACATGGCCCCCTGCCTGCCTGAAGAACCCCTGTAAGAAATATTCCATGGTGCAGAGCAGCCGAGAGGAGTGATGTGATTCATCACAACGCTTCGACCGCCACGTGGAAATGTTTTGTTTTTGGCTTATGGCTATCTCAGTGTTTACACCATACCAAAGACCAAAGACTGTTTGGCTGTTGTTTATAATTACATCTCATTTAACAAGAGCCAAACAGTTCATGATGACCAAAAATTGTAAACCTCAATAATCTTTGAAAAGTCATTGTTGACTTTTTTTTCCTTTTTTTTTTTTTTTACATTTATTTATATTCCTTCATTGTGGCCATTTAAATAAGCACTTTTGTAAGTATTTTAAATGGCCTACTGGACATGTTATGGTTGTAAAATGGTGTATTTTTGGAAAATCTCTATCAAAACAAATCTGTTTGTGCATGCTTCTTAGTTGTCATATTTTCCTCTTGGTTTTTTTTTTTCGCCTTGTATTTAATTGTTATTTAAAACATGTTTGTCATAATGTTGACAAACATGTTTATCAGTTTAAACTGGGTTCTATTATTTTATACACTATTTTATATTACAAATGCATGCATTCAATTTTATTTTAGTTCATTGTATGCTTATATATTATAAAATATATTTTCTATGTCTTAAAAACAAAGACGTTTTATGAAAATAAATGGTCTACATTAACACCTGGTGTACTTCTTGTTGCATAAAATTCTCAAATATCTCTTTCAAAATTGCATTGAGGAAGCAAATTGGGATGCTACAACCTGTAAATATAATCACATGTCTTTTAATTTTTAATTTAAGTGTTACTGTTATTGTAGAGGCTCTAAAGAAAGATATTTATTAATATTTATTATATTAAAATACATCGTTTAGAAAACTGACTCCTTATATTTATATTGATATATATATATATATATATATATATATATATATATATATATATATATATATATATATTATTTTCCTTGACTAAAGAAGTGAAACCCCATGATAAGACCATCATCTCTTGTGAAACTTCTCAGTCTGCTTCCTCTATTGGATAGTGACCTCAGTTGAACCCGCCCATTCGTCTCGATTCACCAATCAGCTCTCAGCGTGCTCCTCTCATCCAATGGAAAATACAAAAACACGCAACCCATGCTGCAGCTCCAAGAACACAGTCAGGAAGAAAATGTGTTTGATCAGCAGATAAGAAGTATTGATCTGGAGGAACTATGCGTCTGTTTTAGGAGTCAGTGGATCTGAAAAGCGAGCGAGTCATGGACGCTTCCCCGGGTCTGCTGTGGCAGTATGTGTTCTCGCCCGCAAACCTTGTGGGTTTAACTGCGTTTGTGATTGTTTTCTATGTGCTGCAACAGTACCAGAATCATCACAGATACGCGAACATCCCTCCCGGTCCAAAGCCATGGCCCATCGTCGGCAACTTCGGGGGCTTCTTAGTGCCTTCATTTATTTTAAAACGATTTGCAAAGAATCGCGAAGAGTTTGCAAAGACGGCCTCAAATCCGCTATCACCTCAGGCTGGACTTACCGAGATGTCCAAACTGTATGGAAACATATTCAGCATTTTCGTTGGGCCTCAGCTCATGGTCGTGCTGACGGGATATGACGCTGTCCGGGACGCGATGTTAAACTATCCGGAGGTGTTCTCCGACAGACCACATATACCGCTCGTTACTATTATCACTAAGAGGAAAGGTAAGATAACCTGTCGTAGTTAATGATTGCTGCATGACATGATAATAGATTGGAGCAGAACACAATAGAGTAGAATAGAATAGAATAGAAAGTAGAAGAGGCTGACTCAGAATTGAGCAGAACAAAAAACAGTGCAGAATAGAATAGAGCAGAGTATGACAGACTGGAGCAGAATAGAATATAATCATTTAGAATGAACAGAGCAGCAGAAGAGACTGACATAGAACAGAACAGAGTGTGATAGACTACAGCAGAATAGAATGATTTAGAATTTAACAGAATAGAACAGTAGAAGTGACAGACAGAATAGAAAAGAGCAGAATAAAACAGGGCAGAACAGAATAGAATAGAACAGAGTATAATAGACTAGAGCAGAATAGAATCATTTAGAATTGAACAGAATAGAGAAGTAGAAGAGACTGACAAATAACAGAATAGAACAGAATAAAATTATAGAATAGAACATAATGATATAATTCTGCAAAACATAATAGAACAGGACAAGCGAGGAATTAACAACATAAAACAATAAAGTAGAATATAATTATACAAAACAGAATAGGTCACAACACAATAGAACAGAACAGAATAGGAACAAATAGAATAGAATAGAATAGAATAGAACAAAGAAGAAAATATAATTTCTGGGCCAGAATAGAATAGATCTATAGAGTAGACTGGAGCAGAATAGAACATAATGATATAATTCTGTAAAACATAATAGAACTGAACAAGACAAGCGAGAAATGAACAACATAAAACAATAAAGTAAACAAAACAGAACAGGTCACAATACAATAGAACAGAACAGAAAAAAGAACAAAGAGGAAGAAAATATCATTTCCGGGCTTGAATAGAATTGATCAGTAGAGTAGACTGGAGCAGAGTAGAACTGAACAGGACAAGCGAGAAATTAACAACATAAAACAGAATAGAATTAAACAAAACAGAATAGGTCACAGTAGAATAGAATAGAACAGAACAGAATAGGAAAAAATAGCAGAATAGAATAAAACAAAGACCCTGTGCCTGGTTTCAGAAATCCAATTCAATGTACTTTATATAATACCAAATACTGGTCACCATATTGGGGATCATAAAAGATTAAAGAAGTGTAAAGTTTTTTTTAAAGTTTCTAAAAAAACAATAGCGTTTCGATATGAAAAAGCAAAGCGTTGTGTGCCTGAAGTGGATGTCGTCCGCAGGGATTGTGTTTGCACCCTATGGCCCGCTGTGGCGGACGAACCGGAAGTTCTGTCACAGTTCTCTGCGCAGCTTTGGCTTCGGGAAGCTGAGTCTGGAGCCGTGCATCACTGAAGGCCTGACCATGATCAAAACAGAACTGCAGGACCTCATGGAGAACGCGGGGCCGTCAGGAATGGACCTCACTCCTCTCATCAGCAATGCGGTCTCCAACGTCATCTCCTCCCTAACTCTGGGCCAGCGTTTCCATCACCAGGACCAGGAGTTCCGGACCATGCTGGATCTCATGTCTCACGGGCTGGAGATCAGCGTCAACACCTCCATCCTGCTGATCAACGTGTTCCCCTGGCTCTACTACCTGCCCTGGGGCGTTTTCAAGGAGCTGCGGCGCGCCGAGGTCGACATCACCGCCTTCCTGAAGAAAATCATAGCGAGGCACAGGGCTACGCTGGATCCGGACAATCCCAGGGATTTCATAGATATGTATCTGGTGGAGATGCTGGCCAAGCAAAAGGAAGAGAGTTCAGAAGAGTGTCTGTTCTCAGAAGACGATCTCTTCTACATCATCGGGGACCTCTTCATCGCAGGCACTGACACTACCACGAATAGCGTCCTGTGGAGTATTCTCTATATGGCCTTGCATCCTGATGTGCAAGGTAAAGGTGATGTCATTTACTAACATCTGAAGGTTTGGCTGATGATACACGAGCTCTTTGTTTGATGACCCCCTCAGAGAGAGTTCAGCAGGAGATTGATGGCGTGGTGGGGTCCGAGAGAGTCCCGTCTCTGACCGATAAGGGCAGTTTGCCGTACACAGAAGCCACCATTATGGAGGTGCAGAGGATGACTGTAGTGGTTCCTCTGTCGATACCCCACATGGCCTCCGAAACCACGGGTGAGTTTTGGTCTTTGGCGGAAAAATACAGAAAGTGAGGCAAATCTGAGTGCCTTGATTATATTTCATCCCGAAACCAAAAAGAAAGAAATATGAAATTAGATCCTGCGTTAAGAAAATTAAGCTGATTTTTAGCGGCAGAAAAATTATACACAACACCAAGAATGATTGGCTATTGCCGTAATGCAAAACAAATGATAAAAATAATAAGCATCTTTACCCTATTGCAAAAACAATATTTAGTGATACATTACTCATGTAGAACTTGCTATTATTATTATTCATATTTTGTTCACATTTTTTCATTTACATAGACTCAAAAGTTATATATATATATATACACTCACCGGCCACTTTATTAGGTACCCCATGCTAGTAACGGGTTGGACCCCCTTTTGCCTTCAGAACTGCCTCAATTCTTCGTGGCATAGATTCAACAAGGTGCTGGAAGCATTCCTCAGGGAGTTTGGTCCATATTGACATGATGGCATCACACAGTTGCCGCAGATTTGTCGGCTGCACATCCATGATGCGAATCTCCCGTTCCACCACATCCCAAAGATGCTCTATTGGGTTGAGATCTGGTGACTGTGGAGGCCATTTTAGTACAGTGAACTCATTGTCATGTTCAAGAAACCAATTTGAAATGATTAGAGCTTTGTGACATGGTGGAAGTAGCCATCAGAGGATGGGTACATGGTGGCCATAAAGGGATGGACATGGTCAGAAACAATGCTCAGGTAGGCCGTGGCATTTAAACGATGCCCAATTGGCACTAAGGGGCCTAAAGTGTGCCAGGAAAACATCCCCCACACCATTACACCACCACCACCACCAGCCTGCACAGTGGTAACAAGGCATGATGGTTCCATGTTCTCATTCTGTTTACGCCAAATTCTGACTCTAACATCTGAATGTCTCAACAGAAATCGAGACACATCAGACCAGGCAACATTTTTCCAGTCTTCAACTGTTCAATTTTGGTGATCTCTTGCAAATTGTAGCCTCTTTTTCCTATTTGTAGTGGAGATGAGTGGTACCCGGTGGAGTCTTCTGCTGTTGTAGCCCATCCGCCTCAAGGTTGTGCGTGTTTTGGCTTCACAAATGCTTTGCTGCATACCTCGGTTGTAACGAGTGGTTATTTCAGTCACTGTTGCCCTTCTATCAGCTCGAACCAGTCTGGCCATTCTCCTCTGACCTCTTAGCCTGACTACGTCAGACTTCCTACTTCCGCTAATTTCATTTCGCTCCTGTAGTCAGTCTGAGATAGCAGCCTATCTTTCTGTTTTCCACCGGCCTGAAAACAGCCTGGCCAATCAACGAACAGATGGCGGGCTGAAAGCCGTGACGTAGTCGGTAAGCGCCGTGTTTAAGATTAGGTCAGGGAAATCGAAAACGACCGCTGATATGGAGACGCGGATGCAATTCGCTCTGTTGTGGAGAATATTCCCGGCATTAGCAAACTGAAGCCCGAACACGAAGAGTGTGTATTAAACATTTTGAATGGAGGTGATGTTGTGGCCCTACTCCCTTTGGGAAAAGTTTAATTTATCAACTATTACCGATCGTCAGCGAGAAACTGGGGAGCCTTTTGACAGGTCAGTGTCTCTTTTCTTTTCCAGGTCTTAAATACCGTAAAACTTCAAATAATAGCCCGGGCTTTTATTTGCCCAAATCGTCGAACTGCACCGGCTTGTACTTGAGATAGGCGTCTAACTTATATGAGACAGGCCTTTATAGTTGAGATGTTGTTCATTGAGATGTTGTTCCTAGAGTCTATAATCTCTAAAAATCTCCAAATGCTCCACGTGAAACCGCGGTCTTCCGACCTCTTACTATCTTGTCGATTGATTTTTATGAATATGCGCGAGGGAGAGAGAGCAAGACAGCGCTCGTGTTGTTTGTAGACGTGGGAGTGCGCGCGCGCGGCCGGGGCTCGCTCTCTCTCTCTCTCTCTCTCTCTCTCTCTCTCTCTCTCTCTCTCTCTCTCTCTCTCTCTCTCTCTCTCTCTCTCTCTCTCTCTCTCTCTCTCTCTCTCTCTCTCTCTCTCTCTCTCTCTCTCTCTCTTCTCTCTCTCTGCTCGTTTGTGCCCTGTCAAGCGCAGCAGTCATTCTATTACATCATTCACAGATCAAAAAAGTCGTTTACAGCCATGTTCACTCGGGTATTTCGCTCGCATCATCAAGTGTTTACAGTGGAAGTTCGATCATAGATTTGAGTTCGATGCATGATGTCTGTGGTTCGATGCGGCTGTGTCGGCGCATAACATACGTCATAAACAAACTTATCTGATTGGCTTACGGGTAACCAATGATTTTAAACTTCAGTACGCGCCCCCTAGCGAGAGAGAAAACACTTCTCTATTATGCTATCCCAGACTCTGTGTACGAAGCAAAGTGAAGTAGCAGAGTCTGGTATTACCAGGCTAGTGACCTCTGCCATCAACAAGGCATTTCCGCCCACAGAACTGCCGCTCACTGGATGTTTTTTCTTTTTCGGACCATTCTCTGTAAACCCTAGAGATGGTTGTGCGTGAAAATCCCAGTAGATTAGCAGTTTCTGAAATACTCAGACCAGCCCTTCTGGCACCAACAATCATGCCACGTTCAAAGTCACTCAAATCAACTTTCTTCCCCATACTGATGCTCGGTTTGAACTGCAGGAGATTGTCTTGACCATGTCTACATGCCTAAATGCACTGAGTTGCCGCCATGTGATCGGCTGCTTAGAAATTAAGTGTTAACGAGCAGTTGGACAGGTGTACCTAATAAAGTGGCCGGTGAGTATATATATATATACACACACACACACACACACACACATATATATATATATATATATATATACACAGTATGTGTGTGTGTGGTGAGTAAAAAAAAAGAAAGAAATGCATATATATATATGCAATTAAAATACATAGATACATATATGAATAAAATGTATGTATTTTAATTTTTTTACTCACCATCACACACACACACACACACACACATATATATATATATATTTATATATATATATATATATATATGTTTCTTTTATCATTTGATTTGAGGTGAAATGTGATATTTTCAATATTTTATATTCAGTGCCCAGCTGAAAGTATTTGGACTTTTGTTTTTCTGTGTTGTCTTTTGTATATGTTTGTCTAAAGTAAATTATTAATGAATAAAACTAAATCAGGTCAACTAGACCTCTGCCATAATCCACAAGTTTGATAATAGTCAACCTTAACCTTTTAAAATCTGTATTTTTTATATATATCAAATCCAAGGGTTGTACAAATATTATCACTGTACAAATACTTTCAGAAGACACATAAAAAGTTAAAATTGTTTAAATGAAATTTTCAGCTAAATTGGTCTCTTCCCACTAGAGTTCCGAGGGTACACTATTCCTAAAGGAACAGTTATCATCCCAAACCTCTGGTCAGTACACAGGGATCCTACTGTGTGGGAAAATCCTGATGACTTCAATCCAGCCCGATTTCTGGATGAACAGGGCAAGCTCCTCAGGAAAGAGTGTTTTATTCCATTTGGAATAGGTATGTTTTCGAATGACTTAACTCATCTTTGATCACCAAAATGACATTTAAAAGTTTTTTCCTTGAAAAAAAATTATTCACGCCTTAAAATAGCTTGAATGTAACTCTACACCTGTGCCTCATTTAGTATACGCGGTTCTATAAATATGCAAATGAGCCCCGCCTCCACTCACTCACACCAGCTCAGAGATCCACTTGTTGACGATCACACGTTGACCTGATTGGTTACAAGGTAGTGTGTGACGTCAGAAACACCAGCGATTTCAAACCGCGTTTTTGAGACGGTCTTTGGTTCACTGCAGTTTTAAAGAGAAAATGTAATTTTCACACAAAAAAATATGTTATGCAAGATTCAACTATTTTTTATGTCAGTTTAATGTAATTTAAGTTCAAATGACTTAAACATCCAAGTTGATTGTACTTAAAAAATTAAAGTAGCAACATTTTTTTTTTTACAGTGTATTCTCTTGAGTCGGTACTTATTTTGAATAAGTAATTAGTTCACCGCTGCTAAAAAAGTGTGTTCTATATAGTATGAATGTGATCCTGACGTACTACATTCGCCATGTTGTCATTATCATGTGACCTACCAGCTCTGGGAAAGGAGGGGTTTAGAGAGACCGAATCTTTATCAAACCGTTTCAGACACTGAGAAAAGAGATGATGCTGCAATGTATATTATGAGAAAAATTTAAGTGATTTCTTTCTTTTTTTTACCTTAGATGCATGTGAAACTATTGTTAGAGACCAAAACAAAATTAGGACTCTTTAAAATAGCATAATAAGAGCACTTAAAGGGGACATTATTTGCAACAAAAAACTGAAAACTTTTGTTTATATGCGTTTTGGCCATTCATTTACATGACAAAGTATTTTGGGGGCCTGGAAATACAATCTTTTGAAACCGGTTTCAAAGTGCACGTTTTTGAAACCGATACCGTTATTGTCTCAGTGTAAACGTCAAAAACACGAATTTGTGAAAACGTTGACGTCTTGTTAATGCATATTATGTGTTCAGTTAGATGAGAACTCAAAGCTGTTGCACACAGCCAACACAACTCTTCTCTTCTTCTTTCTTTCTTTTATTGGTCACCGCACCAAACAGTGCATTACTGCCATCATCAGGTAGCTTGGCTCAGAAACCAACACAACTCTGATGATGGGTGCAGTTTCAACCATAGATATCCATAATAAAGGCTAGATGTCTCGTCCGCGCTGCTGGCCAATGGAGGTCAACGTCCGCACCTGGCGGCCATCTTGTCACAGGCAGCTCGCTCACTCGTAACATTGTGTTTTAATGGTGCATGTACTTTTTAAATAACCATAACTCAATTTTCTACCGATTTTCAAACGATTTGGTTTGTTTTAAACGTCAGAGATGTAGTTATGACACTGAAAACTTACGAGTAATAAGTGTATCAATAAATAATCATCCAGAATTATAGCCACGTTAATAACGTTTGTAAGAAACCAAACCGTTTGTAAATCCGTCAAGATTTCAACGAGATAAGAGTATTTGTGTTCGTGCTGATCACTCATCTTACATCAGGCACCACAGAGCCAGCCAGAAAGCTCGCCTGTGACAAGATGGCCGCCAGTGATGACGATAGAGACTCCGCCGTAAGACATCTAGCCTTTATTATGGATATCTATGGTTTAAATACTCTCCTTCCCCTCCCATCATCCAATCACAGCAGGGCATTGATTATTGGCATCAGGTGGAAACGATTTCTCCTACAACGAGAGACGGAGAGAGAGAGAGAGAAACAGAGCACAGCTTGGGCACACACAAACAAAACCTTACGGCTCTGGACATTGTTGTTTTCGTGGTTCACATTTTGACAACTCTGTCGTCCGTACGCGAAAATTGCAAAGGAAAAAAACGTTGTCGTGTAAACGTACCCTAAGTTACCAACTACTCTTATAATGAGGACTATGTTTAAACGAGTGGTTTCTGTATGCCTCAGGTCGCAGGGTGTGCATGGGAGAGCAGCTGGCTAAGATGGAGATGTTTCTGATGTTCACCAGCCTAATGCAGGCCTTCACATTCAGGCTTCCCGAGGGGAAATCTGCTCCCTCCATGCATGGACGCTTTGGCCTGACTCTGGCTCCGTGCCCGTTTACTGTCTGTGTTAAAGCACGCTGAACAGGCATCATTGGGGAGCAAATTGCACTGGTGGACCATGTTGACCAGGCTACTAAGTAAGGGCTTTGAAGTTGTATGATGAAGCAAAAGGTTTGATATTATTTTTGTAAAAATTGCCTGAACAATTTCAAGAAATGAGAACAAATACCTAAGTATATTGCATTTGTTTTTAAATATTCATTTCATAATTTAATCAAACTGAACGGCATTTTTAAATTATTTTTCAAAATGGTTACTGTACTACAAGACTGTTATTATTATTTTTTTTAATTATTGTTGAACATTATTTAAAACATTTTATTTCATGGTTCAATGTTATAGTAAAAACATTAATGCGTGTTCAACTGTAGGCCAGAAAATAGGTCTTTAGAATTTTTTTTTTTAATTCTAATTTCTAATTTATTTAATTTGTCAACTAAGAATGGACCTCTTTCTAAAAGTCATAAACATTTCCAGGAGAGAGTAATTTCCACCACATCTTAGAGATGATGTATCGGCTTTGATGTGTGGTGGAAATTATACTTTTTTTGGAATAAAATGGCCAGCCTTGTCTTGCTACGGCTAATTTCAGAGCTAATTGCACGTCTTATATATAAACAGTATTTTCACACTTTTTATATAACGTGATAAAAATACTGATTGATTGGAAATGATGCACAATAAAATATTCCGCTGAAAAGCAACATTTGCCTTGATTTGCCATTGTTTTCTTCTCACATCATGTGTATTTCATCACTGACTGACACTGTTGCCTCCTTGGTAAACAACTGCACTATTTTTTATTTTTTTTTAAAGGTAAAAATGTTGGTGTTTATTAACTTTAAACACATTGTCAAAGAGTTTTATAGTTGACAGCAAATCAACAGGTCATACTACTCCATGTTATATCCTCCTGAGACCCAGAAAAAAAGTTTTGAATTTAGTATTTTTTTCATGTCATCACATTGATCAGAGCAAGAAACAAATGGTAAAAAAAGAAAAAAATATTTGAAAAATTATATTTTATTCATATGTTATGCTATGTCCTCTGTAGTGGACACCAGGACTCAGTTGTTTAATAATTGGCAACATTTTAATAATAATATCTAATATTTCATAGGAATATTGATATATTAATTTTTTCCCCTATTCACTTGTGTTTCCCAAAATGCCTGATAGTATGAAATCAATGCCCTGTTCTGTAACAGAAAGTCATGTTTAGATTTGAAACCCCATAACGTTTTCCTGAGATGTTGGTTTATAAAATACAATTTGAAAAGTAGACCGATTTAAATTATAATTACAATATATTATCATATGTCCATTAGAGTGCTACATTTTATCACTAAAGTAATGTATGTCCTTTTTTAAAGACCAAGGAGAAGTTGTTTTCATGGTGAAACCTCCAAACATGTGGCTTCTCTGAAAATCCCTGAATGTGCTCTTTACAGGACATCCAGACTAAAACTGTGTGGCATGTATGGTGTCAGAGAAATTCACTAAAATATAATGTCCACTACAGTGGACAAAAGTCTATGGGATAGGATATCTTTAGGATATGTGAAAAAACAAAGCCATTGCATGAGGAGGAAACCACGTGATCAGTTCAACTTTGCTTCAGTTCTCGAGCACGCGCTGAGGCGCTTGTGCACGCGCAGTCTGTCATTATCGAAACAGCGGCCATGGCATTCATCACGCGCCAGTACATCAGGAGCCTCTCGTCTTCTGCAGCACTACATGCTATTAAACATGTCACAGTTATCGGAGGAGGACTGATGGGTGCTGGCATTGCACAGGTAACGACAGAGAAATATCACCGCATTCATTTGCAAAGAGTTAGAGTTGCCATTCAGGCTACAAGCTAAGTGCTATCACACAGTTAATAAAGAAGATTATTCTTTATAGTTTCAAGCTGCATGTAGTTGCATTGCGGTAATCAGGATGGGTATCAATAAATTGTGGCCAATTTGTTGCAAACTTCTCCCACCATGTTGCGACTGTCTCTACTTTCAGAGTGACCTTTCACCCACTTCTGTATAGTTAAGGTTAATGCTTAATGTATTCCTTCCTATCGATTTTGTTAATAGCATATATGCATATATATATATATGTATATATGTGTGTGTGTGTGTGTGTGTGTGTGTGTGTGTGTGTGTGTGTGTTTATAAGCATATTGAAATTGTTTGAAATAAACGGCTTAAAGGGATCACCCTAAATGTAAAATTCTGTCATTATTTACTAACCCTCAAGTCCTTCTAAACCTGTATGACTTTGTTATTGTCAGTAACCCATGACCTCCATTGTGTGGGCTGCGTCCGAGATCGCATACTCTCTTGAGTCTGTACTTATTTTGAATTAGTTATTATTTGACCGCAAAAAAAATGGGTGTGATTAATTTAATCGATAAAACTTAACGATCATCGATTAAGCAGGTTCATGCGCGTGTCGCAATTATCTTTTTTTTATTATTCCGTGGTGGAAAAAAATGCTTCCATTGACGTGTGGGTGAGTAAATTATGAGATAGGCCAGTTGTTTATTTTTAGGCGAACTATTCCTTTAATTTTCAGTGTTTCCTAATTAAACTGAACACTGCATGCATTTCAAATTAGCCATCAACATCACACCTTTTTTCCAAAATATGAATCTCCAAAACGCGTTCACAAGAGCACCACGACGCATGTGTTGTGTTGACACGAGAGCAGAGGTGAATGTGCGTTGGAGATTAATATTTTGGAAATAAAATGATAATATATGGTGTTTTTTTTTTTTTGCACAAATGAAGCACTTGCGTTGCTTCATAAAATTGAGGTGAAACCACTGAGTCGCATGGATTACTTTAATGATGTCTTCTTTACTACCTTTCTGGGGCTTGAAAGTTGTAGTTGCGTAGACTGTCAATGGAGGGACAGAAAGCTCTCAGATTTCATTAAAATGTCTTCATTTGTGTTCTGAAGATGAACGAAAGTCTTACGGGTTTTGAACAACATGATGACAGAATTTTTATTTTTGGGTGAACTGTCCCTTTAATGTTTCAGGTTGCTGCATCCACAGGACATTCAGTGGTGTTAGTGGACACGTCTGAGGACATACTGAAGAAGTCTGCAAAGGGCATTGAGGCTAGTCTGAAGAGAGTGGCGAAGAAGAAGTTTGCAGAAAAACCTGAGGTTAGTTTGACAGCACCGACATGAACTAAAGTCCCAAAGTTGTTGATTTCATGTGGGGTTTAATGGCTGATGTTGCTCTATCGTTCATTAAGTCATGGAAAGATAACTGTGGCTCACGTTCTCTAGGATGGAGAAGCATTCGTTCAGAAAGTCCTGAAGAACGTCTCTACAAGCTCAGATGCTGCGTCTGTAGTTCAGGGCACTGATCTTGTGGTGGAGGCTATTGTGGAAAACCTCAAAGTCAAACAAGATCTGTTTGGAGCTCTGGACAAAGTGGCCCCAGAGTAAGAAAAACTCATTTTACAATTTCTCAGGAAACAATATAGGGTACAACCAACAGAGCTAAAGGTCCAACGGGGTTGTAACCAATAAACTCACTGCAGCATTTTTACTCTGCACAGAAATTTAGATGATCTTTAATGCAATCGTAGGCAGCAACACACTCAAGTTGATCCATTTTTATTTTATTTTATGGATTTATGTAGCAAATGAGAATAGTTTTGAGACTGATATTTTGACACAAAACAATTTTTTTGTTCAAGGTAATTAAATCCACAGTTTTGCAATATCTGAAGAATATGGAAAATATGGTATTTGGGGTATAAACTTGATAAACATAATAAACAGTTTCCCATGTGTTGACATGATATTGTTAGATTTAAATGGTTATTTTATGGTAAATTCACCTTATTTATAATGAAACCATCAAATTTAAATATATGATAATCATAGCATATTATAAAATATCATATTGTTGCTACCGTCAAGCTGTATAAAATTATTATGGGCTGTCCTTTGAGCACTATAAGAAGCTTTCAGAATATTTTTTAAATTGCATTTTTTCTGTAGTTTTAAAATGAACAAATTGCAATGACTATGTATGTATTATAAAGTAAATAGTTTTATTTATCAGAATAAACCGGTGCAAGAATATGCTGCTGAAGTGATTGTTTTGAACAATTATTAACTGATTTATATTATGCCAGAAGAGCACAGCTATTCAGGAAATGTGTTGACGACAGTCACTTATACGGTTCATCATCATTATACTTCAACATTTGACGCAGAATGCAGAGACCGGCCAATCAGAATCTAGTATTCTGGAGAGCTGAGAAAATAAGAGTTCATGTCCAGTGTTTTATTTTTGTTGTAAATTGCGGCAGCCGTTACTAGTATGCTCTAATTGTGTTATATCAGTCAGATGTGTGTGTTCTCCTCAGACACACCATCTTCGCGAGCAACACGTCGTCCCTGCAGATCGCGGACATCGCCAGCTCCACGGCCAGATTAGACCGCTTTGGCGGACTGCATTTCTTCAACCCCGTCCCAATGATGAAGTTGGTGGAGGTTTGGATTGAAATGACAATTCACTCACTGGACAACCATCCGCATTAATAAAAATGTCAAATTCTGTTCAAGATATTGAAGCTTGCATTGAATCGAATATCTTAAACACGAGTAGGTTCATTCTCTTGACTTGACTAACTGTCTTATCTCAGGTGATTAAAGCTCCAGCAACAAGCCAACAGACGTTTGACGCTCTCCTTGAGTTCAGCAAAGCTTTGGGGAAGCATCCCGTCTCGTGCAAAGTAAGCATTCTGTAATCTTCTGTTACAGTCATGTGAAAAAGAAAGGACACCCTTTTGAATTCTATGGTTTTACGTATCAGGACATTAATAAAAATCATCTGGGGCCGTATTCACAAAGAATTTTATCTTACCACTAGGAGTACTCCTAAATCGCACTAAAATATTGTAGCTAGGAGTTTTCTCTTAAAAGTTATTCACAACGCCTTTCAGACCTACTCTTGGTAAGGAAAAATGACAACTCCTAAACTAAGAGTTAGTCTTCGTTGCTATGGATGACGTCAATTCTCATGCACGAGCTTCCTCGCAATGATCACGGTGATTGGTTGTTAGATGACAGGGCCATCATGCGGAGCATAACACAGACGCAACAATTCATGGAATTAAATCTGAATATGTCTGTGTCCTTCACAAAATAATAATAGTAATGCCATCGAAATGCATATACAGGTCCTTCTCAAAAAATTAGCATATTGTGATAAAGTTCATTATTTTCCATAATGTAATGATACAAATTAAACTTTCATATATTTTAGATTCATTGCACACCAACTGAAATATTGCAGGTCTTTTATTGTTTTAATACTGATGATTTTGGCATACAGCTCATGAAAACCCAAAATTCCTGTCTCAAAAAATTAGCATATTTCATCCGACCAATAAAAGAAGTGTTTTTAATACAACAACAAAAAGTCAACCTTCAAATAATTATGTTCAGTTATGCACTCAATAGTCAATACTTGGTCGGGAATCCTTTTGTAGAAATGACTGCTTCAATGCGGCGTGGCATGGAGGCAATCAGCCTGTGGCACTGCTGAGGTGTTATGGAGGCCCAGGATGCTTCGATAGCGGCCTTAAGCTCATCCAGAGTGTTGGGTCTTGCATGCAATACCATGGTCAGTAAACCATTTACCAGTGGTTTTGGCACTGTGAGCAGGTGCCAGGTCGTGCTGAAAAAATAAATCTTCATCTCCATAAGGCTTTTCAGCAGATGGAAGCATGAAGTGCTCCAAAATCTCCTGATAGCTAGCTGCATTGACCCTGCCCTTGATAAAACACAGTGCACCAACACCAGCAGCTGACATGGCACCCCAGACCATCACTGACTGTGGGTACTTGACACTGGACTTCAGGCATTTTGGCATTTCCTTCTCCCCAGTCTTCCTCCAGACTCTGGCACCTTGATTTCCGAATGACATGCAAAACTGAGCAACAGTCCAGTGCTGCTTCTCTGTAGCCCAGGTCAGGCGCTTCTGCCGCTGTTTCTGGTTCAAAAGTGGCTTGACCTGGGGAATGCGGCACCTGTAGCCCATTTCCTGCACACGCCTGTGCACGGTGGCTCTGGATGTTTCTACTCCAGACTCAGTCCACTGCTTCCGCAGGTCCCCCAAGGTCTGGAATCGGTCCTTCTCCACAATCTTCCTCAGGGTCCGGTCACCTCTTCTCGTTGTGCAGCATTTTTTGCCACACTTTTTCCTTCCCACAGACTTCCCACTGAGGTGCCTTGATACAGCACTCTGGGAACAGCCTATTTGTTCAGAAATTTCTTTCTGTCTTACCCTCTAGCTTGAGGGTGTCAATGATGGCCTTCTGGACAGCAGTCAGGTCGGCAGTCTTACCCATGATTGCGGTTTTGAGTAATGAAACAGGCTGGGAGTTTTTAAAAGCCTCAGGAATCTTTTGCAGGTGTTTAGAGTTAATTAGTTGATTCAGATGATTAGGTTAATAGCTCGTTTAGAGACCCTTTTCATGATATGCTAATTTTTTGAGACAGGAATTTTGGGTTTTCATGAGCTGTATGCCAAAATCATCAGTATTACAACATGACATCATGACTTTGCGTAAACATACACGCCACTTTCAATTCAAGTGGCGTGTTATCTATACGCATTTTGAGCTATCCGCGTGTATGTCCACGCCGAAATCTTTTGCGTGTATGTGTACGCCGTTAAATGTCCGAGTGATTCCGCGTGTATGTGTACGCCGTTAAATGTCCGAGCGAAACGAAGCAAAATCTATATCTACATCTGTGGAGCGATATTTCTTTTCCTTGGATGGTAGGAGAAGACTCATAAATGGTATTAACCCCAGTGACGGGTAGGTTTAGGGACGGGGTTGGGGTAGGTCATATATTTATATATACATAATACAGTAATATAGCGTTAAGTCAAAGGCGTTGATAAACACGCTGAAAAGCGATTATGCGTGTTGATAGCACGCCAAAAATGGAAATACGAATTGGCGTGTCGTACATACGCCATTTCATGAGATCAGTCTGAGTATTAAAACAATAAAAGACCTGAAATGTTTCAGGTGGTGTGCAATGAATCTAAAATATATGAAAGTTTAATTTTTATCATTACATTATGGAAAATAATTAACTTTATCACAATATGCTAATTTTTTGAGAAGGACCTGTATAATGACATGTTTGTGCAGGCCCCAGTGAAGTGTAGGCTAATTCTAAAAATGCAGAGAGAGAGAAAAGTCGTGAATTAATAATGGAAGCGACGCGCTCGTTTTTTCCAAGCGCATCCGCGCCGCATCGAGATAAAAACATCTCAACTTTTCAGAATGCCGCAAGGGCAACCTAGGTCACGTGACAAGAACCAACCGGAGCGCAACCGCCCTAGCACTTTGGGAAAAGGAGAACGTGGCGCGCCTAGCGTTTTCTACGCCTTTTAGGCGCTATATGTGAATGGTGCCTAATACCCTAATGAAAACCGCCACTTAATAATGAAAAAACGACACTTGCATTAACACGTGCTTGGTTAATTGACATCCTATTAGCCTAAATAGACTACTTAAAGCAAGGAAATGTCGCTCCTATTTAAGTAATGTAAGAGTTGAATGACGGTGGATTATGAACTCGCTAAAACGGAAAAGAAAGCCCAACTAGATGCAGGATCAGTTACTGCTGCTGGCCCAGTTGGTGCTGGGAAAAAAAAAAACATAATAAAAGGGAAATTCGGCACTGGGATATCAAGCAAAACTAAGCGTGAGACATGGGAGAGGATTTGTTTGCAGATCAATGCAGCATTCCCGCTTGTGTCGCGGACCCGGGACGACTGCGAGAGGCGGTGGTGTGCGCTACAATCCTTTGTGAATAGGTCTTAGTGAGTTAGGAGTCCTCTCGACTTCTTTTAAGCTGTCCCAGACTTAGGTGCTACTTTTAGGGCTAAAATGCTCCGTGAATTGCTCTTAGTGAAAAAAATTAGGAGTCCTAAAGTTAGGAGTGACACGCCTATTATTTTTAGGAGTTGCTCCTAAATTCGCCAGTTAGGAGCTACTTTTAGCCTTAAAATTCTTTGTGAACACGGCCCCAAGGTCTATAGCAGGTCTTAAAATTAGGTAAATACAACTTCAGATGAACAACAACAACATGATTTTATTTATTTTTATTATGTCCTGATGCGTAAAACCATAGAATTCAAAAGGGTGTACTTTCTTTTTCACATGACTATATACACTCACCGGCCACTTTAGCTACACTTTGATAGTACTGGGTTGGACCCACTTTTGCCTTCAGAACTGCTTTAATTCTTCGGGTCACTCATCAGACCAGGCAACATTTTTTCGATCTTCTATAGTCTCATTTTAGTGAGAACGTGCAAATTGTAGCCTCAGTTTCCGGTTGTGGTTCGAGATTTGAAGATTTTAAAAAGTCCCTCAGCTTCCACTTGCTGTCTCCTCTCAGGACACTCCAGGGTTTATAGTGAATCGCCTGCTGGTTCCTTACATGATGGAGGCCGTTCGACTACATGAGAGAGGTACGTGTGTGAAGCAGTCAAGGGTGATGAACGGATACCAAAACATATTTTGGTTTTTGGTTTTTCATAATGTATATTTTTCTCAGGTCACGGTTCCAAGGAAGACATTGATGTGGCGATGAAGCTTGGGGCTGGTTATCCTATGGGTCCGTTTGAGCTTCTGGACTATGTTGGATTGGACACTGCAAAGTTTATTATTGACGGTGAGCATTTTAAATTGACTGTACCCAGTTTTAATGTAATAGTATTGTGTTGAGGATTTCTAATTCTGTGTTTGTGTAGGTTGGCATGCGATGGACCCCGATAACCCCCTGTTTGGCACCAGTCCCATGCTTAACAAACTGGTGTCAGAGGGCAAGTTAGGCAAGAAAACTGGCGAGGGATTCTACAAATACAAGTAACAAGTGAAGATTACCAGCCTTTCACCTTATAAACAGACAACAAATGACCTTTCAATGAAATGCACTGGACTAAGTCGCTAGTCCTCAAAAGACTGTTTATGAATTGCACCAATGTTAATGTATATAGTCAGGAATGAAACCTAATTAGAGTGATCAGGTGCACCAGTTTTCCCAGGGAAGTCCTGTATGAAATTCTGGACCAGATCAACCAGGACACGAAAGGTTTATAAGACAGCAATGTCTTCCTCTACATCTAGTGCCTTGCTATGATTCTATGAACTTTGAATGTGTCGCATTAAAATGTTTGAAAATGCTTCAATGTGTTTTGTAATTATTAGTTGTCATATACACATCAATTGATATTAGCAGAAAGACAAGCTTTTATAGTATTCTTCGTTATTGTCAATCATTATTTGAGTAATGATGTTGCGAGGTAAACTTCACAATACAACATTCAGCCACTAGAGGTCGTTGTTTCATCATTAATTCAAACTGAGTTCACGCTCAACAATAGATCTTAAAGGGACAGTTCACCCAAAAATGAAAATCCTGTCATTATTTACTCGCCCTCAAGTTGTTGCAAACCTGTATGAGTTTCTTTCTTCTACTGAACACAAAAGAAGATATTTTGAAGAAAGTCGGTAACCAAACAGTTGTTTGGCACCATTGACTTCCAAAGTAGAAAAAAAATAAAATACTATGGAAGTCAATGGTGGCCCACAACTGTTTGGTTTCAATCGTTCTTCAAAATATCTTCCTTTGTGTTCAACAGAGGAAAGAAACTCATTCAGGTTTGGTTATCTATATCTATATTGGACATATCTATATACACACATAAATCTAGTCTTCCAAAAAGCAAATATCAATGAATTCACTAAATTACATGTACATTGGCCTTAAAAACTATGGACACAACGCTCACACTTAAAAATGTATAAATAGAATATTAAACCAAGTGACATTAATGTTAAAGACAGCACAAGCACACTATTCAAGCAAAAAAATGAGCCGATTTTAATGTCCAAATACATTTTGTAGCCACTATGCACATGATTTACAATCATAGAGGAAGCTCATTGAAAAAATCTTGCATTTTAGTTGAAGCTATGAATAATTAAAATAACATTTATGAATAATGTTTATTTATGCTTTATATGAACTTTTGGTGCTTATGAAAGCTGGTTTGCTATTTTGCAGATTGTTTTTTTTTACTAAACAATCTGACTTAGTTTCTTACATAAAGGCACTTTACAGTGAACTCAAGATACTCTTACTGTGGCCTCTCATCACATTTTGATTTAAGAACTTTGCCTTCTGAAGAATTTATGAATATATTTTCAGTCCTAACTGCATATATGCATATTAATTCCAGTTGTTGCAAACTTGGACTAAAAACAAAAAAGATAGGCAAGCAACAGGATTCAGAAATGTAGCTACTATGATAAACATCTTCATACAATGACTACGACAAGCAGGTCTTTAAAATGGCTTTTTAAATCTAATTGTAGTAGGTTAAATATTAGTGGCAGCTGCACATAAATTATTTCCTACTGTAGCTTTCCAACTCACTTTTTTCCCCCGGACGGTCGAGGCCTTCCAGGGAATCCCGCCGTCTGGATACTTCATGGGAACAGTGGAGAGTTTCCTACTACACGACTTTCCACTTCAAACAGCCATTTTTGTCTCATTTCTCTGTCTTCCCTGTTGTGGTGATTGTTCTGAGGCCGCTGGTCACTGTGTTTCAGGTTCTGGCAGAAAGCCATCATTACAGCGATGCCCACAGAGACCAGACTGAGTGAGTAAATTACATCACATCATCTGTATCATGTTCAGAACCACGAGGACAGCTTGATAAAGCTCACAAGTCAAAACACTTCAAACTTACTTATTACTGTATTGTATGTGAGGGACAATTTATCATTTAACTGACCCTTTTAGCTTCTTAAACACGATATTCTTAAGCCAATGTGTATTAAAAACTGCGTTGATTTCTGCAAGTAGGCTAAGGCCTATTTTCAGTTCAAATATTTAAAATATAACGTCTTCCTGTTGTTTCAACATTAATTTGGCGATTCGTTACGAAATTATACCCATGTTAGGTGCGATCAATTGCAGAAAATATTGTTTAGTCACTTTTTTTACAAATCGATTGACATTAACAGTTTATTCCTATTTTCACAAAATTAGTTAAAACAATAATTAGACCCAAGATTACGAATAATAGGCTACACACAAATATTAACAATATTATGATATACAAACAGTTTGTGTGTGTGTGTGTGTGTGTGTGTGTGTAGAGGTGGACATTAACAAAGTAGCCTACATTTATTTGAGTTAGGCTACTGTAAGTAGGCTACACTTTATGAGTATCTTTAGGCTACTTTACTTGAGTATTATTTTTTTCTGGAAACTTTTTACTTTATCTTCACTACATTTGAAAGACAAATATTGTACTTTTTACTCCATTACAATTGTGTCAAGGTCCTTGAGTAGAAAGTAGGCTAGTAATGTCAGTCAGGGGATGATTTTGGTTGGAAATTAAAGTGGGGTTGACGTCCAAACCCGACTGATGTTGGTTTCTGACGTCAACCCAAATTTCATTTTCAACCACAATACAACGTCTGTCCAACGTTGGAGATTAATGTCAATCTGGCATTGGATTCTGACATCAACCTGATGTTCATTTTCAACGTTGGGTTTGGTCTTCTAAATGCGAACACACTAACTTATAGATAACAGTCTGTAAGTCTAACATAATCATACTATAAAAGCCCCAAAAAATTAAATAGGGCACTATAAGAGAGAACGGCCATTTGGGTGTCCGAAACCATTGTGGACGTTATTGAATATATGCACTTATTCAATCTCACATTCAATCCCACTACTGTTCTAGAAATAAATTTGATATTGATATGAGGGTAGGTTGGCAGGCATAGATTCAGAGGCATAAGGTACTGTAAGTAGGCTATTACATACAACAACAATGCAACAATAATAAAACAATGCATTGACATTTACTTTTTACTTTTGATACTCAAATACTTTTAAAAACAAGTACTTCTGTACTTTTACTTTAAGTAAAAATCGGTCTTGCAACTTTTACTTGTAACGGAGTAATATTTGACCAGTAGCATCTGTACTTTCACTCAAGTAAGGAAGTTGTGTACTTTGTCCACCTCTCTCTCTCTCTCTCTCTCTCTCTCTCTCTCTCTCTCTCTCTCTCTCTCTCTGTGTGTGTGTGTGTGTGTATATATATATATATATATATATATATAATGTTTAAACCACTGTTTAGTTATTACATCATTACTTAAGATGGCTTATTTTTTAATGGACATTTTCTGGTGGGTCTGTAGGTGACTTATTTAATGTCATATTGCACTTACCTTATTTTAATACTTATATTTAAACAGAAGACAACTTCATTACTGCAACATCCAGCACTTAGTCGTTGTAAAATGCTTTTTGCCTTTGAATAAATGTAGGCCTATATATAAATTAGTGCTGTCAAAACGATTAATCGTGATTAATTGCTTCTAACATAAATGTTTTTGTTTATATATGTGTGGACATGTTATATTATATATATATATATATATATACATACACACACACAGATTATATAAACAAACTTTTATGTTAGATGCATTTGATCGATTTTACAGCACTAATACAAATGCATGTAAATGAGCTTGTGACAAATTCAATATTTGTTTTAGTCATTTACATACAGATCGTTTAGTATGCTCGATACTATAGGTGCTGTATCAGATCAACATGACTACTACTGTACATGATGAGAGTAGTAGTGTAATAAGGCAGTCATGTTTTTATTTCATCTTCTTCCAGTAGGTGGCGCCCTATCATACATTGTTCTCTATAGCCAATTCAGTTGTAGTAACAAACATCCTTGATGAGACCAAAAAAGACACTTGCCAAACACGAGCACAACACCCACAGAAAAGCATCAAGACAGAACAAAAACTGTTAACAATTAGAACTCTGTATAATTGTGAATCATATAGGCTGAAATGACACGCATTTTATTAAGAACTACACTTAAAACATTATTTGTTATGTCCATAACTCAGATGGCAGTGTTTCATGCATGAGGTGGCACTGTAGTAGCATAGACGTCAACGGTGAGCTTTACTGATACTAAAAACATTTATGCAGAACATCCTTCATTCACAGTTCTGTGTGCTGTCTGTCATAGTAAATCTGCCATTGCATTCAGCATGCCTACTGAAAGACTTAAAGATTAAAAACGATGATTTATACAATTGTAGACCCCCAATTTGAGCATTTGTCAGGAGTATAATGAATGGCCATTTAATTATTTTAGCTATATTGCAAATCATCCCTTATTATCATGTACTTAAGGTCGAATGAATATTCAAATGCATATTAAAATGAACACTAGCTGACTATTGATTTTCAGAAGCCGTTTGAAGTTTCCCCAGAGATCCACCGGATATATTCTATAATTCCTAATGCTTCTTGTAGGACGCAGTAATGCGTTCTTTCTACTTAACCGAGAAATATTTCAGTGTATATAATAAAATAAACATACTGCAATCGTTTTCAGTCAAAGATGCCTATTTATTTTTATAAAAAAAGACATGTTGAAACAGTTCGAATGTGACCACTTGGAAGCAAAATGCTACACCAAGTTAACGATTCAAAATATGACAATGAATGTAAAAAAAACAACATCTGAGAATGCTAAAAGAGAATAATTAAAAAGAATAAAATGTGGAAATGTTTGCATGGAATAAACATGGTAAAAGACCACTCTATTACCTACCAGAGAGACAGAGGTACATTGCAATTAAAGAAAGACTGCCAAGTGCTGGGGTAAATATATATAGATATATCTGCTTCATTTGTCAATTTAGATCAATAAAATATAGGCCTCTGGGTACCTACTGTACTCTTTCAACTTTGTTCTAATGTTGCCTGCAAAAATACCAAGAAACAGTGACATCCAGACATCTCTTTTTAAAAAGTACACATTGAGCATTATTTTACATCTGCGCAAGTAGAGACTGAGAAGTCAATATCCGTTACAAATAGTTATCAAAAAGAAGACTTTCAAATGTTATTTCTGCAAGACGCTTCAACAAGAAAAATGGCTTTCCTGTCTCCAAGCTTATTTCGTATACCATTATATATATATATATATATATATATATATATATACACACATACATATATATATATATATATATATATATAAAACAATGATAAAAAAAATCACTTAAAATATACACCGAGAAATGAAAATAAAGAATTATAATAAAAAAAGCATTCAAAATAAACTTGAACCCAAGATGTTGAGGAGAAATCAAAACATCGACCCTTTTTGCACCAATGTGTCAAAATGCAAAACGCAACCTACGGAGACTGTTTCCAGGGCAACGCGTGATCCCTAAAATGTTGTGTGGCGTGTCGGGTCCCCGCTATGCTACATTTTACGGGGCACGAGAGGAAGTGAGGGAGTGACGTCGTGAACACACAGAAGAGACAGAGGTGCCAAATAACTTAGAATAACTTAGGAACAGGTGTAGGAACGTGTGTGTTTGTGTACATGTGGCCATATGTGCGCTTTACAAACGGTCGAGGAACATAATCAGTGCAACGCCTTCGGCTTCGGGAGTGAATTCAGGACAGAAAACAAAAAAAAAACAAAAAAAGGTATTCACGGGTCTGCGTGAGGGCCTGTGTTGGTGATTGTCTGTTCTCAGTTCAACGTCTCTACAGCAGCGCCTGCAGCCGAGGAGCAGATTCAAGGACCAGGACCCTCTGGATATTCCTCAGGGGTCAAGAGGTGACGGAGGGGTGAAAGGTTGAGGAGTCTAGCAGGCTTCCATCTCTAAAAGGGGGCCTGTAGCTGCTGTCTTTGCTTTGCAAGAGGAAAAAGAAGTCCGTTTTCCTCCTGTAGAACACAAATGAGAGGGAAAACGTGGTTAGATATTAAAAATTATATATTAAACTTTAAGGAATAATTCACCCAAAATTGAGAATTCTGTACGTTTTTTTTTTAGGTCCATACAGTGAAAGTCAGCGGTCCAGTGCTGTTTTGGACCCCTATGACTTTCATTGTATGGTCAAAAACTATGGAAGCTCGTTTCCGCCACAGAATAAAACATTTTAAAAGATAATTGCGACTTTTTTTCTCAGAATTGTTTATCGCAATTCTGAATTCTGAGTTGATTATTCTGAGATGTAAACTTGCAATTGCAAGAAAAAAGTCCTAATTACCTTTTTTATTTTCTATTCTGTGGCGAGAAGCTTCCATAAAAAACTACTGAAACGTTTTGTTTGGAACAACGAGGGTGAATACATTTTTTTTTTAGGGTGAACTATCCCTTTAATAAATACACACTTTAGACCTGCAACAAATTAGGCACATTACCATATTATTTTATTCGTAAATCAATATCATAATCAAAATGTCACAATTCATAGTACATTTTGTATATCAAGTACACAACATGCAAGATAAAATTTTAGTCTAATTTCAGATTTTTTCCCACACGTTATGATTTGTGTATTGCACATGAGGACATTTAGAGCAAAAACAAAGCAAGTTTACAACAAATTGGCGCACTCAAAAACGTCCCCTAGCATGCCATTTTGAAAGAAAAAGAAATCCCCACGTCCAACATTAATCAAGAATCGCGTTCTCAGAAGCCCAAAGTTTTTCCATCACAAACTGTTTGTCCAATCAGAATCCATTTTTGAGATGTGAAATATTAAATGTATCAGACTATTTTGGTCGACAAGCTGTATGGGGCTATTTCAGAAGTGCATCAAATGGAATTCCTGATCAAAGTGAGAAGCAGGAATACAGGAGCAAACCTCTGATGGATGGAGCGAGAGAGAGAGAGATATAGAAGACAGACAGATAAAATGCAAGACTAGTAGCGGACTCCTCCCTGGAGCGGAGGTCGAGCGCAACCTTTTTCAGCGAGATGTCAGTTTTGCTCCACAACTGCACCCTGGACCACTTTCACACATAAATACACTCGTACACCCATGTGGATGGCTTTACCACATGTGGATGAAAGGCAACTACTTTTCCAGGGAGATCTGACCCTGGTGCCGACAAGGATAGAGAAAGAGAGTCACGGAATAAAGTGAGCGGGGACGCTTTTATTTACCTCCCCTGCCCACCCTTTTCATCCTATGATCTCAAAGCTTCCCTGTGCCCTGCGCCCCCTTCCTGGAGAGCGTTTTCCTTCCCGGCCACAGATGAAAAAAAGTTGGCAAGCTTTCCTGCCTTTCCCCGCCAGCCCCCTGTTGGAAGGGGAGGGGGCGCGTTGGGGTGTTTGGAGAGGTTAGGACGGTGCCGTCGGGCCACGCTTTACAGTCCTTTCTGATTCAAACGCAGGGATTCAAGAGCTACTTCCCATTGGCGCTGAGGAATGTCGAGGCCCTGCTCGCAGGAAATGAAACGCTCCTCTGTATTCGAGGGCCAGCCTCTCTCCGTCCTTCTCTTCGGCTCGCTCTGCGGTAGCGAGGCTGTTCTTTGAAGTGTGGGAGGTTAAGATAACAGGCATGGCCCTGTGTCACTCAATTGGCCCGTTCACCTCCTGGGGCAAATCAAAAAGCCTGCAGCTGGGACCAACACACCTCCTTCCCCCCCGGTCTAACCCTTCCTTGTCCACAAAAACCAGAGAAGGCGGCTTGATGTGGTCTGAGAGCAAGAAAAAAATATTGTTCTGAAAAACTGGAGAAAGTGGGCTGCGGTTTTACGTTTGCCGCTAAATTTCCACTGTGCGCAGCTCAAATGCTATAACCGCGTATATGTGCAGTAATTGGTGGGTTCACTAGGAGGCAGCACTAACAGTTGGAAAGTTGATTTCAAAAATTGTCAATGATAATGGAAAGGGAAAAAAAGTGCTGTAAAAAAAATCACTGGAAATTAGCCAAGAATACTCAAAAGGTTTTTTTTGTTGTTGTTTTTTTAAGTCTGCATATCTGAAAAACAAAAATGGCTGGAAAGGATTGTTAAAATTATTTTGATTTTAAATATAAAGTAAAAAAACAAATCTGCCAGTGCAGAATGACAAAATACACTTACAAAATCTATGTTAAATAAAACTTATAAAAACAAGATTAAAAAAAAATGTATCGCTTCTAGAAAATGCATTTTGTATTAAAAATACATTCTCTGAAAAAAAAGTATATATAATGCAATGTTGCATCTCAAGTAAATGTAAATATATTCTGTCTTAAGGACAAACTTGTTCAAAATCCAAAAATAATAATAAGTCAAGGGTGAAAAATGACAACAAAAGCTGTGCGAAGAAGTTGAAAGATTTGTACATCTCGAGTTTGACAGCATAAAGCGGACACAAAACCGTGCTCTCCTCTACAGGTCAGGTGAAGTATTACAAAACTGTCCTAGTGTGCATGCTTAGAACGTGGGCTCAGGGTCAAAGAGAACGTTGAACTGTTCGAAGTAACAACAGCCAGAAAAACTACGTATAGTGGGGTACCTAAAAATCTCGCTTCTGGTGTAAAGCAACTGTTTCTACAGACACGGAACTGGAGAAGGTTCAAAGCTTTACGATGAAACACTGGCAGGGAATGGGAGTATGGACGAAGAGCTCGTATCTGGGTTGTGTTAAGCCTAGTCAGCTGAAAAGGTCCACTTTCACACCAAACTGACTTTGGACCAGTGACCTTGTGTTGTAGCACTTGGCTTCGTTTCTGGTTTGGCAGCGTCCTTCAAGGAGTCCATAAAAATTCAACAGGCACTCAATGATCTGCGAGGAGGAGGACGGGTTCAAAAAACCCCGGCCTGAGTAATAAAAACAGCACCTGGATGAAAAATCGGATTTAAACAAACCGCTTGGGTTCAGTCAGCACTTCCTTTGGCCCTGAGACAGTAACATCAGGGAAGGGAAAAACTCTTACAAACTCTTATACGTCTGTACAACTGCAAACCAACCGTGGCAGTGGCCTTTCTGCTGTGATCTCTCTAAAAAGGCAGAGGAAAGAATGTTCCCCTCAATACAACAACAAAAAACATCAGGTGAGGGTAGAGGACGCGAAGGCTTGAGTGGGGTCTGCCCACATCTGAGGAGCGGTGGGATGGGAGCCCGGGAACGACGTGCTCCTGCAAAGCCTGAGCTGCAAGCCAGGGCGGCACTATCAAAGAGCAGCACAATGACTGCTCCCCTCCACCGCCCGGACGCTTCAAAGGAGGAGCGGGGGACGAGGAGCGGGGGTTACGCCTGCTTTCACAATAGGAGCCAGATTTACTCCCTAGGAGAGGAACTCCAGAAAAGAGCAGACGATGGCTGGGGCGTGGAAGAGCGAGAACGACAGAGGAAACGTAGTAGACGCCACAAGGTTTACTGATTCCTCTGCTGCTTGGCGTGCTACTGTGGGTCTAACATCTGGAACCACCCAATGATCTATATGAAGGATCTAATGGGGGTGATTTGCATATTGAATTCAACAATTTCTGCAAGTTTGTTCCTTGTACCTACATACCAGCAACTCCCAGACTCTTTTTATAGCGCTGCAGAGGTTCTTGGCAGCAATACATGGAAGGAAACCTCTGGGTTTCCGCTGCCCTCAGTGATATTAACCAGTTTATCGACAGTGACTCATACTTGAGGGTTTAGCATTGCGCTGAATTGAATTGAGAATTCATTTTCAACTTGAAGTCAGTTCCTGAATTTGGATTGATGTAGACAAATGTTTTTGATTGAGGAACTATACAAATCAACTGAACTTTTTTCCTAGAAATGCAAAGTATGTCAAAACAAAGTCTTGTCTGAAATTTTAAAAACAGAAAGTCTTGACAGATAGAAAACAGACAGACAGACAGATACAGATAGATGACAGACAGACAGATAGATACCAGAAAGACAGATAGATAGACAGATATTTGTATTGTTTATATATTTCATCATACTTGATAATTACAATTTGTTGAGTAGGGTGGAAGAACACTTTCCCATTTACCAGAGTAAATTCAGTAAAACCCTGTTCTTGTCAGTTGAATTGAAATTCCAGTTCAACTTCCTGTATGATGTGGCCTTTAAATTAAAATTTACACTCATGAATTGAAAGGGAACCAATTCTTTGAATTCTGCCCAACCCTGACTCTAGTTACGTGTTTTTACTCATGCAGGTCCAGTTGAGGTCCAAACCTTTCCAATCCAAACATTTCTGGTAAAGCAACTCAAGGTACTTCGTTCCAGCTTTCTATAAATTGAAAGAGTTTTCAGGCACAAAGAGTATCAGTTATTCTGCCATTCATGTGCCGGAGGCAGAGTGGACATTAAAAAGAGAGACAGGGCGCTCTCATCAGCACACAAGGGACTTTCAGTTTCTCCCTCTCATGCCTTTTCATCAAAGGCTGACATCTGACTTCTGGCCTCACTCATCACAGACACAGAGCTGGATAAAGACGACCCGATTCGGGCACAGCTGTCCAGCAGCACTTGCTTCACAGAGCAGGCAATGACCTCCAAAGTGCCCAGTACCTCCAACGGTCTCCCACACTGCCCCACTATTGTCAACCTCTGGGACACTGAAAGCTTTCAAACCTTCGGCCGACCACTCCCAATAGTACGGTAAGCCTCATATAGGGGCTTGCCAACATCATCAAACTCGGGCGAAGAATGACGCTATAAAAATCAAAAGTGAAACGCCGCAGAACAGTCATCGTAACACAGAGTCAATGTCCAGGTGGCAACAAAGCAGCATGTTGAAATGTGCCAGACTGTCGTGACTCACAACCTTGGCTTCTTTGAATGACTAAGACTACATCTTCAGCGCCAGTGTTCCATTAAAAGACCAGCATTGTTACATGGCTTTCCCCGTTCCCAATGAAAAAATAAAAATGCACAGTGGCAAAAAAGTAACAGCCCTGAGGGCATGTATGCCCCAGCTCAGATAACAATCTCAAAGCCTGCAAATCACAAGGGTTAGTCAGACAAGAGCTCTCACAGCTAAATCTGAGAAACAGACAGTAAGAACAAGAAGAGGATGTGGAAATGTTGTACGAGCAGGAAAAGTGGGATGTGTGAGGAAAATTTCTATAACCTAAAATTACTCCAATGTGCATATTTGTTCTTAAATCAGAGTTAAGGATTATGTGTCATAAGGCATCTAATAAAGACCGAGCCTGTCCTTCATACCAAAAATAAAAAACACCAATGAAAATACCTCAAATTACTCGTTTTCTCCCTGATAAATCCCCTATTTTCCACCCTGAATGTCTTACACATACATACTGAATTCCTGTGAAATCTAGTAATAGATACACTGCAAAAATATTTTTAATTAGTCCTTTTTGACTCGTTTTCCTGGAAAATATCCAAACATTTTTAAATCAAGATTTTAATTGTTTTTAAAGTACATGTACAATACCATTCAAAATGAATGAATGTACAAGACCGTTATATATACGGTAATTTTATTCTGTAAGGACTGATTAAAGTGATCAGTAAAGACTTTTATAGTGCTACAAAAGACTTATTTTTCAAATCAATGCTGTTCTTTTGAACTGTCTATTTATCAAAGAATCCTGGGGGGGAAAGTCATGTTTCCACAAGAACAACTGTTTTCAACTTTGATAACAATAAGAAATGTTTTTTTTAGCATCAAATCATCATATTAGAATGATTTCTGAAGGATCATGTGACACTTAAGACTGGAGTAATGATGCTGAAAATTCAGCTTTGATCACAGGAATAAATTACAATTGAAAATGTATTCAAAACAGATAATTATTTTAAATTGTAATAATATTTTACAGTATTGCTGTTTTTGCTCAATTTTTTTCACTAGATGTGCATTTTGTTTAAAGAATAAGGATTCATTCTCTAAAAATATCTTACTTAGCGTTGCTTCAGGTAAATGTATCTTGGTTTAGGGTCTGGATATTTTAACTGGAAAACAACCACAAAAAATACTCGTTAAGAATAGGATTTTTTTGCACTATGTACAAGCTATTATGATCCCATCAATTATCAAAAATGTTATCACTTTATTTAAAAGTATTAAAGTGTACATTTGTGAGGCGAATAAATGAAGACAAATTTGATGTTTCGCAGTCTGTCGGATCTGCATAAATTGACAAGCAGTGGCAATATTCTCTGTTTTATGTATATTAGTTTAAGGTTGCCACGTTGAATCAGCTGGAGCGTCAATCCCCAGTTCACTAATTACTGAACCGAAGATAGAGCACCTTTTAGCTGTGTTTTCAAAGCTCTTGCAGCCCACAGAAAGAGAAAAAAATAAGAAAGAGTGTGAAACGGTCCAATTTGTGTTCTGGAGCCACAGGGTAGTGAACTGATCAAACGTAAAACCTTTGTCTTGTAGGTTTTTTGGGAAGGACCATATTTGTCACATCTGTGCAGCTTTCATGACAAAAAGAAGTGGAAAAGCAAGATGTGGGGTGACTTAATAAGAGGGAAAATAGATATGTTCTCTTGCTCACTACTGTCCTCGATGCTGAAAGACTTTCACATGACGATTCTCTTCTTTGTTTAGAGAACTAAATTCTTTTAGGCCAGTTGCTGGTTTAATCGCTAAAAAATTAAAAAGCAAAGCGCAAGCCAAATTTGCTGGCAAGGGCTTCATTCATTCACAGGGTTGGCTAGATAACACATGGGGGCCATATGGGTGAATGCTAAGAGAGTTAGCTCACATCTGGGTCGACTCTTTCAAAACCATCCCAGTTTCCAAATGTTCTCAAAAAAGCGCCAGTCAAACATGGCCGTGAGCCACAGGATTGTATGTTAATGGTGCATGCCAAATATTAATGATGGAAGGAATGAATGAGGAACGAAACCTGATAGTGTGGACTTGATGTTCTGAGCCGACTTTGTCAAGATTATTCTGTTCTGTGATCTTTCAAACAAATGGTACGCTTGATAAAAGCATTGGTCTTCTGAAAATACTAACTCGTCACCCAACGCCACAAGCCACACATCAGTGTACAGGAAAAGGGATGTAATGGAGTTCTTAAACAGAGTTAGGAAAGAAAAATGACTTGTCACAACAATTCATCAGTATGTTCATAAG
The DNA here is from genome assembly GCA_029959095.1 of Rhinichthys osculus. Lineage (NCBI taxonomy): Eukaryota > Metazoa > Chordata > Actinopteri > Cypriniformes > Leuciscidae > Rhinichthys > Rhinichthys osculus. Next base: position 45,024,503 of record JARWKJ010000005.1, read on the forward strand.
AGTAAACCCTTTAACAATAGCGCTCACACACACAAAGCAAACAACAGCTTTTGTAATACAACAGTGAATGGTTGATTGGTGAACTCAAGGTTTGCCTTTAGGATTAGTCTCATGTATTTCTGATTGCCAAGAACCACATTAGAAAATCATGACTCAATCAGTCCAGAGGTACGGAAGAGGCTCTTACCATTGTTCAGATGTACGCCGTTTTCATTCTCTGGCCTGTACCTGCAGGAAATCGTAGCTTTTAATTACCAGGATGTGCCTCCAAGTAACATATAAGTCCATCTCTGGTCTTAATTGTCAATGTAGGGCCAACAAACATAATTTGCTGGCATATTTAACACATCAGCATTGTTCAATAAAGGAAGAGTTCAACCAATAATGAAAACTCTGTCATCATTTACTCATCCTCGTGTCATTTCAAACCTTTATGACTTACTTTCTTCCAGTGAACACAAAGGGAGAAAATCTGAATAATGTGCTGAACGAATCATTCAGGATGGTTCTTGTGAATTGGATTAAACGATTTATTGTAAAGATCTGACACAAAAGAACGTTCCATTCACAAATTAAACATCGCTACAAATTAGTCATAAGGAGTCAAGGACACTTTAAAGAGAGCTTTATGGCATTTTTTTGTAATTTTGTAGCTAGAAAGCCCCAGTACTCATTCTTCAAAAATTCACCTTTTGTGTTCCATAAAAGAAAAAGTCATATCCATTTGAAAAACATGAGTGTAAATGATGCCAGATGCCATTTTAATTTTCATTTGGGTGAACTATCCATTTAATTCCATTATACACAACTCTAAATTATCTAGATTTAGCGCCAGATATACATTGTACAAGCACACATTGCAAATGCATTTATAAAACGGCAAATAGCCAGAAAAGATCGAAACAATGAAGGAAGCATGTGGACTTTAAAACAGACTAATCCTAAAGACTTAAATGTGAGGAGAAGATGGAAAGATGGAGTGGTTGGGTGGGGGTGTACTGTTCATAATGTTGTGAAAATTACAAATTAAAGAAATGTACAGAACAGTAAAACTGCAGACTTGTGGATTTTCAGGCAACCAACAGAGTCATACATTCATAAATGTTCATGTTGACTTTAGAAATGTTCTTTTATGGTTGGAATTCGCTGTGTGAACGCATGTATTGAGCATGTGGCATCCCATCATTAACCACTTGTTACCATTTACACAAACTAAGTGACATTAGCTAAGTTGGTGTGTACATTAATGAAATAGGACAAATTACAGCCAGAATGGAAGGTTTCTGAGTCTTACCTGGGGCAGGTTCCTGGATCTTTTCCCGCTTCCGCTTCTTTTTCTTTCCCTATGAAACAGCCAGAGGAATATTTAAAGGGCCGCCACGAAAGCATGACTCTTCTGCCATTTGTCAATTGAAAAAAATACTCCTTAGTAAGCTGAACTGTAATAAAATAAAATAATAAATAAAATAAAAGTCCAATACCCCATCCTAATTCTTCTGGATTCCATGTTCTAATCACCAATCAGAAAGTTAAACAAGAATAAAACATCTGCCCCTGCTCCAATTGACACGACAAACACTCCTCCAGAGTGAGAAGTCTGGACTGCTTTAGGATTTGTAGCTTACCCAAAATCCCCTGGCAGGATGACTATAGGTATAGATAGTGCCGCACTGTCATTTTGCAGTCCAATATGAGCCACGCTTTGGTTGCCTGCTGTAAAGTCTGATAATCCACTTATTCAGTCACTAATCTGTGTATTCTAGCCCTGGCTGACAGAACCAAGAAGCCCAGAGCAGTAGAAGCGCCGATGACAGAGCAGGGATACGCTCAGAATCCTTAGCACTATTAAATACAAGTGTGCTCCCACCACTAATATATAAGTGGAGATGAAAGTTCATCTGTCTTTGAAGTGTTTCGTTTTAGTCCTGTTGCTTTTCCATTTGGTGATTAGTGTGAAAGCCAGGTTTTAGTTTTAGCATCACATCCTGGCACTTCATATATTGAGGGAGATTTATGCCGGTTAAAACTTAACACCATACATTTCGGAGGTGAATTCTACAAGCCTTGATATCTGCAACACATGTGCAAACTAAAGGAATAATTGTATAGAGTTAATAATATTGAGTAAATGGTTAGCATTATATCCTTTCTGGAAAACCACCAGCTTTTCTTCCTGAGGTTCAGATTGTGACAGAGCGACACTAAGGCAGTTACTCGTGAAAACATGAGTAAAATGGCTATTCACATCACATCCAAACATTTTGGCACAATGAAATGCTTATAACAAGATGCAAGTGGCCTCATTCATGTACCATAAGCTGAATGGATGAATGTAAAAATCGTTGTGTAAAAACATTCTAGTTCAACAATTGAAGAATTGAGTAAATTGTTCATAAAAACATTTGTATAAAAAACTGTCACATTGAACGCAATTTGCAAAAGAGCATTTTTACAAACAATTTACACAAACTTATCAGGCTTGTGTTTCATGAATCAGTCGTAAAACCAACATCACTTAAATTGGCATAATTCGCGCAAGAACATTTTCAAGAACAATTTACACAAATTCATTCTGCTCATTTCTGAGACTCGAGCAGAACAAATTTATCATCAAACCATGCTTATGTAAAGGATCACTTTCAGAGCAACAATTTACACGCAATAATTTTTTTTTTTTTTTTTACAAACAATTAACAATTATGCTTGTGTTTCTGCCTCATTTATGAAACTCAAGAAGAATGGTTGTGTAAATCAGCCATACAACCCTTTGTTTGTACATTTGTATGAATACATTCAATCCAATAATTTACAGAAAAGCCTTTTTTGAACAATTTACAATAAAAATCCTTTAAAAAAAAAAAAGATCTGAATAACCATCAATAGTAGTCATTGTAAAACAATGATCAGCCTTTTTAAGGCCAAGTTGATATATTTTTAAAATTAAATACAACAATTTGCTATCTATCTTGTGAATATTTTCATTATTTAAATATATATTAGAATAGGATTTTAGACTTTTTATACTTACGGTTACACTTTTACAATTTTAGTTTCCTTGTTACACGTTACATGTAGTTACTGTAGTAATAACTTGAAATGCATAATTACATTCAACTAAACCAACCCAATTCCTAACCTTATAGTGAGCACATGTAGTTAACTATTATTACTCAGTTCTTTGAATTGAACACCTTAAAATAAAGTGTAACCAAACCTACTTGTTTTACAACAGTTTTTCGTAAAAATTTACATTCGGACTACAAAACAAACAACATAGGCTTGTGAATCGTGTCATCTGTAGTACCGAGTATGCATATATTTTCACTTTTGAAGACATTCACTGCGAGCATTATATTTACTCTCAAGCAATCAACACATGACACAACTCTCACTCTCAGGCGGTGTGTTAGTGTGGACACTTACATAATTGTCTCTGGCAGACCATCCTGGGTAAAGCTGCATATGGAGCTGCCGTTCCTTGCGGGCTAATTCGTAATACTTAGCTTGCTCTTCCCGAGATAAAGCATGCCACTGTTCGGTGCAGAGGGAGATTAGAGAGAGGGGGGGAAAAGTAGTCAATTACTGACATGCACTTTTAAGTTCCTTCCAAAGAGTCGCATGCTGGCGTTTGGCTAAAAATCCTTGTTAACTCAAATGTTGTGTGCGCGTGTGTGTGTGTGTGTGTGTGTGTGTGTGTGTGTGTGTGCGCGCGTGCCTGGGGGTGGAATGGAACATGATGAAGAGATTAACATATGCAGCGATGAGAGAAGGGAAGAAAAAAAAAAAACACGAAACTTTGATTTCATATCAAAACACTGGTTCCAATTTAGCGGCGCTTTACTTCAAACCATGTCAGGGTGCAATTACCCCACACCACCGCAAAACGGTCCTTTGCTGTGGCTAGCCGCCTCAAAACGCCATAAAGCATTAAATATGTTTAACGGCTCCTCTTTTTCCAATTCCGAATAGAAGGATAACACAGTTAAACCAGCTACCTGCCCAAAGCCCCCAATTTCTGAACCGCCAGCTTGTGTGTTGGTGTACTTGTTATATTGAGTTAAACAGATGTGCTAACTATGATAGAGCCCTTCGTGAAGGAAGTCTCGTGGTGCAAGAGACCCCCAGGCGTGAAGGCGAACCACATACGTACCCTCCGGCCGAGGATCTGATTGATTGCGGCGCTCTCCTTCAGCGTGCATTCGGCCACCACATTGGCACGCATCTCTTTCATATACAGCATGAAAGCGTTTAGAGGTTTCTTGATGTGAGGTCTTTTGGGCTCCTGCTCCTTTCTCTGCTCATGCTGAGATTTCCTGAAGAAACAGGAGGAGGAAAGAGTTAAAAAAAGGGGGGAAGAATTATTAAGTGATACAGGGAAATACAAAGGGGAAAACCGCTCAGAGGGAGGTGCGAAAGCGGCTGCCACAGCGCCGCCATGGCGTGTGAGAGTGCCGAATGTCTGATTCCAACCACCAATCAGAAAGCTGCATGAGAGAACAATATGTGGGAGCCAGTGCCGAAAAGCTAGCAGCGGCTTTTAATTATGTCCATTTGGGTGCTTTCATGCAAAGAGATTACTTCACCAGTAATGGCAACCAAAAACCTTCATATTCCCTCTCTCTAGTCTACGAGAGTCCCAGTGTTTCACTCCCATTGGTGACCCAGAGCTGATACGTCTTGCCAACTGCACGACTCATAATCCTTGAAATCAGATGCACCAAAAATAAAACTTGAGCTGACTGATAAATAGCCAATATAATACAGATCTATTATATTTTGTGTGAATAGATAAAATATAAAACCGAAAAACTAAAATCGATAGTTTTAAAGTCGCAATGAAACGAAAGTAGCAACAGATCTTTTGATTCATATTGACAGATTATTGAAAAAATCTTAGGTGGGACATTGAGATGTGGGCGTTGCACTCAAAAGTGGAGGCTTGCAAGGGCAGGGTTTAAGGCTTTGTCCACACGGAGAGGCGTTTAGCTGTATACGCAAACATTTTGTATCATATCGGCGTTTCGTCCAGACGGATCCAGCGTTTTGGGAGCCTGAAACCGCTATTTTTTAAAACCGGGTCCCAGAGTGGATAAATCTGAAAACGACACCCTTGCGTTTTTGTGTGTACAGCCATAGCCAGCCAACATATGATGGCAAACTATTCCAAAGTCTTGGCGCTACTACTGCAAAAGCCCGATCCCCTTTCTGGCTTAACTTAGTCCGTGGAATTTTCAGCAACTTTTGAGTTGATGATCTCAAGGCTCTTCCTGATTGATACTCTATTAACAGAGCTAATAAATAAGTCGGTGTAAGATCATGGAGTGATTTATACACCAATAAAAGAAGTTTAAAATCAATTCTATATTGTACAGGAAGCCAATGTAGAGCGATCAAAGATAGAGTGATGTGTTCTCGTTTTTTAATATTCAATAATAATCTCGCTGCCGCATTTTGGACCTTTTGCAGCCGTAAAATAAAAGCTTGACTAATACCCTTATATAAAGAGTTACGATAATCAAGTCTTGACGATATAAGTGCATGAATAGCAATTTCCAGGCTCTTATACGTCAAACACGATTTCATCTTAGCCTCATCTTGTGAAACGATGATGTCATCACCCCACGTGTCGACCCTAGTCAGATACCGCTACGTCACGTAACAGCAACAACAACTGCTGCAGAAGCTACTGAGCCCCGTTTTATTTATATTTATTTATTATTTACTTGTATGTATTTTTATTTAATTTCTTTATTTTACCTCTTTATTTATTCATATTTTCTTTCTTATGCTATGATGCTTGTCTGTTGTCCGATTAGACATTTCATATTTTGTACTAGGGGAGTAGAAGGGTATCACCGCGCCTTAAAATTAGTCCATATGAGGTGCGTAGACAAAAAATTCCAATTAGAGAGGCACTTCAAGAGAGTCCGCAACACTCCACCAAAGACAAGAGACGTCAAAAAGCAAGATCAAATCAAATGCTTTTACTGAAAATAGTGGGAAACGTTTCGGTCACATGTGACCTTTCTCAATGCCAAGCTTACAACAAAACATTTTGCTATTTAAGGGTGGGGTAAGCGATATTTCAAAAACGCTGTTGGACATTGTTGATATTTGAAATCAACCAAAACAAACACACCCCTCTCTTCATTGCTCCGCCTCAAAAAAAAAAAAATCACACTCCAATCCTTACCGCCCTGCTCCGAGTCGGTCTCGAACCTCGATCACCAGCACGCGAGGCGAGTGCACTAGCAATGATGCTAAACACAGCATCAAGCGCAAACAAAATAATGCTTCATGAAAAATAAAGCGCAGATGAAGAACGAATGACGATGAAGCACAAAAAAATAATCACGTACAGTACACGATAGTAATTACAAACAAGGGTTTGTTGTTAGTTGCATAACAGCGGGGGAAAAATACTTTTTTTGTCACTCAAGTAGCCGATATATAGATAGATTGATTGTTATTTTTCCCCCGCAGCAGCTCCAGACAAACGATGACGCTCAAACCCAGTGTTACTCACGTGTAGAGCGAATCAAAGCAACGTCCGTGTCTGTTTTCAGGCCTTCCCACTAAGCTTTCTCCAGCGTTGGACATCTTTTCTAATATTAACGCGGGTCCTAAAGCTCTTTCCTGGTCATAACCCTTCATTTTCCAGTGATTTCTTCTGAGCTTTTGTATTGTGTCTCATCTCTATTATGTCTTTCTTCAAATCTCCCTCTCTTGCTTGTCTCTCTCCTCCACCGTCATACGCCCCCTAATGCTGATTGGCTACACATGTTTGTTTTTGTTTGTGTCGGTCGGACTAACTTACAAACCGCATTTTTCAAATATATCACTTACCCCACCTTTAAATAAATAGTGTTTTTAAAGATTAACTAGATGACGTAAATAAGCATGCACAAATAAATATACTATATCACCCAATATTAACCAATATCAATAAATTGAAACAAAAAAATCTCTAATATTGGCCAATAATCAGTGCTGTGTAAATATATGTGCGATCAGGAAACATAATTGATTGTATTTTTAGCATGCTGTAGAAAGCTTGCGGCTGAACGGACGAGACACTCACATGTGCATCAGGTCTGTGTCGTGATGCGGTTCGTGTTTCACCTGCGGGTTGACAATGGCGGGATGGGGGATTCCCGTGGCATGGGGTCCAGGAGGGCCTGGTACCATGTGATGAGAGAACCTGAAAGTGAAAAATAATGCGTGTGGGTTAATGTGTCATTCACTATCCGTATTCATAGCTAATATTAACCTTTTGAATATTCATTCATCAGAAATAAGTCTATGTAGCCAATGTATGGAATTTCCTGTCTCTACTTTACACAAATAGCTCTAATACAACCTGATCGGTTTACGTCAAAACCATTCGTTTCACAGTTGTCGAAAACCGTTTGTGCACTCACCATCCCAGTGGAGGGGTCATCTGTCCAACTCCCCCAGGGGAGAGAGAGTAGAAATTGGGAATGTCTGGTCCAGGATGATGCCTGGGCATACCTGCTTCACGATTCAAGAAGAAGCGGATGAGAAAACCACAGTGACGTGTGTTAGTGTGAGACAGACACATCTGGAAAACAGCAGTGTGACATCAATGTGTGCTGCACAGTTGGGCCCTACGGTCCGGTGCGGTGCATAAGCGGATCATGGGATAATTAGGAATGCTTTTGCGCTGTTCTAATAAGCCCCGCTGATATGATTCATGCTGCTTTTGGATGTCAGTTGGCCTGCGGTACTAAGCTTCTCAACTTCACCCCAAACACACGCGTGCACACTCAGACAAACACACATTTGCACCAAGGTCAAGACAGTGTTTGTGTATAAAGACTTCAACCGAGGAGGGAAAAGTGAAGTAAGGCCCTAGGGCTAAATTAAACTGTCAAAAGGGTGTCCGTGGAAGACAACAAAGCCCTAGGGATATATACACAAACAGCAAGAACATTCAGTTTAAAATCAACCCTTGCATCTCCAACTGATCATTTTTCTTTCACATGGAGCTCAGAATGTGTGGTCTGTTACTGCAAAAGGCTAAAATAGGCTTTAAATTACTGCACTAAGTACTACATAACATCATTGTCTTCCTCATGCACGGCCTAGATGACATCAGCCAGCAGAAAAGGAAAATCATTTCAGAAACATTTAGTTTTTACTTTGGAATAATATGCACAGTAGGATCACCAGGAATGTATATTTAAAAGGTAAACGTGGTCTACTTTGATTTCACGCCGACTATCTGTGCTTTCTATGCTAAGTAAAAGGACTGAAACATTAAACGCTGCACATTTACCTGAATTCTTACTGAAAAAGATCTTGAAAAGGCTACTCTCTCACATATTCTTTGTGTAAGTGTATTATCCATTCCGCCCTCGGCGTATTATGTCTGATGAATAAGTGACTCCATGTTTGTGTATGAAAACAGAGCAAGTTTTGGATCATTGGCCAATCTGCTTGTGGCGTGCAGCCTAGTTCAGGCTATTTATAGCTCTCCAGACCTCCTCCACTTCATCACATCCTGTCTGCCCTCTCCCTCGCCAGTTGCCACAGAGGTGAGTGCTAGCCGGAAGGAGCACATATGGAGTTGTGTTCGCGTGCAACAACGCCTGCCAAAAATCTCAACGCCCCTTTAAAACTGTAACCCCACCACCTTTGACAGACTTGGGGGGGAAATAGGATTCTACTAAGATTGAATTGTTAGCTTATTAAAGTGTAAGTGTATAGTTCATGTCTCTTCGGATCAGTGATATTAGAGAAATAGTGCTTAAGAACACCAGGAAATAACATTCCAACACATAGCAACAGAGTTAAAGGGACAGTACACCCAAATTGAAAATTCCATCATCATTTATTCAGCCTCAAGTCATCCTAAACCTATTTATTTGATCTGTGGAACACAAAAGATGATATTTTGACGAATGTTGATAACTAAACCCTTTTGATGACCAATGATTTCCATTGTACTGAGAAAAAAATATATTCTCAAAAAATCTTATATTATACAGAATAAAGTCAAATAGGTTTGAACGACATGAGGGCGAGTAAATGACAGATTTGTCATTTTTGGGTGAATATGAATTTTTTTTACCCATATTGTTCCCAGTTTTCCCTTTTCCCCCATTTTCTTTTCCGCTGATGTAACCAAAAATCTTAACCAATAATATCAAAGCTTACATTTCAATTCAATAAAATGGATTAAATCAAGCTCAGTTCTATATAATTTTCCACTGAATATTCCGTTTTCCTCAGAAACGTCAAAATGCGTTAAATGTATTTAATATTTTGAAACTTGAATCTATTTTGGCTTTCTCTCCCAATGCTCCCACTCTCTGGAACAGTCTACCCCTCCACGTCCGCTCTGCCCCATCCCTGCCCATGTTCAAAATGCACCTCTAAACATTTCTTTTCACTAAGTCCTTTGACCCCTAAGTCAAAGTTGGGGACTAGTCAATTATAAGAATCATAGTGGAAGCTAATTGGAACTGGTTGCAATTGTGAATTTTGACAATATAATTTAGTTTTATATGCATTTGTGTAGCTCATGGATATTATATTTAACTAAAATAAAACTAAAACCATTTAATACTTAATGTACAGACCAATGGCAGACGTAGTTATAGCTGCTAAATTGTGATTTTAGATGACTTTAATAGTTTGCAATGAACAACAGTAGCGTATTTGTGCGGTTTGCATGCGTTTACCTTGCTTGGGGTTGATGTCCTGTGGGTGGTGTCCCGAGTGTGGGCCAGGGGCGAAGTGCTCGTCACTGTATGTGATCAGAGGGGTGAGGGGGTGAACGGCATGGGACGGCTGAACCACCGGCACCTTATTTGACTGCAAAACACAGAGGGAAAAAAAACTGATATTGTAACACATCATAAAATGTGACCGAGGCATTCAGACTAACAAATGGGCAACAACCCAAAAAAGTTGAGCATGCACACTTCCAGCTCACCAATGCTGATGTGTGGATTGTCTACTGCAGTAGTTTGGGGCAGAAACGAATGAATAAAGAAGGGGGTTGGGAGAGACAGAGGAGGAGAGAATGAGAAACAGGGAGGGAGGATGGGAACGCCACAGGGCAGAGGCAGACCAGAGGTCTCGGGGCTGAAGATCAAAGGGAATCATTAGCCAGTGAATAAGGGAGTTCATTACAGAGCCCCGGCCGTCTGCGGTGGAACTAAGCAGGGTTAATCACGTCAGCAGCGGACTCAACACACACACACACACACACACACAGCTCTGAGCTGACTCACAAAGCAGTGCTCTCCACACCACAAAAGGACATCAAGTACACAGTGTGCAAGAACATGTAGCAATTTTTTAGATAATTGGTGAGCTTCTCCTTTACCTGGTCTACATATGATCTATTTCTGTCCAGAATAGTTTATTTATGAGAGACGTAACTGCCAAACTCTGGATTTTCTTTGAGCCCAAAGTCAAAGTTGGGGGCTTGTCAATAAAAGAATCAAAGTGGAAGCTAAGTGGTACTGGTTGCAATTGTGGATTTTGACTAATTTAATTTAATTGTTTATGCATTTGTGTAGCTCATGGATAGTATAGTTAACTAAAATAAAACCATAAAAGAACATTTTTGTTACTTGAAATACACAAAAAAAATAAAAAACTTAAACTTTTTTTTTTCCATAGCAACATTTCTCATTTTCATTTAGTTGAACTTGATGTACTAAAACAGCTAAAACTCAAATAAAAATTAATAAATATTTTATAGATATAAACAAACACAAAACACTCGACAAAATTAACCAAATCTTTAGTTAAAATTAAAATGGAAAGTATAAAAATAAAAACTATTTCAAAATATTGCTAAAGACTATAATAGAATCTCAATGATACTAAATCAACACTTTGTAGCTTAGATTTAGCAATGAAGCTTTATAAAATATTAAATAAGAAATATATTTTTATGAGGAGACAAATCTCTTTCCCATTGATCAGTCTGGTAGCATGAGAATTATGAAATACATAAAGCATCACTACACATGCACATCCTTCACCATTCATTAATTTGCACTAGCGTGATAAAAACTGTCCTGTATTTGTTAGCCAGCAAAAAAAGACACAAGAACGCACATTTGTTCGTTGTGAGTGGAAAATTCCCAGGAAGACTTGAAGGCAGCTTATAATCACATCAAATTTCAACAAATGTATTAAAAATGTCCTATGAAATCAATCTGAATACAAAAACAAACATGAAATCCCTTAGAAAGAAAAGTGCAAAAAATAATTTATTGATTGCCTACTGTTCCCTAAAACTTAATTAAGGTTCAGCTGTATTGAATCTCCACAACTTTACCCGTCTCACACGGGTAAGAAGTGACCCACCCGTCCCGTGCCACAGGCAAAACTCCCACAGGCATGAATGAGTGGTTTGTCCTAATTTGGGAGCAAAGGTTGCCGTTTCCGACCAGCTTATTGGCCAGAGAGGCAGGTGTAGGGTGCCATTTCCTCGGCAGACGTACTGCTGTAAAACCATGGGGAGGGAAGAGTGTGTCCGTGTGCGTTTGGATGGGGGCGTTATTTCGGAGTCTCTCAGACACCGGAGCGTCTGAGAGGGAGGACGATGACATGAATGGCATTCTCTGGAAAGATCCCAGCTCTGATAGCCAACACTAGGAGTTTCAAACACGTCCAAAACGCCTACATTTTCCAAGGCATTTTCTGGGAGTCTTGATGCTGATAATACAAAACTGTATACTTATTTATTACTCAATGCTTTTGAAAATGCCAGATGTAGGACATGCACTTGGATCCTTTGTTGGTCCTGGAAAAACAAATATAGTCCTGGCCCTATCCCTAACCCAAACCCTAGTAAAACCAAAGGAAAATGTTAGGTTGATCATGTTATTGAAGCCCTAAGCTCTAAGTGTATCCCTAAAATATGCTGGGAATGTTGTTCCAAGACCAACAAAGATGTTGAACAAGGAGCATGTCCTATTTGGTGTAGCAAATATTATATTTAACCACTTTTAGAAGGTTATTTCGACCCCACTTTTGGGGTAATAATAACTTAAACGTATATAAACTTTGCTTTACTTCAGTACAAAGGAAACAAATTGTAGCCAGCTGGAAAGTCGTTTTGAGACCAAGAACAAGCCTCTGCCAACCTTTCACATCTGCAGTCAATCGAACAAACTTGAAATTGGTACTGGCCAGACGTTATGTGCCCAATTAATATTCATGAGGCAGGCTGACAAGGTTTATGATGGGTCAGATTCTGCCAGATGATTATTTTTTGTTAAGACTTGTTTATCAGTATGATGGCTGATATAATCTAAATAAGTGAATTCACATGCTTCGAACGAAACACACAAACAAATTAATAACATAAGATAAAGTAATAACATAAAAATATAACATTATTAATAAATTAAAAACAATAGTAAAACATCTGCTTTGCCCTTTTTACAAAATAATCAAATAAAAAACTAAAATTAGCCTGTTAATAATTCACTCCCTTATGTGGTTTAAATACAGGTTCAACTGATGGTCAGAAGTCACGGCTAATCTGGACTAGTAGTTTTAAAAAGGCTCTTTTGCTACCTTTAGGAAACCTTATCCCTGACTCGCCCTCATTACTAATATGTGACTGGGGGGCAGTAGCTACTGTGAAAGGCCTTCACTGGAAGACTGCACGATAGCATCCTTACCCCCTCTTCATTTTACGCCTCTCAGCTCTTATTGGCTTTTCCTCTGGGAGAGAGATAAGAGGCAGGCATATTTTTCATTTAAGCCCCTAGTCTCTGTCTCCGAGTAAAGGAGAAAAAGAGATACCAAGGAGCGAACGAAGAACTTAAAACAGTTCGAGTTGAAGAAAGGAGTCCAACGCAAGCATCATACAAAAGACACCACAACTCTCCAGTATGCCAATACGAGGTCCTCGACTCACGGCAGCCATGAAAAGTGGGAGCTGGCACTTTGCGTTCCACCTTATTCGATCGGGGCCTCTTTTATGTCCTCTCAGTCGCAGCTGTCAGAGCCCATTTCTCTCAACTTCTTAATAAACTGCCATCTCGGAGCATTGCATGAAGCTACAATTCCAGCAGGGAACCTCAAGACTGCAGTGCCAATTCGTAGGGGCCCCCGAGGCACAACCTTGAAAAATGCTCACTCTTCCAAAAAAAAAGAAAAGAGAAAGAAATAAAATGTCATATTTAAAATACATTCAGCTTTCCAAAAATGTGGTTGCCTTTAATATACGAAGGCAGGGTTTGGTTCTTTTGGCTTTCTGTGGTCTTAAATAAAAGTCACGCAGAGTGATTCACCGCCACTCAAGGCCATTCAAATCCTTCCAGGTGGTTTGAGATCACAGGCCGCGCCACCCAGTTCCCAACCCGGCTCAATTGCGTATTAAACTAAAAACACTTTCGCCCAACCCGACCAGGAAGTGGCCGGACACCCCGAATGCCCACAGGAACCCTGTTCGGATGGTGCCATGGCAATTTATCCCCAAGGATCTCTCAGGGGCCAGATTTTTCACAGGCCCGGGCGACAGGATATGGCACGGACGTACCTCCCCCTGTTCTCTCTTTTATTATGAAGAAAAATAATAGGCTTAGGTTTTTCTATTCATATTTGCAGAGAGGCGGTGCCGATTGAAAAGAAGCATGTCCATTTAGGATTTTATAAGCAGGTCTGGCCAACCCTGCCTCTAGAGCCCCTCAGATGTGGTTTAAAAGAAATTTCATTGTGCAGAACCCAAGCTGGCTGAGGGCCTGCAGAAAATCCAGAGGAAAAAAGCAAGAGTGCGGGAAATGGCAAACTTGGGTGCAATGAGTTGGGAGACAAAATGGACACTGTTCATTTAAACAACTTCTCCAAAAAGCACCTCTACTTCAACCAATCAGCACTAAACACTGAAAGCTAATGAAAATGATCAGGTCTAGATGATAACCCCTTTTCTGTCTTTTACAGCAGGTTGAGGTTTACCATCCAGATATGGCTTTTCCAACCCAAAACCTAACCAGGCTCATTGCAAAAAAAAACTGCCTGTGGCGACATTTCTGCAAAATGACATTAATGGCGCTTTTAGTATCGCCTCGGCTCGACTCGGCTCGACTCGCCTTTGTTTGGTTTTCCACTGTGTAAAAGTTGTACCTGTACCTGCTTTTGGGTACTTTTTTTCGTACCACCACGGGCGAGGTTCTGAGCGAGCTGAGGCGATACTAAAATGTGACGTGAAAACAATGCCGACTGCTGATTGGTCAGAGAGAATCGTCACCATTGCACGCGCCAAAAGCTATGGCCAGATGGAATAGTTTGGCCAGAGATAGTTACTAAACTTACTACTATTATTATGGCAACTCGGAAGAATACGCCGTGGTCAAACGAGGAGGTGCAGACATTCCTTTGTTTGGTTGCCGAAGAGAGGATCCAGCGAGAGCTTGATGGGGCAACGAGGAACGAAAGGCGTCGCTATGACGACCGGGTACTATTTGTGGTGATACTTTCTGCAATGGAAAACGGAACGAAAAGCGAGTCGAGTTGAGTCGAGCCAAGGCGAGTCGAGTTGAGTCGAGCTGGTACTGGTAATGGAAAAGCGTCATAAGTTGCTTCTTACGTGTTTCTCAACACTTTCAAAGTGAAATGTCCAGTGAGTAGCGCTAAAAGCACATCAACTTTCATCCGAAATTGATCTGGTAATGCTTTAAATATGTTGGTTGTTGTACGTATTGCGGCAGTTCAGAAAGGAAATGTCTGGCGAGTTGCACTAAAAGGTTAATGCTCCAACACGTTTGAAACAACTACACTAATACTAACGCTAAACCGAACCAATAGTGTTGACAAAAGCCAGCGTTCAGATAAAACACAAGTGTTGAAGCAACCATGCTATTTCCGCTGCTTCTAAAAGACTTTGAGCTTGTTTATCGTGACTGGTGTTTCATGGGATTCGTACCCGATCGCTTCGCATCGCAAGTTCAATACTATACCATGTGGGTTACAGAGCAAGTTTAGCCATAGAAAAGCCATGCATTTGGAGCTGGTTATGTGATGCAAATGTCTAAATAGATTAATTTACAAATAATACACTATGGTAAAAGTGTTCTTAACTGTGCGAAAATAAGTCTTTATTAACAGATAATCGGTCTCTGTAAGTAGTAATATAAGAATTGTTGATGTTTTACTGCCACTAGTGTTTATTTCAGCTGGAAACTGCAGTTAAATACTTATGTTTTTGTAGTTTTGCCAAAATTTAGGTAGAGGCACATTTTTCCAATCATCCTATGTTGCCCAAAACATTGTCAGTATGTTACCAACAAGCGTTTTCATCGCACCACCAGCCCTTTGTCCTCTACTCAATTATCTCATTTCCGTGGTGTTGAGGGGGGGAGGGGAGGGGTTATAATAATCGCTTCCCTCTACTGTAATTTATATGCAATGAGGACTCCTCATGCCCGCAGCTACAATAAAGTGGCTGAGTGAAAGAGCGCAAGGTGTTTTGCAAACATTCGAGAGTTGGCAACTTAAGTGGTAACGACAGATTGCCATACAGCTACAAATCTAGGTGAAATCCCTCTATACTGTTCACCTACGAGAGAGATGACCACGCATGGATAAAAGGAAATTAAAGAGTGAATGCAATGCTTGCATAGGTAGGTTCAAACAAGCCATATATTCAGGTCGTTCTGGGTTCAATACGCATAATAATGATGATCACCACATAAAATATATTTCAATTGATCCACATATAAGGCAAGGTCAGTAAGTGATTCTATCACACTAGTCGTCTTGTCTATGCCAGCATGTATAAGTCTTGTGGCTATACTTTTGAAACGGTGTAGTGTTTTTAGTAGTTTTTGTAAGACGAATGTGTTGAAACTATCTTCTGTGATAAATTGACATTGACACAATGGTAATTTAGATTTAACCCTGAAAATTAATTTAAAGCATTGTGTAAGATGCCCAACTTTCCCGAATCAAAATCAGATTAAGCAATAAAAAAAATAAAAAATTGCTGTTGAAAAGAAAAAAAAGTGAATTCTGGTGTAACATGGAAGTTACAACCATAAAAAAACAAAAAAAAAAAACATGATATATATGAATGAATAAATAAATCCAGTGGTGTCGTACAGAAAAAAAGTAATAAAATAACAATAATTGTTAGAGGAGGGAGTTAAAAATTAACTTGTAGCGTTGTAAACAGTAAATTGACATACACGAAGGTAACGTATATTTAACCCTGAACATTTATTTAGCACTATGCAGGAAAATCAGAATAAACAAGTAAAAACCAAACAATTGTTGTGAGAAAAATTTACTTGCTTTAGGTTTGTGACTATTGAAACATTTGACAAAACACAGTCCAGTCCTGAATAGAAACACACCCTGTACTAACAGCCAAAACAGTTCTCGCCCACAAACACACACACACACACCCTAGCCCAGGTGTTCATACTCGCATCCCATTGGTGGAAGGCATGACCTTTAAATAACAAAGATAAACACACACACACACATTGCCAACTCAATTCGATATATTGGCCCCTTTAAAGCCCCAGTAAGTGAGCAACCCCAGTGCTGAGACGCCCAAAATAAAGAGAGGCCCCCAGTCTAGAGTGGTGGGTTATAACTGGAATGTGATATTGGCAGGATGGCCTGTTGGCTCTGGGGCTTAATGTAACCAAACCCAATTAATGAAGAGCTCTCATGGCACATACCACATGCCCAAGGTAACGATACAAACAAGAGGAGGAACCGAAGGGTGGATGGAGAGTGAGAGGGGTAGAGGAGACGGGAACGAATGGAGGAAAGCCTGCCCTAAAGGCTTTAAAAGAAAGAGAGTGAGCAAGAGAATGAGCGAAAGACAGACCTTATTTAAATCATTCACAGGGACAAGTCTATTTTGAACATTGTTGTCAGAACCTGGATGTTACACCCACCAAAAATGAATAATCTAAAATAAAAATATATATTTTACATTTAATCAGGTGGTTTGTACATAAAAATAAATAAATAAGAATATAAGAAAACATTTTATATCCTTTGGGTTTTTACAACAACAAAAAACTAAAAACAAAACCATAAATAGAGACTGTACAAAAATAATTAGTACCATATTAAGAACAAAATTTCCAAAAATAATTAATAACAATAATGATAATAAAATAAAAAATTAATTTAGCCATACCAACTCTTCAACCCATGTGCTAGCTTAGGTTCAAAGCATGGCATTCAGAAATGTGACAGCAGTGCACCAGCTGTCATCTGCAATAGTCAAGCAGAGGAGCAGAACATCAAACATCTCACCCATTAATGGCCCAGAAAACCACATCACCGGCATATGAAGTGCTGCATTCTGACAGATGTGAACCATGTGAAACAAACACAAATCTGATACATAAACGCTGGGACTGCGCCAACCTGAGGCGGCGCACGCCACGGACGAGGAATTTAAAGCTCATTGAGAATAAAATACAATATTTATCAAGACAATAAGGCGACAATAATGCTGCCTAACTGACAACAAAGGATCAAGTGTTGAGTGTGGGCTGTGACGACAATTAACAGACAATTATATAGACATTGCTGATTGGTTGTGAGGTAATATCGTCACAGTTTTGCGCTGCGTGGAGCTTATATAAGGGTCCTCAACATCCTGCTGCACGAGGCTTACGCAGGGCTCATTTTCACAGCAGGACCTGGTCACTTCAAAGCGCCACCGAAAGGTCAAACATTCCACTGAAGGGGACCGGTGTCAGCGGGCAACGCAGCATCCACTGGCCACACACACACACAACGTGCCATTAGCATGCATTCTGACACAACAGCCACACACATTAAACTTTAAAAGCCAGCACGACTTCTACATGCCAAACACAAGCATCCGTGATCCTCACAATGTTGTTGGAAGTGTGGAAAGCATGTGAATGAACACTTGTTTATTCCTTTCTTTCATACCGAGCCAGCTCTCGCTCTCACTCGGTTATTTATGGAAGGCCGATACTCCAACATAATCAGACTGGCCAATCGCTGCTATGCAACATGCTAGTGCTAGCTTTACAGACAACGAAAATGAAACAGCTCAGTAGCAAAGCACAAATTAAAGGACTGCTAAATGTACAGTAGACGCACTTTCTAAGGGTATCAACATTACAACCCAAAGCATTAGCGCGTAACAGACATGAATGATCCCTCAAATCATGCAGCTTGAGTAGAGGCAGACTATTATTTTTTCAAGCGATCAGAATTTTTGTGTTAATGGACCAGTCGTCAGTTGGGTTATGGCTGTGAATGGGAGGCGACTGCATGTGCTCTAAAAGCAAAAGAAAAAATCTGCAGAAGCGTTTCCACGACTTTCCAAAAGAGGGTAAAAATATTGAGAGATTGATTTACAGCAGTCAGAAGAGAGAAATATGTCAAATTTGCTGTCACTCCCTCAGTCATTGTATTAGAAACACCCTCACAGCAGCGTTAATTTGCTTTTTGTCATTTACTGACAATGTAATAAAACAATATATAGCCATATAAATGTGTGTTCAGTTTTGTAAAAATTTGATAACTGTGGAAACGCCTCATCACAGTCCGTGAAGGGTCCATAACGATAAATTGTCAGAAATCAAATAAACTAATGAGACAAAAATAAATAATAAATAAAAATAATATAAAATAAAAACACCTTTTAAGAAACAAAATGAAGAGAATAAAAAACATGCAATTTAAATTAAAAAAACAAATACATTTAAATTTTTATTTTATGTTTTATTCTATTTTATTATACATAAATAACTAATATTTTAAATGTTTATTTTATTTAAATATATTTTTAAGTTAAACATTTATTTAAATTCATATTTATTTTAATAATAGTTTATTTTATTTAAACATTTTTAAATTACACATTTATTTAAATTCATATTTATTTTTAATAATAGTTTATTTTATTTAAATATATTTTTTAATTAAACATTTATTTAACTTCATATTTATTTTAATAATAGTTTATTTTATTTAAATATATTTTTAAATTAAACATTTATTTAACTTCATATTTATTTTAATAATAGTTTATTTTATTTAAATATATTTTTAAATTAAACATTTATTTAAATTCATATTTATTTTAATAATACTTTAAAATGGATACAATTATATAAAATTGACATTAAAATAGATGGTCTTTTCTACAGAAATAATTGGTCCCACCACAAGGTTAAGAGCAGAATCATTACCAAAAGAAAATGAATGTACCCATTTCAACTCCTCAATTGCTGTAATAGTTTATCCTCACGATAATAGCTCAGAACACCTAACTGCACAGCAATCGCCAAAAACAACCTAGCACTCAAACGCTCCTTCCCTCAAAACATTAAAAAAATCAGTTTCTTCTACGACACAAATAAAGAAGGAAGCGGTGGAAGACACATCAAGTTCTCGAGTCATTTCTGAGCAGGCGTTTGAAGGAATGGGATTTGCCTGGCATGTGCAGACGGTGCTTGCCAGCACATTCACACAGGTATACGGCACATAAATGGCTGCCACTCTGGATTTGGGAGGAACTTGCAGCGAGGGGAGAATGAGACCTGTGGGGGAGCTTGTGATGGAGGGGGGGGACAATCCGCTCCCTCGCAGGCTCAGGTTAATGTTTGAGTGAAGCGGTGATCCTCTGCCACACGTGTGTTTGTTACCGTGTGAGCACGTGCACGTGTGTCTATACCTGCAACATCAGAAGTGCTGGGCTGTGGTGAATGGAGCTACTTCAGATGCCGGGTAGTGACCTAGTTTCACACTCTCAGCAACAAAGCCTGAGCTTTACGGCCCAGAGTTAGGGATTGAGATGAGAAGAAAAGAGGAAGCGGAGCAGGGGGAGGGTGGGAAAGAGACAGAAGTCTACACCGGTTGAAAGCAAATTAACATTGCAGAAGATGTGGATTTCTGCTCTGCACACATCATAAACATTCAATAGTTGCACATTAGACACATTTTCTCTGAGCACTGCAACGGTCATGTTATGACATCACGCTCTGTGGCGTCTTTTTTAAAAACAAGCTCAACATATAACAATTACTATAAATCAAAAATGTAAAAATATACAAACTACTCCACTTTCCTGCAATCCTGCAAACATGCAGCTTTAAAGATTGCGTTCTGTTATTGATCTTCTATTCTAAACTGTTTTTGCATGAGCTTGTGTTTCCAGTGTTCAGCAATGGGACGAAATGTGCAGTGTAATTGCCCATTTAGGATACACCCCAAAAACAACTCTACTGAAAACCTTCCCCAAATAAACCCACTATATCCCAGGCACTGTTATATTTAAAGGTAAAGTGTTTTCCATTTTCTAAAGTGCTAATGTGCAAAGTAAACTTTTCCACAGGTAGCAATGTCAATGTCATGGGTTTGATTCCCAGGGAATGCATGAAATAATAAATGATAAAATCATAATGCAATGCACAGTAAGAAGTGTCTGCCAATTGCGTAAAAGTAAATCTCTACGAAACGGCAATACAATAAATGAATGACATGAAATTAAGAAAACAGTCAATACTGCTTGTTTCTTGAGATAAATGCAGTCTTCTGTATGTTTGGAAACCATTATTTTTCCAATTACCTTTGCTGGCACTAGCTCTGCAGAAAATACATACTACTCTGCCTTTCAAGGTGCATTAAGAGATTGGAAAAATGCCGTTTCAGACAGAGCACCAAAACACACTTGTAGCCAATCAGCAGTAAGGAGGAGAGAGAGCTCCGTGCACAAGACAGACATTAGCAGAACGACTATAGAAAGAGAGAAATGGCAGAGAAAATACAAAAGTGGAAAATGCCAGGGGAATATAACTTTAAAAAGAAGGGTTACGATCAAGCAAAAGACAGCATATCTTAGTTCTGTGAAACACAGAAAAACCAACGTTACTCGCGTATCGAGAAAAAATAAAGCAACCTTAAGGCCTTCCTGCTCTCTCTCTACAGCGCTGGAAAGCTTCTCTGATATTAAAGGTGCAAAACGCAAGTCTCTGAGTTTTTGCCGAACTACGCCCCCTCTGGCGACAAGCGAAACTGCAACTAGAGTTGTGCACGCTCATGGACCACACGCATCTTTTATTGGATATGTTTTATGTTTCATGTTGTACTATTCCTCCGAACACAATTCCTAGTTTATGAAACTGTTCACTAACAATGGTAGTAAAACCAATTCTGATTGTATATGTATCTAGCTTACGCTAAAGCATTACACATTTTACGCATCGTCATTTGTTGTCATACATAGATTGGCCGTATCAAACATTAGAGACTGGGCTATATCTTACCGTTTTATCAAGAAAAAAAGCCAACTGAGGATCCCGTTTGAGACCAAGAGCAGACCGGAGATCTCTCCATTTGTTGAATGCCTTCCCGAGGTTGACTCTCGTCTTACTCCGACGCCTGTCTGACTCCAATTTGGACCTTTTGGTGGCACTAGACAAAATTTTTCTCTTCTTTACTTTACGTGGAGTTTGCGTTTGGGGTTTGGAATGGACTACAAGCCGGTCTCTTTGAATCCATCTTCTACCTTTGACGCACGAGTTGTCTTCGCTGATGCGGAGAATGGCGGCGCCGGCGAATACACAAACCTGCGAGACATAGCCTGGTGAGCGTGACGTCACGCCCAGTCTCAAATTCGAGCCCGAATCCCTCTTATATATTTTACTGTACAGGATTATAGAGGCAATCTCAGTGCGCAGAGAAGGGCTCATTCAGCCCATCAGGCAGTTCTTTAAGCATGTATAGGATAGAAAAACAGGTATTTTTAACATGAAAAGTTGCGCAATGCACCTTTAACGCAGGTCCTTCCCTTTTGCCTGATCGTAACCCTTCTTTTTAAAGTTTAGATGTTCAAGGCTTATAATAATAATTATAAGCCTGGAACATCTAAACCTCCACCACCCGGTTTAAGCATCAGTTCCCAAGTTTCTGAAAAGTGAGATACTCCTAATATATGTTTTCTTCTTTTGGTTCCCCTTTTAGTGATCGCTTTAACTCCTTAATCTTGTCACGTTTGTAATATATTAGTTACTTGGACTATCTATCCTGTTATGTAGGGAGCTGCTCATGAAAATTAGGGATGCACGATATCAGCAACCATATCGGTATCGGCTTCATTTTTGATGTTATCATTATCGGCCTGATAAGAAAATGTGGCTGATATATTAAAGTCGATAAATAATGGATTATTTCCTTCAGCTGAGACACTTCAGATGTGCACTGTTCGCCATGATGGTTTTGAATTGCTTGAAATATGATTGGAATCACTCAAAAAAGGAAAACACAGTGCAACATGTTTGTCAGCAAGTATGTCATATAGGTTACATAAAATTATAAATGAGAACATTTTAATTGTGTGCTTGGGACATGGATTGTAATGGTGAGACTTTTGTTTTTGTAATAAGGCTCTCAAAAATGTTATAAAAATTTGGATTTAGATTTATGGGCCAATATATCGGTTATCGGCTTTCAAATTTAAAGAATTATCGGTATCGGCCAAGATTTTCACATAGGTGCATCTCTAATGAAAACTATGGTTTTGGGGATGGAAGGGATGTCTTTGCCATCGAATAAGTAAAATAAAGTACATTAAATAACAATAAAGTACAGTCACATACAGGATTCCGTTTATATGATGCATTTTTGGCATCACAGAAATCATAAGGCATATGAAATCATATGACACTCTGGTCACTAAATATAACTAGGTCCCTCATTTATTGCAAGTCTATAAGATTTTTTATCCCCCGGACGAAAATCAGTCTTAAAGTCTTATCACTAAGAAAAATAATAGTACACCAGTCCTCAACAAGCCGTATGGTTGCACGTTATTCATGTTCCACTAATTAATTTTTTTATTTTCCAAAATCAATTTTCTAATTATTTATTTAGCTTGAAATCTTTACTTGTGCAGTTCTCCGTCACAGAGATAATTTAAAAAGTAAAAAGACCGCAATAGATCAAAATCTACTCTGTCAGATTCAAGACTGAATAAGTCTCAATAAGACAGAGGGATCAATTGTAACAACCCTACATCTTCACTCCTTTATCACGTAAAGCCTTTTGTTGCACTGTTTTGCTTGTAGGTAGGACAATACCGCATTACGCACAAACCTCTCATATAAATGTGGCCTCGCCACATTGTGAGGGAATTAGCTAGTTAACCTCAACACAACTGCTTTTCAATTTAGCATCAGCCAGTGAAAACCCTCAGTCTGAGAGCGCACACACACACACACACACACACACTCGCACTATAATCCCTGAAGAACAAATGACTTCTCTCAACCCACGCATGACTAGGGAGCACTTCAACAAGCTCTTGAAAGTCGGCTCACACACAGGACGGGCACCTCCCCCGGTTCGATACTTTTGAAGGAGTACTTTTGTGGCTATTGTCCCGACTAAAGCAAACAAAACATCGGCTGTGTGCAAACAAGACGAGACGCGGAGGCGGAGTATGCAAACATGCATGAGATCTTTGTTTTCTTGACTTTGTGCAATTTAAACAGGAGATAATGGGATAGGAGAGGGAACAGGTCCAAGATCTGGTCTAACGGAAAGGATTCAGAAAATTAGCCCAACCCTGCAAAATTCTTGTGCATCGTCCATTAAATGACAGATTGAAAAACAGAAGTGTAAATAAAGGTGTCATGTTCTACAACAGGGTTTTAATTAATGTTCAATCTCAAAATGAACCTGGCAATCTCAGAACGAGCTGAGAAACCATCAGTCAGTAATTCTAACGCAGTAAGTTTATCTTCAAATGGCTCCAATAATTACAGACTAAATCTATAATGCATAAGCAGCATGAATGTATGCCTTCTTCGATGCATTAATATTGATCAAAGACCAGGTATAAATATCATTGTATGCCAGGCAAACCTAGTATTCTGCAGGAATATGAATTATACCATAATGGATTCCAAAACACCCAAAAACTCCACAATGTACTATAGAAACCACAGCCAATCGGAATATATTTGATAATTTAAACATTTGTGGCTTTTAATCCATGTCTGTTAGCTTATTATATGTGCAAACGTCAAGTAAATATGTATTTACAGTGTTTCTCTTCTGTTAAAACAGACGAAAAATACTGATGACTCATCTTGGGCGTAAACAAATTAATCTCTAATGAAATGCTCTCAAGAATGAGAAATACCACCTTTCTGTAACGCGACCGCAATAGCTACCAATAGCTAGTAGCAACTCATGATTCATGACTGTTTTTTTTTTCCACTATAAATTTGTGGAAAACACTTTTTCAACTTTGTACTTATTAAATGTCTTACAACTGTTATTTGTGTCAACAATATGGCCTGTATCCCTAAGGCCTATTCTCAACAGGACTGAAACGGTTTATATATTTGTGTTCATATAAAATGCTTATATGCTAGATTATTTGAAATATAGCTTCAAAACTTCAATATTTCAGCCCATCTCCAAATCTTGGAAACTCAATGATCGCTCCAGCCATCTTTATGACTTTACGCACAGCCAGTCAACGACATACACTACAAAAGTTCAAACCTACTAAATGTACATTTTAAAATAATAGTGTCATCAAAACTATAAAATGACACTTCTGTTCTGACAAAAATATTTTAATGAAATTCTTTTATTCCGATGTTTAATATAAATCACTATCAAGATATCAATTTAAAATATATGAAAGTCCATCTTAGGCTCTATAACTGGTCACCATTTCTTTTAAACTTTCACTATTTTTAAATCACTTTTGCCATCACTGCATCATTTTAAATGGTGTGAGAAATACTTTTATAACAACTAACAGTATAAATTTCATGTAGTCTCTCAATTAATAATCATAAAAGCCACATGCATTATAATAACAAAAGATTTTAATTAAAAAATTTCGTTTAGATAAAGAATGTAAATTCCCAAAAGTATTTTGTAGACATGTATCTATACACTTAATCTCAAACATTTCAGATCAAAAGGGTTTTAAGGTCTTGAGAAACAAACATAGTCAAGTTTCTCCAGAAGTTTGCAGGCTTAACATCAGTATAGTGTGGTCTCGAACCAAGATGTAAATTAAATCTTATTATAACCTATGCATAGATATCCTTTGAGAGGCACAGATGTCATTATTAACCGCTCAAGTGGTTGCAAGAAGTTGGTACGAGGTGCACAAAGGCAAAGCTGAACAAACGCAGTCTTGCGGAGTATTTTTATAGGTTTCGTCATCCAGCATCAAACAACCGGGGAAGGTAAACAAAGTGCTACTTGTCTCAGGACTCACATCCGCAACCAGAACGAGAGTGAGTTAGACAGAGCATATCATACAACAAAATAGCGGGTGAATAATA
The DNA here is from genome assembly GCA_029959095.1 of Rhinichthys osculus. Lineage (NCBI taxonomy): Eukaryota > Metazoa > Chordata > Actinopteri > Cypriniformes > Leuciscidae > Rhinichthys > Rhinichthys osculus. Next base: position 45,049,822 of record JARWKJ010000005.1, read on the forward strand.
GCACATGCTCTAAACAATACAGAAATGCCCGTTCTAGAGTGTATTTGAACATGCAGTCTCATATCACAGGCTCTATATATTTGTGAAGGGCCCTTCAGCAATAAATGAACACTCCACATGGGCTCAAATCAATTAGCGATAAGGAAAAAAAACATCACAATGCAGGTCTGTTGAGATCAGTAACAGTAATGCAGAAGGCCAGAATCAGAGATGAAAGATCAGATCAAAGCAGCAGAGCAGTCAATTTGTCAGATGAACCTTATTAACAATAGGCTGAGATGCACTGGTAATGGTTACGGTTTGTGTAAACCATGATCGAGGCATGAACATGAGAACATAAACATAGGAGAAAACAAAACAAGAATGGAGTCGCATGTATTTAGTATGTATACAATAGTAAAAAAAAAAAAAAAATGTTTTGGGAAGAAGTCTCTTACGCTTGCCAAGGCTGCATTTATTTAATCAAAACTACAGCAACAGCATAAATATTACAATTTAAAATATATATTTATTATCATTTATTCCTATGAATTTTCAGCATCATTCCTCCAGTCTCCAGTGTCAATGATCCCATGATATCAATGTTGAAAACATTGCGGAAAAGATTTTGCGGAAACCATGATACTTTTTATTTTCAGGATTCTTCGATGAATAGAGTTAAAAAGAACAGCATTTATTTGAAATAAAAATCTTAAGTAACATTATAAATGTCTTTACTGTCACTTTTGATCAATTTAATGCATCCTTGCTGAATAACAGTAATTTCTTTGAGGAAAAAAAATCTAACAAACTAAATTATATATATAAAAAAAAATGTTAAAATGATTTTTGTAAATTCTTACATTTTTATACAAAACTTAACATAAAAACAAGCATTTTATATATTTTACTGTTTTTAATATAAATTGATATAAACATGTTTATAAATAAATTTCAACAAATCTCATTTGCCATTAATAAATGAATCATGTAAGGAACACTAAAAAAAGTCAGATTTTCATACTACAAAATATCACACGTAATTCAATGTGTTACTTGCCATTTCTCAGGTAATTGTTTGTGAAAGTTGTTTATACACCATTTTCTTTCCAGTGTAGCCTATATATCGCCATAACAGATGGCTACAGGCCACCCTGCTCTCTGGGTCACTGAAAATGTGTTTATGTTGCCATCAGCATCTTAAGTAAGTGTATTTTGCACAAATTGGACACCTCCAGGGGCGGGATAGTTTCCCCCGTTTCAGTCTAATGTGGGAAAGCCTGGAGCTTGGGGGCGGGTGTGTTGGCAGAACCGGGCACACGCTCCACTACAATAGCCGAGCCTCGTTAGCTCCGTAGCAATCCCACCGCCTACGCCACACCAAAACATCGCCCGCATAAATATGGGGACATCTGCAAGGGTAATCACTGCATTGTGCTCACATTTTCTGCTCTGCTGGACGGCAACAGGGCAGCCTGCTTTTCAACACCTCTCCCCCCCTCCCTCCGCTGGTCCTCCCTTCCCCTGCCTGGGCTCCGTTTCTGGGGTCAGAGTCCCTCAGGTAACAAAACCCCCTGAGACTTGTGCTGAATTATATGTAATTACTCCCCACAATCTGATTGATTTTGGTCTGAATGGGGCAAGAGGACACCTTTAACTTCCTGCTTGCCTTCCTTCAGTGAATCTTTGTCACTTTTTTTCTATGTTCCCCATCTCAGTTCGCCTTCCCCCCCCCCCCCATCCATTTCCATGCACAACAACCCCCTCTAATTCCCCTCACCATCCCTCGCTCACCCTCCCCTTCCCCTCTCTCTCTCTCTCTCTCTCTCTCTCTCTCCAATGCTCACGAAACGAAGCCAAGACTCTTCATCTAGTAGGAGGCAGAAGGCTTTGAAGAGATCAAAGCCAAGGCCGCGAGCAGTTGTGCGCCCTGGGAATACGCCGCAGCTCTCTGCTCCACAGCCCCCTTTTTCCAGCGTCATGTCGGATTGCAGCTGGATTGCATTTCGCCAGTTTTCTTAATGCTCTCGGTTTTGACTTTGACATCACTGATCCCCCCCCCCCTCCCCAACACACACACCTTCAACACAAACGAGAGAGAAAGGAAGACAGAAAAAGACAAAAACAAAGGAGCGAAGGAGAGAAAAATCAAAGAGAGCAAAGTTAAAATGGAAAAAGCTGGAAAAGAAAGGAGTAAAATAGGAGAAGAGAGATTGACAGGGTGATTTTTATTTTCACAACTCCATAATTGGCCAGTTCAAAGGCGGATGAAAAAAGGAAGCATTTGTTTTTAATTCCGCGGCAGATATGAAAGGAGCGACAAACTTTTATGAGTTCCCCAAAAATTAAAGACAGGCTCTTTTCACATTCAAAGAACAGGGTGTTTTTTATGGCCGAGACCACACAAAAAGAGCTGATAGCAAGGCCCACCCCTCCCATCCGCTGCAAACATGACCGACTGCGAGATGCCGAAAGAGAGGGTTTTAGTGTGCAACACAGAGAGAGGGAGTGAGTGCATGCAAGAAAGAGGAAAAAGAGGCTGTATCCATACATCCATTAAACAGCCTTGCTAATAAAGCCTGGTGGCAAGCCATCTTTTGTACTGTAACTCAGAGAAACCCTTTACCAAACTCCTACACCAGGGAGCATGAATATTTCAGTGGCGTCTGATCCACGGAGCATGTGAAGCTCTTTTGCCCCCACATACACAAACAGCCTGACAAAAAAATAAAAATAATGAGCTTCAGAAAGAATATGGGGGGAAAAAAGTGGAACCTAGTGGCACAGAGCCTCTATTGATCAGGAAAAAGCAGTGCAAATGAAGTTCAGAGATGCGTGCATGCATGTCCGCAAACACAATGCGGTTTCAATCACTGTCACTGATGAATTTCTCTCGAGATGACGAAGGTTTGACGAGACGCTCGACTTGTCTGTTCTGGTGTTTCTACGTGCCAAAATTACCAGTGCTACACAATTTTCAACAGTTATACAACTAGCGTGATTTGATAGAAGAGGGTTACTGACACGCATCGAATGTCGATTCTCAAACAAACAATTGTAAAATGAGAAAAACATGGGGATTTTAAGTCATCCGAGACTTCAAAATGACACTGGGAATGAGAATACACAAAATGAAGCAACAATGAAAAGGAGTAAAAAAAAAAAAAAAAAAATCCAACTAAACTGGCACAAGAGCGTCAGCTATATTGTCAAAATAAAGCAGGATTTAAAGAGGCCGCTGGAGGGTGATGGAGGTCACAGCCGGGCCTGGAGACATAACATACAGGAGAAGTGACGACAACTGTGATGCGAAGACAAAACACGACATTGCACTTCATTTACACGTGCCCTCAGGATCCTCTCAACAGGTGCTACCGCTGGATTGCAGAATAGATGTGCATTAAAAGGTCAAGAAATAACACTCGTGTGTTCAAGCCTGTTCAACGCCAGCTCAAAAACGATCATTTTTAGGATATAAACTTGGAATTGTATATTACGAAAAATGTTGATGAATTTTACATTCATGCATTTAGTAGATGGTTTAATCCAAAGCGAATTATTCAACCATGTTCGTAATACAATGTATACGTGTATGACAGCATTTCTCGAATACACACAAAAGCAATTTCATTTGAGCGTTCTGGCCAGAATTTCAAAGTTTTTATAGTCTCCTACTATGAAGACATTGCAATTAACGAATTTCAGTGGGTCGCTTGACATTAATATTTCGGGGTTGGTAAAATGCCCCATGGAGGCAAACCTTTGAAAATTAACCTAATAACACTGCCAGCCTGTTTTGCTTTGTACATCCGACACATGGATTCAATATGACTGTGGTAACCAGCCGATGTAAACAGAGTATCAATGGCCCTCTGTTTCAAAACCCTGGGTCTGTACCAGTGCACTTCAAAGGGCCGTGGGTTGCTGAAATCTGCAAGGTCTAGGCCACGCTGGTGTTCAGACCTGCTCAGCAGATGATATGGCTACTAGTTTGCCCCCTTATCACCCATGTGTGGGGCGGTTCGCTTTGCTTGCCTTCATCAAAGGATGACAGGTTGCGCGTGTAAAGTACGTGCTAAGAGCGCCAGGAAGGCATATGGGTGAGTTTAGAAGTTTAAAAGTGTAGATTATGATGTAAATAATAATGCTAGTACTGAAAACTATGAAAGTGCACGACAAATATGCTACATAAATAATGTTACAAAAACCACACACACAAGGGCTGCTGGGAACTGTAGTTTCTTCGAATGGTGCAGAAAGGAAAAGAGTGAGAGTAGATGATCCAGCTGTGTGAAATCTCTTTAGGAAAAGCCAGGGTTTGGGGGGGTTTGTGATTCCACGGCATGTCCACGCCAAGAGATCCGTCACATCCCACATCAAAGCAGGCCGAGTGCGAGTGTATATCTTGGGTCGGTTCTTCCCGTGCTCCACTGCCAGAGGCCAGTCAGGATGGGGGAGGTAAACGGCACAAGGACAGAAGTTGCTACACCAGTAGCTCCAGAAAATGTACTACAGTAGCCATTCATTCATATGGAGAGCAAGCTACCCATCAAAACAGCCTTGTTGAAATTAAGGTAGAATCCTTTAAGCCTCAATGCAATCAATACACTGTATGTCTATTTAAAAAATAAATTAACCTACTTTCCATGCATTTAATGGTCTTTGTTCTAAATTTTCTAAATTCACATCTGCTCTTCTCTGAGAGTTTTGCACACCAAACGTGAATATTTGGCACAAACACGGATTTGAAATAATATGTATTTACAATGTCGCCCAATGAAAATTTGTTTCAAATGATAGCAACATCACAACCAAATATAGAAAAGCGTTGAATCTGAAATCACAGCTAAAACAGAAAAAAGCGGTGTGCAAACCACTATACAGGAGTAAATTTGGTTGATATTCAGCGCCACCTCTTATATACATGGGGAAATTTGATTTTCGTTTAACTAATATTTGCTTAATTTTTGAGTAGATCACTTATTTCCCTTATTGTTATAGTTTCGAAACGTGAAAAAGCCTTTGGATCAGCACATTCTGAAGAATTTCAGGACATTTAGACTAACAAGGCATTAACTAACTTATGGGTCACAGGTCAAACATGTAACATCTCAAACACTTAGTGAGATGAAACTTTGTGCTCGAACTTTAAATAATCCAATTTAAGATAAAGATGAAGAAACGAAGAAAGGGGGATGAAGAACAGATTAAACAATTCAATCAAATTCAGGACCCCATCACCCCATTCTTCTCTCCAACTGATTAAAAGGGGCCCGAGATAAGCGGAACTACATGAAACGTCCCGGCGCGAGGGAAATCATTTCAAAAGGAGGAAATGCCTAGGTTGTCTTAATTCCCAATTCACCATTTCATACTAATGTTAAAATATTAGAACTTCAAAGCTACAGGCACTAGAGACAATGCAGCCCCAGTGTTTACCTGGAAACATTATCTGCTGACCCCAAGTTAGTCATCTCAAAGGAACCCTGGATGCCATTTCCAGATGTCGTCTATCAGATTAGAGCAACATGTAAAGCTTTCATGGATCACTAAGCACCATGATGCCAATTTCCACTACTGCTGGGGGGCTGGAGAACATTGTACTCGTACGGTTGGCGTTTCACCAGGTAGCAACAACACACATGCTCAAAAAAAAAATGCTGACCACCAAAATATTGTCTGTTTCATGACTGGGAGGGAGTTCAGGCGCTGGAATGTCATAGCCAATGGAAATCAATCCAAACTTCAGGGGAATGAAGGGGGGAGGGAGTAAAAAAAAAAGAAGATGCCTTTGATCTCACAGAAAACCGATCCCAGGCCTTGGAGATACTGTGTCCGAATATTTGAGCCACCGCAAAGGAGAGAAAGAGACAACAGACGGAGGAGTTCGAGGAAAAGGATCTGGCATGATTGCGGTTTTATTTGCACACAGAGTGAAAAAGAGAAATTCAGGTAAGTTGCAAATGGTCGCACATTCTGCAAAATCATTGTAAAAGTATGAGTGGAAATAATCTGCTATTATTTGTGGATTTTTTTTTTGTACCTCCCAAGCAAAGGCTTTAAACCACAAAAGCATGTTCCCTTGCTGACCCAAAGACATTTTTTGTGTTTGTGCATCTAAACCACATCTTGTTGTGTAACAATGTATCTGCTTAAGAAGAAGAAAAAAAATGTTAACTGAGTCATAACCATTTATCCCAAATGCTTCGATCAATTACAGGTCAATCTTCTGTTTGGTGTCCGTCACCACAGCGGTGAAACCGAGCAAAAAACTAAGCATAATCGCACGGCCGCAGACTGATAAAGGAGCTGAATCCAGAGCTGTGCAAACAATGGATGAGATGAGCTCAGCGGAGAAAGCCCTCTCTCTCATCGGGCTCACAGACTGCCTGCAGCGGCCATCTCTTCCAGGCACCAGTACACTGCCAAACAGGGAGTCTTAACCACACAAAAACTACCAAACAGGATTAGGGTGGACAGCTGCTAGCGTATCCACCATCTTTTGCTTTTTTTTTTTTAAACCCCCTCCTTCCATCAGCGGTTGTTTTATAGAATAACCGAGAGGGTAAACATCTGTAAGTTCCATCCATTTATCCATAAGAGCGCACGTCCCTTCAAAACAATCATACAAATATCGAAAAAAATTTAAATAAATCTGCAACGCTGAAAAGTATAGACAGTACGAGCAGATATGGATATGGGTCACAGCATTAGTCACAGACACGCCGCCAAGCAGCAACTAACGTCATAACCCAAAGCTGCACGCTACAATGAGGGAAGATTAAAAAAAAAAAAAAAAAGTTAGGAAAAATGTCACTGGTGGACGGCGAGGGATCGGGAGTGAACGGCACGGGAAAACACTCACCGTTCTGGGAATGGGAGGCGAGAGAGAACCGTTGTTCATGTAGGAATCATTGTTCATATTGGTCATCATGATGTATCCTGGGTAACTGGGGTATGGGTGGCCTTTGCTGTACATGTCCTGGAGCTTTCCTGTGAGAGAATAAAATTCAACCTGAATTAATACGAATTCCTAAGCAAGATTTACATTTATTTTAACTAATACTTGATGTGATCCGGTCCAAAAAAAAAAAATCAAACTTTCAGCAGCAATTAAACAACGAATCAAAAATGAACTTCCTGAGCAAATGCCACATTTTTAAAAAAAAATGCACGGAATCCAAGCTAAACAGGAAATCAAGAAGGTATCTAAAATGGGGAAGCCGTTTTGAGGCCACTGAAGCGTTTAGCTGAAAATTAGCATCTTAATTCACAGCAAGCAGAGAACAAAGGGCAAAAGACAATCAAGTCACTTCACTGTGACCCCAGCGCCCTGCTCGGCGTAAAAAAGACCCGGGTGCAAACAGAGATCAAATGAACTCCGGGCCATCACAGCAACATGCTGCTCTTGACAATAGAGTCTCAGACGGTGTGTTTGGAGGCCAGCGTGTCACAGGAAGATGGGGCACTTCCCTGGCACGTGTCATTACGTGTCGACAACAAACAGACTGTGGGCTGTGAAATTCCCTTCACAAAGCCATCGTGATCAGTGAAGCGGATGAACAAATTGAAATAATTACCAGCATATTTATTACAAATAATATCCTGTATTCATTTGAATTTTAAAAAAGAGATATATATATAAATTTACACACACGCACATACATACATATATATATGTGTGTGTGTGTATGTATGTGTTTGTGTATGTGTAAATTGCTTTCTTTGCAAGTGTTTTAACATAATAAAATGAAAATGCCATGATTTTGTAAAAGCATGCTTTGAGAATAAAAAAAAGTACATCGCTGAATCAAAGAATTAATAATAATACACCATGTTTTTATCCCAAGCCATAGGACTTACCATCGTCCGGATGGTCCCTGTGCTTCTCATGGTAAGAGTCTGGTGTTATTTGGGACTGTCTAGCTGCCTGTTCAAAAATGTAGGAGAGAGATATTAACAGCTTGAATTCTGATGTGCAACGTGTTTATGTTTATCCAGGATTCCTGCTATCTGAAGAAAAACTGACAAAATAAGGCATGCTTTGATCATATTTTTGACAGAAGGCATCCATAAGGAAAAGATAACTTGAGTTTTTTTTAGACATTGATTAAACTCAGTCATTTTCTCTCTGGTGTGGAGTCTGACCACAAATGTGGTCGGTATCTTAAGGAAGGAAAAAGAAAGGCTTCGCTACTATTCTCGTTCACTCCGCATTATGAATCAGAAGTGCCGGGATATAAACTCCATTTGGAGTTCAGCTCCCTCTGGGTGCCTTCCAGCAGAGTGAGGATCGGCACTGCTTTCCCAATTAACATTCAGCCCATCAGTTTGTTCTTTCTCATGTCATGCTGTAACCCTGCATGCTGTTGATGCCAGGAGGAAATACATTTCATTAATAAAGCCATGCATCTGCTTATTCTTCAGTTCATTTTTTGTTGATTCACATAACCAAGTAGTCATTTTAAAGCATAGAAACACAAAAATAAACTGAAACGAGATTACACCAGCACACTAATCTGACAACTGTCTCACAAAATTCATTTTTGTTTCATTCGGATAATTATTTACTCTTTTCTTTGTGTGAAATTGCAGTATGTAATTTGTAAAACGACATACGTATTTTTTAATACGTATTAAAAATGTATATTAATATAAATAAGCATATTGCAGAATATTGTGAAATAATATCACAATTAAACCAATCAGAGGTATAATGAGCTGTTTCAGAAATATTAAAATATGTGCAGACTTTCCTGGATAATTATTATTAATCAGAAAAATTGCACTAATAATAACAACAACAACGCTTAGCATTGTTATAGTATTGCAATATCATATTTACAATATTGTTTAATAACTGTTCAACATTAATTGTTGAATAAACTGAATAAGTATATCTTAGAAGGCTACAATTTTAAATAAACCTATTGAATAGCCACTATATTATGATTGGTAAAAGAAAATATGAATAAACAATGCCTTTGAAAATTAAATAACGACTGTGGGTTAAAAATTTATATTGTTAATGATAATTTGAATGAATACTCGTAAAAAAAATTGTAAACATTGAATCATTTCTGTGATCAATTAAGAAAATTATGACCATCGAGGCCCTTAGTGTGTGTGTGTGTTTTTCCTCTCGTTTAAATAAGGACAGTGGGTCGAAATTAGTTTGTTGACTTTAACACGTGTAGTTCTACCATTTAAACCATCCACACACACACACACACACACACACACACTAACAAAACAGAGGCTAAAATATCAACATGACACTTAATTTTGAAAACAAATCCCAACTTCCCAACAGCTGGACACGAAGTTTGACGGAGACCTTCACGTGCGTCTGAGGAGTGAGTTACTCACGTCGTGATTGTTACTGTTGGGACTGATTTCTGTCTCGTTGACCAGAGATGACTTGATCTCCGCTAAGTCTCCCTCCTCCTCGGAGTGGTTGATCTCCGCGAAGATCTGCTCCTTGTGCGGGTCTCCCTCGTCTTTGAACGGTATCATTTCATCGGTGGCGCAGAGCTCCGGGTCCCCGCCGCCTCCTCCACCTGACAACTGCGGCATTTCTCGGGTGATTGAAAGTCCTCCTCACCCTACAAACGCCCTGAAAGCGAACGCGTGCAAAAGAAACCCCCGTATACTTTCAGCTCGCGCGCACTCCAAACACGCGCGAGAGTGTTTGGTCAACAGCAGCAAGAGCGCGCGACCGGTAAAACACTCAAGAATCCAGAGGGGGAAATAAAAATATAGCGGCGCTGAATGTAAAAAAAAAAAAAAAGAAAAAAGTTAAAGTACAGTTCCTTGGGTGTTTTCAAGGCAAGCGTCAGAAGTTAAAGCTCAAATGAACGCAGGACAGTTCTGTCTGTTCCACACACACACAAAAAAACGACTCCAAAAAAAAAGTGCTGGAGTTCAGATGCTGTGTGTCATTCCCGTTTTGTTTGTTGGGTAAAAAGGTGTCCCTCTTCAGAAATGAGCTCAGCAGAGACTGAGAGTAATGTTGGACTGGAGAGAGTGTAGTGCTGTACTCCTCCCCCTGATCTCTGACTGACTATAGAGATGAAAGAGAAGCCGCCGCTGTGATTGACACCTCACACACGCGCGCGCGCACACACACGCACACATGTATTGACTGACACTCCAGAGGAAAGTAAAGGGGGATTTTATACATTTCATCCAACAAAAATGGACAGAGAGCAGAAAAAATGTGGAGGTTCATTTTTCAGATTCGTTTTTTTGGGGATGTTGGAAACGAAAACAGTGTCGTGACAACGTCAGTTTAACCAATTAGAAAAGAGCTACTGGATCATACATAAGCGGTGTCAAATATTTAGGATTTACAGGAAACATCAGAAGTCATTTGTGAACATGGTATTGAATGTTTCATGTAAATCAGCTGGTTCTCTGTTTAATTCGATATATAGGCTAATATCCACGAGCTTTTCATCGTAATGTTTGAAACACTTTCCAATGTACTTGTACTGAACCCACAAAGATGCACAACATTGTAGCCTAATCATCTTATGGTTTTAAATATGTTTTATGTATTTATATTTATGTTTCCACATGTTTGAATCGAAATGACCAAATTAAATATGTAAGATGGCGGATAACATAACTGTTATTTAATATATAATTATTAATGATAATTTCTGAAGTACATTTGATTACCACAACAAATTCAATAGGCTATGTATTTTTTTTAGTGTTAGTAAATAGTATCAAGAGCACCCTTTGTGCTTATTTTGAATTTATAAACTAAAAAATAGGAGACAAATATTAGAATATTATATAAAAATTTGAGACACGTTTTTGCAATTATTAAATGACCATAATAAATGGTCGTTTAAATAGAAAAAAAATGCAAAAAAAAATAATAACATTAAAATACAGAAAAAAACACATTTTGGCCTATATATATATTAGCCTATAATTGATCTGCATTCGTTTGCAAAGGGTGAAATCAAAGATGCAAATGCATAAATCGTTTTTAATGCAGTTGTATAATAATAGAGGATGAGATTGCGTTTGAAAATATCTATAAAGTTGTTTTTATCTCGTAGTCATCTTATTAAATACATTTTCTCATGCATGCTTGATTTAATGAATACTTGAGGTTGACCCGACTGCTTCTTTTGTTCTCAAGGTAATCTAAATTTAATTGTTTTATTCAATTAAGCTTATTTATAAAACATACACTGTATAATCATATGCCATGTAATTTATTAGGGGTCACTTTTGAACTCTAAAATATGTTATATAACGAATTATTTCTATCCAATATGAACCTTTGCAACAAAAAAAGAAAGAAAAAAAAACAAATATTGTGTAACATGCTCTGAAATTTGACGATAAATATTTGTTAGAAATAGGCTACATTTATACAGATCTCGTTATCAGCAGATTTTAATTGAAAACATTAATTTAGCCATTTTAGTCAAATTAACATATTAAGCAGATTTTATGAAATTGTTACAATGAATAAATCAAATGTAAACAGCTGCAAAATCTGCTAGCAATATTTAAATATATAAACCCAGATAAATGCAAGGAGCCCTCCCTCAGTGTAGCAGAAAGCAAGAAAGGGGAAGAAAAACATTGGGAGGTGTTTCTGCGGCTTGCGTGAGAATAAGTTTGGAGTAGGGGGCAGATCTTTATAAAGCAGGCGGAGGAGGGGTCAGTGGGCGGAGCCACGGCTGCCTTTGATCTGGCGGCGGCGGCCTCTTTCATCCACACTCTTTGTATGACCATATATGGTGTGAGGATGGAGACGCGCCAATATTTCCACGCGCTCCTTCATCCCAGCTGAGAGGGAAAGCGACGGTTCTCTTCCGGGTAAAGGAGACACAGCGAGAAAGATCAAAGGCTTTGGATTTGGAACCCGAATGTGGAATCAAGAGAGAGAGAGAGAGACGGGAGAGAGAGAGGGAGAGAGAGACGGGACTGGCCGCATTCCAGAGTGTAGCGGAAAGCTGAGCCTTAAACACACACACACACACTCGCGCATTCACTCACTGAGACTGGCTCCCGGGATAACAATCGAACCTTTCAGTTTTTAAATGAAATGTATGCATAGCAGGACAGATGTGTTGTTATTGTAAACTGTGTGGATTTATTTTAATGCATGGTTATTTAAATGCAAGGCTCCCTATGAAATACATTAAGGCTGTAATTCCACAGCCCTGAGACAGCAAAACATTTATTATTTTCAAATGACAGATTCTCGACAATTATTAAGTGCGTCTTCACTGATACGATTTTTTATTTAGTTAAACAAAGAAATGTTTTTTTTTTAGTGGCACAAAGTAAAATTCTAATTCAATTTGTATACAATGCATGTTAGAATTCTGTCCTCAGTAGCAAATCTACAGATTGATTCTATTCAGGGACATATACTAGTATGGTAAATGTGAATGAATAGAGATTGTAAAGAAAGAACAAATGGGAAAGTTGCTGCTTGAAAACAAAATAGCAAGTACACAAACAAACACAGATCAACCTGACAGACAGGTTTCTATATGACAATCTATGTAAACCGTGTTGATTTATTTTAATGCATAGTTGTTTCAATGTAGCTGCATATGAAATACAGTAAGGCTGCCAGAAATCTCAAAACAGGAATTTTTGAACTGCACTTGTTAAAAAGCCTAGGATTTTTAACTTCAAATTTTGAAATTATTGATGTATTTATAGTAAAATGTAGGTCTCGGTCTTGGGCATCCAAAAAAAAAATGCTGTAATTCTGTCATCAACATTGACAAATCACAGATTGATAGACAGAAAGAAATTCAGGAGGCAAATGACTTTAAATAAAAGTACAGTATCTGGCATCATAAATCAATGTTAAATAATGAAGTGTGTGAATGCATTTTCCTGGTTCACAAAGAGGTAATTTAGTCAAAGCTCATTCTTTGTATGGGAAAGCAGCTCTGTGTGTCTAGAATATCAATAATTAGAATAAAAAGTCCAATTCAGCTTATTTCGTAACATGAGGATATCTGACCTCATCGCAAGGACAAGATATTAAAACATGAAACTATCCACATTTCAGTGAGACTTCAAAGAAAAACATACACTGCTTAGCTATACATCATTTAAGGGCCGAACATTGCGTCATCGCTGGATCTTCAACTGTTAGCAAACATAACATACATTTACATAAACATAGTTAAGAGCAGTGTTACATGTGAAAGCACAGCTCTTGCCTTAGTATTTTTCTTTTACAGTAGGTTGGCGCAATAATTGCCCTTTTTTTTCTTCAAAAAAGAGAAATATCGTGAAAGAGAAGATCATTTGCATTTCTGTCTTAATGAGTTTGCAGAAGTGACCCCTCTGGATCAAACATGAAAAGGAAAGTGTCCTGCTGTGTCCTGACCTGAATTTAGTTGTCTCTCACTCTTCTACTGCATATTGAATATTATATAACCTTGAAGGACCAGGAATGTATCCATAACACAGCATAATTTATCAGAGCGCTGCTAATCTAGACGGGAATACTGTTGGGTTCAGAAGAGAAGTTCAGAAAAGATTGCCCTCTTGCTGTGACGCTCATGCATGTATTGCTATTGATCAGGAACTGTGGATTAATAATTTGGTTTAACTGTAATCTGAGGATAGGAATGACCATATATAATGGAGGGAAAATTTGCTGATTTGCCCTTTAAATTATTCAATCGTTTCAATACGGTATTGACCGTAGATCATTAAAAAAAAGCGCTAATGTATTTAATCTTATTGAGTCTGTAATCTCAAAATCATAAATAGGCCATATTATTGTTTTGTTTTTAGGCTCTACTAGAAAAGGTTCAACACATTATTTTTCACGTTTGACATTGTTGCAGCACCTCGCTTCCCAGTCTGTCAGTAACACCCTGATTAGTTCCTGTCTCTATGAAGCCCCGCCTTCTGATAAGCACGCTGTGCTCTGATTGGCTGGCTGGATCAGTGTGTTGTGATTGGTCAACCGCTTCCAGCGTGTTTGGGAAATGTAACTGTACATTCACACCGTCGCCGACTTGAGCTTCCAAAGCGGCCGGAAGTAATTCATTTTCAATGGAAGCTGGCTTTTCTCAGCTGCAAGGAGCGTCAAATCCATCGGCGTCGCGTTTTGGGCGTTTTGAGCTTCAATCAGAAAGTTGAAAGAAGCTCAACTTTATGGTAATGAGCTGTGACGCGGTTCAGCGGCAAAACGCCAGCAACCATAGAAAGTAAAAGAAATGGACACAGCGACCCCGTTGATTTCAACGGAGAGAGTTGAAGCCCAACATGGGCACTCACTTCCTGATAGCCAAGCGCACTGCGCAGGCTCAAACTGAGCTTGACGACGTAGTTGTCACGTGAGCAACCGTTCTGACCTTCTAGTAGCTGTGCCGGGACAAATATGAATTGAAATCTGAAACAAATCTGTTGTTGAAATATTTTGTCCCGTTGCTTTTATGAACTCTCTATCTCTGGGCTTCTCCCTTGACTTTATGCCTCCATGTCCACCCGTTTGCCTCATAGACAGAAAACGATTGCCTACGAGCTTCTACTTCTGTCTATACGGTAATTTCTCTACTGTGCGACAGAGCGTCCTGTGGTTATGACGCAATCGTTAGCCTATTTTTACAAGAATGGCTTCTACGGGGCCATAACGTAAGATACAAAGTAATGGAGCCTTTTATACATTGTCATGTCTCTTTAGAAATAAATAATGGACAAATGGAGTCTTTGGACGCCTCAGATGCAAAGTTATTCGCTGTCAAAGTGACGCCAAAATGAATGGGAGTCAATGGGATGCTAACAGCAGGCGATAGCCAGCTACAATGGCGGCCCCCGGAGGCAGCTTCAACTTCCGGCTGTTGGATTACCCCCTTGCCAGCAACCAATCGGAATATAGAGGTCCTTCGCGCTGGCTGATTCCGGAGAAACATACAATATAAACTTTCGTTCCTACCAAAACATTAGTTCCGAGAAAATGGAAGAGAAGCTAATAATCGCCGTTGCTGGGTTTCCTACAGGTTTCCTATCATTTATGACATGACGTTGTTTGCTTATAGGGACCGCATGAGCGCAACTTTTATTTGAAATATTTACGAACGCTCGTTTTAAAGCGGGAATGCAATTCATTTGCTCATGGTGACACCGATTTGACCGCAAATAATAATAATAATAGCTAACTATTCTTTTTTCCCCGACCAAATATGACCAAAACGGTTATAAAAATGCTGTCATTATAAAAGGTTTCTTCAATGTATTGCTTGTTTTTTTCTGTTTATTACATTTCCTGTTGTGACACTTTCTATGCTCCCTGCAACGTCAGAGCGTTCAAAGCGTCAACAAGCTTCCCCGTACTTTTTGACAAGCGTCCTTGACAGGGCGGCCAGAGCTGCTTTGACGCTCAAGTCGGCGATAACAGCGAGTTAAATACCAAGCCCCTTTATTTTGCGTATTTAAATGAAGAATACGCGTTTGTTCCCGGAAGAAAAGTCGAGACTACAATGGAGGTGTTTCAGGGAGTTCAGAAACAGTGCGCACTGATATAGAGAATAACTCCCTCTGGAGTGACTTTCTGTAACTTTGCAGACCTTTTTTCATGCTCAAACCGCAACATTACACACTAAAGGAATAATGTGTTTTGCTAGTTCACATTTTTTTCCTCTCTCCTGCTTTTGACATCACAGCTGAGCTCAGAACAGTCAATAGTAGGTCGGGTATTGTGAATGTGTTTTTGGTGTGTCATCAGCCAATCCTGTCATGACGTCATTTATGTCTCAGATGACCCAACGATAGCAGAATGCAAGTCGGGTGTACTTCAGGGCGGCATAACGCAGGTGTTATTGACATTTTTGCATCTGAGGGGGAGCAAGTTGTTATTCCAATAAAGCAGCATTTTTGTATCTTTGGAATAATGTGCACCGATGAATCATTCACAATAACACCATAAACATGTATTAAAAACCGGATCAATTTTGATTTCATGTTGATTTTTAAATAGAGTGCATTTACCTTGATACAAAACCACTATCAAGAATGACAGAGACAATCACAGTATAGTACAGTTCAGTGAAACCGCGATAAAGCTGGCAGCCGACCCGGCGGTTCTTCCACCTGCTTCAGTTCTGACAAACCCCCCTGAATCGAAAATTATAGCTGTGAAGCTCCCAGTCACCGCCTAATAAACGACAGGAAACAAACATCACATTAAGATGAAAAGAGCATACAATTAAAGTTGAGAGGGGCGAAAGAAAGCCATTTATCAGTCAGAAGAAGAAGAGTTAGAGGTGGCTGAGGTTTTGAGGCGAGAGATGGTTTTTGCTACTCTTTTATTGGTGGGAATACAGGTGATGTTCAGAGGAAGGGAAAGTGTCTGGAGGGGATGAGCTGAGCGTTCAGCCCCACTTCTGTCCTGTGATCTGGTGATTTATAACACGGCGAGAAGCAGACATACTGTTATTAAAATAAAATCATATTCTGGATGGAGCTGGGGAGGGGAAAAGACCCAACAGGGGGAAATTTGTTATGCTGGGTTATTGAGTTTGGAGCCTTCTGCACCTACACACATTCACTCTTGGCAAGCCTGTCAAAATACTTAATGAAAATTAAAAGACTTACAAACAATACATCTATAACCTGAGGGATACATACGGAATATCTCCCATGCATGTTTCTAGCCTACATAGGGTATTTTTCATAAATGTCAGGTATGGGTAAGTTGTCACATTTGAATTTTTTCATCTTAATTTCTGTTGGACAAAATGGACAGCTCTTTTGAACTTTCTATTTATCAAAGAATCCTGAAAAAAAAAAATGTGTCAGTTTCCACATGAAGCAGCTCAACTGTTTTCAACACTGTTTTCTTGAGCATCAAAACATCATATTAGACTGATTTCTGAAGGATCATGTGACACTGAAGACTGGAGTAATGATACTGAAAATTCAGCTTTGCATCACAGGAATAAATTACATTTTAAAATACATTAAAAGAGACAACAGTTATTTTACCCCCGTGCACAAAAGACTTATTGTGCAGCCGACACGTAGAGGCAACCCCTGTGCAATTTCCACAGCCTGTGTTTGTCTTCAGACAGGAAGTCCACCAGTAGCCCAGAATGCTGTATCTGTCTTTTCATCCTGCCGCGTTATTGAAGCACACATTGAGTTTCAGGTCAAGTCCTGCTGGGAAGGTGTCAAAGGTCATGACCGCCTTACTGAGGAGCCATAAAGCCCAAGTCCTGTCTGTAATCAAACACACACACACACACACACACACACACACACGTTTCTCAGACAGGTCATCTCCAATGGCATTTAAACAAGAACCATCACTGTCAATATCTTGTCACACTAACAATGAGCAGGAAACCATAAACAGACACAGCACGCATCACATTCTCACATAAGCAATATTAATGTGTTCACCAAAAAATACAAATTCTGTCATTTTACTCAAACCTCATGTCGTTCCAAACTCTGACGTTCCTTCATCTGCAGAACAAAAATTAAAGCCATTGGGGTCTAATGTTGTTTTGGACCCCATTGACATTCATATTATGAAAGTCATTTCATGAACAAAAACTGAAACATTCTTCAAAATATCATCTTCTTTAAAAAGGAAATAAATAAATAAATCCAGAGCTCTAAAATGTTCTAGCAATAATGTAAAGCAAAATATAAAAACGCCATACACCATCCTCCATGCAATATGAAACTGAAAAAGTGCAAAAGAAGATCAACCTGGATGTTGCTACGCTTCTAAGGAGCTAATGGCTAGACCAAAGAGTTTTATTTTCATATAAATATTCAAAGTGGAGTAAGTCGATAGTCAAACGTTTGGCTACACGAGACTAACCCTATACCTTCGTCTCAGAGGGATTTCCCAGACACAGTTCAGTCCTGATTCAGGTAGGCAAATTGACTGAGTGCTTTTTTTGGTTGAAAGAGCCTGTTCAAACAGCTCCAAAGCGACGTGCAGGAATTGAAAAAAAAAAAAGATAATCTCTGTCAGCAAGTGTCTGGTGTAGAACACACTCGTAAAACACTTCAATCCAAAGCACTGAAGTCATAGCAGAGAGATATAATAACATAAATGTGCTGTTCATTGTTCACTTTTATCTATTTATTATCTTGTCCTCTACCAACAAATGCTGTTGAAAGTCCAATGCTGATTAAATACTCATTGCTACAAAATAAAAACCTTTTTAAACTGCTTTGGTAAGGAAACACACTGACAATAGCCCCAGTGAATCATATTGGTCTGATTTACACAACCTTTCAAAAAATTTGGGGTGAGAAAGATTTTTTTTTAAAGAAATCAATATGTTTATTCAGCAAGGATGCATTAAAAGGGACAGTAAAGACTGTTAGAAAAGGTTTCTATTTCAAATAAATGCTGTTCTTTTTAATATTCTATTCATCAAAAAATGTATCCACAAAAATATTAAGCAGCACAACTGTTTTAAACATTGATAAAATTAATAAATGTTTCTTGAGCATCAAATTATCATATTAAAATGATTTATGAAGGATCATGTGACACTGAAGACTGCAAAAATGCTGAAAATTCAGCTTCGCATCAAAGGAATAAATTACTTTTTTAAATATATTTAAATAGAAAACAGTTATTTTAAAACTGTAAAAATATTTCACAATATTACTGTATTTTTGTATTCCAAATACATGCAGCCGTGCTGAACAGAAGAGACTTCTTTCAAAAACATCTAACCAACCCCAATCCTTTGAATGGTAATTGTGTACATTTTTACACAACTAAAACGTTAGTTGGAGTTTATTTTTACTACACTTATTTTTGAAATCCCAATGCTACATTTTTGAAAAGCAAATAAGCCAATTACTGGACTAATGATCAAGACCCCATGACCTCTGCATCATGTTCCTTAAAGCTGTATCCTATGCTGTGCCGAATTACCATTTTTCATAACTGTGAAATTATAATCTTGTTAGTCATGGTGAAATTCTGTGCAAATGTACAGTCTGCTTGCTAGTGCCTGACCCCACCCTCCTTAAATTAGGCCCCTCCCCTTACACTCCCTGTCTAGTCATTACTTACCTAACCATCTGTCTGTTTAATCCCTATCATCAATGGCCAAGGGAATACTAGAAATCAAAGGGTCCTTTCATGATTTCACACAACACCACAGCATCGGCTGAGCGGGGTTCTGTAAATATTTGCTGCCTTTCATTTGACGATGAATCGTTCCTTCAACTAGAGGGATTCGTGGGTAAACAGGGAGCATTTCTGGAGGACCCCGTGGCCCCGGCGAGTTTGTTTACAGCGTTTCTGCCGCCGATCATGCACTCCGATGTCCTTCCTGTTTCCCATGGGCCTCTGTTCCATCTCATCGTTCGGCCTTCCTTCTTTCTCTATCTCCTCCTCATCGACCCATCGTCCTTCCTCCCATCCCGTCTCACCACCTCTCGGATCTCCCATGTGCCGTGTCCTTCCTTTGATTTCTCGCCTCGCTGCCATAAACATTCCTCCCCAGTGGTCTCCTTCAATTTCTTCATCTTTTGAGCATTTAGCAAACGGCATGACTTTGATAAAGCGTGTCTGGAGAGAACTGATTCAAAAGCAGACAGCGCAGAGTTGGAAAATATTTGCACCCTTACAAACATTCGGTTTATCCCAAGATACTGATTTAGCATTGGTGTTTGTTGTTGATGATGTTCATCCGTCATGGAAGTGTATGTTTTGCCCCAAAAGAAACACCTGAAACACACAGATATTTATTTTCTAGGCGTTTACTCATTTAAACCATGTTAAAAAATATATATTCAACAAACGCAAACATTCAGTTTATCCCAAGATGCGTTGATGAAGTTCATCCGACATGGAAGTAGCCTAGGCCTATATGTTTTGCCCGAAAGAAACACCTGAAACACACAGATATTTCTTTTCTAGGTGTTTACATTTAAACTATATATATAAATATATATATATATATATATATATATATATATATATATAATCTACATAAACTAAAATAAATATAAACTATGAATATATATTCAGCAAACGCAAACATTCAGTTTATCCCAAGATACTGATTTTGCATTGGTGTTTGTTGACGATGTTCATCCGAAATGGAAAAGGATAATATGTTTTGCCTGAAAGAAACTCCTGAAATACACAGAATACACATACATTAAGAATCTAGAAAAGATCAGTGTGGTCTAAAAGCTGTCTGCGTAATTATCTTCAATATATGATCATCATCATGGCTCTAAATAGAACTTACATTTTAAATCTTAAGTTTCAGATGAATAATGGCAGACAGATAACTGTTGAAAATTAAGTCAATATCAAAGCTAATATTTAGTTATATTTGGGTGTTTCAAATATGATGTCAATTTACCTGAATCTGATTCAAAGTCTTTAAAAATGAGGTTCTTAAGGGCCCCGTTGCTATAACAGACCACTGGAGAAACCGATAGACCCATCGGGGGAGACTCTATACCCCAGTGCACATCAGCCTCCATCGCCATCTGACACAGGATCATCGCCCCTGATACGCTGGGCCCCTGAGGGGATCGTGGAGAGCTAGTGGATTGGATCCCAGGGGTGTCCAAAATGAATCCAACCTAATCCAACCCCATCCGCACGCAGCGCAATTTTGCTGTCTGTTCAGCTCCTCTGTGCTGTTTTCGAAATGGACCAAAGCTCGCTTTCTTTTCCTTTATGAAGCAGAGGGTCATCTATGAAAGAGATTTGTTTATTATTATTTTTCTATAAATTTGATATCACATACACTGAACATTCAAAACGCTGGGTATAATAAATAAAAAATATATATACCGTTCAAAAGTTTGGGGTCAGTGAGAATTTTATTTTTATTTTTTGGAGGAAAGAAAGCAATACTTTTATTTATCAAGGACAGTAAAGACATTTATAATGTTACAAAAGATTCTATTTCAAACAAATGCTGTTCTTTTGAACTTCATATTCATCAAAGAATCCAAAAAAAAAAAAAAATGTACAACTGAAAGACCAACAACTGTTTCAACATTGATAATAATAATAAATATTTCTAGCATCAAATCCTGATATTATACTGATTTGTGAAGGATCATTTGACACTGAAGACACTGACACTGGTGATGCTGAAAATTCAGCTTTGATCACAGGAATAAATTACACTTTACTATATATTCACACAGAAAACAGCTGATTTACACTGGAATAATATTTAATACTATTAGTGATTTTTGTTGTATTTTTAATCAAATAAGCGCAGCCATGGTTAGCAGAAGAGAATTCTTTTAAAAGTATTTAAAATCGTACCGACCCCAAACTTTTGAACGGTAGTGTATATAGGCTATACAGGTCCTTCTAAAAAAATTAGCATATTGTGATAAAGTTCATTATTTTCCATAATGTAATGATAAAAATTAAACTTTCATATATTTTAGATTCATTGCACACCAACTGAAATATTTCAGGTCTTTTATTGTTTTAATACTGATGATTTTGGCATACAGCTCATGAAAATGCCAAATTCCTGTCTAAAAAAATTAGCATATCATGAAAAGGGTCTCTAAACAAGCTATTAACCTAATCATCTGAATCAACTAATTAATTCTAAACACCTGCAAAAGATTCCTGAGGCTTTTAAAAACTCCCAGCCTGTTTCATTACTGGGTAAGACTGCCGACCTGACTGCTGTCCAGAAGGCCATCATTGACACCCTCAAGCAAGAGGGTAAGACAGAAAGAAATTTCTGAACAAATAGGCTGCTCCCAGAGTGCTGTATCAAGGCACCTCAGTGGGAAGTCTGTGGGAAGGAAAAAGTGTGGCAAAAAACGCTGCACAACGAGAAGAGGTGACCGGATCCTGAGGAAGATTGTGGAGAAGGACCGATTCCAGACCTTGGGGGACCTGCGGAAGCAGTGGACTGAGTCTGGAGTAGAAACATCCAGAGCCACCGTGTGCAGGAAATGGGCTACAGGTGCCGCATTCCCCAGGTCAAGCCACTTTTGAACCAGAAACAGCGGCAGAAGCGCCTGACCTGGGCTACAGAGAAGCAGCACTGGACTGTTGCTCAGTTTTGCATGTCATTCGGAAATCAAGGTGCCAGAGTCTGGAGGAAGACTGGGGAGAAGGAAGTGCCAAAATGCCTGAAGTCCAGTGTCAAGTACCCACAGTCAGTGATGGTCTGGGGTGCCATGTCAGCTGCTGGTGTTGGTGCACTGTGTTTTATCAAGGGCAGGGTCAATGCAGCTAGCTATCAGGAGATTTTGGAGCACTTCATGCTTCCATCTGCTGAAAAGCTTTATGGAAATGAAGATTTCATTTTTCAGCACGACCTGGCACCTGCTCACAGTGCCAAAACCACTGGTAAATGGTTTACTGACCATGGTATTACTGTGCTCAATTGGCCTGCCAGCTCTCCTGACCTGAACCCCATAGAGAATCTGTGGGATATTGTGAAGAGAAAGTTGAGAGACGCAAGACCCAACACTCTGGATGAGCTTAAGGCCGCTATCGAAGCATCCTGGGCCTCCATAACACCTCAGCAGTGCCACAGGCTGATTGCCTCCATGCCACGCCGCATTGAAGCAGTCATTTCTGCAAAAGGATTCCCGACCAAGTATTGACTATTGAGTGCATAACTGAACATAATTATTTGAAGGTTGACTATTTTTCTATTAAAAACACTTCTATTATTGGTCGGATGAAATATGCTAATTTTTTGAGACAGGAATTTTGGGTTTTCATGAGCTGTATGCCAAAATCATCAGTATTAAAACAATAAAAGACCTGAAATATTTCAGTTGGTGTGCAATGAATCTAAAATATATGAAAGTTTAATTTTTATCATTACATTATGGAAAATAATTAACTTTATCACAATATGCTAATTTTTTGAGAAGGACCTGTATATATATATTAAGTATATATACATCGCCTGGCCAAAATTTTTAGATTATAGGCAAGAGCTTAAGAGTCAATGATTGGATCATTATTCCAGTGATTATTATGTTTCTAGCATTTTATATGTTTGGCAACAATTCTTCTAACTCTAATTGATGGAGTGTGTATTCATCAAGATCTACAAGTTCTTGACCAAAAAACCGACGCACCTCTTGGTGGAAATAAATGTTGTGATGCTATTTCCATCGAGAGGGGCATACATTTTTGGTCAAGATCTTGTATTGACAATGCAAGAGTCCAGCACTCTGTAAAGTCTCCTCCAGCACATCCCGAAGACTTTCAGTGAATTTTAGGTCTGGACTCAGAGGTGCCAATTCATGTGTGAAAATGATCCTTCATGCTCCTCCCAACCATTCTTTCACAATTTGAGCCTGATGAATCTTGAGATTGTCATCCTAGAATATGGCCATGATGCGTCTTCCAACAGGGTTGTTTAAGAAATTAAAAACTACACAGACAGCTGCATCTCAGACAGCGCGCCATTACCACGCTTAAATGGACAAATACACACAAAATTACGTCAAAATGCCCGTTTGGTGACTATCCTCTTAAGCCTGGTCTTAACTAAATTTAAAATAAAAAGTCTTAATGAACGTAAACAGTTGGGAGAAAATCTGATTTGTGTCAGATCCGTGCGTTTGGTCTTAAAGTGACAGTAGCTTAATATACTTGCTGCTCTCTTGTGTGGTTAATGTTAATTAAAGAACAAAAGAAAAAGTCCGCTCAAATCTGGTCTTGACTAAATAACTTCTTTAGCTTCAATAGGATTAATATGTATTTAATTTATACTATTACCTGGAATACTTTTATTGTAACGGTGTGGTGGTAGTTGAGGGCACAAGACGAAGATGAGGGTATAACACAATGTAAAACTCAGACAGGATAAACACAACCACAACTAACATTAACGAGAACCGACAAGGGATTGAACAGAACAGGGAGTATGAATACACAGGGGGAAATCAGAAAACTAACTAGACACAGGTGGAGGAAGATTAATGGATTAACAAGAACAGGTGCCGACAAGACAGAACATAATTGTGACAGTTAGACTATTTGTGCTATCGCTTGTAATTTGTCGATTACTTCTAATTTTATTACTGACTGTTTACTTGTCTTTATTTAACATTTTAGTCCCTTTTAAGACCTGCCTCTTTTGTTATAAAATAAAGTTACAAAATCTGTTATGGAGAAAAAACGAAATAATGTATAAACTCCGGACCACCAGGAATGTCACTTAGCCCATCTTAATTCTCAAAGCTGTAGCCAGGCGTGGTGCGACGTCATATTACAACCATTACAGTGTCCGCAGTAGATCATGGCTTAAAGGGATAGTTCACTTTGAAATCAATTTTTGGTATGTTTTAGCTTACCTCAAGGGCATCCAAGATGTAGCTGTCTTTGTTTCCGCAGTAGTTTCAATTGTGATATTTTTAGGTCAAACCGTTCTTGTCTGTCAGTCCTATAATGCAGGTCTATGGTCACCACCTCAAAGAGCATGCACAGAGAAGTCCAAATTAAACATGATTTAATGACTCGTAAATGCAAGTACACATTGATGGCCTAAGACACGAAACGAGCGGTTTGTGTGAGAAAACGAACAGTATTTATATCGTTTTTACCTCTTGTAACCACAGCCACGTCCAAGTGATCTGAGCGCTTCGGTCTGCGAAAGCGCCGGAAGTGATCTCTCGCGCGTGTACGTCACTCATTGTTTACACAGAGATTTCGGAAGTGTTACCTTTCACTGTGAAGATCTAAACATATTTAGATATACAGGAAATCGCAATGGAAGACGGTTTCGATATATCAACAGACAACGTTGAATTTTTTTCACAACCATATTTAGATCACTTACGGCGCTTGCGCAGCCCGAAGCGCCGGCGCCCTCAGATCACTTGGACGTGGCTGTGTTTACAAGAGGTAAAAACGATATATATACTGTTCGTTTTCTCACACAAACCGCTCGTTTCGTGTCTTAGGCCATCAATGTGTACTTACATTTACGAGTCATTAAATCATGTTTAATTTGGACTTCTCTGTGCATGCTCTAGAGGTGGTGACCATAGACCTGCATTATATCACTGACAGACAAGAACGGTTTGACCTAAAAATATCAAAATTGAAACTACTGCGGAAACAAAGACACCTACATCTTGGATGCCCTTGAGGTAAGCTAAAACATACCAAAAATTAATTTCAAAGTGAACTATCCCTTTAAGCCGCCAGAACGTAGGTAAAGGTGCTTACATGCAGAGCAAAACTGGAGTAAAAAAACATGGGCCAATCTGGATTTGCTCAAACAGTTTATGATCTTCCCCGGATAAATAAACACAGCTTAAGGTGTTTACACGACCCTAAATGGTAATGGCATAATCGGTGCATGTAAACACACTCCGAGTGCTCAGCTCACCTTTACCCAAGTGCATTCCCCCTTACGACCCTGTCAAAAAAAGCACACAACTAAGCGTCTGAAAAGCATTATTTTTGATAGAATCAGAAATCACATTACGGGAATCTTCCTCTAATCTGAATATTCCAGGACCCCCCCCATTTTTAACGAGGGTGCAGTGTGTATTCTGGGAGGATGAGTGTCTGGCTGATGCTGGTGATTTGTTGGAAGGCCCCATTGTCCCATGTTAATGATGTCCCTTTGTGAGAGACGGGGATGAGGGCTGAAGACGTTGCCCGTGGTAAGGGAGCGGGCGGCTGAGGGTCTTAGTGTGACTGGCAGCTGGAATAATCCTCCCTTTGTACCCTCTGAGGGACTCTACGAGTGTGCCCCATCGCTTCAGACCAGCCAGATGGAATCACAGAGAGCGAGCGACAGAAAGTATTCAAAGCCACACAAAAGCCTTCAGGCCAGACCACGTTTAGCTTATCTGAGGTTTGGTTTTCGCGTGGCGCGGCGCTCAAAGTCTTTGGTCGGGTACGGCAGTGGTGTAGTCAGTGCCGGCGGCCCGAAGCGTGCCAGAGAGCCCTTTGATTGGAGCGTGTCTCTTTGTGGACTCAACTCCTTAGTAAACCTGTGGTAACTCAAACCATCCGACACACTTTATTTATTTACGCTTCAGGCCTCAGAATGATATACAAGTGTGTTTTACAAGAGTTATATAAGAGTTGTACTGTTTTAGTTCGGTTGACATGGATTCCCTCCAATTGTGTTTGGCTTGGCCATGTGATGTGGTTGCTTCCCAGCAGTCTGCGCAGTTACGGCTCGAAAATGTCAAAGACGACTCTCCGGCAGAGACGCAACGGCAATTGCACATTCTGTTGGCGGTTTTGCCCATCATTAGATCTGAGGAATATTTGGGATCACCATTGTTTGTGCATGGCAAGCAATCTATCTTGATGTTCATATTTAGATTGCAACTGAAACCCCTAAAACATATTCTGATCCCCCTGAAACCCAAATGTAGATGGCAGCTCTTTGATTTCCAGTGAATGAGCCTCCTCACTCCAAACTTCAAATGAGACATTAAGCAAAGGGATTTGATGTAAAACAAACTCCATTGATCTTCTAGCTTTCTTCTTTAATTTTTGACGAAACTGTTGGATTAGCACCAAAAACTTTTCGAAAGCCTTCAAAACAGTCATTAATTCCAGCTCGGTAAATCCAGTTCCTGTGCCGAATGCTATTGAATGCGGTGGAATCCCCTCAATTCAAACATAATTTCCCAAAACATTGAGATACACGAGTTCCTCGCAAGCGAGCTAATCGTTTGCTCAAATGGCAGATGGGAACGATTATATATATTTAGAATCAAACATACAAACAGAGAAGCTCAAAATGAACGCTAATACACACTTTTTCGTGGAAAATGGGAACAAAACGTCAACATATCCATGCGTTTTAACATAATCTCACCAAATCAAAATGAATCTGCATATTGTGTGTGGCGAAACAGACCGTCCGAGTCATGAATGGCTGTTTTGGGGTATGAATCTATTGCCTGTTGAATAAATTGGTCAGAGAAAAAAAGAAAATAAGGGTTGAGAGATGTCTTGCTTGAGTGTACAAATCCCACTGAAGGGGCAACAGTAGCTTTGAAATGAGACTCATTCTTCTGTGTGTGAGTGTGTGTATGTGTGTGTTTTGCACATGTATAATGAAAAGCAGTTAGTGAGTGGACCATATCCTTTGCCCTGAGTGGCTCTGGCGCAGACTCTCTTAATTTAAGAGGGGATTAGGCTTGTGGAAGAACACTACACCCTCCCTCTCTAATTGGAGACGGCTAATAGCTGGACTCCTTGAAAACTGAGCCTTTTATCTTCCCAAGCTGAAACGGACTTAAAACATAGAAAGAATTACAATATATCCATCCGAGCATCGCACATGATTTCACTGGCTGAGCTCCTAAGCACCCGGCGTAGCTTCTCGCTGAATTCGTTTGAATGCACATTGACTCGTGATGATGTCAAAGACCCGATGGGTGATGTCATCAGCACAAATTATAACTGGCTTTATGGCAGCGGTTCTCAACTGGTCCGCTTCAGGAGCTGAATTTTACTTTTATACTATATAAAAATAAAATAATAAGCATTATTACCTATGTTTTACAGCACAAAACATATTGGTAACATTGAACCATTGAAGAACCTGTATTTAATGTAGACTGTGTCATATTTTCTACATATTGGAGGTTTTTTTTTCATGGTTTTCGAAGATGTCGTACTTTACAGGTCACGCAACCTGTCCATGTTGGCATCTGCTTAATTTAACAAATTTCTTTATTGCGATCCACCAAATGAAACTCAATGCTTTTTGGCACACTATATTTCAATTGAAATAGTAATTATTATTGAAATAAACTAAATCATGTTAATATTAAAAGAAAACTATTATAGTGCTATTCGGTTTTTCTAAGCGATAATTTTTTTGTTGACGTTAAAATGGCAGAGAGCAACTACACTAATAAGATAAAATAAACAAAAATATATTATAAACTGAAAAAATTATTTTTTTTATTTTCAATTCAATTCAATTCAAATTGATTTGTATAGCGCTTTTCACAATACATATTGTTTCAAAGCAGCTTTACAGAAAATATTGAAATATAAATTAATTTCAATAAAGTATAATAAATGAAGATAAAATAAATATTACATAAAATAATGAATTAAAATAGATGTTTGTTTTCTTCAATACATTTTCATAAAAAGATGCTTAAAAGATACTTTTTTCTTACTTTGGTCACGTTCAATTATACTGACTACTACAGACTGCGAAAAACAAAAACAAAAGTCAAAATAGTTATGGTGACTAACATACTTCCAGATGTTAAAAATGTATTATTATATTACAATTTAATTCTTGCATGCACATTTTTTAAAATCTGTTTATTTTTTGGTTCATCAACTTCATCAAGCTTCATCACCAGTTGATTACTTCCCAAACTACAAAATGTTTAATAAACAACATTGAGAGCAAATGAAAAGGGATCATAAAAAAGTCATTAAAAAAAAGCTCTCAAAGTTTATTTACATCCGTATTCTTTGAAGTACAACTGTCACAAGCTGGTCGGGACCATTGGTTACGGATGCTGTCTTAAAATATGGTCCTGATTCGACTTTGACAAATCAAAGGCCAGCATGATCATGGAGAAATCTGCGATATTCCTGCTGATGTTCCCTTTCAAACAGTCCTAGCAGCAAAGCTTACATAAAACGTTGCAACCAAACTTTTTTTTTTTCAGGGGAGGAAAACTTCTCGAATTCTGTGAACTGTACAACATCTCTGCGAGTCTCTCCAAGGGCCGAGCACTTCAAAACCCTTCTCAGAAGCCTTGTAACAGACCCAAACCAGCCTTAGAAAAGAGGAGGAGAAAGAGAGAGGGAAGAAAAAAGAGAAAGCATGAGAAGCAAGATCTGGAAGAGTAAAAGAATCTCTAAGAAACTATAATTGAAAGAAAAGGCCAAAAACTCTGGGTTTTAAAGCAACCTCTGAACAGATGAAACAAGCGCACAAGCGACTGACTGTACCCCCCCCCCCCCCCCCCCCTTCCTTTCCTTTCCCTTCCCTTTTCTTACAGCTTACTGAAATAAGGCATTTCTTTTTTCCATCTGATTGAGTGTAAGACTAAAAGAGGACTAGAGGAAGCGAGACCAGCTTGTGTGTGTGCCCACTAGCTTTTAGTCCGCAGCCTAATGAGTTCCTGAGGGAAGGGGTGCTGTCAATCATCCAGTGTTCCCTTTTTTCATCTCCCACCAACTCAGTCTGTACCGCAGAACTGAGGGGCATGACATAATTAGAGATCACTAAGTTACCACAACTTTTCCCTCTTTATAACAGGCCTGCTGCATTAACCATGGGGGAAAAGCGCTATGATGTGATCAATTACATGATGTCCAGAGAAAAACAAAAAAGTGTTGGTTTTATAGTAGGATCAGCATCCTTTTTAACCCCCGAAAGTCATATGAATACAAAAAGCCTGAGGGTGTGAGAGTGAGGGAATGAGAGCTAAAGAGAGGGATATTATGATGTTTTCATTTGTTGTGCGCTAAAAGGGTGCCAGTAAGCAGCGAGTAGCAAACAGATGGGAGGAGTGCTGATTGATGGGTCACGGGAAACAAAAACAAGACAGGGATTTGGAAACATCTGCATGTGAATGGAGACACGCCGTCGCTGAAGAACAGACGCCGGCAGAAGCTCGGAGTAATTGCCGATGAGCAATATCAGAGAGAAACGGCGCTAGCGGAGAAGACAAGAACATGTATAGCGCTGAAGAGGAGGTGTGCGAGACAACAGAGCGCGTACATCGTACCAACCGGCGTTCATTAAAGGAAAATTAGGTCTTTATTTACTCTCTCGCACGTCCTTTCCTGCATTCTGCTTCGGTGGGACACAAAAGGAGAAATTCGGAAGAGGGTTGGGCAAAATTCACAGCTGAGGAATTCACGAGCTGAAATTTTTATAGAATTGACCCCACATTGAATTGAAATTGAATGACATCAAAAGTAAATTATTGAATTTAATGCTGCCTTCAAAAATAAAAATAGCTTTTTTTGTTGATTATTATAATTCACTACAGATTTAGCGCGTTTACACGACAACAATGTACTAAAAACGGAAATGTTTTTCTATCGCGTTTTTCACGTAGGCCTACAACGTTGTCAAAAAGATCTCCGTTCACAACGACTAAAAACGCTGTATTATTAATGCCAGGCCAGCAGTTGGCGGTGTCATTTTGTAAAGAAACTACGAGCCTATAAACTGAACATGTAATACATGTAGTTCACATTTTGTAGTTCATATGGTGGTGGTAACGGTATTGGTTTAAAAAACTTGCACTCTGAAACCTGTTTTCAAAAGTTTGTGTTTTCAGGACCCCAAAATGGCGTTTTCGTGTAAATGAATGGCCAAAATGCATCGGGTAAACGACCCCTTACTTTTCTCTCACTGATCTGTTAGATTATAGAAATGATACGATATCATCTATTTTATAAATCAGTGTTTCCACAATGTTTTAAATCGACACTTTAGACAGACCTTGAGCTACGAGGTTGTTTATCAATGGTATTTTAATGGCCAGATGAACATATAGAAAAGGTGATCTGATGGTGTTGGTTGTGTTTTAACATAATCATTATTTCACAATCGTTTGACCTGAATCACTGAACTCATATATAGGCCAATTTCTGAATTAGGTTTACTTTATTAATTATAGCAGCACTGTCCTTGTATGGCATCATATTTTTAGCCTTTTCAATGAAACCAAATGATCAACAAAAAAAAAAACGTCAAAAATTATTTATGTTGGCACACACAGACATCAAGAATTAGCATATGAATCTCAGCAATGGTGACAAACAGATCACTTCTGAACATAAGCTCATTATTTATTCATGCAGCAATGCATGATTGGAGCCATGAATGAGTTTTTATTGGTGGCACCCAGAATGCACTGCAACATGCTTTAATAATTGTCACCATTGTTGAGATTCACAGGCTGATTCTTGATGTCTAAAAACTGTATCAAATAAATGATTTTTTTTTTTTGTATATGAGACGTGTATAAAATGAATTTCTGTGGATTACTTTGTAAAAGTTTAAAAGACTA
This sequence comes from Rhinichthys osculus, assembly GCA_029959095.1. Classification (NCBI taxonomy): domain Eukaryota; kingdom Metazoa; phylum Chordata; class Actinopteri; order Cypriniformes; family Leuciscidae; genus Rhinichthys; species Rhinichthys osculus. The sequence continues at coordinate 45,080,803 of JARWKJ010000005.1, forward strand.
TGCTGTGCAAGAATAGTGCTGCTATAATTGATAAAGTAAACCTAATTTGGGCTCTATATGTGTTCAGTAATTCAGGTCAAATGATTGTGAAATAATTATTATGTTAAAACACAACCAACACAATCAGATCACCTTTTCTATATGTTCATCTGGCTGTTATAACTCACGTACAGCAGCCAAACAAAATCTGAAGTTAATGATTAAAGGGTCGAGAGCCCAACTAAAGCAAATACTGATCACCATAATGGTGACTTAAAATTACGGTTTTCTCCTTCAGTGATTCTGCTTGTTATCATCAGGTGTCTTCAATGATGCTCAATCATCCCTCAATTATTCACTTAATTATCTCATTAACTTTAACACTGCTTCAGTGTTTATATGAGTCCACACTCAGAGTGTTAATTTAACACTGGGGATTTTGCTGTGTAAAGTGTCGATTTAAAACATTGTGGAAACACTGATTTATAAAATAAATGAATTACACAAAAAAATATTTTTAATCGCACTTATTTTTGCACCGCGGAACGTTTCTCACTGGATGAGTTTCGGCGGACCGATTATACTGGCGCACCAACTAGCGTTCATGACGAAGAAGCTGACGAGATCGCTTTGGTTGGCCGGTGGCTGGGAAATGTTGTTACAAAAAACGAACGGATGGACGCGTCGATAAGAGCTTGGTTGTGTGCAAGCTATGCAACAAGGAATTCGCTATTGCTATTAGTGTAGTGTAGCAATATGCTATTGCTACACTTAATGGCAAAAATTGCACTGGTCTGCTGGACTTGGTTGAACAAAAATAAACAATATTGCTTATGTATGCAGTCATTATTCAATGGTATACTAAAAATCCATGTGAAAAAAATTACTTCTCACTGTTCTCAGGTCAAATATTTATGCGATTAAAATGCGATTAATTTCGATTAATTAATTACAAAGCCTCTAATTAATTAGATACATTTTTTAATCGAGTCCCGGCCCTAGTTTGTATATAATCAGCATTTGTTAATGAGTAGTTTTATATTTCTTCATATTTTTTAATTCGATTATGCTGTTCGCAATGCTGAATGGGGTTATTTCCCTCACTAAATCCGTTGAGTGCAGAGTCTTGTACTTTAGAATTTTTGTCCAATTTTCACAAAACTTTTTTGCTTCAAATCAAAGTTTGTAATCTCATGATTCACCTAGTAGCTGATATGTCTTGGTTCAAGGCTTATAACTCTTTAACAAAGACTATTTTAAAATCCCTAAGGGAAAAACGAATAAAAAAAATTCTTCCGGAACCAGTGCCGCTGAAAAAGGGGGCGCTAATACAGTATATAGAGTATCCTGAAGTCTTTTGTGCGAGGAACAGACAAACATTTAGGTCGCTTTTTACTTGTAATGTTCTCTTAAAACTCCTAAAATACCATTCACAATTCCATTAAGATAAAAAAAATTAAACCTTTATACATGTTGTGCAAGGTTTAACTTGATGAGAAATCACTGTTACTTTTTAGAGCTTGACAGACACGGTCACTATGAACTCTCCTTGTATAGAAACATTTCTCATTGTGTTCATTGTGTGTTTGTGTGAGTGTGTGTGTGTGTGTGTGTGACTTATGGGTTTAGAATGATATGGAGGTGAGAAAATAAAGACTAAATTTAGTGTGAACTACTGGGCAGAAATCGCCATTGGAAAAGGAAATCCATCTCCGACAGCACAATGAATACGCAGGTCGTAAACAGGACTGCAAATGGCATGTTTCGCCTCGCAAGTATTCAAATTGTAAGCCAGATCCCTCTTTGCGATAGTATCTTGTCATCCCTTCGCATGAAGAATGTATATCAACATCGTTTTTGATAAAACAGCATGGGCCAAACATACATCGCCCCCATTGAGAAGGAAACCCACAGCTTTGGGTTAATTACCCCACAATGCAACGGCTGCGTTGATCATCTTCATCTCTTGCGAAACTCACTGTGCGCTCCGGCAGCCAGGCCATGGCGGTGCCAACAGGAGGAGGAGTGTGCCAGCCTGTGAAAGGGTTGAGTGCGGTTGACCCCCATGGGTTGTGTGGGCATTGGACTCAGATCAAAGGCATGGAGCAGCGGAGAGAGGAGGAGGTGAACAGCTACGGTGAGGGTGGGAGATGTGCCAACTCGGATTTGAATCCCTGGAGACGGAGAGAGGAGTGAGACAGAGAGAGAGATACAGGATTTCTATCTCTCTCATTATTTGCTTGCTCATGATAAACCCAACGATGCAGTGCAAAAGGTGTCATGGTTTATTTGAATGAGAACTGGTCAAATCGGGTTATACTGGTGTGCTGAATGCCGTCTACATTTTCCCAAGTGTCCAAACTGTTATATAAAATCAATGTGGGCTGTCTTAAAGATTATTAAAGACGGCTTATCTGCCTTGTATAACCACCTCTTGCTTAGCAGGGTTTGCATCCTTCAGGAAAGAAAATTCACAAATGGGATTTCTTTCTCAGTCTCCCAGACAGAGAAACTTTTGCTTAAGTCCTTAAGGTCTTTTTTTTTCTCAGTTGTTTCTCCTATTCTCATATTTTGAAAGAAAATATGCCTCAATGCATGCTCAGATTTACCTACTAATTTACCATCAAATGTATCCACATCCGTTTTTTTCTAAAATAAATAAATATTTTAAAAACGAAGAAAAAATATATATAATCTTTATGTAAAAGCACAATGAATACGCAGGTTGTAAACAGAACTGAAAATTGGCATTTTAGTCAGGTGGATGAAGAATTTTTAGTTAAAAATAAGAAAGAGAAGCCAGAGCTTTGGGTTACTTACGGCAAAATTAAATACATTTTACAAAGATCAAATGATCCGAACTGCTATTCACAGTCATTTTGAAGTAAATAATGAATAAATAATACCAACAAAAAAAAAAAAAGGAAGAAAAAGACTTTTATAGCTTTACAATCTTTGTCATTTTTTTCCTCTTGGGGACTTTTAGGAGAAACATCTGAGAGCATTATTACCTATAAAATAGCAAAAAAAAAGCACAAAAAAACAAACATTTTCCTCTGAGATTCCTCTTAATGAATTCATCCACTCATTTCACCTCTTCAACACTCACAGCGTGAGAATTATTCACTCATCTGAGCACTATTTTATCACTATTTTCCTCCTAACCCGTTCTCCGCTGCTCCCCTGTTCACCCACCTCCACACCTGAGTTTGACATCAGGGCCTCATTTAGTGTCAACTTGTGCCTTCTCTTTAATGATGGGGGGGATTAGTGTTGAGCAATTGCTGGGCGCGCACAAACACACACACACACGTACACTCACATTCCCGCTGCGAGTGTCTTTTTAAGAGACTGATCAATGTCACTTTGGCATACTCTCAGTGAAGCTTAACACGACTCTACCCAGCATGGGCCGCAGTTCCTACAGCTCACCAGAGGTTTTACGGGCTTGTCGAGTCTAAATGGCAAGAGGGACAACAGAGGAAGAGCTAAAGCCCCAAATGCTAATGTCTCAGCCCTCAGTGGGAATCTGGTTTCAGGAGGAAAGGAAATTCATATTTTCCAAAGGAGATCTCATGATTTTCAAATAAGCTGAAAGTGAAGGTTGAAATAACAACAATGAAATCCAGCGCAGCTCCCAAAAGTACTTGGAATTGCATTTATAGCACAGTGAGAGCTAAGAAAAAGGCCTTCTCATTCATTCATTCGTTCTTTCTCTTGTTTATTTGTTCGATAATTTGTTCCTTCCTTCGAACAAATAAACGGATGACCGGTCAGTCATTCGAAAATGTTAACATTGTATACCCTTACTGTGGTAGTGCCATGGTACATTACACAAATCTTGGTACTTTTATATCTACAGTGCAACTGAATCACTATTACATTCATGTACTATGGTAAAGGTACTAAAAAGATACCATGGTGTGGTACTTTTTTTGTCAGTGTTAAGGCCCGTTCACATCAAGGAAGATAACTATAATGATGACTATAACTATATAGTTTTAATAATTGTTCAATGGAGCTGAAATTGTTCATGGCGCAGATGTTCAAGTCCTTTATGGAGTATCAAAAGGATCGAGACGATCTACAAGAGAGAGAGAAAGCCCGACGAGACCAAGATTTTAAAGTGCTCAATCACAATTCGGTACAGGCATAAGGCTGCTCAAAGTGCCATCGTACGTTTTGGATGTTCGTCCATCGCAAAATACGTCATTTTTTGTATCTTTAGGTTCTGTCTTCTTAAAAAATGAATGACAAGTGTGAATGCTAAGCGAACCAGGACTAAATGTATTTTTTCTTCTTTTTTTTGGTCGGGATCAAAATATCCAAGAGAACCGAACAACAAGTGTGAACGCACCCTTAGTCTTTGAGTATCATTTAAGGTTTTTATTTACCCAGAAAGTATTTCAAACCTTGACAGCTCCAGAACCACCCTCCTTTTGAATAATGAACCTGGACCACGAGTCAAGAGACCTGGGCATCATGGGATAGGTTGTAAGAGCTCTCTGTCGGTCATCACAGTCATCCCCTCAGTGAGGCCTCAAACACTTGGATCAACATTAAAGAGAGTCGTGTCTTCAACGTGTGACTGCTGGTCCTGCAAGAGAAAAATATGTGGGAAAAGATGATATTGACAAGGAAGAGAAATGCTTAAATGTACGGCAGACAGTCTTGGTAGTAGATGAGGCATATGGAAACTCCCTTTTGTTTTCTGGGGGGTCTCGGGGTGTGGCTCGCTTCACAAGAATGCGATCAGCTCCACTAAAGGGTTATGGATTAGCTTTGGCCTGTGCTGACAGCGCAGAGCTTATCCATGTAAAGGCCGATACCACCAAAACAATTGAAAAGAGTGTTTGCTCAAACCCCTCCTGAAGTACAATCTCCAACAAACACCCCGTTCGGAATTTCCAAAGGAAACTGCCAAGAAAAAAAATGATGGGAGATCCCACTTTTCGGGACAAGGGTGCCAATGGCAGGCGTTGATATTTCAAAGCACTCTGTTGAGACCCTGAATCCCCAATGTATGATGCATGTTTGGGAAGGAGTCTTCGGAGCCTCTATACATGAGAAATGCTAAAATCCAAACCGTTTATTTTGTAAATGTACATAATTTAAAATGGTACAATTAATAACCATGCACCCATTCAAAAGTTCGGATATGATTTTTTAAATGTTTGTGAAAGAATGCTTTATGCTCACCAAAGCTGCTTTCATCTCATCAGTAATATTGTGAATTATTATTACAATTTATAATAATGTTTTTATTTTATTTTAATATACATTAAAATGTAATTCATTCCTGTGATCATTGCAGAATTTTCAGCATCATTACTCCAGTTTCAGTGTCACATGATCCTTCAGAAATCACTTTAATATGATGATTTGCAGCTCAAGTAACACTTTTATAATCAATGTTGAAAACAGTTGAGCTGCTTAATATTTTTGTGGAAACTGTGAAACTTTTTCCCATGATCCTTTGATGGATAGAAAGTTCAAAAGAACGGTATTTACAATATAAAAGTCTCTCACATGTGATCAATTTAATTTGTCCTTATACATAAAAGTGTTAATTTATTTTTTCCTTCTTCGTTTAAGTGTTGGCCTACCAGAAAAAAACTGAAGGATCACGTGACACTGAGAACGGACTATATAGTAGTAGCCTATATTGACTTTTTGTTATGTGATATAGTTTCATTTTTTTAGCTAACAAACTTTGCCTAAGGTAGGACTAAATTAAAGTCTGATTTGCTCGCATGGTGTATTGACGTATTTCTGTGGTTAAAAGACTGACTGGGCGATTGGACTAGACATGATAGATTTCAGTAAGTTGTACTCTATGTTTCAACATAACTTCAGATTCATATTTCGTGTTGTAGAAAAGATAAGACATCGGTTCACGCGAGCTCCATTCTGCCGTTTCTACATCTCTCACAGCACATGAAAGAGCGCCAAGCTATTTACTGTTTTATTTTCGCGATAAAGTGGATCTAATTGGAAAGCTGAGACATTGATTAATCAAAAAATAACATGAAACAAATTCAAGTTTTTGCTTATAATTGCGTTTCTCCACAAAACGGCTCATTGCTGACAGATGACACCGAGCACATCACAAACATGCGGATTTTCGCATTCAAACTAAAAAATGGCTGTGGTTATGATCCGTTTGCCATTGACAGGTATGATGCGGGGCATAGCCTATAATATGTAGGTTTGACTGTTTGCTAGTTTATCTGTAGTTACGACGATTTGTTGTCACGTTTAGAAACATTTTATGTCAAAATAAGTTTGTAAATGTTTACCCTTGTTTTTCATTTACCAAGTTATTAGGTAGGCTGTGTGTGCTATTTCGTTGGGTTGGCTATATTTACAAATGATCCTAATGCCCCGGTCTCAAGGTCGTGGGTTTCAGGAAATGTATTCAGTGCAATAGAAGTTATATATTATAAGTTACTTCTACATCTAAATAGGAAACTGTTTTACAATTATGGCAAATTTTAATTCATGGCAACTTAACATTTTAAGTTAAAGTCAAAACATTTACTTAAAATAACTGAGTAAATGAATTCAGCTCACGCAAATTAGGTTCATTTTTTTGCAGTGTTGGTGCACCGGTGTCATCTCGTCCACTGCCGGTGTTGATGTTTAAGGCTCCCTGTCGAATCCCCAACAGATCCCAGTCCTCTGCTGAGCTTAGCAACTGAGCCTTCGCACAAGAGCCAGATTAAAAGGTTTGGTTGGGAACACGACAAGGAAAAAGAAGGGTTGCCTTTTCCATTGTCAGCAGCTTTTATCCCTCGCAAGCTTGTGAAAATTCATTCAAAATTAGCTGTCAAATTTGGCGAAAAGAATCAGATGCACTTGACAGCAGATTATCGTGTTAAAGAAAGCAAGAAAATGCATCAAGTAATTTATTTTGTTGCGATCAAGACTACATTTGGCTCTATGAGCAGTTAAGATGAACTGTAGCCTATTTCACCACTAAAAAGGGCCATTTTAATTGATCCTCGCTTTTAGAGGCTAATTCTTCACTCGCTGCCTTTCATAGGTTTTTTAACACTAGGAAGGCACATTGCTGCCAGTTAACCGAAAGATTGCTGTGCGGTAACGAACTACGGATTCAGAGAAAGATTTAATTGGAGAAGAAGAAAGCATCTTCCCCATCATCTTGAGTGAACTGGGCAAATCAAAGTGACTGCAAAGTTAAGCACAGGCTTAATGATGAGGAAAAACGTGTTTGTGCGTATCTGAATTGCAAGATAGAGATCTGGTTGTATACTTGTGCATAGGCATATCTATGCCTACAGTACGTTTGGGTGTGAAATGTACCTTTTGACTTTGTCAAGCATTGCCAAAAACTTCACAATCACACTCAAAACCGTAGAAAAAATTACTCAATTCACAGCTTGGCTTCATAGAAGTACAAAAAACACACATCAACAAATAACATGAGGTGGATGCTTAAAGGTTTTTTTATTTTTATATTTGGTGCAAATCTGACAGCTATGTCACATGCAAATCTGACAGCTATATGACTTCTTTTCTCTTTCTGTACTGATTTCATTTGTATTTTTATCCCACTTTTAAAATGAATATTTCATTATTCTTTAAAAAAAAAATCCCAGTGATGGTCTTTGAAGCTGCTGTCTTCTCATGCGCATTTGTGACATCGCAGGATCTGTGGAGAGATCAAACTCCTCCTCTGGTTAGAAAACATGAAAAGGTATGAATGCAGGGCTAGTAAATGTGTTTGGGCAGCTTATTGTTAGAAAGAAAAGTGAAGGGTGACATATTCATGCAGCGGTTGTAATTTAGGAACTTCTTAAAATAGCCGTTTCATCTGTGGTTGTTTTTAGAAGGAATCTGGGAATGGAACAGGAACTTTCTCTCACACACAACAATCTCTTTTCAAATGTTTTTTCAGGGCTAACTAAAATATTTTTTTTTGTCATTAAAAGACTTTGAATTATTATGGACAGCAAATGACAAAGTGCGTGCTTAGTTTTGCGAGTTCACTAAAGCACAACTTTGCAAATCTGTGGGTGATATAACCAAAGACATTTTATGTGTGTGTGCTCACTGTAAATCACAGATTGCGTGTGTGAATGAGATATAGCTCCAGAGCAAGTACAGTGCATAGAGAACAGCAGTAGAGCCCTGAGGTGTGGAAATCCCCCTCTACACAACATTCACTCTTCAATTAACTCTTACCAACACCTGTGACATGACAGACAGGCAGACAGACAGACAGACAGATATAGATAGATAGATAGATAGATAGATAGATAGATAGATAGATAGATAGATAGATAGATAGATAGATAGATAGATAGATAGATAGATGGATAGATGGATAGAATATTGGATGGATGGATGGAAAAAACCTTATACCAGCCTAAGCTTGTTAGATGGTCTTAGTTGGTTTAGGATAAGCCGGGGACACACTTAACGACTGTAAGGATGATTATGAGTGTAATTTGATACTTACGACTGATCATGCCCAAACGTGCCGAGTTCAGAGACAGTTGCGTTCAGTCGGTGTTCACAGTAAGTGTTTAAAATCTGCTCAAGTCGTTGGTAACAGTCTGTACGTGTGTTTAGCTCAGTCTTAGAATTTTTCAGCTAGTTGTTAAGTGTGTCCCCGGCAATGGTATCCCATTCTGACCACTTAAAAAGTGCTCAAAATCCATCTAAAACCAAACAAAAGACTAGTCTAAGATGGGCAAACCAGCTTAGGCCGGTTTATATATGTTTTAGCAGGATAAATAGACAGACAGAAAGACAGATAGATATCAAAATCCTTTGAAAACCATCCAACAGACTAGTCTAATACCAGCAAACCAGCTTAGGCTGTAATCAGATGCTTTTTATATGGATGGTTGGATGGATGGATAGATAGATGGAAAAAACCTTAAGCCAGCCTAAGGTGGTTTGAGCAGGTTTAAGTTGGTTTAGGATAGTCTCCTAGTATAACAACTTAAAAAGTGCTCAAAACCCCACCAACAGACGAGTCTAAGACCAACAATCCAGCTTAGGCTGGTTTAATATGTTTCTTAGCAGGATGAATGGACCCCTCAAAATCAATCCAACAGACTATTGTAATACCAGCTTAGGCTGGAATAAGATGCCTTTTTTTTTAGATGTATAGGATAGATGGATGGATGGATGGAAAAAACCTTAAAGTCCTCCTGTAGACAATAATTTCATCCCGTAAAACAAATTTTTGATCACCAAAATTACATATTTAAACGTTTTTTTCCTTGAAAAACATGTCTTCGTGCGTTAAAATAGCTTGAATGTAACTCTAAACCCTTGCCTCACTTTGTATACGTGGACCTGGTTCTATGAATATGCAAATGAGCCCCGCCTCCACTCACTCACACCAGCTCAGAGATCCACTTGTTGACGATCACACGTTGACCTGATTGGTTACAAGTTTGTGATGTTTTTGAGACTGTCTTTGGTTCACTGCAGTTTTAAGGAGAAAATACTCTTAAAGCATATTAAAAGAATTTTTGTCTTAAAGCATATTAAAAACCCCACATTTTCACCACAGGGGGACTTTAAACCTGCCTAAGCAGCTCAAAACCACTTGAAAACCAACCAACAGACCAAGTCTTTCTAAGACCAACAAACCAGCTGGTTTACAATGTTTTTTAAGAAGGATAAATAGACAGACAGACGGACGGACAGTATCAATCAAAGTAAGAAAAATGTCAAACAAATCTATTTTGACTTATTGATTGGGAATTTGTTGATTTGTTGGCGTCATACCTATTAAATGCACTTCAGAAGCAAAAGCATCAGTTTAAATATGGCACAAATTACATTCAAATGCGGAACAGATGATTCAGCATAAGCAATATGTGCGGCGAGGAAAATTAAATCCCATTGCGAGAGGGCGGATTGTAATGTACAAAACAAGTCCAAACCGAACTTGATAAAATAATCATAAGTGGGTAATTTTCTTAGCAATTCTATGTTACTACTTAAAACCTTTCTGGATGCTCTCACGAGTGCAACACAACACAGGCAGCCTTTTGTTCACCACAAGGCACTGATGTGCTTTCAGTTTCCATGCCAACAGACTTTCATCTTTCATCTTCCTTACCAGCTCATCCTACGCTTCAGATGAATTAGGTTTGTTACAAATTCTTTTGAAGTGTGGAGGCAACCCCCCATCTCCAACCCCACTTCAGCCAAAACAAAACAAGCCCCCCAGAAAATAGATAAATAAAGCAACCTGAGTGGCTGTGCGTAAGCCAATAATCAGTAGCTATTTCGCCCCCTTGCTCGACCAATGGCGTTATACACGGGGAAATCGCGCCTTCATTTCGAGTCGGAATATTCCTCAGCTGCTGCCCTTTATTTTCCCGAGCGGCACGCGTTGAAGTGCGCCCTACTATTCAACTCCATTATGAAGCCCAAGCTCTGTCAAGATGCATTGTGGCTGCGTAATGATCTTCAATTACGCTGATGTCGGACCCGTAGGGAGATGTCGTAGAGGCGGGGAGGGCGGAGAGGGAAGTGTATCCAGAACAAAGCCTTGAGAGCGGGAAGAACCTTCCCCGTCCTCAGATATGGATGTCTCTTAAGATGCTGCGGAGAATTACACCTTAAGACACAAAGAAGCAATTTTACGAAACCCAAGTGCTCCAAGACTCGGGCACGAATGCACGAAGGACAGTGTCTTTGAAGAGTTCCCACAATAGCGCCCGTGTTCAAAAGCCCAACATTTCGACTTCATTTTCATTTGTGCTCATTTCAAATCTTTTTCTGCTGAGTGCTTGGCATTTTGCAAATGAAAAGGCGAGCGTTTCCGAGGACAGCTGTCTACATGTCAGTTTGTTTAGATGCACAACAACAACTCGTTTTGGCCTTCAAAAGTACAAGACAAGACAGACCAACTCCTGTTCCAGAACTTTCAGTTGGACCATTTATTTCATCTCATGTCATTTTTTTTCTCTCTCATCCAAATCATAAAAGTTTCATCGCTCCACGGATGCAGTTCCGTAGAGAGAAGCGCTACCGATCGCTGGTGACATCAAGGTGTCTTGGGCCTTTTGAAGTTCACTCGACTTGAGGGAATAAAGAAATCAACACAGCACAATAAAACACCATCCAGGTTTTGGAAATCTAGTTGAGGTGTCTGCAGTTTCAGAGGTGAAGCGGAGGGCTTTGAAAGCAGGAAACAGTAAAGGGAAGTAAGCGGAAAACCAAAGGAATAGAAGCAAGCTTTCATTCTGTCTATAAAGACAGGCGTCGACAGAGACAGAAAGACAGTGCGGTTAAATTTAGAGCCCGTTTCAGACTGCAGAAGGCCTCGCTTTATGATGCCAGTCGTGGCAACCAAACATCCACTTGCCGAGTGCGTCTGATTATTGAAAGCTCTCCTCGAACGAGCTCTCATATTGTGTGTGAAATGAATAAAACCATGGTCTCTAAACACTTTTTCATTAGCATTTAAAAGACTGGCAGCATATGGGCACAAGGGACTATTTATTTGCATCAGAATGAAATGTTATAGATCGTCACACACGGCAAACAGGCACAAAAATATGGACAATAATTGAGCCGCAATTTCATTTTGTGATGCCAAGGTCTTTTTTTTTTTTTTGCTTATTAATTAAATACTGCTTGACTATGCAGCAAGCAAAGCTTGAACCATGGTAAACAAACAAAGTTTCAGGTTAGATGTATACAGAGCGAATTTAACTCGTGCGCAAAATTTGAATTTGCGAATAAATACATTTCCATCCAATCCAGAGAGTTGTAGAAAACTAAATCGCCACTTCCTGATAAAATGGTGCTAAATATCACAAACAAAAATGGAAGTTGCTGGAATAGGAAAAGCCACTTTATATAGTAATTTTCGAATAGCCTATATTAAAAAACGTGTGCCTCAGAGCAATAAACGCAGTCATGTTATGTTGGTTACTGAAGTGGATGGCGCTATTTGGGAACGCAGTCGTGTAAGACAGTTCTGGGAGGATATTAGACCGAACCACTTTGACAACGCTATCTCACGACCAATTCGTACAAATTCGTACGAGTAATTAAAAGGTGGCTAATTCGTACTAATTCATACGACCTCACTCGTACGAATTCGTACGATTTGTCTAAACCCACGTGATGGGTAGGTTTAGGGGCGGGGTCAGGGGTAGGTCATCCGTACGAATTCATACGAATTTGGTAACTCGTAAAATATGTACGAATTAGCAAAAATCGTACGAATTTGTACGAGTGAGGTCGTTTGAATTCGTACGAATTAGCCACCTCGTACAATTCGTACGAATTGCCGTGAGGTCGGGCTTTGACGACAGATTTTGCTCGGGGCATTTCAGAACGACCAAAACCGCATTTTAGATTCTGTGCAGAGATCGGCCTGCTGGTTGGTCCAGTTATACTGTCCTATCGCAAAGTCACATGACTTTTTTTGATGCGCATCGAGGAATTTATTCGGTAAATGTGTTTCGATCGTTGTTTATGCGCATGTTTTCTTAGCAGGTGAGCTACCAAGTAAGTTTAATACATCAGAAAAGTCATGTATGTAAAGCTAGTTATGTGAAGCAGATGTCAAAATGTATTAGTTTTATATATATATATATATATATAATGATATAATGATATATATATATAACTATATAAGTAGTTGGTGTTTTATTGCCTCCAGTAGTAATTTTTTTATATGGAAACTGCAGTGAATTGCAGATATGGGTGCATTTTTGGAGTTTTGCAAGCATGTATGTAGACGAACATTTTTGTGTTTGTACACATTTCAAAAAAATTATTCTTTAAACTGATCTGAAGTGAACAAGAATGAAAGTTACCAATGGAGAACATGTGTTGTAGAACATGGCATGAGATAAGAGTTAAATCAAAGATGGGCAATCCTTGATTTGAAATATCTCCGGCCCTGTTTTTCTTCTTTTTTCACCCCCCAACCAAACTGACTCATTAACTTCAAAGCCACTGATAGAGCTTTTAATTAAGAGGAATGTAACATTGAAGCACAGATAAGCCTCCCCGTATTCTCCTCCTCTCCATCTCTCCTTAAACACACATCATTAGAAACTCACTGTAGGTTTACACTGCACAGCACTAATCACATACAACCTGCTCTGCTAATAATACAGCTTTCACCTGACATCACGACGGCTCCGATCATTAGAGACTGCTGTGTATGATGTCACTTCCTGCGGGGGAAAACAAAGGAGCGTCCAATTAAAACCTAGTGCTTATGAATAAAAGGCCATTCTTCAAAAAGCATAGTATTGAAAAAGCAGTATTTCTTATGAGTCAGTAAAGCAGATGAGTTATTTCAATATGCCAATACAACTAGTTTCTTCAACTTATTCATCTGAATTGATCTAAATAATAAATTCTATAAATTTTTCAAAACATGTTTACACTATTTATACAGCAGATTTCTATTTATTTTTTCAGGTCAATGTAAAGATACACAAATTAATGCATAAAATATGACTTAAATATAACAGAAGCAAACAAACTGATAATAACTAAAAAAGCAAACAAACAAACAAACTGTATACGTGTGTGTGTGTGTGTGTGTGTGTGCATGCATATATATATATATATATTAGGGCTGTCAAACGATTAATCGCGCTTAATCGCATCCAAAATAAAAGTTTGTGTTTACATAATATATGTGTGTGTACTGTGTATAATTATTTTTAATACATAAATACCCACACATGCATGTGTATTTAAGAAATATTTGCATTTATATGCTGTATATAGACTGAATGTAGCCTATATATAATGTATATTTTATATAAATATAAACATTTTATATATAAATAACACATTTTTCTTAAATATATACGTGTGTGCATTTATATACAAAATAATTATACACAGTACACACACATATATTATGTAAACACAAACTTTCATTTTGGATGCGATTAATTGTGATTAATCGTTTGACAGCCCTTATATATATATATATATATATATATATAAGCAAGCAAGCAAATGCATTGAGAAAACAAATAAATAAACAACAACTAAATAAATACAAAAAGGTTAAGCAATAACATTATGAGGGCCAGACGAAATCTTTGGTGAGGTTTTGCAAGGAAACTAATAATAATAACAATAACAACAATAATAATAATATGGTAAATAAGCAAGCAAGAAAACTAACTACCGGTATGTACATAAACTACTTAAATAAGGAAACAATGAATATCTTTCTGGGTCCACTATCAACAAAGAAAACTTTTAAAAGCATATTAGTAAATCAATCACTAGAGATTTCTCCCTGTTCATGCCCACTATCCTACGTCCCACAAAACTAGCTCGACTGGCACAGTCTGGCAACCCCCCCATCCCCCCAAACACCTCCACCCTCTTCACCCCCACCCTCTCCACCCCCCTACCGCAGGGATCAATGGCAGGCTGAGAGGAGTGGGGTCTTGCCCACAGGGAAAGCTGAATATTGGCCAGATTAATTGCAGGTTGTGATTGAACAGCGCTCTGGGAACACACACATACACACACAGCTTACAGGCAGCACACCCCGTATCCTGCACATGTCTGTACACTCACGCATGGCCACACATACACACGTTGTAGATACCATCCGTCAGCATGCTCGCTCCCAGATGAGCATCTACACCCGCCCAGAGGTGCTGTTCCTTTGTCTCCAGGTAGCCGAGACCTGGCAAGCGGCCCACAGCGAGCCTCTTTCATGTGGGCGAGGGGAATTATCTCCCTTTATGTGTGTGTGTGTGTGTGTACGAGTGACTCATTTAGAGGTAGCTTCCATATCGGTGCTCTGGAAGCGGGCCAGCCACCTGTGTGCTTTGTGTATGTGTGTGTGTGTGTGTGTGTGTGTCTGATACATCAGCTCCAGAAGCATCTGAAACAGCGGAGCAGAGCGAGGCCAGGAACCTGCAGGGGACAGAAGATTAGAGGAGCTCTTTCACACCACGTGTGGAAAACTGGGGAATAACAACCTGCCTTTAATTACTACTACTGTGAATGTTTCGTATGTGTGTCAGTTTTAGTTTTTTTTAACAAATGAAAGTTACAAACTTCAGACACCCAGTGTGTACATCCGTGAGCTTGTATCAAATGGTATTATCTGCTTTTGAGAACAAGCTAAAATCTATAAATATATAGGCATATACATATATATTAATGTGTCAATTTAAGTGTCAAGAATACACTACCATTCAAAAATAAGCTAAGATTTTTTAAAGGACGCATTAAATTGATCAAATGCGATAGTAAAGAGATTTATAATGTTACAAAAAAATTATATACAGGCCTATACACTACTTTTTGCAACCTTGGTGAGCACAAGAGACAAAAATAGTACAGTAAAAACAGTAACATTGTGAAATATAACTACAATTTAAAATAACTGTTTTGTTTTTGATGGCAAAGCTTGAATGTTCAGCATCATTACTCCAGTCTTCAGTGTCTGCTTAATATTTTTGCGGAAACCATAATACATTTTTTCATGATTCTTTCATGAAAGTTCAAAAGAACATTTACAAGAAATATATATATGTATGTATGTAAATATTTCCACTCATTTTATCATAATCTGGATGAAATTCTAATGTCTGGTCACATAAAAGAGATAATCCCAATTATTGACATTTCATGAAAACAGTTAGATGAAATTTCGGGGGGCGTTTACACTGTTTTGAACTTAAAAAAGGAAAACTTTTTAGGGGCCTGAAAATGCGAATGGGTTTCAAAGTGTAAGTTTTTGCAAACGATACCGTCATTGTCTCTGTATAAACTACAAAAACGTGAACTTGGGAAAAATGAAGTCATGCGCATGTGTATTACGTGTTCGGTCTATGGGCACGTAGTGATATCGCCATCTACTGTGTAATTTCTTTACACAGTGATATCGCCATCTACTGGCCTGGTATGAATAATACAGCATTTTTAATCGTTTTTGCTGATTATTTCCACAACGTTGTTGTCTGTACGCGAAAAACGTAAAATACAAACGTTTCTGTTTTTAGTACTTCGTTGTCGTGTAAATGTACCCTAATTAACAGACATTTATTTGGGGTTGATGTGGCAAGTACACTAAACTGTTTTTTTGGCATGGTGGCTCGGCTTTTCACAGGTTTACCAGAAACCATAAAGAGCCAATCAGATGGATCTACACCTGCGAGCTCCACCATGCTTCCATCAGCGCCGCAGGTATGTGTGGTCTGAGGTAAAATAGGCAAGTCAAGGGCCACAGGTGGCCCCTATAGTGCAAACAAACTGCTCTGGGTTGTTGATGTCTTGGTTGGGGGAAACACCCCCATTCTCCCCGGGTGCACCTGCATTATATGAGGAACATCCACCACAAACATGTCCGCGTGTCTTCGGGTCCATATTAAAGGGGATTGTGTGTGTGTGTGTGTGTGTGTGTGTGTGTGTGTGTGTGTGTGTGTGTGTGTCTGAAAGTGGTCGGCTTGCCACACAGGTGTACTTCTCAAGTGCCCTCAATGGAAAAAAAAAAAGCTCTTATCATATACACCATCTTGCTATATTGCATATGGCCTCTAAATTTTTCCAATCATAAAAGTAGATGAATGTAATGGTACATAATGAAATCTAGAAAGTGACTGGCCTCAATGAAATTTGGCATCATTGCAGAAAGATCAAAGAGAAATGCTTCATTGATTGCTGCCTAGTCACTAGCCTCCTCGGAGATAGAAATCTATCTAAAGAAAGTCTATGTGCTTTGATGTGAGGGTGTCTGGGTCTTACATCAGAGCCAAGGTCGACAACCTTGAAAGGCAAGCCTATTAAGAGAAAAGTAACAAACACGTCTCCACACTTTTACGGCAACGGGAGCGAGGGCAAATTTCCTCCGACAAATAAACTTTCACTGTAAACCGGATCATAATTGCTGTGATGCAATTAAAATGCTGCACACATATTTACTTTGCTCAAAACAATTCGCCCTGCACATACGAGGCACATTTCGGGCATATCAATTCATATCAAGATCAATGTTCGCTCACTTATGTGTATGCGCTTGTGTTTGTGATGGAGAGAAAGGCTTGTGCGTACATCAAAGCGGCAGTGAAGCCTGGTCTTGCCATCGGATAAGGCCGGTAAACTACTCTTCGTTGTTAAATATCCCAGTCTAACTCCATGTTATTTATCTTCATGGTTTTTAAGCTTCGCTCTAGCCCTTCTCTTCTGAGTCACAGAGGAGCGGCCTTAAAAAAAAAATCATTACCACCACCAAATCTGGGCATGTCTCTTCAATCTGCCCTGGTTGTTTGCCCATGATGGATTTATCGCTCCAATAATGGTTTTCTAGACTGGGATTGAACTTTATGTCAAATTTTGATGTGACATTTGAGTGAAAACACCAAACGTAACGGCTTCATTAGCTTCAGTTTTTCCACCCTGGTGTTAGTAGTTTTACTTTAAATTGCATTCTGCATTTATCTCACACTTTAATTGGCACTGTTCTGATTCTGAATAATGGTTTCCTCTAAACAATCCCTTAACGCTTCCATTGATGATTCTTTTAGTAGTAATAAACATTTGGAACAAATAAATGCAATTTCATTGACGGTCACAGATTTGATAGGTCACAGAATTTGGTATAACACTGGCTCACTGGCTCATGCTAAAAGTGGTACCACCAGAACCGGAGATCGGCTGAATGGATTCAAAAACGGTAAAACTCAACAGTTTAACTCTGGGGGAGTTGTAAAATGAGCCTATTTCCAAAAAAAAGTGGAGTATCCCTTTAAGCAAAAACTAAGTTTGATACATTTTTCATAAAGCAAGACTTAATATCTTGAATCATTTACCCACGGTTTCACAGACAAGGCTTAAGCTAGTCCTGGACTAAAATGCATGTTTGATCTGTTTTAACTGAAAGCAACTTGCACTGACACAGATCTTAAAATATGTCACTGCCATTGTTTTGTCTCAAGATGCACACCAGTAGTGATTTTTTTTCTAAGACACGTCTATAAAAGCTACTTAAATGCCCTAATTGAACTAAGCTAGGAACTATTCACTTAGCTTAAGTGAATGTATCTTGATTTAGGAATGATTCTATATTTGTATTGGAAAACAAGCAGTGATTAAATCTGCAAATATAACAAAATCTAAAGTTTTAAAACAATTAGTGAGCTCTTTTTGAGAAGGGTCGGCACATAAAGCGATGGGGGTTTCCCCTCCGCCCTTCTGCGTCTGAACATGACTTCCCATGTCTGTGAATATTGTATTAATAAATGGCTAAGAGCGCACACCGCATATCCTGTGTAGTTTCCATACAGATGGAAATTTTTTTTATGACCTCACTGCTAGTTAAATGCTAGACACGCGCATTGAAATATGCCTTTGATAGAAATGGAGAATTGATTTACAACCTGACTTTTATCATCGCTCCCTCATAACCTGTTCGCCCCTGAGCGCACCTCTCGGCGCAGACGTCTCACAGGAGAGGAAACCACCTGCTTTGATTTACTGACAGCAGGAACGGGCCATCAAGTCTGATCTTCCCAAACAATCTCAACACTCAGCCAAAATGAATTAGGCTACTTGTGACGCTAATACGCAGTGCATGTGGCGGTTGGATAAGAGGGCTAACTGACCTCCCAGTGGACATTTCAAATGATTCTGTAATGGTAAAAGCTCCTCTTGTAACACTGTGGAGGAGAACGAAAAGGTTAACTGCTTTTGTACGGCTAATATTAAAACAACCTGATGGCGCTGAGGCTGGCGCAATCTGCATTGGAAATGAATGTATAGAAGGCCCTGTGGGCACTGCTATTGTTTCACGGCTATCTGCGCTCCCACTCACTAGAGTGCGGGGGCATGCCGCACTGCACCATGGGATCTCTGATCACACAGCTGATAGACATCCTACCACAGATTCCATTAGATTCCAAATTAAAACAGGCACTTCAAAGAGCACAGACAGAAAACATGAAGAACGAAGGAACTGCGACCAAGGGGGGGATAATCTTTGCAAAGAGATGGTGTGAAGCCCAATTCAGAACACAGAAATGCATTAACTGTTCTTTTTTGTTACTACATTTACTGATTATCAGAATTATGTAAACCATAAATTATCCAAAAGCCATTCAAAACATACTGTCAAATATCAAATTCATTATTATTCAGACTGGCTTGAAATCGCACGGTGAAATCGTTCCATGGCGATTAATTGCATCTAACATAAAGGTTTGTGTGTGTGTGTATATATATATATATATATATATATATATATATATATATATATACATTCAGTATATATATGCACACACACATACACTCACCTAAAGGATTATTAGGAACACCTGTTCAATTTCTCATTAATGCAAGTATCTAATCAACCAATCACATGGCAGTTGCTTCAATGCATTTAGGGGTGTGGTCCTGGTCAAGACAATCTCCTGAACTCCAAACTGAATGTCAAAATGGGAAAGAAAGGTGATTTAAGCAATTTTGAGCGTGGCATGGTTGTTGGTGCCAGACGGGCCGGTCTGAGTATTTCACAATCTGCTCAGTTACTGGGATATTCACGCACAACCATTTCCAGGGTTTACAAAGAATGGTGTGAAAAGGGAAAAACATCCAGTATGCGGCAGTCCTGTGGGCGAAAATGCCTTGTTGATGCTAGAGGTCAGAGGAGAATGGGCCGACTGATTCAAGCTGATAGAAGAGCAACTTTGACTGAAATAACCACTCGTTACAACCGAGGTATGCAGCAAAGCATTTGTGAAGCCACAACACGCACAACCTTGAGGCGGATGGGCTACAACAGCAGAAGACCCCACCGGGTACCACTCATCTCCACTACAAATAGGAAAAAGAGGCTACAATTGGCAAGAGCTCACCAAAATTGGACAGTTGAAGACTGGAAAAATGTTGCCTGGTCTGATGAGTCTCGATTTCTGTTGAGACATTCAGAATAGAGTCAGAATTTGGCGTAAACAGAATGAGAACATGGATCCATCATGCCTTGTCACCACTGTGCAGGCTGGTAGTGGTGGTGTAATGGTGTGGGGGATGTTTTCTTGGCACACTTTAGGCCCCTTAGTGCCAATTGGGCATCGTTTAAATGCCACGGTCTACCTGAGCATTGTTTCTGACCATGTCCATTCCTTTATGGCCACCATGTACCCATCCTCTGATGGCTACTTCCAGCAGGATAATGCACCATGTCACAAAGCTCGAATCATTTCAAATTGGTTTCTTGAACATGACAATGAGTTCACTGTCCTAAAATGGCCCCCACAGTCACCAGATCTCAACCCAATAGAGCATCTTTGGGATGTGGTGGAACGGGAGCTTCGTGCCCTGGATGTGCATCCCACAAATCTCCATCAACTGCAAGATGCTATCCTATCAATATGGGCCAACATTTCTAAAGAATGCTTTCAGCACCTTGTTGAATCAATGCCACGTAGAATTAAGGCAGTTCTGAAGGCGAAAGGGGGTGAAACACAGTATTAGTATGGTGTTCCTAATAATCCTTTAGGTGAGTGTATATACATCTTTGGGAAGCTCCCGTTCCACCACATCCCAAAGATGCTCTATTGGGTTGAGATCTGGTGACTGTGGGGGCTATTTTAGTACAGTGAACTCATTGTCATGTTCAAGAAACCAATTTGAAATGATTCAAGCTTTGTGACATGGTGCATTATCCTGCTGGAAGTAGCCATCAGAGGATGGGAACATGGTGGCCATAAAGGGATGGACATGGTCAGAAACAATGCTCAGGTAGGCCGTGGCATTTAAACGATGCCCGATTGGCACTAAGGGGCCTAAAGTGTGCCAAGAAAACATCCCCCACACCATTACACCACCACCACCAGCCTGCACAGTGGTAACAAGGCATGATGGATCCATGTTCTCATTCTGTTTACGCCAAATTCTGGCTCTACCATCTGAATGTCTCAACAGAAATCGAGACTCATCAGACCAGGCAACATTTTTCCAGTCTTCAACTGTCCAATTTTGGTGAGCTCTTGCAAATTGTAGCCTCTTTTTCCTATTTGTAGTGGAGATGAGTGGTACCCGGTGGGGTCTTCTGCTGTTGTAGCCCATCCGCCTCAAGGTTGTGCGTGTTGTGGCTTCACAAATGCTTTGCTGCATACCTCGGTTGTAACGAGTGGTTATTTCAGTCAAAGTTGCTCTTCTATCAGCTTGAATCAGTCGGCCCATTCTCCTCTGACCTCTAACATCAACAAGGCATTTTCGCCCACAGGACTGCTGCATACTGGATGTTTTTCCCTTTTCACACCATTCTTTGTAAACCCTAGAAATGGTTGTGCGTGAAAATCCCAGTAACTGAGCAGATTGTGAAATACTCAGACCGGCCCGTCTGGCACCAACAACCATGACACGCTCAAAATTGCTTAAATCACCTTTCTTTCCCATTCTGACATTCAGTTTGGAGTTCAGGAGATTGTCTTGACCAGGACCACACCCCTAAATGCATTGAAGTAACTGCCATGTGATTGGTTGATTAGATAATTGAACATGCAAATTGAACGGGTGTTCCTAATAATCCTTTAGGTGAGTGTATATATATACACAAACTTTTATGTTAGATGCTATTAATTGCGATTAATTAATTTTATTTGACAGCAGTAGTTTAAAATGAATTTCTTGGACTGTCAGTGACGTACAGCCTTGTTTACAGGTCTAAAATTGGTTATATATATGAAATATTTCATAATTTGTTACATAGGTTTTTAGAATGCTTGATTCTGATTCTGGTCAGTCATGGAGTTCTAAACTTCACAGACATTCTAAACTAAAATGCATACATTTCCATGATGTTTGCAGTAATTTACTCAAAAGTTTGGGGTATCCATGATTTTTTTTTCATAAAAAGTCTCTTTTGTTCATCAAGGCTACATTTATTTAATCCAAAATACAGTAAAAATAGTAATATTGTGAAAAATGATGACAATTTAACTGTTTTCTATTTTAATATATTATGAAATGTTATTTATTCCTGTGATCAAAGCTGAATTTTCAGCATCATTACTCCAGTCAGTGTCACATGATCCTTCAGAAATCACTCTAATATGATGATTTGATGCTCAAGAAACATTTCTTACTATTATCGATGTTGAAAACAGATGTGCTGCTTCATATTTTTGTAAAAATTGTTTTTCAGGATTCTTTGATGAATAGAAAGTAAAAAACAACAACCTTTGCAACATTATAAATTTCTTATGTTTAAATTTACTGACAGGGTTGATCAATTTAACGCATCTTTGAGCAATAAATCAGCTTATTTTAATGCAAAAAAAATAATACACTACTGACCCCAAACATTTGAACGATACTCACAACGGACTCACTTTCTTGCAATAAAACATTGCAACTCAAATCAATATTTCATTTTCATGTATTTATTTATTTTGTAGTCATATAATAAACAAGATGAAACCCTTCAGTGCGATACAAGACCCCCCTGCTTCGCATCAACCTTCATTTTAATGATCGTCTGACTGTACATTATCATTCTCATACTCTATTCTCACTTCTCCAAAACCAGTCCAAAAGAGAAGACTGGTTTATTTATTTATTTTTCAGTCAAGGCTGGAAAATTCATGATTGGATCCCTGGAGTTTGGTTGACCAGGTTATCAGGAAAAGATTAACAAAACATATCTAAATATAAAATAAAAATAGAGGTAGAAAGCGTTACGTGACCTTGTCGCGATCGTCCTGTGCGATTCCCCGGCCTCTTCTACTGTAAAATGTGTCCAGCGAGGCCTTTGGAAAGGGCTTCCGAGAGGATGCTGCTGTGGGATGACGGGGCAGAGACCCTACAGCTTGCTGGCTGATTACATCGCTACACGAGTGTGGCTTCAAAGACTCCCCCGCCGCCCAGTTTGACCAGATAAGGGCACTCAGGCCACGGTTCAGCTCCTGGACAGGAACACACAGAGGGGTCAACGGCAGGACCATGAGGGCTCTTACGCACAGAAAGACATCAGGGACGACACTGTAGGAAGAACAGATTCGCTTGCCTATGTTTGAGCAGTCGGAGTCTCTTTCTACTGATCCAAGACACAGCTATCACTGTGTGGAATTTGCTTTTTCTGAAAGACAAAGTGTTTAATATATGTTGAGTGCATGGCACACAATTTATTCTAATTTTTAATTAAATTGCTGATGAGAGCAAAAAGGTAACACCCTTTCTAGACTAATACAAGATACACAAACATTGTTTTGGCTTCATAATATTAACACTTGATGCCAAAGCTGACTTTTTGTCATTTACCATAGATAGTGTAAGATCAGATAGACAGACAGACAGATAGTGAATGAGGCAGACAGATAGAGACAGACAGAAAGATGATTTCCATTACATGAGAGTAGATGTTAAAACTTCATGCTGATTTGTACTCGGCTTTCGCCAAGATAAGCAACACTAAGACGTAGCTTTACAGTAAACTATGCTTCTCCATCCATTTACGCTTCTTTCCATATGGTGGTGTGACTCCCCTTCTGTCCGGTGTTAACGGCTGCAGAGTACTTGGCACAACTACAGTGTGGTCTCCCTAGTGGACCAGCACGACAACCGTCTGGATTGAGCCGAGTAGGGGACATCTCTAGGGTCTTCAAGTGGGCACCTTCCGTCCTCAGTGTTTCGTCGACTAGCCCTCGACACCTCAAGAGGGCTCGACAGTGACTCTGGCGTCCCAGAGTCACCCCCCTCCGTCCCCCACTCAACTCAGCCCAGCTTACTGACCTCTACATCCCTCCTGCTGCTGAGACCTAACCACACTCTCACAATCTCTCCGCGACCCAACCATACGCGCCAACCCGTTTGACTAAGGCTGTCGAGCCCCACTGGAGCGTTAAAGCAGTTTCAGTGGCAACGGTTCCGTATGGCATACCACATACCGCAAAACACAATATCTGCCCAACCACCCGTCATTCACGCAATATACACAGGAACGTAATGACTGTAAATACTATGCAACCTATACATATAAACCAACAGACTCTTCAAGTTTTCAAGAATTCTACGAAACCGTAGCGTGGCGGCCTGTACACTGCCAGCTAGAATCTTTCCGTCTCAACCACAGCCAGTTGCTGCTCCTTTCTGCTGCTTCAGATAAGTTCTTTACTGTGCGACGCAACTCTTGGCCGCTGAATCCGACATCTCTGAGGAACCGGGTTGTAGAGTGTGCCACAAAACCTCAACAACCCACTTCCACTGGATAAACCTGGACTCTCCATCCTCGCTGTTCTGCTTCAGTGGCCAGATGAGCATACCGCAGTTTCTTCCTCTCATCTGCCTCATCTACCGCATCCTCCCATGGCACTGTTAACTCTATCAGTTGAACAATGCATGCTGATCCAGACCACAAAACAATATCTGGTCGTAGGTTAGTGGTGGCAATCTCAGGTGGAAAAATAAGCCGTTGATCGAGATCAGCCAGCATCTTCCAGTCCCTAGCAGCTTCCAGTTGTCCTAGGCGTGAATTGGTGTTAACACCTTTTCTTGGTGGTTGCTCGCCTGGGCGGAGGAATATTGTCCTATGCGTGCAATGTTTTGCTAGAACAGGCGGCAACTTATTGGTCATACTACGCTTGCCTTCCAGTGCTAAAGCCAAACATCGCAGTACTTGGTCATGGCGCCAAGTAAACCGACCTTGGCTAAGAGCCACCTTACATCCTGTCAAAATGTGCCTTAATGTGGCAGGTGATGAACACAAAGGACAAGAGGGATCCTCTCCTACCCAGAGGTTTAGGTTCTAGATAGAATGAGGCAGACAGATAAAGACAGACAGACAGATAGTGAATGAGGCAGACAGATAGAGACAGACAGACAGATAGAATGAGGCAGACAGATGGAGACAGACAGACAGATAGTGAATGAGGCAGACAGATAGAGACAGACAGACAGATAGATAGAATGAGGCAGACAGATAGAGACAGACAGACAGACAGATAGAATGAGGCAGACAGAGACAGACAGACAGACAGACAGACAGATAGTGAATGAGGCAGACAGATAGAGACAGACAGACAGATAGAATGAGGCAGACAGAGACAGACAGACAGACAGATAGAATGAGGCAGACAGAGACAGACAGACAGACAGACAGACAGACAGACAGATACAGACAGACAGATAGATAGAATGAGGCAGACAGATGGAGACAGACAGACAGATAGATAGAATGAGGCAGACAGATGGAGACAGACAGACAGATAGTGAATGAGGCAGACAGACAGACAGATAGTGAATGAGGCAGACAGACAGAGACAGACAGATAGACAGACAGATTGTGAATGAGGCAGACTGAGACAGACAGATAGAGACAGACAGACAGATAGAGAAAGACAGACAGATAGTGAATGAGGCAGACAGATAGAGGAAGACAGACAGACAGATAGTGAATGAGGCAGACAGATAGAGACAGACAGATAGTGAATGAGGCAGACAGATAGAGACAGAGAGACAGACAGATAGTGAATGAGGCAGACAGATAGAGACAGACAGATAGTGAATGAGGCAGACAGATAGAGACAGAGAGACAGACAGATAGTGAATGAGGCAGATAGATAGAGGCAGACAGACAGACAGATAGATAGTGAATGAGGCAGACAGATAGAGACAGACAGACAGACAGATAGTGAATGAGGCAGACAGATAGAGACAGACAGACAGTGAATGAGGCAAACAGATAGAGACAGACAGACAGACAGACAGACAGACAGACAGATAGATAGATAGATAGAATGAGGCAGACAGATAGAGACAGACAGATAGAGTGAGGCAGACAGACAGATAGATATAATATATCAGACAGAATAAGGCAGAAAAATAGAGGCAGACAGACAGACAGATAGATATAATGAGGCAGACAGATAGAGACAGACAGACAGATAGACAGATACTGAATGAGGCAGACAGATAGAGACAGACAGACAGACAGATAGTGAATGAGGCAGACAGATAGAGACAGACAGATAGAATGAGGCAGACAGACAGACAGATAGAACAGGGCAGACAGATAGAGACAGACAGACAAATATAATGACAGACAGATAGAATAAGGCAGACAGATAGAGACAGACAGACAGACAGACAGATAGATAGATAGAATGAGGCAGACAGATAGAGACAGACAGACAGACAGATAAAGACAGACAGCTAGACAGACAGACAGATATAATGACAGACAGATAGATAGAATGAGGCAGACAGATAGATAGAATGAGGCAGACAGATAGAGACAGACAGACAGACAGATAGAGACAGACAGCTAGACAGACAGACAGACAGATAGAGACAGACAGCTAGACAGACAGACAGATAGATATAATGACAGACAGATAGATAGAATGAGGCAGACCGATAGAGACAGACAGACAGATAGATAGAATAAGGCAGACAGATAGAGACAGACAGATAGATAGAATGAGGCAGACAGACAGACAGACAGATAGGTAGAATGAGGCAGACAGATAGAGACAGACAGACAGATAGAATGAGGCAGACAGATAGAGACAGACAGACAGATAGAATGAGGCAGACAGATAGAGACAGACAGACAGATAGAATGAGGCAGACAGATAGAGACAGACAGACAGGTAGAATGAGGCAGAAAGACAGACAGAATGAGGCAGATAGAGACAGACAGACAGATAGAATGAAATAGATAAATAGATAGATAGATATAGGTAGATGATAGATAGATACTAGATAGACAGGCAGACAGACAGATAGGTAGATGATATGACAGACAGTAGATAGGCAGAGAAAATCTATCGACAGACAGATTTTCTGTCTTTCGCTTTTACACAAGCACACAGAGATTCACAGAGGCTTAGTAATCCAATGATGTCATTCCGCGGGTGAGAATCGCGGCGCTCAAAAGTTGCACTGTGTGTAAATAACCCCTGCACTTCTGCTTCAGGCTGAGTGTCAGCACCTGGTGGAGCTCATATATCACAGACCACAGCCGCACGGTCGCAGGAGTACGGAGATCATCCCTCCTGCGCTGGCTGGAGTAAGGCTTCAATCACAGACTATGCCAAGAGATAAGAACTCGCATCACATGCCTGAGGGAGGTGGGCTTCTCATCCCACTTGGAAAGCTTCTGGCAGGTAGAGTCTAAGAGTAAATGGTAAGATGATTTTCTCTGCAAACAAGCCTCACTCAATACACCTACTGACAAAGACGTGAGGCGCCCACTACAAAGATGAACACAGACAGATAATACTCAAGAAAATGACATGGAGTCTGGCTGCAACAGTCTCTGACACATGACCCCTGGCCTGGGCGGTATGAACGCATGATTCTGCTCATGATGAGGAAAAACTTGATATTCAGGGGAGTAACACAAAGAGAAGTTTAGCTGTCATAATACATATTTAATCATATTTATTATTTTGGGTCTTTAAAGTCATGTGTTATAAAATCTAAAGCTGTTTTTTCTATGACGACAGACTACCAATAAGATCTGTAAAATGTTTTTCGAAAGAAATCTCATGCTGACCAAAACGGCATTTATTTGATCAAAAATAAAAACAGTAATAGTGCGAAATATTATTGCAATTTAATTTTTCAAAAGTCACTGGTTTTTATTTAAATATATTTTAAACTGTCATTTATTCCTGTGATCACCGCTGCATTTTCAGTGTCACATGATCCTTCAGAAATCATTCTAATATGATGATTTGCTGAGCAACAAAAAAATCGTATTAATACCAATGTTGAAAACAGTTGCGCTGCTTCATATTTTCGTGTAAACCATGATACATTTTTTTTTTTTAGGATTGTTTGATGAACAGAAAGTGCCTCTTGTACCATATTGGTTATGAATAATTTTCTTTTGGTTAGTTTCTAAATAAAAAGAGACAATAATGAGATTGAGCAGGTTCAATTTGTATTTTACTCACTAAATTATTCAAAAATATTACCACATGGTTATTGAAAGGTATGAAAGTTATACAAAAAGTTATTATTCGCCTTTGGTTAAGCCCCGCCCCCCTTAGTTACTGTTGCTACGTCCGAAAAAAAACAAACTTCATCTGGGCTCTGGTATCAACATGGCTTATGCTGTGACAGCTCTTCCTGCTGAAATTTTATCAAACTTTTATAAAGCAGCAAATAAAGTGTCCGATAGAAGTAGGCAAAACACGTTCGAAGGCTATATTCACGACATACAGGTGAAACGCAAGGAACAACAAGGCATCCAAATAGAGGCAACAGCATACCGGTCACAGTCACAAAATGAACCACCGCATATCCTACTAATCGAGACGAAGGCTGGGACTAACAATATCAAGGAGCAAC
This sequence comes from Rhinichthys osculus, assembly GCA_029959095.1. Classification (NCBI taxonomy): domain Eukaryota; kingdom Metazoa; phylum Chordata; class Actinopteri; order Cypriniformes; family Leuciscidae; genus Rhinichthys; species Rhinichthys osculus. The sequence continues at coordinate 45,109,084 of JARWKJ010000005.1, forward strand.
ACTGTTCATGCAAAGCTGGGTAGGTCTCTATTCACTTCTATAATCGTTATTACAAAGCAAACGGACTACGCGAGTATAAAACGTTATTTATTAGCGGCGTGTGCAAGACGACACTTGTCAGGATTTGACTTCGGTTTGGGAAGGGAAAAAAACGGACACCCCCCTCCAACCTCTCTGGGAAACGCGTATCTGTGTTACAAATGCCCCAGGCACAACGTTTAACCATATTTTTGATAAAACTACGACGGTAATAGCCTGCCAAGACCAAAAATATGAGACGCCTGTGTTAAAGTCAATGGAGCGCTGTGAAAAAGTGTCGGACCTCTGTGGGAGCTCGTTCTTGGCTGCGCTGTGATTGGTCGATCTACATTCTAGGGTGTGGCTTAGCCAAAGGCGAATTAGTATCATTATTGTTATTAAATATAAAAATAACTAAAAACGTATATAGTGTTACCGTGATATAAAAGTTTGGTCATGCCGCCCAACTGTCTTCAGAAAGTCGCTCTAGCTTAGAATTCAAACTGAGAATATAAAAAAAAAAAATCAGAATCTTAACACTTATTCAAAAGAAGCAAATCCAACAACACATATCCAAAGGAACAAACTCATGTGCATTTTGCTTGTATGATTTTGTTATAGCCTCATTACACTGCATTCAAAGAAAACAATAACATCTGATGAATGTAGAAATTACAACTTGCCTGGATCCTCACGCTACTTAACGAAAGGTGAAAGGGCTGAGTGATTTATAGATGCCCTAAGGATCTAACGTTTAATGATTAATGTTCGGTGTCTTTCATAACTTATCTTTCCGTTTAAATATGACTCAGAGTTTGAGAGAGGAGTCTTCAGATCTTCACGTTGCAGGAACCGACCAGAGGCCTTCTGGGCTGCCAGCAATCCTGTTTTGTTTGGAAGAAGTCGCCCTTATATTAAAATAATGGGAAACAAATTGCCTGAGCATGTCTGTCTTTCAACCACGGGATTCCCTAATCCAAATCCACCGTCGTGGAGAGAACGAGGGGAAAAAGTGAATCGCATGGTGAGCCGACCTCAATCTCCATGAAGCAGAACCTTAACTTAGGATCGAAAAGTTCACTGGACACTTTGGCTGTAATTCAGAATTATGTTAGATTTCGATAGATGTGGCGCCAATCATTTGCAATGTAGACAGTGCAACACCCAATATACACTGCAAGAGAGTGGCGCTACAAAACTAGAACAAGGTGTAGACGCAGTGTAAATACCAGATTTATTGTGCGCGAGACCGCTTTGTTGATTAAAATGGGATTGAAGTGGTTTAGTATTGTCGCATTGCTCGATTTCTGTGTGTCATTTATTCCAAATTTGAATAACAGTTTTGTTTTTCATGCTGCCAAGAGGACTAATGTGAAGTTTGTCAGTGTCTTGATTTACTGATGCATAAAACAGTGATAAATAAATTCAGCAACAGTTCCCAGCTTGTTTAGGGTGTGTAGCTTACGTAAAGAATATGGCATGCAGTTTTCCCACACAAAATAACATTTTTACAGTCATATGTACAATTATTATTAATATTAATAATTATATGTTGTTATTATTAATCAGATACGAATCATAATATGAATAAGAATTAATACAATTAGCACTTGTGCTCTATTGGATTGAGATCTGGTGACTGCGGAGGCCAGAGAGCTCAAATCATCTCAAACTGGTTTCTTGAACATTTCAATGGGTTCACTATCCTCAAATGGCCTCCACGGTCACCAGATCTCAATCCAATAGAGCAGCTTTGGGATGTGCTGGAACGGGAGATTCGCATCGTGGATGTGCAGAAGACAAAAGACAAATCTACAGAAATTGCGTGATATGTTTCCAGCACCTTGTTGAATCTGTGCCATGAAGAATTAAAACAGTTGTGAAGGCTAAAGTGGGTCCAATCCGGTACTAGCAAGGTTTTGCTAATGAAATAAAGCTGAAATAATACACACACAAAAATTACATGAAAACTTTAAAAACCTAAAAATTATATATATACGGAGCCCCTAAAGGGACATGGTGTTGGAAAAATAATATGAGATGGGAAGAAAATAAAACCTTTGCGTTCCCCTGAGAAACTTTGCGTTTGCTCGCAAAACCTTTTGAGCTCTCTGCGAGCGAATGCAACGTTTCTTGGGGAACGCAAAAGCATTGACAAATATTTTTTCCTCCATCTTTCCAGATCTCGGCCTCAGTCTGGTTCCCCTGTTAAAATAAAGTTAAAAAAAAAAAAAAAATCTTATATTATTTTTCCTTCACCATGTCTCTTTAGGGGAAATGTGCTTTGGCAAGTACTGAAATAAATCATTTAAGTTGAACTAAAATTACTAAAACGAAAACAAAAAATAAATTAAAGCTAAATAGAAACATTTTAAATAACAAAAACTAATAACAATGACAAATACATTACTTACGGTAATTACTTAAACTAAAATGTAAATGAAAACTGAAATTATACAAATAAAATCGAATTATTATTCATTAATAAATACTATTATAGTACATAAATAATAATAATGTTTTTTTGGACCCCATTGACTTTCATTATATGGACACAAACATTCTTCAAAATATCTTCCTTTGTGTTCCACAGAAGAAAGAAATTCATTCAGCTTCTGAACAACATGAGGGTTAGTAAATAATGACCGAATTTTCATCTTTTCAAGTCCCACCATGAAACATAAAACACACATCTGTAAATTAGGCTGGTTAAATCTCAGTTCTTAAGAATGATTATCATTATATTAGACTATTTTAAATGCCTCTGATTTGCCACTCTCAACACCATTGACAATTCATTTAATCACGGCAGCAATTCTTTTTCCGATTAATTGTGGAGACCTACAATTCAGTACTGGTTTAGCCGGTCATAGCCATGCTATTCATCCGAGAGACTTTCAGATGGTTGACCAGCATGGTGTTTGTGGTGAAGTTGGTTGACCGAGGAAGTTTTGCTGGTTAAGCAAGTTAAAAAGCTTGGTGGGCACACCACCAGCATCCGAAACACAACCTATGCAGGTGCTGGTTTGTTCATAAGGGAAGTGGGCGAGATAGCAGAGGCTCCTGGCATGGGAACCCTAACATGAATAAATCACATCATAATCCCAGTCACCACAAAGAAAAAAAAATGGTTAAAGGGAAAATCAGGCCAAACATATGGCTCAAAGAGAGAGAACGAGAGCAAGAGAGACCACAGTCACGCTGCTGGGGAACAATAGAAGCCTTTTTCACATGAACTTGTATAAGCATTGATGACAAGATGCCACAAAGGATGAGGGTGACATATCAAAGAACATGACCACCAGTACCGATAGTCCATCATGGCAGAAGAGGAGATCCGCGTTCATCGGGGAGGTCTCGCTTGGCGAAGGGAGTCGGGAGTGTGTGTGTGTGTGTGGCGCTCGGGCGGGGTGTGTGTACGAGGGTTCTTCGAGTCCAGACATGAAAAGGAATTCTTTCATCATTGCTAATCTGCAAAACATAAACATTAGAGCATCCACACAGTCTGTGAATCTTTCTCTGTGTGTTTCGGGTCCTCCACCCTGTGGATTGTGGTTAGGGATGTGGGAGCCTGTGCTTGTAAGTGTGCGTGAGTAGCTCCGACTGTTTGTTTATGCTTGCCAGAGTCATTGTAAGTGCACAGATCGAAATCCGTTAGGTCTCGAGGCCAGATTGGAGGAAGGAGATGTGAGTAATTGTCAGGAGTTTGGGAGTCGTCGAACGCAAAGTGCAAAGAACGCTTGTTGTCACTGAATGCGCTTCTTTTGTATTTGTGTTCTCGAAGAACATTTCATTGCTCAGAATTCGATTGGGCGAAATAATCAAGTTCTTAAGTGAAAAAACGATGTGCCATTGACAGCACCGAATGGAACAAATAATGATTGTTTCCAAATATTTTCACTCACTGGAAGTAAAAAAAAAAAAAAATCAGTAGAAAAACAGAAAAGGATTAGGCTGGATAAATCTCAGTTCATAAGAATGATTATCATTATTGAAAGACTTATAGACTTATTTAAATGCCTCTGATTTGCCACTGTCAACACCATTAACAATTATCATCCGTTAGGTTTACAGACATTTCCTTTAACTCTGAGACACAATATAATCCAATGCAAAATTAAAAAATGTGGGTAAACATCTGTAAAAAAAAAAAAAAAAAAACTCACACTATTGGCTGAGTCAATGTTGTTATGGTCATCTAGGCACACCAACGAACATTGACTTTACCAAACAAATCCATTTGGTGCTGAAAGTTACATGCTTCACCCTTTGGGTATGAATTTTGTCACCTAAAATTACTTAGAAAAATAATAATAAAGAGACAATTGCGATTTCAATACGAATTTTAAATTCACATTTAGGTCTCTTTTGATCACAGATTTTGATATCTTGGCAAATTTGAGCACAGTTTGAGTGATTATTGAGATTTGAAACACTTGGGGAACATGATATTATTGGGCACTTTTTCTCAGGATAAGCAGGTTTTAAAGGGATACTCAACTTTTTTTTGGAAATAGGCTAATTTTACAACTCCCCCAGAGGTAAACTGTTGAGTTTTACCGTTTTTGAATCCATTCAGCCGATCTCCGGTTCTGGCGGTACCACTTTTAGCATAGCTTAGCATACATCATTGAAGTGGACAAGACCATTAGCATTTCTCAAAAAAATGACCAAAGAGTTTCGATATTTTTCCTATTTAAAACTTGACTCTTCTGTAGTTACATCGTGCACTAAGACCGACGGAAAATGTAAAGTTGCGATTTTCTAGGCTGATATGGCTAGGAACTATACTCTCATTCCTGCGTAATAATCAAGAAACTTTGCTGCCGTACCATGAGAGCAGCAGGCGTAATGATATGACGCAGCGCCTGAAAATAGGCCACCTTCCGTCAACAGTACGGAACTATTTTCAGGCGCTGCGTCATATCATTACGCCTGCTGCTCTCATGGTACGGCAGTAAAGTTTCTTGATTATTACGCAGGAATGAGAGTATAGTTCCTAGACATGTCAGCCTAGAAAATCGCAACTTTACATTTTCCGTCGGTCTTAGTGCACGATGTAACTACAGAAGAGTCAAGTTTTAAATAGGAAAAATATCGAAACTCTTTGGTCATTTTTTGTTGAGAAATGCTAATGGTCTTGTCCACTTCAATGATGTATGCTAAGCTATGCTAAAAGTGGTACCGCCAGAACCGGAGATCGGCTGAATGGATTCAAAAACGGTAAAACTCAACAGTTTAACTCTGGGGGAGTTAAAAAAAAAAGTGGAGTATCCCTTTAACTAATCTAACTCGTCTAGGGTAAACTATTGAGACATTAAGGAGATATTATTGGTAATTCTTCTTTTCTATGAGTTTGTATGTGTATCTGCTCATGTGTGGTTTTTAAATGTGAACTGACACTGCAAAAAACTATTTTATTGAATCTTTTTTTGGATTGTTTTCCAGAAAAAAATATCCAAAAATCCTTAAAACAAGAATTAACTTGAAAAGAAACACTGCATAAGACTTGTTTCATTGCATGTATACAAAACCATTCAAAAGTTTGGGGTCATGACATTTAATGCAGATAAGAATGTAAAAAAAATTTAATAAAAGTGACAGAAAACATTAAAGACATTTATAACATTACAATTTTTCGTTTTAACTCTCTATTCACCAAAGAATCCTGAAAAAAAAAAAAACAATGTATCATGGTTTCCACAAAAATATGAAGCAGCACAACAGTTTTCAACATTGATAATAATAATAATCAGAAATGTTTCTTGAGCAGCAAATCATCATATCAGAATGATTTCTGAAGGATCATGTGACACTAAAGACTGGAGTAATGATGCTGAACACAGCATTTCACATCACAGGAATAAATGACATTTTAAATTATATTCAAATAGAAAACAGTTATGTTAAATTGTAATAATATTGCCATTTTTACTGTATTTTTGATCAAATAAATGCAGCCTTGGTGAGCAGAAGAGACTTCTTTCAAAAACATTAAGCAATCTTCCTCAAAACTTTTGAATGGTACAGTGACAAAAACATCTATATTAAAGACTTAATATCTTCTACCGTGTTGCTTCTCAAATAAATGTATCTTATAAGGATTTTTAGATGTTTTAACTGGACAGTTACTCATGAAGAATATTATTTTTGCAGTGTTCAAGCGGGTTCATTGTGTGTACAGGCGTGCAGACGTGAAGGCCTGTAGCTACAGGTTTATGACTGTGCTCAGATTAGCCAGAGACAGACATTCATATTCTCAAAATAACCGTCAATTAGTCATATTTTCATGTCTAGCTCACTATTCGCAAATCATGTATAAAATCACCATAATTGGGTTTAGGCATCAAGTGCGGTGGAAGCGCATTACTAGCCACACTCTAGTAGTCACTCACTGCTCGAGTGGGAACTATCCGTGGAGAATTATCCCTCCGTGAATGATACCATAATTAGTTTTCATAGCACAAATTGAAGTGCAATGTTGTCGCATTGCCCTCAAAAGATTATCTCGGATGCCCGAAACTTTCCATTTCGCTCCCCGGTGCCTTTTGCTTCACATACACACAGACTGTCCTGCCTGCACAGAAGCCAAAACTGGGCGTTTTGGAGCATTTAAGAGATAAGCCCAGCCGGTTTACGCCAATGTACCGCCATAATCCAGTTTTCAGCTCCTCTTCCTTTTTCAGACTCCAACTCGGTGGTCACCGCCATTCTGCTGTGTATCTGTGACAGATTAGACCAGATCACCCTGGATTACCTTCACCACACCATCAAGCCCCCGACACCGACCGTGAACCAGGCCGACATTTCCATCTATCCGGCACACGTATGCGCTTTTTAAAAAGGCAAATGTAGATGCTTTCTCTCTTGCATCAAACTACAGGACAAAAGAAAGGCATGTGGAATATAGAATGAGACCGAGCGCAGGGTTGGTGGTGGAAGAAGGGAGATAATCCTATTTCGTATGGGATGTATGCGAGACCCTTTTTCACCGTCTGCGCCGTCCGTGGTTATCACCCCCCCATGAGTTTGCTGAGACTACAGGACGAAGGCTGCAGTTTAGCGGGCTAATCCACCCCGAGCTGGGGCATTAAATCTGTCCCTCTATTCACACTTGCCGCTCCAAAGCCACTGTGTACAACATACTGAGCCCTACGCGGTGTCATCTGCTGACTGCAGTATTTAACTCCATTATGAGGGAGTATAATCTCGGCCACACAGTGAACATTCACTAAGGTCTTTACCTCCTAATCCAGGCCAGGAGATGTGAGCATGTGATGTTTGGGAAGTCATATTGTGTGTTGTTTTGGGCTTTTTTGTCATCTAAAGTTGACATTGTAACTTATTTGAGTTAAATAAGATCTTTTTATTTATCTATAGAGCTTCGTGATAATTCTCTGAGGGAAATATGACCTGAAATACAATAAAAATCAAGAGGGTTCTGACTCACCATTCTTTGTTGCCTGTTCCATTTTAATGCACAGCGCCCTCAAGTGGAAGGCTGTAGAGTAGCACCTAAAACGGATAAATTAATCATGGTATAAAGAATCTGATCTTTTGATAAAGTCTATAATATGCTTCATTGTCCTGCACTTCTTTCTGTGACTTGAGCCTTGACTTAAGCATTTGTTTCCCTGTGTAAGATGAGCAAATGCCAAATAAACTTCTTGAACTTGAACTACTGTACTTACATGAACATACATATATCATGTTTGCAGTCTCCACAAAGCTTGAATTCATCATATACAAGCATCAACGTAAAATAAGAGTTGACTGAGGTTTTAGCTAAATTAATCAAATAAAATGTCACAACATAGGTATTTAATGTGTCTTATTGCTTTAAAGGGATAGTCCACCCAAAAATGAAAATTCTGTCATCAATTACTCACCCTCATGTTGTTCCAAACCTGTATCTCTTTCTTTCTTCTGTGGAACACAAAATAAGTGTTGGTAACCAAACAGTTTTGGTTCCCAATTCAAATTGTACTTTGGTATAGAAATACTGGAAGTATTCAAAACTCTTCAAAATATCTGCTTTAATGTTACACAAAACCAAGAAAATCATAAAGGTTTGGAATGACATGAGTGAGTAACTGATGATAGGATTTTCATTTTTGGGTGGACAAGTCATATTTGATCTGATATTCACCCCAACATCTCTAAGCCAATCGAAACCACTGAATGGTTTTCAGCATGATCAAAATCTTTGGCCAAACGACTTGTGAAAGTTGGCACTTAAATGATATTTCCTTCCTCCCATGGCTGACCATATCACCTGAGCTCAATCTAAATGATCCCTATATGATCTATCATATGAATAAGAGATGAATATCATCCCACAGGCAGAGCCGTGAACTCTTATCAGATCTTCTTCTCCACCTCCCTCTCTGGAGCTACTGCGGCATCAGCTTCAAACATAACCGAGCTGATGCATTACTTTCAACCTGTATCTGTGAATATAGATATCGGGTCAAAGGTTCAAACATCTTAAAGAGTTTTTCCTGTGCCAGGGTCACTAGTTTGCTTACTGGTGGGTTATATTCATTGTTAAACTGCTTTGGAACAAGATTACACTGTGTTATGTGAAAAAACAAACAACAACAAAAATTAAAAGGTAAGTCATAACAACCTAAGTCATTTTTTTACTAGATCCCACTTAGATAAATATACTTTTGTGATCTTGTTAACAACTTATATTTTTATCATGCATTTGCTTTTAAAATAGCTTCAAATCGTGTCTTTTTTTCCAATTAGAAAAACTATCATTTCAACAAAACAGTCATTATAGGCAATTACACTAAAAAAATGTTTATGGAGCAAAAAGTAAAAGAGCAATAACTTAAAAAACATTATTATTTTTAAGAATGATGTTTACTGATTTTCATTTATACCCATCAATATAATAATGCATAAAAAAATAAAATAAAAAGCTGAAATATTTGCCTACATACACTACTGTCAAAAGTTTGGGATCAGTTTTTATTGATTTTTTTATTTCTAGCTTTTGAAAGAAATGAATACTTTTATTCAGAATGGATTTAATAAACTGATCAGAAGTGACAGTATTTACAACGTTGCAAAAGATTTCTATTTCAAATAAATGCTGTTCTTTTTAACTTCATATTCAGCATCAAAGAATAATCTAAATATTACGCAGCACAACTGTTTTCAACATTAATATTAATAAGAAATGTTTCTTGAGCAGCAAATCATCATATTAGAATGATTCCGGAAGGATCATGTGACTCTGAAGACCGGAGTAATGATGCTGAAAATTCAACTTTACATCACTGGAATAAATTACATTTGAAATTAATTTCAAATAGAAAAAAAGTTATTTTATTTAAATTGTATTAATATTTCACAATATTACTGGTTTTACTATATTTTTAATCATATAACAGCAGCCTTGGTGTGAGCAGAAGAAATTTCTTTTGAACGATAGTGTAGTTTTACTAAAATATTTCTATGTATAACAAATGCCACCTGAGGTTGCGTCAAAACATTTGACTAGGAGTCGGACCCACCCGGAGAAATATTTGGGAACACGTCTCTGGTCTTTGCTGGATCCAGTGCGGGTGTCTTCGAGACCCCTGGAGCAGACACAAAGGCAAGACGAGCCAGGGTTTACCAACGCCACAACAACGATGCGGACTCATTGTTTTCTGCTCTTTTCATCTCCACTCACTCTCTCAAAATATTTAGAGGAATGCTCGGAATAACACAAAGTACTGAGAAACACTCACTCTGTATATTGTTGAAAGGAACTCTGTCTGCAGAACTTTTCTTCAAAGTCTATTTTGTTTTGTTATATTTAGCCTTATTTTTTTTTTCTCCTGATTTATTTGCATTGCAAAACACAATATGGAGGATATCTCATTGTTCCAGGGACTCAGGTTGGAGATTGGTGGCCATCTGTCCATTTATTTTTCATGCTTCTTATGATTTGTACATGCTGAGACAAAAAAGGAGAAGATTAGTATATGTTAAACTAGGTTAGGTGAATGAATATAACATAAAACAAACATTTGTTATATCTTAATGAATAATTAACATTTGAGAAGGTTTACTATTAACGTTAAATCTTAATAAAACAGTTATTTTTTTGGGACAGTTCACCCAAAAAATTTAATTCTGTCATCATTTATCTGCCTCATGTCATCCCAAACCTGTTGTACTTTTTCTTCTCTGAAAGTGAAATACGAAAGTAGACATTTTGAACAAAAATTAAAGTCCATCCAAGATGGTGACTTTTTTTTCTTCAGTTGAACAGTAAAGAAGGTTTTTAGCTGTAATCGTGGTGTTGCTGATTCATACAATCCAAGTCAATAGCTATTAGCTACCATCACTTTGAGGGTCAAAAAACATATGGCAAATCACAAACTAATACCCGTGGCTTCTGACGATTCATTGAGGTCTCATGAAGCGAAACGATCAGTCTGTTCAAGAAACTGAACACTATTTACACCATTATCACCTGTAATCCACAGCCTCTGCAACAAACGGTCCAGAGCGCGTTCACAGTCTGCAGCGTGAACTTCCTGTCGCATGATGACGTATGCACGGGAGCAAACGGGTCATTATCCGAAAACGTGCCATTTCCCACTTTTAATGTTTGATTTTCAAAGTACTGTTTTGAAAATCTTTAAGCCCCTTTTTGGATGAAGTAGATCCTTACCTCTCAGGAAAATATGCCGTGCCATATCAGGCTATCTTTTTTTTTTTTTTTTTTTTTTTATATAACCAACGTAAATGTGTGTGTTTGGTCAACCCTGTTACCGACATAATAATTACTTTTTGAAAAGGTTTTAAATACATAAATAGAACAAATCTTATATACCGTGAAAGATAACAGATCTATTGAGATATTTTAGCATAAAAATTATGCAAAATTATGATGATTCTGCGAATGTAAATGTAAACCAATTGTTTTATTAAAACATTAAAATTACATTGCAATTAAATGATCAATTGAACATGTTTGGCCTTAAAGCAAAAACCACTAACGATCACTTACTAAAGGCCTCTATAAAAAAGTATAAAAAAACAAAATGCAGATCATATAATGATTATGTAGGCATTTGGTGAGTGTGTTGTAAAATAGAGGAAGTAAACTGGTTAAAAATCTTATGTCTAGAGAAATTGGGTTTAAAGATTAGACACATTTCATAGTGGCCATTTCCTGCTTCCATCCTGAGGGTGAGTGGTGATGCAGCGATTTATTTGGTTAAAAGGATAGTTCACCCCAAAATGTAAATTCTGTCAGTAATTACTCGCCCTCATGTTGTTCCAGACCCGTAAGACTTTCGTTCATCTTCGGAACACAAATTAAGATATTTTGATTAAATCTGAGAGCTGGATCACTCCTCCATAAGCTTCTAAGGGATCAAAACTTGCCGGCCCAGAAAAGTTATGAAAGACATGGTTAAAATAGTCCAAGTGACTGCAGTGGCTCAATCTTAAGTTTATCAAGCGATGAGAATACTTTTTGTGCGTAAAAAAACAAACAAAAATAATGAATTTATTTAACTATTTATTTCCTTCTCTGTGGGCCTCGAGTGAGTTCTCGTAGTGTAACAGCGCAGCGCTTCTGTGTTGCACGTCACACGCAGGCTCACTATTGGCCGACGCTGGTCATGTGTGTGATGCGTGTGACGTTCAACCAGAAGCGCTGCGCAGTTAAACTACGTGAACTGACTCAAGGCCCACAGAGTCTTACGGGGTTGGAACAACATGAGGGTGAGTAATTACTGACAGAATTTTAATTTTTGGGGTGAACTAACCCTTTAACCATTTCCGCCCAGCAGACAGTCATTAGTCCTCAACTACGTCCACAACAACGTTTTAAGTACTGGCACTTAGGACCGGAGAAAAAGGACTCGGTACAGGAAAAGCTAACTGTTGAAGATGTTTGGCCTTCACAGAATAAACAAAAGCCAATAATAATCACTTAATTTAACATTCCTGTCTGCCTACCCAACAAGTTTTGACCAGATGTCTTTCCATATTTCTACGTGCCGTGCGGTCACATTAAGAGGAGCAGGAATCATTCTTAAAATTTCATCACCAGATGCAGTCCTCACGGGCTGGCCAGAAATATCTATTCGGGCCGCTTTTTCCCTGTGTCTCTGTCCTTTCTCCATTTTGCCCTCTCTTTTCCTAAATATGCTTCTTGTCTCTCAGGATCAGCATCTCTACGTTGTCTGTATCTGCGCTGTTTCTCCAACCCGATCTCACGGCAATTCGTACGAATTTTACGAGGTGGCTAATTCGTAACAATGCGTACGACCTCACTCGTACGAATTAGTAAGATTTTTGCTAAATCGTACATATTTTACAAATTGCCAAATTCGTACGAATGACCCCTGACCCCGCCCCTAAACCTACCCATCACGTGAGGTCGTATGAATTCTTACGAATTAGCCACCTTTTAATCACTCGTACAAATTCGTACGAATTGGTCGTCAGATAGCGTTGGTTTCTCAGCTGCAGAAAGAGGCATCCTAACAAAATCAAATCAAATACATAAAACACTTTAACAGCAACCTTGTTCATTTATTGACTTCTCATAATAAAAATAATAATGACTTTTGGTTTATAAAGCACATTTATAAAACCCAATGCACTTGTGTGTATCAGTATAGATCAGTAACCTCAACACATTTTAGCCTACCTATCAGTAGAATAAATAAAAAACATGATTTTTAGGGATGAAAACTGTAAAAACATGTATATTATGTAAATACTATTAGTAAGAAAAGTACGTCTGTGAAAATTCTCAGTCATCCAGGTCATAGTTGTCCAAGAAGGGTTGGCTCAGGGGTGACAACCCCACAGAGGTTCAAATACCTGGCACTCCCCATCAGTCATTTAGAACTGAAGAAACCCCTTGGATGAGAGGCAAAATATCTTCAAATATGGAAGTACCAAGTCCAGTTGCCCTTGATTTAACCCGTCTTGGGTATACAACATGGGTAAGACACACAAAGCATATACTTTCGTCAACCCTGTTACCCTGGAATGGTAACAGGGTTGACGGTAACAGAGTTGACGAAAAATGTTATTGGCGGCCATTACTAGCCATGAGGTATAGGTAATAACACTACATTATGTGCCTTAATGAGAGGCTTAAATGTTGTTATATATGTATATTTTTAAATATGCACAAATAACATTTTAACGTATGCTTTTCTGGTAACAGGGCTGACACAATGAGCGTGTCCCCATCTTTCAGACATTACATAAACTAAAAAAAAATCATTAAAAGAAGAGAACACTTGTCTTCTACCATCAACCTTATGAAAGGCAGATGATGTCATTTCCTGGAACTGATGCAACTTTTGGAATAGTCCATTATCTTTAAAGAGGTGTTTTCATAAAAAGTAACAGGGTTGACGCGAACCTAGGTACCCAACTAAATTGTGTTTATTTTCTAACTTTGACACATGTTAAGAATAAAATCCATTCATAACTAATGAACTGACTCTTAAGGCTTTATATAAGTATGTGTTTTTTTTATAATAGTTTGACTTTTTTGGCCTTGATAGCAAGTAGAAGTAGAAAAATCATACTGAGGGACAGGCCATTTTCAAAATTTCTGCAAGATGCTTTGCACAAAAATGTGATTAAAATCCTTTAAAAACAAAAGAAACAGAAATGAATTTATTCTTATATTATGAGACATATTATGGAAACTAAATTATAAAATATTTTACTTTTTTTATGGTTTATTAAGATTTACAGAGCTTTTTTTTCTGAGGGAAACAAAATGGCACGTTTTCGTATAATGACCCAAACACTCACGTGAGCTGATGCTGTGTTTGTTTACAAGAGAGAGGGAGGACGCGCATGTTGTATTGTTCCTCAAAATTGTACTTGTGCTTATTGGATGCAGACACCTATACATGCGTGATCTCAATCAGGAGGAATGACCTTTCACAGATTCTCAACGTTTGACCTCCTGGAGTCCCGCGCATACGCCATTATGCGACAGGAAGCTCGTGCTGTGTAGACTGTCGTGAACGCGCTCAAGATATTATTGCTTCATAATACCTCAATGTATCGTCAGGAGACACTGGTATTGATTTTGTTTAGCCTATGTATGTTTTGTTTTTTTTTACTCAAAAGTGACGGTAGCTATTGACTTGCATTAAATCACCAGGGGGCTGTTCCATAAACCAAGATTAGAGTATAAGCCAGGCTTATTTCGGTTAGTCAAGCTTATTTTTGGTAGATTCGGTTTCATAAATCAAACTTAAAAAAGTTCAAACTCAGTTACCCTGGCAACTTATGCTGGGAAACTAGCCTGGTCCAGGGCAGGCTAACTGTCAGGCTAAGCCTCAGTTGTTACACAGATCCTCAACACTGACCGACAAGAACACAATGATATTACCACTGACAGTCTCTAATACCATTATTGGACTTTATAAATACACAGTATACAGAAAATCTACTTAAATAAGGCTACAATATAGACACATATATAAGGCGTTTTAAAGTTTTGTCATTTTTGTAATAAAGACATTTTAATTAAGGAATGCCTCGGTTATCAGAGAATTCTTTCTCTACACTGTCTCTTATATATATATATATATATATATATATATATATTTTTTTTTTTTTAAGTACTTTATTATGTCTTTCAATTCAAACACATTTAACACAATTATACAAATGGACAGTTCCTTTAAAGACATCATATTTTCCCCCAATAAATATTCCTTATTTTTCCTTCTACTTTTTTTCTTTTGTGATAATACCAACACATACATATAAATAAAACAATAAATAAATATTAATAAAAATATAACATTCACATATATCAAACTCTTATAATGAATGACACATAATTCCTAAAAGTTATTCAAGTAATATTATTTAAATATTAAATATTCAATATTAAATAAGTAAATAAATAAAATAACAAATAACTAGAAATAAAAGGGAAGGTTACATAAAAATTTAGTTAATGTAGGCCAATATATATTCCTTTATTTTATGGAATATTCTTTGATTTTAGAGTTGCACATATCTTTTCAAATATATACATTTGTTCTTAATTTAATGTTATCCTCTCCATAATGTACTTTAGAAACTAAATCTAACCACTCATTTAAAACTGGGGATTCTTGCTTTCTCAAAAAAAATGATTGCATTAAAAGCTGTAATTCTCAGCATTCTAAATAAGTATATATCATCTTTATAAAGTAGCATAGGTCCTATACCCAAAACTATATTTTGTATCTTTATTTATTTAGTTTCTTTAAAAAAAATCTTCCCTGAATTAGGCTACTTCTGTTCAATTTCTTTTTTTTATTAGAAGTATAAAATATATGAGTGTAATGAGCTAGAAGTTCACTGCAACTTATCCAACATCCTAAAGAGAAATTATTATAATCAGAAGATATTTCTAGTGTTATAAAATATCGCATATTAATTTTCCAAGCAAAATGTATATTTTAGTCAGAATTATTGCGCTCCTATTTGGCGCGCATGCGCGCAGCAGCGCTCGTTCAATATGAAGATTAGCAGCAAAATGGATACATTTGCACGACTTTCTAACATTTACAGATGGAGAATATAACTGTAAAATGTAATTTGTGCACTGAGGGGAAAAAAAAAACATGTCACAAATGCATAAAACAGCACAAAATATACGCTGTATGATGGTGGATCGATTTGATCCACGATCGACCTCTAGGGCTGCTTCAGAAACGCGTGCACACGCAATTATCTAGACTAGATAACCTGGATCAAATTAGTGAGATTGCGTGAACTTCAATTACCTTTTATGGAACCACTTTAGCCCCAACTTATTTGTTAGGCTCATTCAAGTCCGGTTTTGGAGTTTAATCCCCGCTTTTCTAAGCTTCATTTATGGAACAGCCCCCTGGTAACGTTACCACATTTTCAGCTAAAAACTTGTTTTCAGCTCTTTAGTTATTTGTTCAGCTGAAGAGAAAAAAAGTCACCTACATCTCGGATGGCCTGAGGGTGAGTAAATTAACAGCACACTTTTAGGCAAACAGTGCATTTAATGTTGTTGTTTTTGTGTGTGTGTGTGTGTGTGTGTGCAAACTAACTTATCCCTGTAAGGCCCTGGACTCTGGAGTTGAATTGTTGTTTTTGAATTAAACCAAATTAAGCAATAGCTTGCTATAAAATACTCAAAGATAGAGAAGTGTTGTGATCAATGACAGCCATCTGGGCACATTTGGGTAGGGCGTACAGCGTGTGTCTCTCCCTGTTATCTGTTCAATGGCATGTTCCTTGGGACGCTACATTGATTAGGCCCTGAGGGGGCCCTGTAGTGCTGCTCGTCACAGGAGCCAAATGACTGACAGCTCTAATGAAGTGTATAATCATCGGGGCAGAAGAAGCGTCAAAGCTGCCAAGACTTCAATCGCTCTACGTGATGACCAAAGAGTCTGTTCGCTCTTCTGCTCAAAGTAAGTGGGCGCCCCGCGGGACCACACGACTCTGTCCCATCTTAGAACATTATTCATGTGGCCGTTTGGTGCAAACCCTCTGATCCGATGGCAGTTAGACTGGGTGATATAGTTTGTAAAAAAAAATATGTCTCGATATTTTTGTAAACCTTGTCATAAAATATATAATCGATATTTATGAATTTGTCTAAAAATTGTGATTTCTTTTCAATCAGAGGAACGACGTTTCAACCAAACAACCATTGTCGACAGTCAGATTCAAAATGCTTAAAGCAAGAAGTAAAATACAGTAAAAAAGATAGTTAAAAATAAAAACAAGAAATAATTTAATAATTTTCATTATATAATTCGCAATATTTACCGCAATGTGTTGTGATTTCCAGAAAAATGTATCACGATTTACAAAAAATATTAAGCAGCTCAACTGTTTTTATCATTGATAATGATAAGAAATGTAACTTGAGCATCTTCATATTAGAATGATTTCTGAAGGATCATGTGACACTGAAGACTTGGAGTAATGATGCTGAAAATTCAGCTTTGCATCACAGGAAGAAATTACATTTTAATGTATATTAAAATAGAAACCAGTTATTGATTTTGAAATTAGAGATGCTAAGTACGAAACCATTCACGTCTTACTATAAGTCACCAAAATAATGACACGTCTTTTGGAAACCTGACCACATAAAAAGCTCACTAACTGTTCACGAACATACACTCAACATCTCACTCAACCCAAGACGGCTTTTGTTTCTATACAAGAAAACGTACAACATCCTCTCAGATGAAGTTTTACCCATCATCCCCGAGGTGTATATGTGGGCATCTGTTATCTAAACCGAACATAATACAATAATATGTCTTTTTTTTTCGCATTTGTTTTCCACCCATCAGCTCATTCTATTATGAAAAGGCAGATCTCTTTCCACCCTCTTCCCCCTGCGTGCAACAGAGGGGTCCTGAAGAGCAGTGGAACCTCAGAAGGCTCATTCTCTCTTTGTTCTATTATTCACCAGCCCGGGCTTCAAAACTCACCCGGTTCTCGGCGGGTTTGGAGATCTGCTTTTACAGCATGCGAGAGATGGATCGGAATATACTCGGATAGATCAAGCAAGCAAAATGCAGCGTCTCTGGAGAGGTGTTTCCACCTTGGACCGGGACCCACTCGCAAAGCAGTGCAGTTCTGTGCTCATGAAAGCAGAGCGTCATTAATAAGTTGGAAACTGGTCCCATTCATTTATTAATAAAAAGTTCATCGTTACACCTGATCTAAAATCTTTTGATCTGAGATAAACCATTGTTATTGATCATTTACACAGTCACAAGGCACCAACAATTTTAATTTTAGCATTCGAGAGTATTTGTTTACCCTGAATGCTCATTTGTACCAGCATAAACAGTTATTTGTTAGCTAAAGGCGCATGTTTGTTTTTCCTTTTAGACTCTTTAGTGTCCCACGGGCATTAGATACGTTAGTAATAAGGACCAGACAAATGTTTAGCAGAAGCTGCATTAGAAGCTTTGATGTACTTTTAGATTTAGCAAAGTCTACAGCGATGTCTTCAAAAATACAAATATAAAGGGAGCAAAGTTAAACTATCTTCCCATCTGCACTCTCCCACAGAGCAGCGATCATTAAAGGAGCGTGTGTAGTGCTGTGGCAACTGGAGATTTCTATGGACCTTGTTGAAAACTTCTGATGAACCATTCCCCGATGAGAAGCAAGCTAAAGAAGACCTTCAGAGGGATGTTTCTCTGACTTGTTATATCCCAGCAGAAACTGTACTTCAGTGAAAAGCAAACTTTAAACATTAGCTGCTTTGAATCAAGATTGGTTTATTAATGATCTAAAGCCCTGAAGAACCATGTTGATCAAACTTAGCATGCTGTATAAGCATGAGATAATTTAAAAATAAGATCATTTCAAAATCCTGTGGCAGAATTGAAGCTTTTCTTGTTTTGTCAATATAAGAGGAGGGCTAATCCCGCCGGATCCCTGTTTACTGTAAATTACATTATGCCATAAATAATTGAAAACAAACAATTAACAGTGTTGACTGTTGAATTTATCCAAAAAAAAAGTCGTGCAAAAAGTTTTAAAAGTTGATAAAATGTTATTCTGGAAGATTTTAGTGGTGCCACAATGCTAGAGTGTTGTTGAGTAGATGCTAACACCGTGTCTACACCGGACACGAGCGTTTGCTGAGGTGTTCAAAGTGGTTTTTAGCATTGCTATGTGTTATTTTAAAATTGGTCAATTATTTGCAATTATGACTAAGTTTAAAATATTGGTAACACTTTACAATAAGGTTTGTTAACTAGTTACATGAACTAATAATGAACTGCACGTATACAGCATTTATTAATCTTTATTAATGTTGATTTCAACATTTACTAATACTTTATTAAAATCTTGTTAACATTAGTCAATGCACTCTGAACTAACATGGACAAACAATGAACAGCTGTATTTTTATAAACTAAGATTAACAAATACAGTAACAAATGGATTGCTCATGGTTAGTTCATGTTAGTTAGTACATTAAATAATTTTTACTAATGAACCGTATTGTAAAGTGTTGCCAAAATATTTAATTATCTTATAACCGCAGAACACAGACACATGATCTCAAAGCTTTGAAAGAAAAGAAGTGTCTTTTCTCAGCTATTGTGACCTATCTGAGTTAAACAACATCTCGAACAAGAAAAACATGTTGGACGGGACTTGGTTTTGTCCATCAGGAATTGATTGGTTTTGTTGGATGGTGTCGGTTTGCTATTGGTGGATCTCATGTGAGTGACAGGTTGCCCCGCCCTCGCGCCTGTAAACACGTCATCAGAGAAGTCGTTACAAGAGGGAGGGAAAGATTACTTTGAAGGCACATGAATTATATATATATATATAAAGGATTATTAGGAACACCATACTAATACTGTGTTTGACCCCCTTTCGCCTTCAGAACTGCCTTAATTCTACGTGGCATTGATTCAACAAGGTGCTGAAAGCATTCTTTAGAAATGTTGGCCCATATTGATAGGATAGCATCTTGCAGTTGATGGAGATTTGTGGGATGCACATCCAGGGCACGAAGCTCCCGTTCCACCACATCCCAAAGATGCTCTATTGGGTTGAGATCTGGTGACTGTGGGGGCCATTTTAGTACAGTGAACTCACTGTCATGTTCAAGAAACCAATTTGAAATGATTCGAGCTTTGTGACATTATCCTGCTGGAAGTAGCCATCAGAGGATGGGTACATGCCGGTGGCCATAAAGGGATGGACATGGTCAGAAACAATGGTCAGGTTGGCCGTGGCATTTAAACGATGCCCAATTGGCACTAAGGGCCCTAAAGTGTGCCAAGAAAACATCCCCCACACCATTACACCACCACCACCAGCCTGCACAGTGGTAACAAGGCATGATGGATTCATGTTCTCATTCTGTTTACGCCAAATTCTGACTCTACCATCTGAATGTCTCAACAGAAATCGAGACTCATCAGACCAGGCAACATTTTTCCAGTCTTCAACTGTCCAATTTTGGTGAGCTCTTGCAAATTGTAGCCTCTTTTTCCTATTTGTAGTGGAGATGAGTGGTACCCGGTGGGGTCTTCTGCTGTTGTAGCCCATCCGCCTCAAGGTTATGCGTGTTGTGGCTTCACAAATGCTTTGCTGCATACCTCGGTTGTAACGAGTGGTTATTTCAGTCAAAGTTGCTCTTCTATCAGCTTGAATCTGTCGGCCCATTCTCCTCTGACCTCTAGCATCAACAAGGCATTTTCGCCCACAGGACTGCCGCATACTGGATGTTTTTCCCTTTTCACACCATTCTTTGTAAACCCTAGAAATGGGTGTGCGTGAAAATCCCAGTAACTGAGCAAATTGTGAAATACTCAGACCGGGCCGTCTGGCACCAACAACCATGCCACGCTCAAAATTGCTTAAATCACCTTTCTTTCCCATTCTGACATTCAGTTTGGAGTTCAGGAGATTGTCTTGACCAGGACCACACCCCTAAATGCATTGAAGCAACTGCCATGTGATTGGTTGATTAGATAAATGCATTAATGAGAAATTGAACCGGTGTTCCTAATAATCCTTTAGCTGAGCGTATATATATATGTGCACATAAGTCATTTATAATAAACTGCAATATTCCAAAAAAAAAAATTGAATTGTCACTTTTAATGTGTCGATGGGTTAGCGGGGTGTTTCTTGACAAAGTGACATCGCCAACTACTGGCCTGGCATGCATAATACAGCCTTTTTAGTTATTTTCACAGATCTGTGTGAACCTTTTTTACGGTCTATGGTGTGAACGGGATCATTTTGACAATGTTGTCGGCGGTTTTTAGTACATCATTGTCGTGTAAACATACCCTTTAAGGTGCGGTCACATTAGCGTAGTCTCTGCAAAATTCCCTTGTCAAAAAAGCCATTGTCTAGTTAATAATGCAGTGATTTATAAAGTAGGCTACAGCTCACACGGAAGTCACTATCAAACCAAGCAACTTTCTCTAGGTCGCTGAACAGCATTAAATGTGACTGGCACCGCAAGTAAGATATCTAGAAGTGATCTGCATTAGTGTGATATAAAGTTAAGACAAAAAGAAAGAAATAACGATAAAGGCAGGTGTAAAAATCAGGACAAGGGCCTTACCATTCCTTTTCAAAGCTCAATTAAGAGCTTCTGTCCGCAAGATTCTTTTCAAAGTGGTGAATTATTCATCTTTGAATTGTTAATAAATAATAACAGAGGACTCCGGGGATCCTGCCCGGTCAATTAGGCGATGAAGAGGGTGAGTCAGAGCAACGGGAGGTCGTCTTCATTATATCTGTCTTCATCTTCATTATATCGCTCATCGTCAGACACAATAACGCCTCGATACAATGCCCGACTTCAAACAGCCTGACGGATCCACTCCTTATTTTCAACTCACCTTCTTCTTTTGTATATTAATAATTTTAGCTGTCTTTACACCAAGGTTTTTCTTTTTCTCTTCCAGGTCTGCTCCCAGTTCGAGAGCTTTCTTTGGTGTTCATCATTAGATTGGGGATTACACATTTCTGTGGAAAATCGAAGGAAGTGCTTGAATCATACTAGAATAAAAGTGTGAAGATAGTATCTATATGTAGTGCGGTTTTGCATTGTTATACAGGTGTATGGGTATAGAAGATCTGGCACACCTGGTGCTTGGTCATTAGCATGATTATTAGACATTTGCACGATTATATATACAATAAATTGTAGGCCTTAAAATCGGTAAATCCATGAGCATGAATCAGATTCGTAAAAAGGTAATCCGGGTACTTTTTGCCTACTCTTTTTTTTATAAATTTTTTTATAATGGGAGTAGGCTATACTTCTTTTGTCACAAAGCGTTTTTCGGCTACTATACAGTAGGGAAGTATGCTATTTCAGATGCAGCATAGGTGGCAATTAAAGCTTTTACTACCCCTTTAAAAAACGTATTTGTGGCATGCTTGCGCATATTTTGCTTACCGGGGTTTTCCAGAGCACTTATGTTTTTAAAAACGTCAGAATAAGAGTTGGTGAGATGTGGAAAAATGGATGATAATCACTAATTATATATATTCACTATAACTAATTGCCACGTGTTATCCTAATTTGAACGGAATATGAACATGCCATGGATCATTCATATTTTACACTTTTGTAGTCAGGGTATGTTGTATCCACCAGAGGGCAGTGTAACCATCATGTTGTAAGTTTGTATTGATGTAATATTGCATTTTATAAATGCCACTTTGATATATTGTTATATAATGCAATACCATTGACTCATTGTATAAGCATAGTAGTCACTGTTTAAGTTTATTATCACTGTATCGGGAATCAGCAGTTTTAATGTAACATAGCCTACTATAAAAACGCTGATAATAAACTATAGATATACATGTTCTTCATTCATAATTACTATGTAAATAACAATCAATCTGTTGAGTAACATCTTACTAATGCAAATTAATTATAATTCTACAATATATTAGCATACAAGAGATAACAATTTATCACTCACTCACTCACTCAATCTCACACACACAGCATTACATTCATTCGCTGTAACATTGGGTATTGCACCACTTCATAAGTCCATCACTGAATGTCTCTGGTCGATTGTCTCATCTTCATTCTAAAGTTTTGTCACTCCATGCTAAAGACTTTCTCTTGGCAAGCTCCATCCAGGACGGCTGAGCTCCATCTGACCGTGGCTGTTGCTGCTGAGAGACGTCCGGTGGCGATGATGATGCTGATGTTGCTGGAAGCTCAGATGTGACGGTAAGTGCTATTGCAGAGGAACACGGACATGCACATCAACGTCTATATCAAATGAGGAAGCTTTGAAGAACAGCAGAAAAATGGCAAACATTTGAAAATGACAGTCAAAGCAGTGGCTTACTTTCTGTGTTAGATGGGACGTGTTTTGCATTCCCATCCATCTTGATGGAGGCTGCTGCTCTCTTTGTTGTGTAATCTTCTGGTGTACAGTTCCTACCATTGTCCTGCAAAGAGTAAAGAAATAATTAAATTATATTGGATGCATCTTAAATTAATTTAGAGACTACACAGAAGAATAATAATATAATCTATACTTTATAATTTTTCATTTATATGTATTTAATTTCATATATATATATATATACACACACATATACATATCTAGCATCTATATAGATGTGTAGATATATATTTAATATATATCTACATAATATATATATATATATGAAAATATCATATTCAATATTCTGTGTAGTCTCTCGGTTAATCTATATAATATTTTCTTTCAGTTAGCATTCATGAAGGATAGATAGATATATTTTTATTTGTGCATTGCATTGTGTTTTAGGTTTAAAGGAATTGTTTGTAAACTCAATCGAATGTCCTATCAGAATATTACCAATACCTTTTACTTTTTTCCTTAATTTGTCTCTGTTTGTGTGTGTGTGTGTATATATATATATATATATATATATATATATATACAGTAGAGTAGCCTTTTATTGTGGCCAGCCTAAGGCACACCTGTGCAATAATCATGCTGTCTAATCAGCATCTTGATATGCCACACCTGTGAGGTGGATGGATTATCTCGGCAAAGTGCTCACTAACAGATTTAGGCCCTGTCCACACGGACACGGGTATTTTTATAACCGTGACTTTTTTTACGCGGCTCGGCCGTTCGTCCACACGAAAACGCACTGAAACCGAACATTTTTGAAAACCCCTGCCAGGGTGAGGATTTTCAGAAACGCCGGTTACAGTGTTGTCGTGTAAGACAGTGAAACCGGGGTTTTTGCCTTGCGACGTCAGAGTGTGCGCCGTTATCAGCTGTGTTTGACGTCAGATTTGCGCTTCTGATTGGCCAACGTGGCTTTACGGTTAAGGTTTATATCGCCGCCTACTGGCGTGGCATGCTCTTGACCGCGCTTGATTGCGTGTTTTTACGTTTTCATGTAGACGGAGACCGAGCATGTGTGGACGGGATTTTTTTTTAAAACGCTGTAGGAAAAACTCCGGTTATAAAAATACCCGTGTCCGTGTGGACATGGCCTTAGACAGATTTGTGAACAATATTTGAGAGAAATAGGCCTTTTGTGTACATAGAAAAAGTCTTAGATCTTTGAGTTCAGCTCATGAAAAATGGGGGCAAAAACAAAAGTGTTGCGTTTATAACTTGGTTCATAAAGTGTGTTCTGTGCTCTCCAGCCATGTTACCTGCTTGTCTTTTGTTCCACTAGGTGCTGGTTTAGTAGTAGGTCTCTGTGAGGCCGGCTGAATTGGTGTGTTCAGTGTGTGCTGTGTTTTCAGAGGATGAAGCGCGGCGGTGGTCAGTGGCTGTGTTTTAGGCTGTACGGATGGTTTGGGAGGCTGTGCAGGAGGTGCTGTTGGAGGTGACGGGTGGACTGGTGAGTGATTTGTGGCCAGTCTGTTTAAGAATGGCTGGTAAGCTCTGGTCTTCTCTCTGGATAGACACTTCCAGCCTGGCTCAGACACAGATTCTTTAGTTGCTCCTGATGTATTCTGGATAGGTGATCTTCCATCTGTAAAAAAAAAAAAAAAAACCTTTATTAAGGCAGACAAGTCAACTAGAAAGAATTGTACATTTAAATTAGTTTTCTGTGTTATGAAATGACACAATAATAATAATTATTACTTTGGGATGTCAAATTCTGATTGACACTGCTGTGCAGTTATTTTGTTTTTCCACAGCAGTCTATTATTTTGGTATTAACAATTTCAGATAAACTCACTGCAAAAGGGCACATTTCAATAAAACAAACAGTGATTGGCTGTTGTACTTGTCAGTCAGACTCTTTGATTTGATTAGCCTTTATTGTCTCCTGACGGAGAAATTCATCTTGGGCATTCGAGATAGCAGATGCAACACAATATACATAACACATAACATAATTACCTACACATAATTTACCACCTTAAAACGAACCCACACACCCTATTTGTTGTTGTTCAATAATTTTATAGAGAGTGGTACAAATGAAAATTTCAACTTATTCAGTCTACAGTTTGGTAACCTGTACCTTCTACCTGAGGGCATCATCTCATACTCACTGTAGAGCACATGATTCGGATCGTTAGTGATTTTTAAACTCTGTTTCCTCACCGCCTCTTCAAAAAGCTCATTAAGAGTGGTCGGTGGCACTTGTCCAATTATTTTTCCCGCCCTTTTGATCAATGTTTGAAGCTGTGATTTTAGTTTAACTGACAGGTTACCAAACCAGGCTACAATACCATATCGGACAATAGACTCAATAGCTGCCTTATAAAACACAAAACAGTAACATGATATCCTTGTCAACGCCATGAACTCTTCTCTTAGTCTTCTCAAAAAATATAAACGCTGACATATTTTTGAGGAAACATACTCCACGTGATATCTTGTGTAAACATAGCCCTCTTCTTGTGTAAGTCGGCCATTGTTGCCCAGAATATCAAAGTTAAAAGTTGAGCAACTTTTCAAAGACTCTCAAAGTAAAAATAAAATAAAATTAGCTCAGCAAAACTGGCACTTTTGTATGATTTTAGGTTACTTTCCGATTACAAATAACATAATTTTTCTTATTTTATGTTTTTATTTTTATTTTAGTCAATTTTTGTAATTTTTTGAGTTTTTGTCATTTCTATATAATTTTTGTAAAAAAATGTATGTCTGTTTTAGTTATTTTAGTATATCAAGTCAAACTAAATGAAAATGAGAAATGTTGCCTTGGCAACTAGGTGAAAATTTGTATATATTTTATAACATTTATTTTTGTAAATAACATTTTTGTTTAATTGTATTATTTAATGTGCCACTATTATGCTATTTAAAGGTTCCTAATTTTGGTTTGGAGGTTTCCTACAATTGGTTTACATGCAACCAAGGTACATCATTCCAAACAATAATTTCTCTCAGAGTCTGAAAACAGTTTGTTCTAGGATTCAGTCTCTATATAAAGCCCTCCTTTCTGAGAACCTACTCTGCTCTGATTGGTCAGATGGTTCAGTCTGTTGTGATTGGTCTACTCTGCTCTGATTGGTCAGATGGCCCAGTCTGTTGTGATTGGTCTACTCTGCTCTGATTGGTCAGATGACCCAGTCTGTTGTGATTAGTCTACTGTGCTCTGATTGGTCAGATGACCCAGTCTGTTGTGATTGGTCTACTCTGCTCTGATTGGTCAGATGGCCCAGTCTGTTGTGATTGGTCTACTGTGCTCTGATTGGTCAGATGACCCAGTCTGTTGTGATTGGTCTACTCTGCTCTGATTGGTCAGATGGCCCAGTCTGTTGTGATTGGTCTACTCTGCTCTGATTGGTCAGATGACCCAGTCTGTTGTGATTGGTCTACTCTGCTCTGATTGGTCAGATGGCCCAGTCTGTTGTGCCTCAGACATTGTTCGCGGGCAGCCAATGAAGACCATAAAGCGGGCCTTATTAAAATTTGTTTCATTATTACTTAGGTATTTAACAGGAAGTGAAATTGGAATTGCTGACGACTCGTTTCAGCAGTTCAGAATGGATTCTTTTTTTAAGAGACAATAACTTTATTTGAGTGCACTTTGATCTTTAAAACTTTACAGACATTTTACATTCACAAACAACTATACTACACACTACATGAAAGGTAATATTCGAAAAAGCATAATGGGGCACTTTAACTATAATAAATAACCCTGGTTCAAATATCCAGTTCCTTAAATATTTAGTTTAATTTTATGACCATTTTCTTGAGGGGAAAAACCCCCCGATTGAACCAATTCAACGAACAGATACCAAATATGATATAGTTTAACAAAGAAAAAAGACATTTACACTCACTGTCTTGGGCAGCAAGCTGAAACTCCAGGCTCTGTGAATCTTGTTTTTTGGGAACAACGTGTTTATTCTTGGAATTGCCATCGCACACATTTCTGAAGGTTTCTGTTTTCCCAGCATGCTCTTCTGAGTCAGCTAGCACTGTATTAGACTCTAAACTGTACCGTTTGGTTTCATCTTTAATTTTAGAAACCTCAGAGCGATATTTCAGCGACAGAGAGGTTGTGCGAAGCTGCACCCCAAAAGTATTCTTCTGTTTTCTGTCTTCAGGTTCCTCTAGTTTCTCTGTTTCCTCGTGTTCTGTAGCAATATCAGTCTTAAGATTGGTTCCTGTTGTTGGTTTGGACATAATAGGAGGCGTTACTTCTCTGCGAAAACTCTTTGTGTCTTGTGTTTGATGGAGGAGATTCTGAAACTCTGTTGGTTTCGTTTCTCTTGCTTCATCTTTCTGCGGCTCTAGGTTGGGTTTGTTGGATTGAGTCTTGATTCCTGGAGTAGCTTTCAAATGTCCCTCATTCTGCTTTGTCACAGTCTCACTTGTTGTTTTGGAGTGATACTTTGCAGATGCAATGAAAGGTTTTGTTGAGGCCTCCATGGCTCCTTTTGGAGACGTAGGGCTTCTTATTTCCATTTTCAGATTTTTGATGCGAGGCAGAGGTACAGGAAATTGTCTAAATGATGCTTCCTCCTGTGGGCTTTCCTTTGTATTTGTTCCACACACAAGATTCTCACTCGTCTGAATCTGGATATCATTTAGATCATGTCTCTGGATAGGTGAATGGGCTCTTAATGACACTATTGCTCTTGATGGTTGTGTAGATTCTGGAAGTCCTGATGGGGACGGTGGACCTGATGAGCTTGAGGTCAAGCCAAAGGACATGGGCTGCAAATAAAGAGGATTTGTGGTGACTTTGCCCTCAGATTCAGGAGGCTCTTCCGACTTAAGGATTTCAAAACCCAGATATGGGAAATTAATTTCAGTTCTGTTGGGGTTCTCCTCCTGGTTCTGCACTGACTTTGCAGGAGATGTCTCTGTAGGTTCTGTAGAGATGGGCTTCTCTTTTAGGTCCAAAGACGGAGAGGAAGACAAACAACGTTGCTCTGTCTCTGTGGACGTCATGGTGCCATCATCATCATCATCATCTTCCTCAGACAGAACGTTGTCCAGATCACTGATGCTTTCTGACCGATACCTGGGAGAAAGAGATACCTGGAAAAGAGAGATCGAAATGCCTTCACTTTTTTTTTTGTTTAAACCAACTGTTTAGTAATGATTAATAGGCCGTGAGACAGAGGGTTGATTGGTACCATTTTGAGGGATTAAACCGCATGGTGATTTTTGTGTAGGTATATGACCCTGTATTTGAAAAATGTGTGATAGCATTAGATTCAAGGTAGTTTTTGGTTACGGAGGATGATTTTCAAACATATGTCAAGAAAAAGGATAAATTAATTTATCTTTAAATAAATTTTAAATTTTATAAAAAAATTATAAAATTTTATAAATTTTTATAATAATTTTTTTTTTTTTTAAATTAAAAATTTTAAATTATAAAAGGATACATTTTTCTCTCTTTGTAGTCACTGAACTTGTTGATTTTCTAATGAAAGCTACCATGGATCAGATGCTATCACACATTTTCCAACACTAGAGATGTGTACCTTCATGAAAATCAAAAAGAAATTTAATCCCTCAAAATGGTACCGGTAGCCCAAATTTGGGGTCCCGTCTCATGGCCTATAAGTATTCATAACTTTTTGCAGATTTCAGTTTTCAGTGATTTTCATCTACTATTTATATTTTATTTCAATTTAATGAAAACCTTTTTGAATGGGACTTTAAAGTTTTTTTGCCATTTTAAAATAACTAATTTAGTTACATAAATAATAAAATAAACACATATTTGTTAATAAAATAATTCTAAATGAATAAAATAAGCACTTCCTGTGAAGTAGCTGAGGCATATGCATTTTATCACCCTCACTGTCTTACCGTTGGCACTCTGTTTCCCCTTGTGCTGGCTCTTTGTTTCCTCGGTTTGACTGACATGCGATGACGGGCAGCCGAGTTATCCAAACTGGCCATGTAACATGCAGGGCTGCTGAAGTCAACTCCTGAAGGGGGTGTGGTCGAGGCGGAGGTGGGGGAGATGATTGGCTGAGGGGACGCTTTGGAGACTGGGGATAGAGGCCTTGATGATGGCTGGAAAGGATCACCCTGAGTGAGACAATATTTACCATCAAATAATGTATATATATGCCAAATTGTTCTTTGTCAATGTTTATTCGCACAGATTGTTTTTGAATAATGCGGTGTGCTAATATTACGTATTATTATACATGAATATTACCTGTTCTTCTTCCTCACTTCCCGTTCCTGCTAAACTCAGAGAGCTCAGATGTTTCTGAGATCCGGGATACTGAAAGAAAAATGCCATTTGGATTCCATGAATAAGGTCAAAGTTAAAGTAGTAGCAAATGTCTCTGTTATGTTTTAACTTTCTATCTCTATTGTTCTGTTACCTTGTAAACGTCTGTATGCTTCACTCGCTCGTGGAAGGACGTCTCAGGTGGGCTGCACGGTAAACCATCATCCTCTGAAGTGGTTCCTGAGTCCTCTGTGCGTTTGCCAGGAATCAACATTGGAGGAGGACCTAGATGTAAGTTCTGTTGCTGTAGTTTCAACTGCCGGAACAAAATATAAACCGCTTGCTATTTAGTGAACCCCGGCCTTACTCAAATTAAAGTTGAACAAAGCACACTGCTTTAGCATTATAAGAGTAGGTCAAATAATCTGCTGTCTTTTTCTAACAAAAACATTTGCAAGCTGTTGGTTTCTCCACAAAGAAGGCCTTACTTGTAAGGCCTTAATTTTGCCATGAACGTTCTCTTGTGAAAGAACGCATGTTGGTTCTGTGGACTGGGTCTGATCGGTAAAGAAGATGCTATCGTGAGACAGCGCCCTGGAGCTCAGACACTGCGGGTACCTGCGGATCAGATTCAGTGGGTTCATTTTTTTGTTTCAGTAGGATATCTGTACTAAAACATCAGTACAATATCTGTATAATGACATAGATATTGTACTAAATATTTGTATTGGTTATATGAAATAGTATATATTCAATATATTGTACCATTGTTTTTTACTATATTTTAGGTTTTATACATGCATACACCCCCACACAATACAATGCAATATAGTGTACACATAACCAATTTAATTTGATATCAGATTAGTAAACAAGCTGGACAGCTCTTTGATGTTAAAGTGCCCTTATTGTGCTATTTTGAAGGTTCCTAATTCTGTTTTGAATGTCTTCTACTATAGATTTACATGCGTCCAAGGTTGAAAAAAATTAGTAAAAACTGTCTGAAGCTTACTCTGCTCTGATTGGTCAGATGGTTCAGTCTGTTGTGATTGGTCTACTCTGCTCTGATTGGTCAGATGGTTCAGTCTGTTGTGATTGGTCTACTCTGCTCTGATTGGTCAGATGGTTCAGTCTGTTGTGATTGGTCTACTCTGCTCTGATTGGTCAGATGGTTCAGTCTGTTGTGATTGGTCTACTCTGCTCTGATTGGTCAGATGGTTCAGTCTGTTGTGATTGGTCTACTCTGCTCTGATTGGTCAGATGGTTCAGTCTGTTGTGATTGGTCTACTCTGCTCTGATTGGTCAGATGGTTCAGTCTGTTGTGATTGGTCTACTCTGCTCTGATTGGCCAGATGGTTCAGTCTGTTGTGATTGGTCTACTCTGCTCTGATTGTTCAGAAGGCCCAGTCTGTTGTGATTGGTCTACTCTGCTCTGATTGGTCAGATGGTTCAGTCTGTTGTGATTGGTCTACTCTGCTCTGATTGGTCAGATGGTTCAGTCTGTTGTGATTGGTCTACTCTGCTCTGATTGGTCAGATGGCCCAGTCTGTTGTGATTGGTCTACTCTGCTCTGATTGGTCAGATGGTTCAGTCTGTTGTGATTGGTCTACTCTGCTCTGATTGGTCAGATGGTTCAGTCTGTTGTGATTGGTCTACTCTGCTCTGATTGGTCAGATGGCTCAGTCTGTTGTGATTGGTCTACTCTGCTCTGATTGGTCAGATGGCCCAGTCTGTTGTGATTGGTCTACTCTGCTCTGATTGGTCAGATGGCCCAGTCTGTTGTGATTGGTCTACTCTGCTCTGATTGGTCAGATGGTTCAGTCTGTTGTGATTGGTCTACTCTGCTCTGATTGGTCAGATGGTTCAGTCTGTTGTGATTGGTCTACTCTGCTCTGATTGGTCAGATGGCTCAGTCTGTTGTGATTGGTCTACTCTGCTCTGATTGGTCAGATGGCCCAGTCTGTTGTGATTGGTCTACTCTGCTCTGATTGGTCAAATGGCCCAGTCTGTTGTGATTGGCCTACTGCTTACAACGTGTCATAAATGAAACGCCCATTACCATGTCTGAATTTTAGCCCCTGATCTTCCTCAGCACTTGATACGATCAGTAACAATGGCGTCAGTTCTATCAATTCCAGTCTGAGTCCGCATTCTTTGGAAGTTCATGCAAAGTGGATTTGCTTTGGCAGCACAGAAAACAGTGTCTTTTCGACATGTGAATAACATGAACCAAACTTATCAGACTCAGCTACAAACTAGTGTTTGATGATGTTCTAGGGCAGCCAATACAGACCATAGGCTGGCATTATGCAATTTATTTTTTTAAAACCTACGTAAGTTCGTGTAGGAAATAAGACTGGAATTACTGATGACTCGATGTAGGCAATAACTTACACATTAACATTTATCGTGAACTTTACAGACCTTTTACATTCACAAACAGCTATATTATACACAACATGAAAGAATAAGCATAATAGGGCCACTTTAATTTATTGACATATCAGCAACTTACGAAAACTCCTCTTCAGAGTCGTAGCCTTCCCTTATGGCCTCTGGAGCAGTGATGTCACTAGCGGACTGGCTTTGCTTAATCAGCCCTTCGCTTTCCTTTTTCTTCAGTTTACCAAAGAGACGCGTCTTCAGCTGCTTAAAACGTGACTTCTTCCTTCCTGTTGAAGAGACCAGGAATACGAAAGATTGATGTGCATGGATCTCCAGAAATAGAGATTAATGACGTCATGAGAAGATCTGTTTGTAAAGTAAGGTCAGATTTGTTTTTTGTTTTTTATTATAAATTATTTATCAATATTGGTGTCTTATATCATAAGGCTACTGGGTTACAGTGATTTAACTATGGTTAAGGGAGTTTTAGACAATCTTTCTTAATGTTGTGTCTAAAAATAGCCCATCACATGTCAGCCCCCTTTTTTTTAACTTCTGGAGCATTTCACCTAGTTTAAAGCCTGCAGTCCATGAGATTGGACGTTTGTCATCCAATCAAATGGCAGTAAAGCTCTGCATGTAGTAATTATATTTAAAAAAACACTACATTGAAGAGAAGCATGGCAGCACTTCACTCCAAACACAGAAGCAAGCAACATTTTCTATGGTTTTATTTACATTTTTTATATATTTTTGCCAGTATTTCATAGTTTGTATGTAAAATAGAAAGATTGAACTTATTAATTAAAGTTAAAAATCGATTGTAGAATTGCACGTTTTAAATCAGGAGTTTTTCAAATGTGTCTGTCCATTAGAATGGACAGTGGGTTCGAAAGCCTGTTACTGAAATCCCATGTCCAGTAATGCTGATTGAAATTTCTTATATAAAAAAAATCTATATCACAGTACCGATACATTTTTGAAACTTTTTCATATGCAGAATATACAGTTCTTGAAGTACTTGAACATATAGCTGATGGAAATATCTCAGATGTTGACTTTATGTGGAGTGATGAGGAAGATGGAGATGTAAGAAAAATATCCGTATTTAAAGCTTTATAAAGTAAAATAACTAGCTTCCGGCCAAACGAACATACAGATTTGACTTGGATCTAAAGCGCAACTTGAATATGAATATTTTTCATGTTTTATTTTATATTGATATTTTTTTATGGATAGATGCACTTTTATGATGGATAGATGCACCTTTATGGACTTCAAAACAGAAACAACCATTCACAGCCATTATAAAGCTTGGAAGAGCCAGGGCATTTTTTAATATAACTCTGATTGTATTCGAAAGAAGAATGTCATATACACCTAGGATGGCTAGAGGGTGAGTAAATCATGGGCTAATTTAAATTTTTGGGTGAACTTCACCCAAAAATTATATTTGTCATCATCACTTACTCACCCTCATGTTGTTCCAAACCTGTATGAGTTTCTTTATTCTGCTGAACACAAAATAAGATATTTCAAGAATGTCGGTAACAAGACAGTTGACAGTAGCCTATTACAGCCTATACAGACTTCCATAGTATTTTTTTCCTATTATATATTTTCCTAATAACTATATTATATTATTATAATATAATATTATCATTAATAGTAACTATTTTGAAAATTACAATAATATTTAGCAGTAATGTATCAATATAGATATTACAGTACAATGCCGTATAATTAATTACAGAAGCAGACCAAATACGAAATACAGTAAAAAATACAGTAAAGTACTATTTTGTAGTTTACAGTACTGATCTTGTGCACTGTAAAGTGAATTACACTACAGTTACTGGAAATCGAAATACAGTAACTTGCTGGCAACCGTGCTGCCAGTAATGTACTGTAAAAACACAAGAAAACCGTTAACAGAGAAATTGTTTCAAAGATGCACACAGGAAATGACTCTAACGTGAATGCATTGATTGATTCTTAGGTTTATTTTGTTATGAATAAACAAATGTGCGATCTATAAAGCAAAAACCTTACAATTAAAGTTGCAATGTTATAATGTTCAAGTCTTTGATCTAAAAAAAGAAAGATGCACACAGAAAATGACTTTAATATGACCATATTGATTGATTTGAAGACATTTAGTTTGTTACAAACAATGTGCAATCTGTAAAACAAAAACCTCAAAATTAAAGTTGAAATGGTATACTACTGAAAATTTTTTGACCTTGAGAAAAAGCTTAAAGTATAGACCAACAAATTTTATGTTTATTAATTTATTTCATGTTGGTACATTTTTGGGAATTACACCTGTTTTGACCTGACGTCCATTGGAATGGACAAAAAAAAATTACAATGAAAGCCAATATTTTTTATTATTATTTTCATTTGGTCTCATTTATAGAAGCCTCATGAGCTGGGAAAATGTACTTTTATATTTTTCAGAAACTTGAAACATAATTCAGGTCTGAAGGGGTTAAGCGTAGTAAAATCACTAATGCATGTATTTCTCATTAATAAATCCTTAAAAAGAAAATGTGTGAATGTATTCAAATCAGGAATTCGAACACAAACCTGTGAGTTCCTCTCCATTTTTGTCCATTTCTCCAGGGCCGGATTCCATGTTTTTATCTGTTGATCCACAATAGAAGAGAAAATCATTTAATGACTCTAAAAAAAAGAAAAGCGTATAAATCTCAGTGTGTGCAGACTGGAGTAATGGAATTACGAACAAGACTTTAAATAGAAACTGTGTGGAGGAGTGTCTGCTGCATGTCTTGTTTATATCAGTAAAGATCAGCTGATGCACTCTGTTTGCACTTTACTACATCATTTCCTGTGTTCAAAGGTGATGAGCCCTGTTCTAACTATTTGTTAGAATCCTCAATGTCCTAATAAGGAAAGAGCTGCTCCTTTTTTTCATTTTAAAATCTCTTTATACAGAGTCAATAGCTGAATCTACTACTTTTAAAATGTAAGGTAAATGTAATTGTGCACTACTAAATCATATAACCCAGATTATTTCTCACAAGTTTGATGACGTACATGTAAAGACAGAGAGTCATATGCTGGTCTCTTTGCTTTTATATTGGCAAACAGGATGACGCACAGCATCTGCTTTCATCCTCTTTGGCGTGTCTTACTGTCAAACCACAGTTTGTGCAAACATCTCCTATGTCTTTCTATTGGCTTTGTGTTGTGATACAATCACTGGCCACTTGTAATACAGTGACTTCTAAGGGGAGAGAATAGTAGTTCACTTTGGCCAGGACACCAGTTGCTTAGTAATGTACAAGGCGGGTGACGCAATTTTTAGTAAATACTAGATTGTGTCTACCTGCAACCTGGGAAACCAAGCCCTTGTCCAAGCTCTTACAATTCATTAACCACACACTCTCTCACACACACATGCCCTCATATTTGTTCTTTGGAGTGTCTGTAGAACAGCAGAGCATTAACATTTACTGTTCATTACACTTACAGTATTTCATTCACAGATTAGATCAATAAACTTATCAGGTGTTGATACAGTATAGCGCTAGCAAAGTAGTTCTTTAGTGCATTGTTGCGCAGTTCCAACTTGCCCCTAATACCCTATTTGAGCACTATTTGAGGGGACAGCCATTTGTAGCGGTGTCCGAAACCAAAGTGGATGTTATCGAGTGCACTCATGCTATCCCATAATGCACCGCAATAACAAGTGTACAACCAATGTACGCTAAACGGCTAGAGAATACCCAGCCCGATCTCACGGCAATTCGTACGAATTTTACGAAGTGGCTAATTCGTACTAATTCATACGACCTCACGTACAAATTCGTACGATTTTTGCTAATTCGTACATATTTTACGAGTTACCAAATTCTTATGAATTCGTACGAATGACCTACCCCTGACCCCGCCCCTAAACCTACCCATCACGTGGTTTTAGACAAATCGTACAAATTCGTATGAGTGAGGTCGTATGAATTAGTACGAATTAGCCACCTTTTAATCACTCGTACGAATTCGTACGAATTGGTCGTGAGATAGCGTTGGAATACCCATAATGGACTATGAGGGTCGCACCAAATTAATTCCCGCCTCCATCCATTTTCCAAACCGCTGGTCCAATGTGGCTACAGCGTAATATCATGCAGATAAGCACCTTTTTAATTGATTATTAAATTGTTTATTTAAGGTTTCTACATAGTTTCCATAACCGAGTTCCAGATCAATCTTTTCATCTTACTACTGGAGCTGCCTAAATTTGCTGAGTTTCAAATGATTATTAAATGGCAAGCACAAACTATGCAAAAGCGGCACACTCGGTGTCTTTTTTAATTATCCATCAGGTGGAGATTTTAAATTGTATCTCTTAAAAGTAATAGCACATCTCTCCTCAACAAGCATGTGAATAATTATGCCAAATTTGAATACTTGGCATTAGTGCTTTGTTGAAATAGGTCCCTAATCTTAAGTATGAGTAATAATAATAGTGATGATAACCATGCTAATAAAAACAATCATCAGTTTGTTATCATGGCT
This sequence comes from Rhinichthys osculus, assembly GCA_029959095.1. Lineage (NCBI taxonomy): Eukaryota > Metazoa > Chordata > Actinopteri > Cypriniformes > Leuciscidae > Rhinichthys > Rhinichthys osculus. The sequence continues at coordinate 45,145,186 of JARWKJ010000005.1, forward strand.
GTAACGTTATCCTGTTGTGCTCTCTGGGGTGTGTGTCTGAAACGTAGCATGAGATGGTTCTATAAAAAAATTAAGCAATCAATTTATGTAAATGTCTGTGTTCGCATATGCACACACACCTGCTACTACTGTCCTCAGGCCTTAACCAAACAATCTAATGACAGAAATACCAATAAACCCTGTTGTCCTTGCTGTCTAATATAAAATCTTTATGCCATGTGCTTCTGAGCGTGCAGAGGATGACAAAAGTGCTGTACATTCTCTTTATGCATTATAGTCAGGGTTAGGATCAACACAATGGCAGATAATAGACTTTTGTTTAACCAAAAGATCAAAAATCAATGTTATGTAATAGAGGAAGGCTAGAACATCAAGGGTCGGCTTTCTTCCCTCAGGTCATATTCATAAATATCAATGTGTTTTGCATATTAAGAGCCAAATTTATGGCTGTATTGGCTGTATCACAGGAATAAATTATATTTTAAAATATATATATTTAAAAATAATTAATATTGTAATAATATTTCACAATGTTACTATTTTTACTGTGTTTTTGATCAAATAAATGACTTAAGGAACACTAAAAAAATATTCCCCTAATTCAACTTAAAAAAATTTCTCCATATAATGGACTTCAATGGTAGCCAAACGGTTCAAGGTCTAAATGACAGTTTCAGTGCAGCTTCAAAGGGCTTTAAACGATACCAGACGATGAATAAGGGTCTTATCTAGCGAAACGATCGGTCATTTCAAAAATAAATAAAAAAGTTAGTGTTATAGGCACAAATGCTCGCCTTGCGAATTCTCCTGTTCGAACTCGTTCATCAAAATGAACAAATCTTTTTTCGAGTCAATTGAAGTCCATTATATGGAGAAAAATCCTGGAATGTTTTCATCAAAAACATAAATTTCTTTTCGACTGAAGAAAGAAAGACATGGACATCTTGGATGACATGGGGGTGAGTAAATTATCAGCAAAAGTTTTTTAAAAAGTGAACTAATCCTTTAAGTTCAGTTGCTGCCTTAAAGGTGCAGTAAACAATTTCTGAGAAGAACTTGATATTTGAAATCGACACCCAAAAGAAACATTGCCCCACCCCCAAATTAATGAACATGCTATGCAAACGCAGGCGACTAGGAAATATTCACAAAATCTTTGTTTAGGTGTTAATGTCAACAGCGTTTTCTCATAAGTCATTTCAACTCTTCGTTTTTTTATTCAATATTTCCTAGTTGGAAAGTAGTTTTTTGTATAACTTAAAAATGGAATTGGTTAAATTATTAAGAGTTAAAGTAATGGAAAAACATGTTGTTATAACTTGATCATATACATTTACTTATAGTAAAGCACCCTGAATTGGTTGTAAAAATGAAAACGAACAAAAAAATTAAATAGTAACTTATTCTAAACTTGCCAGCAGCTTTACGTTGAGGCAGAATGTTCTCCCTCGTCTGAGAGCTTCCTTTGTTTTCTTCTGTAGCTTTTTCCGCTGTGGTCTCCAGTCCTTAGTTTTAGATTACTGACATCTGCAAATGAAGTTGAAGAGGTGGTTATAGCCAGGCAGAAATACTAGGTTAGGGAAAGAGAGAGAGAGAGAGAGAGAGAGAGAGAGGGGGTGGGAACAAAGAGTTTGGTAGTAACAGGATGTGAGGGCAATAAATTAGATGTGTTTTAAAACTGCCAGGGATCTTCTCATTGGTTATTGTAGATATGGTGATATAGATTTTCAGAGCCTGACGAGATCCATCGTCATTCAATTCTTTCAATCTACTGCTAAATTATTTTCTTCACCTTCCCTATATTTGCTCAACTCTTGCATTGCAATGATCTCAAGGAAAGTCCCTCAACGATCTTTAGTAAAAGCCCTTACTAAAGCATATTTTGTCCTCTGTAGGAGTTAATAATTACAGTAGGCAGGTGGCTTTTCCCCTAAAATATGAAAGTGATCATTTGCTTAATAATTGCCGGGGAAAAATAAAATTCCAGTTTATTTTCTGATCTGAATACCATAAAGCATTCATAGTGGTTTATAATACGAATAGGTTGAATGAAAACCATAGGCCATTGCTTTTACAAATGTCTCCTGGAGACAAACACCTGAATCTTTAACCACTGGTAAACACCACATGACAAACTGTTCATTTGTTTTACAGAATGAAAAATTAAAGGACATTTGCATCACCCATTTAATTTACATATTTGCTAAAGTACTTTAAAATGTGTATACTGTATGTTTATTATGCTATAATGTTGGTATCCTGTATTATGTGTATACTTTTTTACAGTGAATATATTCTAGGTTCTGTGCATCATGTACATCTTTTACATCTCGTGACTGGGATGTTGCCAGAGCCAAGATTTTAACTCACTTTTACACTGATTTGAAAACTCCAGTGTAGTTACTCGTTCTTACCACTGAGTAGGCCACGGTAAATTTGATTAAAAATGTAGTTTAGTTCTTTGACCTGTCACATTTAGCTCTGTGTTGACATTGAAAACTGCTGGGTTAAGTACGCCAGGTGTGTTTTTCTGTATTTGCATATGTCTGTGGCCAACTATGTTTTGTGCACTACAACTGATTTAAAACTAGGCTGAGATGCTTGAGTAAAGTCCCACAAAGTGCACTCAACACATTTAGATCAAGTCTAATATGTAAATACGAGTTGTAAATTGGTCTCTCAAATCCTATTCATGACTGGGAAAGATCATTTTGCTACCCGAGTTTCAGAGTTGGGCGGGCTAAACACTTTAAATATATTGGAGGAAAGTTTAGTTTAGTTTTATTTGTTTTTCCCACAACATATCAACTCATGCGTTAGTCAAGTATAGCCTATTTATTACCATAACCATTGGATGTGTTATACATATCGGAAATTAGCATTTATTTGACGCTGGGATCATTAGCAACCTATCTAGATCTAGCGAAAGCAATTTTTAAACGGTTGCCAAAAAATGGAGCGCTACATTTTTTCGTATGTTGACTAAATATGTGCGGTACATTTTGGCTTTAATACGATTTCCCTAAGAAATAGACAAAAATGAACCTTGCGTCCTCCATGATTCCTATTCTTTCCGACAACAAGGCAAAGCGAGAATCTCGTAATTACGACTTCAGAAGTGGGAAGTAGGAAATGTCTGCTAGCCTGTAAAGGCAGCATGAGTCATGATGTTGTGTTCGGGTCAGAGGATTTTCTTTTCCCTGAAAATGTTAGTTAATCTTATCGCATTGGACTCAAATTTACTGACTTTTTACACACAAAGTATAAATACTTCCCAAAATGTTTTGGATATTTTTTTCCCCACCTCGTTACACTTGTGGGGTTCCCGGTCAAAAATGACCGGCCGACAAAAAAATAGCTTATAAATCTCTCGTTATGCTATATTATCACCAAATATTGGATTCAATCTTTTTGTCAGCTTATTTTTTCAATTAGGACACGTTTTGTGTTTATATTTCAAACTGACTGATTGTAGGCGTCATGATTTGAGCTTATATTGGTCAAAAATGACCATTGTTTAGTGTTCAGGGCCGTGTACATGTGTGCTTGCAAAGATAAAGGCCTCTGACTTGTGCACGTGTGGATACACACACACACACACAGACACACATTCTATTTTTGAGTATTACAGGCTTTCTTTTTCACAGAGATGAACTTTATCCTCAGATCCATGAGGCTTTGCGTCGCGTTGTGTCTAACAACGCCGTTCAGCCGTGACTTATTCACCATAAAGCACAGCCTCTCGCACATTATTGCTTACATAGAGACTGTTTAGCTTTGTGTGATATCATTTCCTTTCCATCTTGTTTGTCTCCCAGAGGTTAGCTTACGTTCAAACAGTGCAGGTGACACCCGAGGAGTTTCCCAGAAGACCTTTCCAAAAATAAGCTCTGAATCAACAGCTTACACAATTAATGAATGTCAACAAGTTTTAATCGACCTTTCAGCCTGCTCATAAAGATGCTAAATGAATCCTTTAAGAGGAACCAAAGAAGGAGACAACATTATGTAGTTGGCAACCGGTTGTTTTGACCTAATGTAACCCGACACCCTGAGACTCGACCAGAAATGTCATCTCTCGCACTCTGGCGCACTCTCTCTAGGTTTTTTTTTTTCTTCTTTCTTTCAGATTTGACCTTTCCCTTTTCTTTTGGTATGAATGCGTCAATTCATGGACTGCGTTACCCAGGTGAAATGCAATCTACGCAGGCAAGCCCATCTTTGTACACTGTACAGCATGCGATACATTCAGTTAATTCATTAACATCCCGTAACAAACTTTTCTTATGTTTTTTTTAGGTTGGCTATGAGAAATATATACCCAGCTAACAACAATGTTTTGAGAATTTTCTGCTAACCTACAGTTCTCTGAACATTCAAAACGTCCATTTTTTTTTTAAATTTATTTAAGCATTTGTTATGCAACGGTAATGTTCCATTTTATCACTTTGCAAACATTATGGAAACATTACTTTTTGAATGTTCTCTGAACTGAAGCAAGCAGTAAGTAATAATGTTTTAATTAATTTACCATGAAATCAAGTTGGACAATTCTTATTTTTTTATGGAATATTGCAGTATTTATTATGAATGATTTCTCTGAGCACATCATTCATTTTAAATTAATTTGCCCCTCATAATCTTTAATCAAAATAACTTCCCCTCCCTCTTGCAGCTCTTCCCTGATGACGTGTTTACTGGCGAGAGGGCGGAGCAACCTGTCACTCACAAGAGATCCACCAATAGAAAACCACAAATATCCAATTAATTCCCCATGGACAAAATCAAGTCCCGCCCTACATTTATTCTTGTTTGAGAAGCTGTTTCACTCGGATAAACGTCACACTGTAGAGAAGAAAAGACTATCACATTTTCCGTTTCATGACGACTTTACAAAACGTTAGATAGATCAAAATGTCCAACTTCAACGTTTCAATGTTTTTGTGCTAAGAACATAAGCCAGTTCTGAGAATGTTCCCTGGGTATCCTGTGTAGAAGTTTAAAAAAAAGTAACAAGTAGGGCACTACTGCTTTTGTGGTCACTCTACACTGTAAAAAATTATCGTGATTTTAACGGTAAAAGACTGTAAAAATGCTACAGTGCAAAACTGTTAATTGGTTAACAGAAAGTTTCCTTACTATATACGGTAAATAACTGTGATAGATCTAACGGTACATTTAATGTAATTTTACTGTAAAATACCGTTAAATTTACAGTTTTTGAAAGTGAAAAGAACAACTCATTGTATAATTTACAGTGAAAAACCGTAAATTGACATTCCCACAATTCCCTGCATGACACTTCACATTTTATTTATTTTTGTTGAAATAACTATGTTTCTTCTTAGTTTTCTTAGTTATTTTCTAATAAGTTTTGTACATTAGGGTTTTATGTTACATTTAATGTTGTTAAATTAATGTTTATTGCATTTTTAAAATTTCATGTGTGTTACCATGATGGTGTTTAATGTTTGCGTGAATAAGACTGTGGAGCTTCAATATAATAGTATTAACTCTCTTGTGGAAGATTACTTGTGATGAACTTTGATTTATCATGTGACTCTTGTCACTGTTGTGATGGTTATTGGTTGTCAGTGTATTGCAACGGTACAAAACAGATATTAATACTTCAATATGTTGGTAAATTTCCATTATATCAGATAATGAATTACGGTTTATTACTGTAAATTTGAAGTTAAGTCTGTAAAACCAAAAACGTTGATACCGTATTTTTGACGGTATAGTTCTGGTAACCACAGCTGCCAGTTTTTTTCCGTAAAAACAAAGGGATTGTTTTTACAGTCTATATCAGCACTTTTTTTTTATTATTTATTATTATGTATAGCCTAATATAATACTAGACCTGTAAAACCTGTATGCTGCTTTATTCACTAACTTTTATCCTTGAAGCTCTGCATTCAAATTTTTTCCCTTTCAGGACAGTTTAGTTCTCGTTCTGCAAACATTAACTTCTCAACAGATAGAGTGACTAATCTGCTTGAACATTAACTGTGTTTTGAAGATATACCTGACCCCTCCTAAACGCTGCATTCATCCTAAACGAACTGACCTTTGGATTATAATTACTTTAACGTGAGCTAGACAGACTATATCAAACATCACACACCTGTTTTAATACAAGTGTAGGAGGTCAATCACAACATGATCCCTTGATAAACAGCAGTACGGGAACAATTAAAGCATCTGAAATGATATACAGTAAATATCTCTGACTGTAGGATACTAGTGATAAGATATACAATGTAGGAAACATATAAACATAGATTAGAAAGTGGAATCACTAAAGTTGAAGCCATTTACAGTAACCATGTGTCTTACAGTATAATGATCTACTATCTAATGTACCCGTGCTTAACTGAACACACTACCCTAATAACAAGTGCATCACATGAACATGAGTCTGACGCACCGAAAGTTATTCATTCAAAACCTCTTTTTCAGAATTAAATAATCAGCTGAGGAACAGTGTGCACTCAGAATCAAAACTGGGCATCTTTATTTGGGCTTTTGAAATATCTCATCACCTATTTCAAAGATTGTTTTTTTAACCTCTGATGGTGGCCTTCTTAGACTTTACATCCTCTAAAAGGTTTTATCCTATCCTTTACCTTGCTTAGAGAAAGACATCTACTTTGAGAACAACATTTGCACAAAATTAAAGTTGTTTTGAAAGTTCCTAATGTTTTTACAATAGGCTAGATAGATAGATAGATAGATAGACTGTTACTTTTAAAGTTCAGCATCTCATGGTTGGAAATCGCCGTCGCAAAGATGTAAGACTGCGTCTATTTATTTATCAATTTTAAAAACAACCCACCAAAAACTATAATGCCTATTAGCCGCGAAGAGGATGGATATGAACAGAAAAATAACCACAGCAGACTCATAAATGGATGTCTTACCTCTGTGGAAAGGAGATGCAGAAGCGCGCACCTGCGCTAAGATCATCAACAACACTCGCGCAGCTCACGAGACTGAACGACACCAGTGAGCTCACCTGATTGGCCACACCCACATCATGACGACTCATGACGCGCTGAAGCGTACAGGTGCGCTTCTTCTAATGAGCTTTTTTTCTAGCTTGTTATTTATTTATGTTTTAATTGCAGGGATTATAAAGACGAAGACTAGCATTGCCACTACTCTAACAAATAACACAAAAATAGAGATAATGGACTTTTTTAAAGATCGTTTTTTTTTATTCTAGAGGTCGTCTGGCAACACTGAATAAATAAATAAAAATCTAATAAAAATCAATCGAGCAGAATCACATTTTTGTAGAAATATGCGTAAACATGGAAAATCCATTATCATCAAACCACTCGAAAACTATTTACATCATTAACTATGTGTGCATCAATGTCAGTTTCAGCAAAACAGTAAAATGATAGTAAGAAAAGTCTGATTTATTAAAAACATGACATCACAGTAAATCTTATAAGAAGATCAGAGTCTGTTGATTGTCTTCAGAGAGAATCCAAGACATAAGCAGATGAAGTTAGTGAATCCAGCCAAAATATGGATGATTAGAGGATTTAGATCTTCTCAGTCATAAAGGTCCCTGAAAGTCAGATTCCTGTTAAAGCATAAACATATCACAATAAACTGAATATAACAACCAGTGGTTCATTTACTTTAACCTAGAATGACAAATCTGCCACTGGAGCGCACCTGTCAGGGTAGTGGGACATAAGCAGTGGGTCAGGTGTGCCGTGATGAGAGCGTTCTGGAGACCATGATCTTTGAGGACTCAGAGACCGATGGCGGGAAGGGGATGAGGAGCGCATAGTGGAGGAGAGGACGGGAGAAACAGCTGAGAGACCCTGCCTACGCAGCTCCTGTACTGCTCGCTCTCTGATAGAAAGAGAGAGAGAGAGAGAGAGAGAGAGAGAGAGAGAGAGAGAGAGAGAGAGAAACATAGACTGGACATTCAAATCCTTAGTCTTCATGGTTCAAACCACAAAGAAATAAAAACATTCAATACTGGAACTGGAAAAACATGAGGATGAGTAAAAAATGACAGAATTTTCACAATCCCTTTAAAGAGGTCCTATTATGCTTTAGTGTGTAAGGTTGCTGTTTGAGCATGAAAAAGGTCTGCAAAGTTACAAAGCACAAAGTCGCTTCAAAGGGAGTTATTCCCTATATCAGTGCGCAGTCTGCGCACTGTTTCTGAACGCCCTGAAACGCCTCCATTGTAGTCTTGAGTTTTCTTCAGAGAACAAACACGTCACAATATCCCTCATTTAAATAATTCCCATCCAAAGGCATACGCAAAAAAGGTGGCGAGGCCTGGTTGCATAGTGTGCTGAAACTCCTGGTTATGGTAAGGAGCGTGACATTTCATGCTTGACCAATCACAACTCACTGATCCAGCCGCCCAATCAGAGCACAATGTCCTTTTCAGAAGGAGGAGCTTCATAGAGACAGGAACTAAACAGAGCGTTACTGACCGACTGAGAAGAGAGGTGCTGCAACAATGTTAAATAGCTGTCTCATCTAAACCGAAAGATGATTCACATGGAGGAAGATCTGCATCAGGCCCGGACTGAGTACACCCAGTGAAAGATAGGCTAATGTGTTTTTGAACATTTAAGCATGATCAAGACTTTGTAAAAAGGCACAATAGGTCCCCTTTAGGTGTGCGTCTCACCTTTCAAAGCGCTCAGTAGACAGGTGTCTCTTCGTCATCTCAAGATCTGCCTCCAGCTGAGCGGACCGTGTCCTCAGCTGAGCCATTTCCCTACTCTGAGAACTCCTAGAGACAGCAAAAAAGACAGTAAGTGGACATGAGGATAGAGAGAAAGACAAGAAACCGCTGCTGGGCTCTATGAAACGTCGTATGTGCACTTACACTTTGCTGTCAGCCATGCTGAGTTTGTCCATGAGAATTTGTATATCTGTGTGTCTTTCCTGAGAGGTGAGCTGCCTCTGTAAGCCCTTTTCTCGCGAGGACACCAGCAGGCTCTCCAAAGTCTGAACAGACAGACGTTCACCGGTCAGCTGCTTCTGTAACAGCTCCGCCTCAGAGCGGCTTGATTCCAGCTCACGCTGCACCTGTGTGGATGAGAACATTTACATTATTTACATCTCACTTCAATTTCAGTTTTTGTTTCTCAAAGGCAATTTGGTTGCAGCATTTAAACAATACATAGATACACATTTAAGAAATTAAATATCTAATTTAAATTAAGGTTAAGAAGATCAGAAACAGTAATAGTGCAGGCATGTCTAGAAGAACATGTAGGGTGACAGAGCTCTTTGCATTCTACCAGCACGATTTGTAATCGTGCAGTGCCGAACCAAGCTCAAGAGGAAACATAACTTTAACCTTTCCTTACCATTCTTAGAACCGGAAAAGTGGCTTAAGATGCTGAATAACATTTGTTCTAATCCTGCTTGTGTTGCAGTTGTTGGCCTGACATCAAGTAGGTAGTATTGTTTTACTGGCAGACTGATATAAACTCACATTCTCTTTGCCTGCGTCCAGTTTGACGCAGAGCTCTCGTGTTTTTTCCAAGTCAGTCTGCAACTGTGTGCGCTCAGTCTGGGCCTGACGCAGATCTTCCTCCATGTGAATCATCTTTCGGTTCAGCTGAGACAGCTGACTGTTACAGCTTCGCTCTGCACTCAGTGCCTGGACAAGGGAACAAATCACAATCTATGAGAGATGACCCTTGTTCACCTCACCAAGTTGTTCCAAATCTGTATGCATTTCTTTCTTCTGCTGAACACAAAAGAAGATATTTTGAAGAATGTCGGTAACCAAACAGTTAATGGGCCCTATTGACTTCTACACTCACCTAAAGGATTATTAGGAACACCTGTTCAATTTCTCATTAATGCAATGATCTAATAAAGATGATAAAATAAAAATGATAATAATAATCATTTAGGGGTGTGGTCCTGGTCAAGACAATCTCCTGAACTCCAAACTGAATGTCAGAATGGGAAAGAAAGGTGATTTAAGCAATTTTGAGCGTGGCATGGTTGTTGGTGCCAGACGGGCCGGTCTGAGTATTTCACAATCTGCTCAGTTACTGGGATTTTCACGCACAACCATTTCAAGGGTTTACAAAGAATGGTGTGAAAAGGGAAAAACATCCAGTATGCGGCAGTCCTGTGGGCGAAAATGCCTTGTTGGTGCTAGAGGTCAGAGGAGAATGGGCCGACTGATTCAAGCTGATAGAAGAGCAACTTTGACTGAAATAACCACTCGTTACAACCGAGGTATGCAGCAAAGCATTTGTGAAGCCACAACACGCATAACCTTGAGGCGGATGGGCTACAACAGCAGAAGACCCCACCGGGTACCACTCATCTCCACTACAAATAGGAAAAAGAGGCTACAATTTGCAAGAGCTCACCAAAATTGGACAGTTGAAGACTGGAAAAATGTTGCCTGGTCTGATGAGTCTCGATTTCTGTTGAGACATTCAGATGGTAGAGTCAGAATTTGGCGTGAACAGAATGAGAACATGATTCCATCATGCCTTGTTACCACTGTGCAGGCTGGTGGTGGTGGTGGTGTAATGATGTGGGGGATGTTTTCTTGGCACACTTTAGGCCCCTTAGTGCCAATTGGGCATTGTTTAAATGCCACGGCCTACCTGAGCATTGTTTCTGACCATGTCCATCCCTTTATGGCCACCATACCCATCCTCTGATGGCTACTTCCAGCAGGATAATGCACCATGTCACAAAGCTCGAATCATTTCAAATTGGTTTCTTGAACATGACAATGAGTTTACTGTACTAAAATGGCCCCCACAGTCACCAGATCTCAACCCAATAGAGCATCTTTGGGATGTGGTGGAACGGGAGCTTCGTGCCCTGGATGTGCATCCCACAAATCTCCATCAACTGCAAGATGCTATCCTATCAATATGGGCCAACATTTCTAAAGACTGCTTTCAGCACCTTGTTGAATCAATGCCACATAGAATTAAGGCAGTTCTGAAGGCGAAAGGGGGTCAAACACAGTATTAGTATGGTGTTCCTAATAATCCTTTGCAACAACATGAGGGTGAGTAAATGACGACAAAAGTTTCATTTTTGGGTGAATTATCCTTTTAACCACCAACATCATGATGACCAAGTGACCTGTTGCAAGCTGCTCTCCAGGCTATCTGCTCTTTCTTTGAGTCGAAGTATCTCTATGTTAGAGTTGTGAAGCTCAAGACGGAGTTCGATGACAGTGGTTTCAGCATGCCGGGCCTGTTCCTCCCAGCTTTCCACCTGAAGAGACGCTTTCCTTCGAGACTCTTGCAGTTCCCTGCACTCGCGCTCCTTAAGGGCGGAAAACAAGAACAAACAAAACAGATTATAATGACAACATAATACTCGAATTCACCTTTAGCCATAAACATGCTTGTCATCCATTTAGCTTTTTAGTTTGAGTGACTTTACCTTAGCAGACAAAAGATCTTCAGTGCGGGAAATGTCAGAAACGTGATCTTGTACTTTTCTCTGCAAGTCTTCTAATTCCTCATTAGCTTCATCCAGCTTGAGCTGTAGAGTCTGAAAGAAAGACAGAAAGAAAGAAAGTTGGACGTCTTGTTACCTCATTTATTGGAATGCCCTTGAGTAAAAGTTTGGTACCTGATTTTCCAGATGTGCTTTGTCAAGGTCATCCTTCAGCTGACCGTTCTCTTGCAACGTGGCATGTTTGACTTTCATCACTGCACCCATTTCTTGTTCAGAGTCTGACAACTTCCTCCTCAGAACATCTAGCTCTCTTTCTCTGCCAGCTACAGTCTCCTTCAGAGATCTGCGGACAGGAAGTCACATCATTATCAGCATTTTTCATAGTCAGTCATATATCATCATAATCATAAATCTTTTCCTATACTAATATTCACATATTCATATACTCATATACCCAAATATCCACAGAGGAAACAACACTACGGTTCAAAAGTTTGGGGTCAGTAAGATTATTTTTTCTTTTGGAAGGAATTAATTAGCAAGGATGCATTAAATTGCATTAAAGACATAATATTAAGCAGTACAATGGTTTTCAACATTGATAATAAAAAGAAAGGAAATAGGATCATGTGACACTGCTGGAGTAATGATGCTGAAAACTCAGCTTTGAATCACATTATATTTTAAAATGTATTAAAATGGAAAACAGTTTTTTATTGTAATAATATTTCACAATATTACTGTTTTACTGTGTTTTTCATCAAATAAACAAAGCCTTGGTGAGCATAAGAGACTTTTTTTTTTTTAAAGTTAATCTTACCAACCCCAAACATTTCAATGTACTGTATATAAAGGAGAAACTACACAAAAACATTCTAGGAAATGATACATTTTGTGCCCAGGTGACTATGTAAGGGATAATGTACAGCCACTGGTCATTATTGCAAAATAAACCCTGACAGGGTGAACCTTTTCATGATATTAAAGTAGCATTGATATGTTGCCATGGACAATGGCATGCCAAATATTTAGCATCAGTAACAACACAATGTTGAAACTGACCAATCAGAATCAAGTATTCCAGAGAGCTGCGTAATAATAAGCATGAGGCACAGTCAAGAACAGCTATGGCTATAGACTATAGTCTAATTATGATACATTAGCATTAAGCTTATACCTGGATGGTGAACATAACACACTGTGATGTGAAATTAAAAGAAAATGATACAGTAAGGTTATACAGAACTTTGGCATCATTTTAATCATTAAGGTCTCAAAATCAATACACATGATTGTCTGCTAATCTGTGAAAATGAACAGAGAACTTACATAAGAGTCGTCTCAAGATCCTCGGTTCTCAGCTTCAAAATCCTAATGGTTTTCTCCTGCAAATAAATAGCGATATCAACAAACGTACTAACTAACTGGAAAGCAAGTAACCTAAAACCAACCAAAAACATGTGAGTTTAACTATGTGTAAGTACTAGTGGGAGGGTACCTTGTCATCTAGCTGGTCATTCGCTGTGCTGAGCAGATCAGATTTTTTCTCCAGCTGTTCCTGCAGTGTGTCTCTGTGCTGGTCCAGCTCTGAGACTGTACCTCTCAGTGTGTTCACTTCCTCTCGCAGAGCCGTCACCTGCCTCAGGAGAGAGTCTGAAACACACAGAAGAGGAGGAATGATGCAGTGACACACATACACTGTTTAAACACTAACATTTTTGCAAGTATCCAACTGATTAATTCAAAACATTGATCCAAAAACACGATACATCACCATTCAAAAGTGTGGAGTCAGTAAGATTTCTTAATGTTTTGTAAAAGAGACTCTTCTGCTCAACAAGGCTGCATTTTTTAAATTAAAAATACAGTAAAAACTGTAACATTGTGAAATATTATTACAACTTAAAATAACTCTTTTCTATGTGAATATATTATAAAATGTAATTCATTCCTGTGATCAAAGCTGAATTTTCAGCATCATTACTCCAGTCTTCAGTGTCACATGATCCTTCAGAAATCAGTATAATATGATGATTTAATGCTCAAGAAACATTTCTTATAACTGTATCAATGTAAAAAAAAAAAATGTTTTGATTTTTGAACGGTAGTATATAAATATTCTTCCCACAACTTTGCATTTGATCTATCTATCTATCTATCTATCTATCTATCTATCTATCTATCTATCTATCTATCTATCTATCTATCTATCTATCTATCTATCTATACTGTATATACTGATAAATAAACGCAGCTGTTTAATAAAAGCACAGATTAAATGTATTGTCTGGTTTTCTCACTGTTCTTCTCATCCATTATTTGATTTCTCTCCTGAGCGTTTTGTAGATCTCCAATCCTGCTGGTCAGTCTCCGCTGATTCTCACTCAGAGAACTTTCCACCTGAGTATTTTCCAGTCTGGTACATACACACAAACACACACAAATTAATTAATATTCAAAGTACTAAACTAACAAAACCTTTAAGTCTACTTTCTACGGACACATCTACGCTAGTTGTTTTTGCTTGTACCTGAGGCTGCTGCACTCATTTCTGAAGTGGCCGAGTTCATCCTCACTGGCACTGAGTTTTCGCCCGAGCGTGTGAACTTCCTCCTCCAGACCCATCATGGTCTCCCTCATCTGAGCTTGCCTGCTTCTCTGTTCCCCCCGCTCCTGCTCCAGCTGGGACACACACAGAACTATGACACCAGTCCTTAACAATAACTGTCTATGACAATAACTACACTTTATAGTATAGTATAGTATAGTATAGTATAGTATAGTATAGTATAGTATAGTATAGTATAGTATAGTATAGTATAGTATAGTATAGTGAAACAATATAGGACTGTGCAGTATTGTACTATATGTTATACTATGGTACTTTTTTATATTGTGTAGTATGGTATAGCCCAGAGGAAAATTATATTGCTTAGAGCTTTCATAATGCACATAATGCACGTAGGTTTGAATTCAAGTATCCATTTTGACTCAATATTACCTAAAATGTCTTAGAAATAAAGAAATAAACATGAGACAACATTGTTGTCAGACAGAAAGGGTAAAAGTTTACAATTAGGTCCAATTAGCTAACATGAACTAAAAGGTGAATACATTAGTTACAGAATGTATCTTAGCTGACATTAATAAAAGTTAATAAAAATACAACTGTTCATTGTTAGTTCATGTTAACTCAGGTCCATTATTTGTTAACATTGGCTAACTGCATTATTAACATGAACTAACAATGAAAACACTTCTAAAGCATTTATGAATCGCATGTTAATTTCACAATTTACTAATACTTTAGTCAACTCAAAAGTTGTTTCTGTTAATATTATTTAATGGACTTGAACTAACAAGAACTAACAATGAATAGTTGTAGTATTATTAACTATGTTAACATTGTAACAAATGTATTGTTCATTGTTAGTTAATGCATTATTAACATCACCCAATGAAACCTTCTTGTAAACTGTTACAAATAATAACAGTACAACTTTTGATTTAAATGGACTTGATGGAATTGATTTAATGGTTCAAGTATGTATTAATAAATGTAAAACTTAACATTTACTAAGATTAGAAGTATTTGTCATTGTTAGTTCGTGCCAATTAATGTAGTTATCTAATATTAACAAATGGAATCTTATTTTAAGTGTTACAACAGAAAGAATAAAGAACCATAAACAAATGTGGATAGCAGTTCAGACATACACTTTGGTTTTGATAGAATTTGATGAAAATGTTGAGTTCAAATCTGAGTGAAGTTCAAAAACAGATCTCACTAGACTTAAAAGGTCCGTGTATCATCCGATCATTTGATTTCCAATTTGAAATGAAATAAGCAGAAATGAGAAAACAGCACCTTTATTCGTTTTTTTAGTTTTTTAGTTCACAGGCAAAAAAAACCCCGAATACATGACTTCAAAATTCGTTTTCCACATGTGGGCGGTCATGAGACGCCCCCTTCCACTGATTGGTCAAGTAAATCTGAGCATGTGACGTCATCAGTCGTCGCTCAGGTCTGGTCAACAAAATAATAGTCCTCAACGGTAATCTACTCATTAAAGCTGCCGTCAGTGAAATCGACACTATAATCCGACAGAACAACATAAATAAAGTGGTTTTAGAAAAAAAAACGGGCTTCTAACTCCACCTGGAGCGTGTTATTTGTTTTGCAAAAATCAACCACTCCCGGATCATCGGGTCCAATCAGCGCAGGGGGGTGTGAGATCTGACTGTCAATCACAGATCGGGCACACGCCACCCCTCGCGCACGTTACAATCACATGCACACGCCTGAAGTTCGCGCAGCAACGAAGAGTGATGGCGGAACACTAACAAATCAAGTAAGCTCATTTAGAGTATAAATGACGTTAGCAATTGCAATTGCAATCAACTTGATTTTGAACAATTTAAATTGAGTTGGGCCAACTCAATTTTGGAAAATTTTAATTCTAAATATTAATTATTGAGTTGGGCCAACTTCATTTTTGAACAATTTAAATTGAGTTGGGCCAACTCAATTTTGGAAAATTTTAATTCTAAATATTAATTATTGAGTTTGGCCAACTTAATTTTCGAAAATATTAATTCTAAATATTAATTATTGAGTTGGGCCAACTTAATTTTCGAAAATTTTAATTTTAAATATTAATTATTCAGTTGAGCCAACTTCATTTTGAACAATATAAATTGAGTTGGGCCAACTCAATTTTAGAAAATTTAAATTCTAAATATTAATTATTGAGTTGAGCCAACTTAATTTTGAACAATTTAAATTGAGTTGGGCCAACTCAATTTTAGAAAACTTAAATTCTAAATAGTAATTATTGAGTTGAGCCAACTTAATTTTGGAAAATTTAAATTCTAAATATTAATTATTGAGTTGGGCCAACTTAATTTTGAACAATTTAAATTGAGTTGGGGCAACTTAATTTTGGAAAATTTAAATTCTATATATGAATTATTGAGTTGGGCCAACTTAATTTAGAAAATTTTTAATTCTAAATTTTAATTATTGAGTTAGGCCAACTCAATAGGCCTATATTTTTAATGAAAACACAATAAAAAAAACAACTACTTTTTATTACCAAATATACTATTAATAAGACGGGTGACCCAAAATACCCATATTATAACAAATAAATAAAAGATATTTGGAATTTCCCTTTAAAACGAAGGCTCAGTTTGTGGTCAATCGTTCACTATTATTTTATTTAAAAACAATAAAACAAAGACAAAGTCACTTATATTAAACACTTTTTTGTTGTTGTTTGTTAACAGAAGTTATCTTGCCCCTTTAATTGCCTCAACTATCATCCTGTCAATCATCTGTCTCATTCTCGCGGGTCGCGGCTATGATTACAGTTTCAGTAAAATTTTATTTCACCATCATCAGTACCCACCCTCAGCCGATTGGCATAATTACACTATTTGTAATGACCATCTCGTGTCCAAAACGGAGCTTATACTGTCTAAAAGAAAAGTTGTGACTGCTGACTGAACACTGGTCTGTGCCTCACCCGCTCTGCGCTGTCTAGCGCAGCACCTCACAGATTTAACTCCGCACAGCTAAATAAAACAGGCTGGTGGCAGACTTATATTTAATATTTCTGATGTAAATATTTCTGTGAAACGCGTTAAGTTGCACAGAAGAAAGTCCAATCTAGGACCTGCCCTGTACAGTTTAAGAAGCGGTAGTAGAGAACTATTATTATCATTTATTTATTTATTTATTTTTATTCCAAAAAAACAATTACAATAGTGCAAACACACATCTTTTAGAAATCTAAAACATTTCCAACACTCTATATATTAAACAAGTAAACTCATTCGTGCACAATCATAGCACAAAAATGGAAAGAGCTAAACAAAGAAGAAGAAAAAAAGGGAAAAAAAAGAA
This sequence comes from Rhinichthys osculus, assembly GCA_029959095.1. Classification (NCBI taxonomy): domain Eukaryota; kingdom Metazoa; phylum Chordata; class Actinopteri; order Cypriniformes; family Leuciscidae; genus Rhinichthys; species Rhinichthys osculus. Next base: position 45,162,542 of record JARWKJ010000005.1, read on the forward strand.
ACAGCAAACAGATATTAATCATGGTACATAAACTATCTCTATATTTCTTCAAAAAAAGAAGTACATTTTCTATTATCAATTATTCTTAGTGATTTGATTAAATATGTTACTTCACATAAGAAATCTTTAAAAGTAGGAATTTTCTTAAGAAACCTTTGTTTGTGAAAGTAAGAGTTTGTCACAAGGATAAGGAAGTTACCAGTAGATTCTAAAGATTTGTTTGGGTTTTCAAAAAGACAAATTACATCCTTAATGGGTAGATTACCGTTGAGGACTATTATTTTGTTGAACAGACCTGAGCGACACGACTGATGATGTCACATGCTCAGATTTACTTGACCAATCAGCGGAAGGGGGCGTCTCATGACCGCCCACATGTGGAAAACGAATTTTGAAGTCATGTATTCGATTTTTGCCTGTGAACTAAACAACGAAAAAACGAATAAAGGTGCCCTTTTCTCATTTCTGCTTATTTCATTTCAAATTGGAAATCAAATGATCGGATGATACACTGACCTTAAAAAGGTCTCCATTTGTTCTCCATTTAATCATATTGCTGTCTAAAAGAAACAATTGAGATCTGATTGGTGATTTTGCTTTCCTCTGAACTATAGAGAGTACATTAGCTGTCGTGCCGGGTCTGTTAACACAGAGCTCTTACTGTGAGTACAGCAGCCTGCAGGTCCTCCACCCTCTGCTCCAGGTGAGCTCTCTCGCTGATGGCTGTCTCCTGAGAGATCTGAGGCACGTGCAGTTCAAAGGGAACACACATACACTCAGCAGGCTAAAAAAAGCACACCTCTCTCCTGGTATCATCCCCAGTGAGATGACTCAATTTATTACTGTAGTCTAGTGCGTAAGTGATTTTCCTTTAGTGCTCCTAAATAACATCTTCATAAGGCGGATGTGCATGAATGTGATACACAGCACATATCATGCCAGGCTGGAGATCCTACCTTGAGTCTCTCTCTCAGGCTGTCTCTCTCTGTGGTCATGCGGTTGAGGTCTGTTGTGGCCTCGTCCCGTTCGGCCTCCACTCGCTTCAGGATGCTCTGAGGGGTCACGCTGCTCTTGGGCCCTCGCGCTGCCTTTGACTTCATCACCTCCCGCCGTAGAGCTGCTATCTCCTCTTGAGCCTGCAGGGGGAGTTAGTGAGATCATGAGTGAGATATATAATTGGGAAGTGCTTTCTTTCTGTGTTAGAAAGAATATTATGAGTGAAAATATGTTGTTTCCAAAATAGTTTTTTTTATTGTATATTGTCATTGTAGTGAAGTCAAAACAATTTGTTAAAATATACTGTATATCTGGCAAATAATATCCCCAATATTACAACTATACATATAATGTGTATTTATATATTATATACAGTATATATATGTCAAAACAAATTGTTAAATATACTATATATATATATATATATAACATATACATTTTTACAATAATTGAATCAAACTAAATTTGATGCATGTGCTAAAAATATTGCTCTAAAATATGAAATGAATATTGTTTTAATAATTTATATTATAAATAATATAAAATAAAATAATTGTTTGTACAGTGTATTGTTATTGTAGTAAAGCCAAAACAAATTATCATAATATTATCTGGCAAATTATATATATATATATACACACTGTAAAACTAATTTGATGCATTTGCAAGAAAAAATGTCAAGTAATACTACTATTATACTATATGCTATATATATATATATATATATACTATATATGTGTGTGTGTGTGTGTATATTTATATATATATAATTTGATCAAAACAAATTTGATACATGTGCTAAAAAGTATAGCGCTGTATGAATATTATTAAATTAATTAATTTAATATTTTAATCAGTATAAAATGTATTAATTGTTTTTGCTCTGTAGTGAAGCCAAAACAAATTATTAAAATATTGTAACACTAATAATGACTATTATGCTGCTAATAAATATATAATAAATATACTGAAAAAATAACATTGATGTAAAATCTTTTACTGTCTATACCTCAGTGACATCATTTAAAGTTAGAAACATAGTTACATAATTTAAGTTAAACATCCGCCACTAAGAATCATCTATGTGGTTTTCATTGTTTTATACTACGTGTGTGTGTGTGTGTGTGTGTGTGTGTGTGTGTGTGTGTGTGTGTGTGTGTGTGTGTGTGTGTGTGTGTGTGTGTGTGTGTCATGGCCAATTTGAGCACATCAACCTGATTCAAGAATTCTGGGAAGTTTGGAGTTGTGTACCTGCTGGTAGTGCATTCTGGTCTTGTCCCGTTCGGCTGTAAGCACTTTAATATTGGCCTGGATCTCTGAAAGATGCCGCTCGTGTTTCTCCAACATGTTTTGTAGTTCATCTCTTTTCCGCAACACCCTCATTAGCTCTGAATCATACGTGCCACCCTTTAAAGGAGAGAGAGAGAGTTTCTTTTAGCATTAAAATAAACTAATCACTAATATTACTGCAGTGATGGATTATTAGTACTTTAACAGGAGAGTGCCTGGTGGGACTGCGATGGGTAGATGCCCCTTTGACGGGGCTGGTAGAGCGACGGGCCCTCAGCATCCTTCCCACTGCCTCGGCCCTCCTTAGCTGGATCAGAAGTTTAAGAAACAAAGAAATAATATTTCAACAGGAGAGGTGCATTTGGAGAGCATTAATTTAAAACACTAGTCTTTCATTGCTGGCCTAAAGCAACATCTCAACATCATGTTCTTAGTTCACTTCAGTCTCTCTGATCCAGTTTTGACTTTTTCTGGCGCCACCTGATGGGACTACATTGTTACTACAACATATAAACATTAAAATTCCAATACAACAAAGTAAAAATAGCATACATTTAGAATCCTATGCCTCACAAATGATTTTCAGTAAATTTAATGTTTTACCAGTCATTCATTTATTCGTTTATAGTTTGGTTCCTGGCTGTATATGAAGACATTTTATATTTACTTAATACTTCACAAAGACACACAAACATTTCGATGGAGATTGAAAGCTATTACATCTCAATAGAGCTTATTCAGACTTACAAAAAGAAAGTTTTCTCAAGCAAAACTGATCAAATTAAACTACAACGAGGTTGGCATGGCAACTGAGATACTACGGCTGCACGTCACTGAAAATGCGTCTCGTGCAACAATAACACATAAGTATGGTGTATTTAAGTATTTTATTATTTACTGATAATAGTTGAAAACTTCAACATGCACTAAAAGTAGTATGTTTTGCATTGACACCAATGTTATACTGGCACACAAATCATTCATACGTAAAAGTTACAGTAAATATGAACCTCGCTCTATAAAACCTGCAAATAGATTCTGCATTCAATAAAGACCATGCAGAAGACAACGTATTAGTTGTGTAAGTGAGCTCGTGTTACCTCTTGTAGTGGTTCTGGCAAATGAAAACGAGTGAGTTAAATTAAATCTCAACACGCTAAAGCTCTTTACCCCGAGGGATAAAACAGTCACACTGACCAATCACGGCACAGCATTCAACTGTCAGTCAAGACAACAGAGAGGCGACGACCAATCAGAAGACTAGATCTGCCTCCGTTTGCGTCCGTTGCCTTGACTACAAGTTGTGAACGCTCACGTTCAAACTACAAAAGTAGTTTTGAAGTTGAGATAAAGCAATGAAGCGGAGCTAGGCTAAATAGATATAAAATCAAATAAATAAATAAATATCTTGCTAATATAAAATATAAATATGATGTTTCAAATGGTTCACGAATAAAAACATACATTGTAAATATGTATATATATTTTGCATTCTGTGAATTGATAAACTCGGCATATAACGTGAACATTATAGTCACATCATGTATTTGCAGACTTATAGTATGTAATTTAACGCTGAGAAATCTGTGTTTACATCATCCACGACGGCAGGCGACAGTAAAGCGCAGGCGAAGAACGCGTGAACCAGGAGAAGAACGCGCGCTCCTCCTGAACGCGCACAGCGACAACAAATCCGCTAGATTATAGGAGGCGCGCGGATCACGCACACGCAGGAGGTGCATAGTTTCTTCAAACAAAAACTATTGTGCCTTTTATCATGCGTTTGGAGCAGTTTCGCTATTAATCAAGGACCGGAGGATGTGCGATCTATAGAACTGGATATGTAAACATTTTGTAAGCCTCTTGTCAGACTTTATTTAAAGAAAAAAAGAAAAAACAAGATGTTTTTACGGATCAGATCCATGAAACTCCGAAGAACAACACAACCTCATGACTAAGACAGAGCTAGACGGAGGATTTCTTCAACTCGAGATCGCCTCACACTATTGCACACCGTAGATTTTAATGATTTATTTTTATTTTGAAAATATGATTCACTTGACCTCCAAGAATAGCTAGAATCAAGACTCAGTTTTTCTTTGTCTGAGCATTATTGCATTGACATGATGATCCCTATATGACTGCTAGTTATATCAAGTTCTTCAATTATCCAGTGCAAAGACAAACATGTCAACACTCAGACTATTTCCTAATTAGACAAGAGATTGAACAATGGGAATGCAATAAGAATTGCATTGCTTTACGCCTGTTAAGACATTAATTGAAAGAAATCCTTTGTCAACCAACCAGAGAGAAGCGCGTGTGGGATCTGACTATGTCCTTCTTTAATTTCCGAAAAATCTTTAAATTGGGCACAGAGAAGAAGAAAAAACAATATGAGCACGTGCACAGGGACACAAATCCGGAGGAAATTTGGGAGATTGTGGGAGAACTGGGGGATGGAGCCTTTGGAAAGGTGTTCAAGGTAAAATAAACACATTGAAATTGTCTGATCTTATCGTGCTGCAAAAGTTTATATGGTATTATTATACTATTATTATTATATGGTATTATTATTTGCCTTAGTACTTTCTTATAATGGAATATATCTATCGGTCTGTCTGTCTGTCTAATTTCTGTCTGTCTGTCTGTATATATATATATATATATATATATATATATATATGTCTGTATGTCTAATATATGTCTGTCTAATATCTGTCTGTTTATCTATCTGTCTGTTCAATCTTGTACACAAATTAAAATGCAAAACGTTTCTGAACTCTTTAAGGTCACCACCCACATGACATCATCAAGCACACACCCCTGTCATTGGCTAAATCCAAAATCGCCCCCTAAACCCTTAATCACTATTCCCTGTGTTAGTCCATTAATACGGTTTACTTGAAGAAGTGAATGAAAACGAGTGAGCGAATTCGGACAGCTGTTGAGTGTACATCGGCTGTACACTTATTGTTGCAATGCAATGTGGGATTGATTGAGTGCACTCAATAATGTCCACTATGGTTTCGGACACCACTACAAATGGCTGTCCCATCAAATAATGCCCTATTTGGGGGCATAGCGGGTGATTTTGGATTCAGCCATTGTCATTCACATGACCTCGGCCTGTAGTGTCCAGTCTGCTTGATTATTCCACTTCTTTGCTCTGTCTAAAGGCTTAATGTTGCTTAGTTTGTTAGTGGGATAGGGTGATTTGGAGATTAAGTTTAAGGCCATTTCCTCTAGTCTATACAGTCAAAACAATGACATTAGAACTTTCTCATGGTTTCAGCAAGTTTGATGGTTTGGAAATGGTCTAATGATCTGTTGGGTTTTCAAGACATTGGTATTTGATTTTCATCACAGTTTGGCTTTGTGTTCTGTTCTGTCGGGAGCTTCTATGAGCACTGAACAGAATTACAAAATAATGACTGTTTTCAAGCATGTTTCCTGTGGCTGTAATCATTCGAGTACTCTTAAAAACTGTCTGACTTTTCTTAACATAATATTTGCTTAAATTATAAACACGTTTTATTAGAATTTATACTAATTTTGTGTAGTTGTATTAATTAACATTGTATTTTTATTTTATTTGTAAGGCTAATCGGTAACACTTTATTTGAAGGTAGTTAAACATTACATGTACTTACTATAGTTATAACAGTAAATTGTGCATAATTACATGTAACTAACCCTAACCGTAACTCTAACGTAAGTACATGTAGTTAATTAATATTAAAATGTAAAGTGCAATGCAACTGTCACCTTAAAATAAAGGGTTACACTTTAAGGTGTCCGTGTCACAGTGTAATTGTACATTTGAGTTCTGAGTAATACTTACAATAGGGTTAGTAGGAATAGAGGTTGGTTACTTGTAATTATTATGCATAATTTATAGTTATTACTACAGTAACTCTACATGTAACAAGGACACTGTAAAATAAAGTGTTACAAAATAAAGTGCAACCTAATGATTTTATTTAAATCGAAGCTAAAAGTTTTCAAATGAAAAGTTTGAATTATAAAATGTCAAATACAACTGGAACCGCATCACACTTAATGACCAAATACAATAAAAACCACTGCAGATTTTATTATTCCAGATTGTCCTGCAATAAACCAGCAGTCTTTGACCTGGTTAATTTTTCACTTCTGAATCACGCTGGATTCTAAATACCGTATTTACCGCCGTTTACAAAAGCTGTGTGTCGGGTGGAATTGTTCTGTGACCTTCGGTGCTCTGCACTGCAGAAAGACTCAGTATGAATGACACTGAATGGGATTTCTGTTGAATGCTGGACTGGATCACGCTGACTGCATGGCTCTAATTAATTCTTTTTACCTCCATTTACTTGTAGTTAAAAGAGATTGTGTGAAATCATTTGTAATCTGCTCATGTATTCATGTATGTCACACCTCAAACATCATGTCTGATTTGTAGTAGTTTGGCATAGTAGTAGTTTAGGTAGTGTAACATCAGAAAAGAATATCCATTTTTTATTAATCCCTTCTTATTCTTATCACTAACAACATGTTAGCCAAAGTGTCTGCCAACCAGTCTTGCTTTGTTGAAAGTTATAGCATGGGTACCCTAAAATGGTTCATTAGACTCATTTTATTTACTGTGTAAATGCATTTATTTATTTATTTTTACTTTAATTTCCTTTTTATTCAGGCTCAGAACAAGCAGACAGGCATTTGTGCTGCTGCAAAAGTGATTGACACCAAAACTGAAGATGAGCTGGAGGACTACATGGTGGAGATCGACATCTTGGCGTCATGTGATCATCACAATATCGTCAAGCTGCTCGACGCGTTTTACTATGAGACCAAACTGTGGGTGAGTGGATTTAGTTTCATTTTTCATGGTTTTATATGTTTACTTTGTACACAGATTTTATTCCTATTCTCTTTTCCACAGCACAATTTTGGAATCTGACTTAAAAAAAAATTATTTGACTTGTTTAATTATGTTAATATGCCTCACAATTCACCCTTCGCTGGGACTGGGAGTTTAATTGACAGGCTATCTGACTAATCATAACGCCGAATCCACAATTTTGTCTGACAAATGAACCAGACAGGAGAGTTAGTAGATTAGTCGGTGGAATTAAAAAACGGTGTGTATTGATGTCTTCCCGCTGTTGAAACATACTTTCTGATGTTCATTCATGTTTATTTGGTGCTAATGATTTTTTTTTTTTTTATATATATATATATAATTTTTCGGGGATTAATCATTGCTTGATTAAGGTGATTCTCATTGCTTGAGGAGTACAACTTTTTTTTACTGTATTGTTGTAATACAGTGATTTTATTTAAAATTTAAATCATCATAAATTTATGGCTGTGCAAAAACACTACCAGGATGTACAGAATGTATACACTACCATTCAAAAGTATTTTTTTTGTCTCATGCTCCACTTTTTTTCCCATCAAAAATACAGTAATAGAAAGTCCAAATGAACAGCATTTATTTAAAAAATCAACATTTTGTAACATAAATGTCTTTACTGTCACATTTGATCCATTTAATGCATCCTTGCTTAATAAAATTATAAATTTATTTCAAAAACTTCTTCATTTACTGACCTCAAACTTTTGAACAGCAATGTACTTAAACTATAATTAAAATATTTTCTTAGTGCTTATTTGTCAATGCAATACTGCGATAAAATGTTTGTCATATCAAGCCCGTTTTAGGCGAAATATGGTTTATCATTTTTTCCTCCCTTGATTTTGAAATGAATATGACCTAAACATGTTCTTGAAAGTTTTTTTGAGATTAACCAGAAAACCTCTCATCAGAATAATGTCGCATTTTCTCACAGAGAGAACAGAGTTATTTTACCTCTTCTGTTATCTTCTTCTGTCTCATTGTGTACTGTACTGGAAGAGGTGTCCATATTTTACTCTTATCCTGCCGTACACCAGGAAATGGACTGATATCGGCCTCACCCATTTCCTTATGTAGATGTAGGAGCGCTTTCATTTGGCTGTGATTCAGGGAATGTTTGAACTGGATTATTCATCAGCCATTTGCAGCTTAAACAACACATTGGTATTAATAATGTCATTTAGTACTAGTCCATGTGAAGTAGTTTCTTCCATGTATTTGTAGAAAAGCTTAGATAACTTAAGTTTCAGATGCCATTTACTTTAATAGTTTGCAATATGCATTGCATTCAGACAGTTTTAAAGTTTGTCCAAAACACTTATTAAGGCTTCTATATGGAATATATGAGGATTAATAGTGCATTCTGTTATCCAGACAGTGGGATCAATGGAAATAGACAGAATCCTACACTTTAGAGTTGGAAAGGAAGTCTCATCTTGTGCGTTGTTGAGTTTGGCCATTGTAGTTCTGGGACTGAATGACGGCACTGTGTGGGCTATTGTGTTATCATGGCCACCGGTCAATACCAACATCTCACCCACTGTACAACAGCGTTCAAGAGCATGAATAACAGTGACTGTTCTCAGTGCTGTGTCTGTGTGTACACAATAGCGTAGGGTTCAGACTTTAAAGGCCTGTTCACACCAAGGACGATAACGATAGAGATGTAGTTCTAAAAATCTTTCTGAATATAAAAGAACAGCAGTTCACACCACAACTATAACAATAACGGCACAGAGAAACAATATCATTGGAATCACTTTCGGAATGATTTTTTTTTTTCAGCTGATGAACAATAAAAACATTGACAGCCAATCAGAATCCGTCCTGCTTTAAGAACTCGAGCATTTAAAGGGATACTGCACTTTTTTTTGGAAATAGGCTCATTTTACAACTCCCCCAGAGTTAAACTGTTGAGTTTTACCGTTTTTGAATCCATTCAGCCGATCTCCGGTTCTGGCGGTACCACTTTTAGCATAGCTTAGCATACATCATTGAAGTGGACAAGACCATTAGCATTTCTAAAAAAAAATGACCAAAGAGTTTCGATATATTTTTCCTATTTAAAACTTGACTCTTCTGTAGTTACATCGTGCACTAAGACCGACGGAAAATGTAAAGTTGCGATTTTCTAGGCTGATATGGCTAGGAACTATACTCTCATTCCTGCGTAATAATCAAGAAACTTTTCTGCCGTACCATGAGAGCAGCAGGCGTAATGATATGACGCAGCGCCTGAAAATAGTTCCGTTGTGTTGACGGAAGGTGGCCTATTTTCAGTTCCTAGCCATATCAGCCTAGAAAATCGCAACTTAACATTTTCCGTCGGTCTTAGTGCACGATGTAACTACAGAAGAGTCAAGTTTTAAATAGGAAAGGGTCAGTTCACCCAAAAATAAAAATTTTGCCATAATTTACTCGCCCTCACGCCATCCCTGGTGCATAGGACTTTCTTCTTTCATCCAAACACAATTGGAGTTATATTAAAAAATATCTAAGCTTTATAATGGGAGTGAATGGACCATAGATTTTGAAGCTCAAAAGAGAGCGAGTATCCATCATAAAAGTAATCCATACGAGACGTTTGGATTACTTTTCAGGGGGTTAATAAAGGCCTTCTGAAGAGAAGCCATGGGTTTTTGTGTGGAAAAATTTCCATATTTATAACTTCATAAACTATACTCAAAGGCTTCTGGTAATGGCCGTACACAAGTCCAGTTCTGATGGAAGAAGTGCTCAGGAAATTTATCTTAGAATTAGCAATGTTGAAAACAGTTGTGTGGAAAAATATCCATATTTTTTGGATACAAACATTGCCGTATGTTTGTGGCAACCGTGATATTTTTTAATATTTTTTTAGGATTCTTTGATGAATAGAAAGTACAAATGAACAGCATTTATTTGAAATGGAAATATGATGTATTATCAAAGTCTTTACTGTCACTTTAGATCACTTTAGAAAACATCCTTGCTGACTAAAATAATCAATATAATTCAAACTGACTCCAAACTTTTAAACAGTGGTGTATTAAATTTCAGCACCTCTTTTTGTCTCTCAAGTTCTCTCGCCTAAAATATAATCTAGTATTTGTGGCGGCACTTCTGACTACAGGAAACGCTATTGTCGTTCAGTGTTGACTATGTAAACAGTCTTCAACACACGTCCACCCTCTCCAGATGACTAGCCCCAGCCGTGACCCCTCCATCCGCCTGGTGTTCACGGAAACTCTAATCCTATTAGCACAGAAAGTACTCAATTCCGACACTGTGCTAATGTGTAGAAAGCCTTCATCCTTCCTCGTGCTCGTACAGGCCTCTCTAGCTCGATCCTCTTATGTCAGTCACCATTTTGAGGAGCTAGAAAAGCCTTCAAGACTTCTTGACCAATCATGGGCCTGCAACGCAGCGCCGTTGACTAATCACGGTCCTGCCAAGTGAATTGTTTTGTAAAGTTAATAATGTGGGCAGTATTTCCTGGTTTGGATGTTGTTGTACTGTAATTCTGGTTTTATCCATCGATGTGCAACTGTGTTTGTGGAGTTCTGCTCTAAAACTGAATGAGTGTTCTAGATTGTTTTGAGTGAGTTGAATGAACAGTGGTTTTATGAATGAGCGCAGACTGTTTTTGTTTTTTTTAAACCAGTGCCTGCAGGTTCATGTAGGTGTGTTCATAACAATAGGATAAACAGATTCGTCTACAGAAACATAATGCCGCCATTGTGCCTGACTGAACATTGAGAAATAAAGGCAGTATATGCCAATCAATGGCTGCTTTTGTAAAACAGTGTGATTGTGTTTTTGTAAAGTTCACACAGTTTCATGTTCACCATGTTTGTGTGTGCAGATCCTGATCGAGTTCTGCGCCGGCGGGGCCGTCGATGCGGTCATGCTCGGTGAGTTGTTCACACAAAGCATTTGTCATGCAAGGCTGCATTAGGAAAAGGTCACTTACGACGGACAGTTGCTTTCCATTACTCACAAACACATTTCATTCTTAAAGGCGAAGGTGAACTTTAACTGTGCTTTGATTATTCTCACGGGGAAATCAATATTGTTCATGTAATGAGCGACAATATATAGATCTATACAATGTCTCTTAAAAAAAAAAAGGGTGTTTTGTTGCATTATGCCTGTTGAGTCTTCATTTTCACACTAGTGTTCAAATGTTTAGGGTCAGTAAGACTTTAAAAAAAAAAAAAAAAACTTTTAAGCAAGGATGCATTAAATTGTTTAAAATTGACTGTAAAGACACTTGCGTTACAAAAGATTTTTATTTGAACTTTCTATTTATCGAAGAATCCTGAAAAAAAAATTATCAAGATTTCCACAAAAATATTAGGCAGCACAACTGTTTTTTAACACTGATTATAAATGGAAATGTTTCTTGAGCATCTGCATATTAGAATGATTTCTGAAGGATCATGTGACACTGAAGACTGGAGGAATGATGCTGAAATTTCAGCTTTGATCACAGGAATAAATCACATTTTCAAGTATATTCAAATAGAAAAATATTTCACAATAGTACTGTTTTTACTGTATTTTTAATCAAAGAAACGCAGCATTGGTAAGGACTTTTTTCAAACACTTACACCAAACTATTGAACAGTAGTGTAAGCCAAAATTTACATTAATATTCTTTAAAATTTTTGGTTGATAATGCTTGTGCAGTATATCACAATATACACATTTTATTGAAGCCATTTTGAATTTGTTGCAAGAATCTGCTTATATGAGAAAGTAGTTAACTCATTTTTACACAACTCAAAACTCAGATGTTAGAAAGCAGGAGATATTAATGTAACAGGTGAAATTAGCTAGTTCTCTATAAATGACATGAGTGTGTTTGTGAATGTAAGCATTTCCCTCTTCATATGTGTGTAGAGTTGGAAAGGCCTCTGACGGAGCCGCAGATCAGGGTGGTTTGTAAACAGACTCTGGATGCTCTAGTGTATCTGCATGAAAACAAGGTCATCCACAGAGACCTGAAGGCTGGAAACATCCTGCTCACACTGGACGGAGACGTCAAACTGGGTGAGTGGATGTGGGAGAGGATTTTTATGACCCTTTTTTAAGACCTTCTCAAATGAAATTAATACCATATGGACAGGGTAGAGCAGTGCCTATGGGAACATCCTAAATTGTAAAATGACTGTAAAAACAAAAGTTTTTTTAAAATGTCAAATTTATAAATGAAATATAAATTTATTTAAAATGTTTATATGCAGTCAAACCAAAATATATTCAGACACCAATATTCAACATTTTTCACATTATCACAGTTTATCCGCTAAATGGTAATAAAATATGACAAGAACTCAGAGTTATCAAATCAGTTGATATTTCACTGGTTTTGGCCATCCTTCTGTTAGACTGTCTCACAAATGAGTTTGGTTGAATAGCTGTCAGCTGTTAAATTTAAGTACACAATTAGATAATATCAATTTAGGTTAACCAATTACCAGGCAATGCTTCATGTTGTTCAGTCTGTGGTGTAAAATGGTCGCATTAGCAATTAAAGAAAAAACAAAAAACGGTCAGGTCAAAGTGTCTGAATAATTTTTGGTCCCAAATTGTTATAAATTTTACTGGTGGTCACTGTATGAAGGATTTTAGGGTATAATATGTCACAGTTTACTTTATTTTGCTATCCTCACTTACATGAATGACTGTCCTGCACCCACTAGTAAAACAATATCAAACATTATATCTGGTGTCTGAATAAGTTTTGGTTTGACTGTGTGTATATATATATATATATATATATATATATATATATATATATATATATATATATATATATATATATTATAATCTGTTCATTTGAACAAAAACAGAAAATGGGCTGATTGAAAATGCAAACTCACTCTCTGACTCTATGGTGTTTTTGGATCAGTGGTTACCCGGTGAACCCTGTGTACAAAGCAGCTGAATTATGACAATTTTTACTCCAGAATTACTTTAAAATTACTGTCATAATTAATTGACAGTAGATCAAGAGTAATCGCTTGGTACAAATGTGCGGAGTTCACTGAGTGCAAACGGCCTTGAAACTTCGATCCTGTAGAGCGCGCGACGCGTTTTTAAACATTTCTTATAACAAGATATTTAAGACTTTTTATGGATTTAAATTTAATAAACCTGAATTCAAGACTTTTTAAGGACCCACGGGGACCATGCTGTGTAATCTTGAATTTATTATCAGAGTAACGGTGGAGTGTTTTTAGTTTTTTTGTTGCTGATCAGCTGCATATAATCCAGTGCAGCAGGAGATTTCAGATGCCATGTGCTGATGAGCAGATTCACAGTTACGTAATAACATGGTAAAGAGACAGAGAGGAGCTGAGGAGGGTCATTTACATGTCAGGCTAAACCGCAGCTTGTAGAAACATTACATCATTGACCAGATGTAAATGATTCTGTGATGGTGTATAAAACTATATGGACGCTTAAAGGGATAGTTCACTTTGAAATACATTTTTGGTAAGTTTTAGCTTACCTCAAGGGCATCCAAGATGTAGGTGTCTTTGTTTCCGCAGAAGTTTCAATTTTGATATTTTTAGGTCAAGCCGTTCTTGTCTGTCAGTCATATAATGCAGGTCTATGGTCACCACCTCTAGAGCATGCACAGAGAAGTCCAAATTAAACATGATTTAATGACTCGTAAATGTAAGTACACATTGATGGCCTAAGACACAAAACGAGCGGTTTGTGTGAGAAAACGAACAGTATTTATATCGTTTTTACCTCTTGTAAACACAGCCACGTCCAAGTGATCTGAGGGCGCGGGCGCTTCGGTCTGTGCAAGCACCGGAAGTGATCTCTCGCGCGTGTACGTCACTCATTGTTTACACAGAGATTTCGGAAGTGTTACCTTTCACTGTGAAGATCTAAACATATTTAGATAAACAAAGACACCTACATCTTGGATGCCCTTGAGGTAAGCTAAAACATACCAAAAATTAATTTCAAAGTCAACTATCCCTTTAAGCCACTGAATTTCATGGCATTAGATCACAAAATATCAAAGCAAGTGGCATTTATTGTGAAGAAAGATCTTTTTTATGCAGAACGTTTCCCAAAAAGAAAATTTTCTGTATCTTTCAGCGGACTTTGGAGTGTCTGCCAAGAACACAAAGACGGTCCAGCGAAGAGACTCTTTCATTGGAACCCCTTACTGGCAAGTTAGAGTTTCAAAAAAATGGAACCACTTGTACTTGCACACATTGGCATTGCTGACAGTCTCTTTCATTCAGGATGGCTCCAGAGGTTGTGATGTGCGAGACGTCTAAGGACAGGCCGTATGACTATAAGGCCGATATTTGGTCTCTAGGAGTCACTCTGATCGAGCTGGCGCAGATCGAACCGCCCAACCACGAGATGAACCCGATGAGAGTCCTGCTCAAGATCGCCAAAGCTGACCCTCCTACTCTCCTGCAGCCTTCAAAATGGTACAAAACAATGTGATTTGTATATATATACACACTACCGTTCAAAAGTTTGGGGTCGGTACGATTTTAAATGCTTTTAAAAGAATTCTCTTCTGCTAACCATGGCTGTGCTTATTTGATTAAAAATACAACAAAAATCAGTTATAGTATTAAATATTATTCCAGTGTAAATCAGCTGTTTTCTGTGTGAATATATAGTAAAGTGTAATTTATTCCTGTGATCAAAGCTGAATTTTCAGCATCACCAGTGTCAGTGTCTCCAGTGTCAAATGATCCTTCACAAATCAGTATAATATGAGGATTTGATGCTCAAGAAACATTTATTATTATTATCAATGTTGAAACAGTTGTTGGTCTGTCAGTTGTACAGTTTTTTTTTTTTTTTTTTGGGATTCTTTGATGAATAGGAAGTTCAAAAGAACAGCATTTGTTTGAAATAGAATATTTTGTAACATTATAAATGTCTTTACTGTCCTTGATAAATAAAAGTATTGATTTCTTTCCTCCAAAAAATAAAAATAAAATTCTCACTGACCCCAAACTTTTGAACGGTAGTGTATATGTATAATGTATATACACTACCGTTCAAAAGGTTTAGATCGGCAAGATTTTTTATGTTTTTAAAAGAAGTCTTCTGCTCACCAAGGCTGCATTTATTTGATCCAAAATACAGCAAAAACAGTAATATTGTGAAATATTTTTACCGTTTAAAATAACTGATTTCTATTTGAATATACTGTAAAATGTAATTTATTCCAAAGCTGAATTTTCAGCGTCATTACTCCAGTTTTCAATGTCACATGATCCTTCAGAAATCCTTCTAATATTATGATTTGCTGCTCAAGAAACATTTATTATTATTATCAATGTTGAAAACAATTTTTCAGGATTCTTTGATGAATACAAAGTTCAAAAGAACAGCATTTATCTGAAATCGAAATCTAAAATGTAACTTCATACACTACCATTCAAAAATTTGGTCAGTAAAATATTTTTGGAAAGAGATTTTTATTCAGCAAGGATGCATTAAATTCATCAAAAGTGACAGTAAATACATTATAATGTTATTTATCTTTCTAATCATCAAAGAATCCTGAAAAAATAAAAATTTTGCACAACTGTTTTCAACATTGATAATAATAATAAATGTTTATTTAGCAGCAAAACAGCAAAATTAATCTAAATGGAAATCTAAATAATCGAAATATCCAATTGGAAAGAAAATCTCGTTTAAAATAATAATACAATTGAATATTAAATTATTAATGTTTACAAAGAATAACTTTAAGGGAGCGTTATATAATGGCAAAAATAATCTAAATGTAAAAATAGAGGAAAGCATCCACAATTGAATATACAGTAAATAAAAATTCCAATAAATATATATTTTTAAATTGATAGATAACCAATATGGTACAGATTCATTTTAAAATGTATTTTTAATATATAATGAATTAAAAAAAAAAAGTGTTTATATATGAGTGTGTGTGTGTGTATATATATATATATATATGTGTATTTCTCAAAGTGTCAATCGAAAATGCATAACAGAATTTTTTTCTCATGATATTATATCATGCCTTATGCTTAAATACCCGAAATTAGATTTGTAAACAATTATAATTATATACTTTTTATTTGTTTATTTACTTACTTGCTGCTTTTTGTTCACAATATAACAGGATTATAGGTTACCAATAAATAGGTTTATTTTAGAGTTTTAATGATTCATCCGTCTGCAGGTCTCCCGAGTTCAGTGACTTCCTGAAACACGCACTGGATAAGAACGTGGACAACAGGTGGAACACAGCACAACTTCTTCAGGTGAATTGACTTTTCCTACCTTTGTTTCAACACGTATAATCTAAGGCCATATCCACTGAACCTGGCCCTAAGCTGAGGCAGTATTGCTGCAAAAGGCCCTTGTGTGCTGTCCTCCTGCTGTTCGGCCACCAGCTGGTCCAGGGGTCTTTCTTGCCACATGAATCAGCAGCTGTTCATTCATTTGTCTGTGTCAGGCACTTTCTACACCAGCCTTCATCCTTTGACGTCAGCAAAGGAGATTTTGTTTCCGAGGCTTTAAGTAGGCCAGCCTAGCACTGACTGCGCACATATGCACACGTGCTAAACACTTCAGGAGAGATTCTGCTCTCTGAAGAGGCAACATGGGGTTGAAAATACAGAGTTCAAGTTTTCCTCCTATTAAGTTGATCATATCAAAGAAGCTGCACATTCTCAGACCAGCCATTGACTGTCTACAGCAGGTTTCAAAGCCAAGAAAGGTAAGAACTGGAGACTGGCATCCTCATGGGACATTGATGTGCTCATTTTCCTATTGTCTGTCGAACATTTGGCTTACAGCAATTTTTGTGTACAATGTATGCCATAAATCTTAAAGGTCCTAAATTATGCTTTATTTTCTCTAAGCCAAATCGTGATGCACAATATATCAGACAGTACCATATCAGTTATCAGCCAGTATTAGATTTTTTTTTATTATTATTATTTTTTATTGGAAATCTAGTTGTGCAGGCTAATTTCCACTTATGTTTACATTTATATTTTACCTTTTAATAAAATACCTTTATATTTATATTTTACCTTTTAATAAAATAATAAAATAATTAATCTGTGAAAACTAATAATTTAATCGCGCTGTTGTTTATTGTACTTCCTTCATGCCTTCAAAACAAATTTATTTATGTATTTTCTCATTGCTTTATTTTATTTTACACACTTGACTGAAATTGTTTCTCAAGATCTTAAACACTAATCATTTAATAATACTTTTCAATTTAATCTTATAAGCAAATCTCACATTTATATCCATTTTTTATACTTTAGAATATAATGATGTTATTTCACTTGTGGCATTTGCAGTGTTTTATATCTTTTTTTTATATATAATTTAAGTTTATTTAGTCAGTATAGTGCAGTATTAGTACAATTTTAATATCAACCATATATTGGTTGTCAGCTTATTGGTATTGGCCAGAATTTAAATATGTTAATTCAAAATATATTAGGGGGAGGGACATTAACATAACACAGACACTTTTAATATATAAGATATACATACATATGTGTATATATATATGTGTGTATATATATATGTATATATATGTGTGTGTGTAATTATTCTTGTATTGTATTATTAATTTATTATTTTCCTGAAATTGCAAATAACATCAGATTTAAAATGCTAGATTTTCCAAGAATTTATCTGGAACAGAGTATTCTGACTGCTTTTTGTGAATGTCAAAATGAATAGTATCTTAATAATATGTGCATGTGTAATTTTAATATGTATATTGCAGTAATAGTAGTTCATCTTCATTTGTGCAGCACCCGTTTGTGAGTAGTGTGACTGACAGCCGACCCCTGCGGGAGCTCATCGCTGAGGCCAAGGCGGAGGTCACAGAGGAGGTAGAGGAGCTGAAGGAGGAAGAGGAGGAAGAAGATCATGAAGGAAACCTGGTAAGAGATTATAAGGACTGCCAACAAACTTAGAACACTTTTCAGAGAAAGATTAAACCTAAAAAAGTCTGGATGAATGTTGGCCAAGAGAATGTCCTGAGGTACAGATTTCTGACTGCGTATGAGCAACAGTAGTAGTGATGCTTGTATTAGTTGTAAATCTATGCTGCATCATCCATTAACTTGTTTCAAATGACCTTACCCTCAGCTTCGCGGACACAAGCGCGCACCATCTGACGCTAGCGTCGGCAGCTCTGAAGACGAGAAGCTTCCCCAGTCGCCATCCACCTTGGAGTCAGTTCCTGAAAAGATCGAGGACGTCGCTTCCCCTAAGCTACCAGATGATAATCTTACAGCTGGAAAAGAGAAGGAAGAAGAACCTCTGAAGGTGGACGAGAACCACATCCGGGATGTAATGGTACCTGGATCCAAGGAACAAGCTGTGGAAGAGTCTCAAGAACCTAAAGCTGAAGAAAAGGCTGTAGAAGCAGAGGTTGTTTTACCAGAGACTCCTCCTGACACGATAGTCCAGAGGGTGGAGCAACCAGCCAAACCTGATGGAGAGAAACTGGAGGAGAAAAAGGAGGTGGTGGGCAACGGTGAGCTCATAAAGGAAGTGCCTGCTTCAGACATGGCTTCAATGGAGACTCCAACTGAGCCCACTAAACAAGCTGAGCCAGTGAAAGAAGTATCTCCAGTGAAAGAAGTAGAGAAGGCTGAGGAAAAGGAGAAACCTGCAATGGTGGAGAAAGAAAGCCCGATGAAGCCTAGGTATGTGAAGAAGCAAGACTCTGACTCGGGAATAAGTTCAACAGCTGACAGCAGCAGCATAGACCTGAACTTATCCATCTCCAGCTTTATTAGCAAGTCCAAGGAGCCAGGAACCATCTCTCAACAGGTGAGAACCACCTACTCAAAGCTGTCATTACTTTATACTTGCTAGATACCAGACAATAGAAGATCACAAAATTAGTGTAGAGTCAGACAGACTAGTCTCTGATTTAAAGTTCAGTTTTTATAGTAATAAATAATAGAAACAACTTGTCTTTCTAATAATTCAGTGGCACAGAGTCAATTATTCTGTGATTGCTACACCTCAAAACATTGTTCAGATATTCCGTTTCAAGACATTTGTCAGGTTTTTGTCTCTTTGTGTGTGTGTGTTCACACTTGGCATGTTTGGTTGGATTAAAGCGAACTCTGGTGCGATTGCTCTGTTAGTGCGGTTCATTTGAATAAGTATGAACGCTGCCGTCTGAACCCTGGTGCATCAAACAAGAGGAGCGAGACGCTGAAAAGATGGATCTCGATCCGCTTCCAAACCAACTCTGGTGCGGTTCGACTGAAATATGAACGCAACACGGACCAAAGACATGTAAACTAACCAAAACCGGGACATGCTGTCACAAAATGCGACTCTAAACAGGACAGAATGCTCAAGAATACCTGTTTTTTCTCGTCATAGTCGCGATGCTGCCCATCACAGATCAGTACAGACAGCAGAACCGCGTCTCCTCACAGCAGATCTGTGTGTGTGTGTGTGTGTGACGGAGGGATTCCTGACGCTGTTTTGACTCATTTACACATTTGATAAGCTTGTTCTAAGTTGGTCAAAATACCATTATATGTACGCTACGCGCATTTATCCCAAAACACAGCATTGTTTTGAATGTTTGGCAATTTCTGTCCCAAAATATACGTAATGAAAGCTGACCAATCAGGTTGTGAATGTATCCCTCCCTATGCCCTTTAGGCTTGGTATCTTTAGGTTTGGTGTTAAAATGCCAATGTGAACGATAAGCCGACAAAGGCTAAAAAAGATTTTTTGGTCTGAACCAAGCGAACCGAACTACAAGTGTGAACCCACTAAAACGCTCTTGTGTGTGGGACTAATTTCTCACCCAAGGCTCAGTTGCTGATTCCAAAATCTCATTTTTGATATGCTGACTTATGTCGACTTGTGCTGTTATTTGAGAGAAAGAGGAAGCATGAGGGAAAGAGATTGATTGATTAAGCAATTGAAATGTTTAAATATTACAAATAAAATAGTTATTGTGAATTATTAATTTAGTGAATATTTCTATAGGCTAAAAATATATTGTGAATTATTAGTGAACATTGTATGGAAAAATGGCCTGTCTTCATTTGATTTATTGATTTATTTATACTGAGTTTAAGTTTTAACATTTTAAATCTATAGGCTGAAATAAATAATAAAATTATAATAATGTATTGGGAATTATTAATTTAACAAAAGTTTGTGAAAATTACATGCCTTGATTTTATTTATTTATTTACTGGCTTTAAGTTTTAACATTTAAACATTTTGAATCTTTAGGCTACGAGGCTGTTTGGTAAAAAAAAATGTCTTTTTTCTTGACTGCATTTTGTTCTTTAGTAAAAATAAGTACGGCAACTTAATCCACAAAGTATCATAAATATTGAGCTATATTTAAAAGGCTAAAAAACATCAGGATTTTTTTTTTTTTTTGCAGTATTCCCACAGTATTAAAACTAGAATGTTTTGTTGTTGTTGTTCTAGGACAACAAGAGGCAGAAAAAAACTCTGAAAAAGACTCGCAAGTTCATTGTGGATGGTGTGGAAGTCAGCGTGACGACATCAAAGATCATCACAGACAATGACACCAAAAGCGAGGAGATGCGATTCCTCCGGTGAGCCATCAGCTGTTTAACTGCTCTGAGACACTTTGCATGTTTACCTCATGTTTGCATCATATTTGCATTCATTGGTAAAACTTTAGTTATGCCTGTTTCATGTTGTGGCAGAAATTTTCTAATACAAGCTTTTGCCTCTTCTCATTCTTAAAGCAACTTCACCTGTTTTGGTGAATGCACACAGACTGGTAGTTTAAGTGTCCAATCATCTTTCACGGCTGGGTGATATAAAAGTGGTGTTGGGCTGTTTTCATACCTCAAAGCGACAAAAAGTTTCCCGTGCTGTGTTTATTAGCATGTTTTACATAAAACGGCCCCATATTTCAACACCAGATGTGTGAAAGGGAAAACAAGCTGAGTAATACTTCCTGTTCCTGCCTGGGAAAGCTTCCTGTTGGACTGGATAGTGCCATTTATTTATTTTTTTTCAGAAAAGCTCAGCATTTTTCAACTTTAAACAGTTTTTCCTCCATTTCAATTTTAAACAATTTACATATTTGGTTATCCTAAACTTATTGTCATTATAAAGAAGTAATGAAACAATGAAAATACAGTCATAGTCTTTAAAGTAATGATATAAAAAACAATCCTATTTACCTACTTAATGCATGATCCTTGTGCATGATTCCAGTTTATACTTTAAAATGTCACATTTCAGAAGTAAAATGGGTTGTGAATGCTGTTTAATGTTGACTTTGGAGTAAGTAATAAAATACCTTTTTACTCCGTGATGTTTCTAAATTGGCATTTGCTGGTGGATTTAGAGATTTAAAGGGTTAATTCACCCAAAAATGAAAATTCTGTCATCAATTACTCGCCCTCATGTCGATCCAAACCCGTAAGATGGACCCGTGAGTTCATCTTCAGAACACAAAAATGAAGATCTTAATGAAATCTGAGAGAAAACTGGCTTGAAAGTGGTAGTTGCGTAAACTGTCAATGGAGAGACAGAAAACACTCATATTTCATTGTGTTCAGAAGATGAACGAAAGTCTTCTTACGACATGAGGGAGAGTAATTAATGACAGAACACAAACCTTTTAGAAATTGGACATTGCTTTACCATAGAGATGGTGCTTTAAAACCTTTTTAGCAGGCTCAAATTATATTAATAGTGAACAACTTAGTTAGAAATATGGCTTTGATTTTCTAGTCCTATATATTTTGTATAAAATAAAAATGTTTAGTTCCGTACATTTGCTAAAACACCATAGGTGGGTCTGTTGTTGGATCAGTGTAAAATGATTGTTAAATGTGTGTGTTTCAGGCGTCAGGAGCTGAGGGAACTGAGACTTCTGCAGAAAGAGGAGCAGAGAGCCCAAACTCAGCTCAGCAACAAACTCCAGCAGCAGCGGGAGCAGATCTACAGACGCTTCGAACAGGAAGTCACGGTGAGCCAGAACAAACAAAGACATTAAGATCAGAATCGCTGCTTCATTGATGGAACTGGATCATATCAAGGGTCCAATATCAATCAAATTAAGGATACAGAAGGAAAGTGCCTGCTGAAATAGTTCCTGATTTCCAGGGCAAAAATAAATACAATCGGACAACTCTTCTCTGGGATCATCTTTAAAATGTCACCTTGAAACCATTTAATCTACCAAAAAGCCTGCCAAGATACTCTGCTGATGTGATTATTATTTGAAAGGTTTTTGTTTTTACATTAAAAGCCTTTAGGTGCTTAACCTGATTGCTCTCCTGAGAATAGTGGTGTTGCCAATCCCAGAAACACTGGCAGGACTCTGACCGAATTACATCACATGCTTAACAGCTTCATTATTTTTGGAGTGTGTAATCCGTGTCTGACTATTAAGCGTAGGTCAGTTTTAAGCAGGAAACTGCTTTGGTGGGTGGTGATGGCGCAGTGGATAAGACACATGTCTTTGGTGTGAGAGACCCGGGTTCGAATCCACTGTGAGACACCAATGTAGAGAGGCGATTCGTGTAGATCTGCTTTATAATTTCTGCGTTTTCTTGTCTCGCTAGAGTAAGAAGCGTCAGTATGATACGGAGGTGGAGAATATGGAACGGCAGCAGAAACAGACCATCGAGCGCCTGGAGCAGGAACACACCGATCGTCTCCGAGACGAAGCCAAACGCATTAAAGCTGAGCAGGACAAAGAGCTCTCCAAGTTTCAGAGCACGCTCAAGAACCGCAAGAAAGAGGTATGGAAGAGTTTAGGATCCCTGCTTTCCAGAAGAAGCATTCTGAGGGAAAAAAATAACATGATTTGATTTTTTTGGGAGATTTTTTTTATTTTCACTTACTAAAGTATTCTTATGGTTTAAATACGAATTAGTTTACATGGGATTGAACTGACTGTACCTCACAGGATGTTGCTCATGTGATGATAGACTCACCAGCGCCGCCCTGCAGGACGTAAGCGGCATGTCTGTTGAATGTGTGCTGTGAAACATTAAATCTGCTTTCCTTTACTCTTTCCTTTTTACGATCAGTGTTTAGTCTCAACTGCAGGAGTTTGGCCAGTATTAAACCATACAGATGGTTAAAGTAGTTTCATTCTTCTCAACAGTGCTGTCATTCTGTCAGTAACGTCGGCATGGAATAGAAGTTGCGATAGTCTTTAATTCCCTATTGTGACGTTTATCCAAGTGAAATGGCTTCTCAAACAAGAAAAGATGTAGGGCGGGACTTGATTTTCACCATGGGGAATTGATTGGATGGTTGTGGTTTGCTATTGGTGGATCTCATGTGAGTGACAGGTTGCCCCGCCCTCACGCCAGTAAACGCATCATCAGAGAAGATCTTGATTCTTTTGTAGACTAAAATAGTTCATTACAGGTTTTCTATTTAGGATACACTGTCAAAAGTGCCCTCTCTCCCCTTTCAAAATGAACGTGTGTATATATTCTGTTTTATTGCTAGTTGTTAATGTTGTGTTTGTGTGTGTTTAAAGGAGCAGGAGTTTCTTCAGAAGCAGCAGCAGGATCTGGACAGCGCTCTGAAGAAGATCATTCAGCAACACAAACATGAGCTGGCCACGATCGAGAGAGACTGTCTCAACAACAAGCAGCAGCTCCTGAGAGGTCAGACTGGACATTCCCACTCAATATTATCCTTAAGTCTCATTCTCATCCTCCCCAATGGATTGTTTACAGCTTTTGCTGTGTTAGCAGTTAGCGGCTCTAGTCAGCTGTTTGTGCGGTGAGCAACAACACCCCACAGCATTAGAGATATAATAAATTGCACACTACCGTTTTTTTAAATATTAATTTTGAAAGAAATTACAGTTTTTTTCAAATTGCTTACACACTAACAGTGGAACTGGAGGCTGCCCAGTCCTATTGTTTGAACCGCGAGAGGCGTCAATTGCCGTCATTGCGTTGTCCGTCAGGTTCAAGTTTTACTCTTTTGGCGTAAGTCGATGCGTACGGCTGTCTGCCGTAAGCTAGTTATTTTAGTCGATAAAGTTTTAAATATGGATATTTTTCTTACACAAACGCATCGCTTCGCTTCAGAAGACCTTTATTAACCCCCGGAGAGCCGTGTCAAGCACTTTAATCATGAATTAATTCTTCCAAAGTCATCCAGTCATTCACTGCCTTGGAATTATCAACCTTGGAAGAGCCAGGACATGTATTAATATAACTCTATATAACATAACAGTATATAACTGAATGTCATATACACCTAGGATGACTTCAGGGTGAGTACTCATGGGCTAATTTTCATTTTTGGGTGAACTATCCCTTTAAATAGTTTTGAATGATGTGTTTGCTTTTGCAAGAGATGTCTGATGTTTTGCATGTTGTGTGTGTGTTTTGTGTGTAGAGATTCCAGAAATTGCCATAGTTTCAGAAATTGTGTGTAAGCAATTTGAAAAACGGTAACAGTTTTACTCCGCAAGGAATTAAATTTTCATAAGTGACAGTAAAAAAATGTATAATTTTACAAAAGATTTCTATTTCAAGTAAATGCTGTTCTTTTAAACTTTCTATTCATTAACATCCTGAAAAAAAATGTATTACGGCTTCCACAGAAATATTCAGAAGCTCAACTGTTTGATGATAATCAGAAATGTTTATTGAGCATCAAATCATCATATTAGAATGATTTCTGAAGGATCATGTGACGCTGAAGACTGGAGGAATGATGCTGACAAAGAGAGCAAAAGAGGCTTCTTTAACAAACATCAAAACATCTTACCAACCCCAAACTTTTGAACGTTAGTATATATCGGTACCATATTGGTTGTCAGACAGTATTAGAGATTTTTTCTCGTGTTATTTATAGCTATCATTTGATTTTGAATATTTAATTGTGCATGCTCATTCCCATGTATGTTTACCTTGGCCATAATCTAACTCTTACGTAAAGTTAATGTTAAAGTTTATTACATAACACGGTTACATTTTCATCAATAATGTTGTGATGCATAAATTTATAGCGCTTGCAGGATTTTAAAGTACTGCTTGTATTATTATTATTATTTTTTGTAACTTTAGACAGAGAATTTTAATATCAGCCATAACATGAAAATAATAATCAGCTCATATCCGATAATTTAAAGTAGTTTTAATATCGACATCCACCTATTTTAATGCAAATTTTCAGATATCACATAAAAACATAAGAAGACATAAGCATAAACTATATTTACCAAATAAATCCCTTGAGGCGCAACAGATAAATCATGTGACTTTGCCTCAACAGAGGATGTGATTGGATAACTAGACTAACCAGCGGACCGATTTCATTGCACGGCATCTCAAATGTTGGTTTGGTTGTTTTGAAATCCCTGAGCCAAAGTCTATCATCAGAATGATTTGATATGACTTCCCAGAAGCGTCTCAAACGACTTGTTAAATTCACAGCTTTGGGTGGAAACTTAGCTATAGTTACCTTACCGTGTGCTCTGGTACTGGGCTAGCTTTTGTCACTCAGGGTGCCATTTGAACTTTGAAAACAAAGTTCAGTTGATTTAAGTTAGTTCTTCCTGATTCTTGCAGCCAGAGAAGCCGCCATGTGGGAGCTGGAAGAGCGCCACCTACAGGAGAAACACCAGCTGCACAAGCAGCAGCTGAAAGACCAGTACTTCATGCAAAG
This sequence comes from Rhinichthys osculus, assembly GCA_029959095.1. NCBI lineage: Eukaryota > Metazoa > Chordata > Actinopteri > Cypriniformes > Leuciscidae > Rhinichthys > Rhinichthys osculus. Next base: position 45,188,403 of record JARWKJ010000005.1, read on the forward strand.
ACACCAGCTGCTCAAAAGACACGAGAAGGTTACTTCCCACATCAGCCTTATACAGTCTGTGCACTTCTGGTTGCTATTGTTGTGATTTTAAACTCAGAGTGTGTTTGTCTACAGGAAATGGAGCAGATGCACAGGTATAACCAGCGTCTGATGGAGGAGATGAAGAGCAAACAGACTCAAGAGAGAACCAGACTGCCTAAAATCCAGCGCAGTGATGCTAAGACCCGCATGGCCATGTTCAAGAAGAGTCTGCGCATCACAACCACAGGGGTCACGCCGGAACTGGAACGTGAGAGGGTCAAACAGGTCAGAGGTCATATCAGGTTCAGGCTTAAAGGTGCAGTAAGCGATTTCTGATTCATGCTGTTGAAAGTGGATCGGACCAACACGGTTGTAGCCAATCAGCAGTAGGGGGCGTGTCCACTCATGATGGGGGAGGAAAGAGAGTGAGATTTGAAGACTGTTGAAAGAGAAATGGCTGAACGACTTTACAAAGGAGAAAGGTTTAGAGGAATAATACTGGAAAAAAGAAGGGTTATGATAAGGCATGAGCTTTAGGACGCACGTCTGTATCAGGAAAGCGTTGCTGCGCTGGATAGAGTTAAGCGGGTAGGCCTGAAAACGGACGCAGAGGTTGCGTTGTTTCTGCTCCATACGCGAGTAACATTGGTTTGCCATGTTTCACAGAACCAACATATGCTTTATATGCAAGAGTGTCATTGTTTGTCTGGAGCTGCTGGCGACTAATGGTGTGTTCACACCGAACGCGAATAGAGCGTCAAATACGCGTCTAGTTAGACGCTTGAACATTCTCTCGAGTTCAAATTTTTCAACTTGCGCGGAAGACATTCGCGGCAAACGCGTCGCCCAATTCGCGTCATTCGCAACGCCCGGCGCGAATGATGCGTCTATTCGCGTCTTTGCACTGACTTTGTATGTAATCTACTCGCGCAAATAATTAAATTCGCGTTCGGTGTGAACACACCGTAACAACCAACTTTAGCTTGTTTGCCGTTTGTTAGTTATCTTCGCTTTATTTTCCGCGAAGCATTATTTTGCTTCTACTATGATAAAGTGTGTCTTGCATTGTGTGTTCGTGCATTTTGGGGGCAGAGACATGAAGGGAAGGGTGTGTTTCTTGGGTTGATTTTAAATGTCAGTGGTGTTTCTCAGGAAATCACTTACTGCACCTTTAAAGGGTTAGTTCACCCAAAAATGAAAATTATGTAATTGATGACTCTCCCTCATGTCGTCCCAAGCCCGTAAGACCTCCGTTCATCTTCGGGACACAGTTTAAGATATTTTAGATTTAGTCCGAGAGCTTTCTGTCCCTCCATTGAAAATGTGTGTACGGTGTACTGTCCTTGTCCAGAAAGGAAATAAAGACATCATCAAAGTAGTCCATGTGACATCAGTGGGTTAGTTAGAATGTTTTGAAGCATCGAAAATACATTTTGGTCCAAAAATAACAAAAACTACGACTTTATTCAGCATTGTATTGTCTTCCGGTTCTGTTGTGGATCCGCGTTCAGTGACGCCGCTGACGTAAGACGCTGCTGACGTGTGTCTGGTGCGCCCGTGTATTCGGGTTCAAATAAATATGCCTGGGCAAAAAAAATGCAAGTCTTTTGTGTCGAAATCCTTAGACATGTTTGCGAAGATTGTCACCAGACACACGTCAGTGGCGGCACTGAACGCGGATCCACAACAGAACCGGAAGACAATACAATGCTGAATAAAGTCTTAGTTTTTGTTATTTTGGGACCAAAATGTATTTTTGATGCTTCAAAACATTCTAGCTAACCCACTGATGTCACATGGACTACTTTGATGATGTCTTTATTTCCTTTCTGGACAAGGACAGTATACCGTACATACATTTTCAATGGAGGGACAGAAAGCTCTCGGACTAAATCTAAAATATCTTAAACTGTGTCCCGAAGATGAACGGAGGTCTTACGGGCTTGGAACGACACGAGGGTGAGTCATTAATGACATAATTTTCATTTTTGGGTGAACTAACCCTTTAACTTACAAGAATTTTAACATTGCTGCATGATTCTGCAGAAATAATCAACTTTGTATTTATCATGATATTACATTTTGAGATTTGCTAAAATGACATTTTTAGGTCATGTATATAAAAAATAGTGGAAATTAACATGCTCAAATAAATATGGATATGATATGGATCTAATATCGATGGATACCACTTCATATCAATATGGTACATGGTATTGTGCATCCCTAAATATTTCAACTTGTTGCACAGATCATTTTCTTCTCGGAGTTAGTGTTTGTGTAGTAATTCTTGTATATTTGTGTGGCCGATGAACAGTTTGCAGCACAGGAGGAGAAGAGACAAAAGAACGAGCGTCTCCATCAACTCCAGAAACATGAGAATCAGATGAGAGACCTGCAGACGCAGTGCGACGCCAACGCCAGAGAACTCCAGCAGCTGCAGGTACACGGGAGCATTCACCGCCGGACGAACAACACAGCGCTTACTCTGTCGTAAAAACCAAACGGTAACGTGCCTTGTGTGTGTTGTAGAATGAGAAGTGTCACCTGTTGATCGAGCATGAGACTCAGAAGCTGAAGGAGCTGGACGAGGAGCACAGCGCAGAGCTCAAGGACTGGAGAGAGAAACTCAGACCCCGCAAGAAGGTACGACACTAGTATTCAACCTCAATCACAGTTCTGAAGGGCCTATCACTCTTTTAGCAATGTTGCACATGAAACCTGAAATGCTAATTTATATAGAGACTACCATTCGGAAGTTTGGGGTCGGTAAGATTTCTTTTAAAGGTTTTTGAAAGAAGTCTCATATGCTCACTAAACTGAAATATTATTACAATTTGAAATAACTGTTATCTATTTTATATTATTTTCAAATGTAATCTATTCCTGTGATCAAAGCTGAATTTTCAGCATCATTACTCCAGTCTTCGGTGTCACATGATCCTTCAGAAATCATTCCAATATGATGATTTGATGCTGAAGAAACATTTCTTATTATTATCAGTTTTGAAAACCGTTATGCTGCTTAATATTTTTGTGGAAAAAAATATACTTTTTTTCATCTTTGATTAATAGAAAGTTCAAAAGAACAGCATTTATTTGAAATAGAAATCTTTTGCTGCATTATACATGTATTGACTGTCACTTTTGATCAATTTAATGCGTCCTTGGTGAATAAGATATGAATTAATTTCGTACTGACCCCAAACGGTTGCGTATTTAATTTTCACTTTTTTATTGGTTATTTTTTATCTTAATTAAACCAATATGTTATAATGTTCAGCAATTAAACTTCATCGTAATGATTCACAGAAATTTGAACTTTCCATGTAAATTACTAAGACCTTTCAAAACTGCACTCATTCATTTTTCCCTTATTAAAGGGATACTTCACCTCTGGAAAGATGAATGTGTATTTAAAATGGGTCATTTATGTAGAAGAAATGTGAAATTATTTCTGAATTTGGAGCTTTCTAGACTGAGAAAAGCCAGATAATGTATTTTTGGCTTATGTGGATGAAAGACCACAACTCCCAGAATGCACTTGCTTCACTGCCCTAGGAGGCCACGCCTATCGGTAACAGAGCGCAGAAGTTAAACAACAAGTCTAGGCTACTAGTGAGTCTCCGTGATGAGTCTGCCCAGAAATGTGTTTCGAGATCGCCCAAAATGTCCGGGATTCGGCTTTTGCGTTCTACAGTCGCCATTCATTATGTTTACTGTGGCGAGCAGGACGAGACTGAGGAACAGCCCCTACTACTGACTGTAGTCTTTAGCCTCTGGCCAAAAAATCCTCCAATGACGCAAAATGAAGATTTTTTCCAGACAAAAAATACATAAATCTCTCGTCTCAGGGGGATATGAGGGTGGAAAGCATGGTAATTCGAAAAATACTACAGGTTTTCTACTAATACAAAGCTTAATGCTAAATCCTGAAGTATCCCTTTAAAGATGCCATGTTGAGATCACATGACCAGCCAAATTTACTTAAAATTCTTGGTAAACCCCCTATTACAGGACTTTCTCACCATGGCTGTCTATGAAAAGCTTTTGTGTGATGCTTCATCCGCACCACTAGATGTCAGCAAAACTTTGAGTGCATCTTTAATATTGAACACTTCCACCATGTTTGATTAGTGCTTTACTAAGAACATGAAATCTCTCTGTCCAGGCCCTGGAAGATGAGTTTGCCCGTAAGCTACAAGAGCAGGAAGTGTTCTTCAAAATGACCGGGGAGTCTGCATGCCTTAACCCCTCCACCCAGAGCCGAATCTCTAAGTTCTACCCCGTCCCGAGCGTCCACTCCACTGGGTTTTAAAGCACAGCGATGCTGAACTGCTATGACTGAACCTCTGCTGCCTCCTACCCTCTGATCGCTGCTGTCAGTCAGAACGGAGGGCCGGATTCTTCTAGTAAGCTGCAGGCTATTGCTTTTGATTTTATTATTTTTTTAGTTTTATTTAAGCTTTAAACGTGGATTTTCAGTGTGGTTGTTTTTCCAAAATATTTCAGTGATGGTTTCTGAAAGATAATGTGATTTAATTCTATATGCCACTTAATTAATTTGTTTTTTTCCATTTTCTTCTTTTTTTAAATTTATTTTAAAAATGTCATAATTTTACCCTCTTTTTTTTTGGTCTCAAAGTATTCATCGTGGTTTACTGTGGTATTTTTAGGACTATATTTGCAAGAATGACTGTTCAACTTCGGGCTGATTTGCTTGAGTAAAGACTGAGTCAATGCTTGATGTCAGTGGTTATGAGAACCGAACGAATGATTTAAATATCAAAATCAGTCAGAATAAAGCCATTGATTCTGCCAAGCGACATTCTAATGAAGTTTAATCGCACATTATTTAGAGAAATACATTATCAGGACATAATGTTAAATGTTAATTCATGATTTCTTGGTTATTTTCCTGTATGAATTACAGGATATATTTGAACGTCCATCATCTCGCATCACTTTTTGTGAGCTTTGTTTATTATCATAACATGGATTTATACTTTTAGCAGCAGCCATAGTCATTTCTTTGAAGCATTTTAGCATATCAACCACACTGTGTGCAAATATTCTGACATCACTGTGGAAAGAAGTGCATTTGCACTTGCTCTGCTATGCAATGTGAACATGTAGCTGCATTAATCATCTCAACTTTACAATTCATCGACAAACTTTAAAGCAAAACACCTCAATCTTTTCATATTGTCGATACTGTTCATATTGATTTTTCCCCGATTACATGCGTAACTGGAGATTCATCCAGACATCTCTACTCTACATTTGTGTACTTTTCGGTAAGACTGTATAGAGGATGATGTTTCCTGTAAACCAATTTAATTTAATTAGACATGTTGTTTTTTTAGCATTTTTTAGTAAAAGATTTTTTCTTCATCTAAGTTCACTTTCAACATGCAGTTCTAAATGTGTTTACTGCATTTACATTTGTGGTGTAATCTGTAAAAAAATGCACAAAACGACTGTGAAATCTGTGTGTGGTGGGGGGGACAGAAAACATGAAGTTCTTGTCATTGATATAACCTCAGAGCAATGTTCATGTTTTACTGTAAAGAGAGTGCTGTGCGCCTTCTGATACAGGAATTCCTGCAGGTAGTCGCATAATCAGTACTTTTTCTTGATTTTTTTGTTTTTTGTACACATTTTCTTTCACAAAAATAACAGTTGTAAGATGTATTGTGTTTGTGTCAAATATCAAATCATTGTGATTATAGGAAGCTACTGTAATTAAAGCATGTGTGGTGAATCGTTCAGTTGTGTGGGTCTCTGTATTCAAGTGTCTCTCTGTTTACCGGTATTATGAATACGAGGAAAATACTTCAGTAGAAAGACTGCGCGCTCATATTACAATGAATGGGAGAAAGTGTAACGCGTGATATGGCGAAATAAGTCCCGCCTTCTAAGTAAAATAACCTTTTGCCAGAGAATGTCTAATAGGTATTCGAAAATAGTCTTTGTTAAAGCGATTTGAAGCTTTTGAAAATCTGACAAATATTCAAAGGCTGTGTACTTTAGGGAGGGAAAGAACTACAATCCCATGAAGCATTGCAAACAGCGTAATCGAATTAAAAACAACAGAGAAATATAAAACTACTCATTTACGGATTACATTTATAAAAAGAATATATTTTTTAAAGTTTATTCCAAAATTATAGTGTATATACACAAACATTTCAGTATTTTGAGAGCCTAGGGAGATCGATTCGATAACATCATTCGCAGCAGTGCTTCAAGGGAGTGGGCGGAGCTAACAAGATCTTTTTGACTCTCTGATTGGTGTAACCAGAGCCATGGCTCTGGGTGTAACAACAGCTGCCGTTAGAAGCTCCAGTTGCTATGGAAAGTCTCAGTTGCATGTAATGACTGCATGTATTGCCTGAAAAAGGCTGTTTTGATTTGAGTTATTATGAGACAGTTGTTTTCAGATAGTCAACAGCTTTGAAATATTTGATGTTTCAAAGATGGCCGCCGAGTGAAATGACTTGCCTTTAAATGACTTAAAGGGACTTTGATATGAGGTCTTCAGAAGTCTCAGATTAAAAACAAAGCAAATATCTTTATTTCTCCATTTAAAAGTCAAGCCACATTTGATGCTATTGAAAGTCTGTAATAATGAAAGCATTTTAGCACATCAATTGACAAAAAGCTCATTTTAAACATCCATATCCCCGGATTATGTTAAATCTCATTTTGCAGTCATGCACACATATTTATGACGAGGAAAAAAAAATACAATATTTTTTAAAAACTGAATACGACGTTTTAATTTGTTCTTGTAATTTAGTGTGAATATGTTTATATTTTGGGAACAAATCATTGACAAAAAAATAGAAAAGTCTAAATTAAGATATGTACATTTCATTTTTACAGCATTGGCTGCACTGACATTTGTCTAAATTCCTGTGCTCCTCCTCCGACGAGTGGCATATAAAGCCTCACCTGTGGGGAAAAAAGGTTTGTCATGACATTATCATGAAGAAATATACTGTATGATCAATTATATATTTTGTAAACTGGCTCATACCCTTTTCTCCTTTCATTCCTGGGAGGCCTGGGGGGCCTGGGGAGCCTGGGCGGCCACTGGGGCCTGTATTGTACAATAGTAAAATTACAAGTTGAAACAAATATTGATAAATGATATCTGAACACTTGTCCATGCAAACAGACAATTTCAAGGAATACTCTGGATTAACCCTGTAAAGCCTGACATACTGTATTAAATAATAGTACAAAAAATGGATTGGTTAATTGAATCTTTTTGACAATAAAACAAATGCATGTTTTGTTGAGCATCACATTTGATACTGTACATCAGCACTTTATGGCTCATATAGTATGATATAGTGAGAATATGGAGCTTAGAGGAGGAAGAAAAACACTGAGCAAAAATATGCAATTTGGTGCTTTTACTGATATTAATGTGGCCTAAAAGATAGCTTGTATAGTACATCAATGAGATCTTTATGAAAGTATAGCAGACGACTTGTATCAATGTCAGTTGTCACTTTATGTCTCCCATTAATATGTCTTAAGATATTTAAATGATCAAAGCTCTGTGGTTTTATTGGGGTGGGGCAAAACTTAATGCAATGCAATACAATGATGATAATTGATTTCCATTACACGAGAGTAGATGTTAAAACTTCATGCTGATTTGTACTCGGCTTTCGCCAAGGTAGTGTGACTCCCCTTCTGTCCGGCGTTAACGGCAGCAGTGTACTTGGCGCGTTAGCGCACGCGACGGCTGCAACTGCAGGACCAGCACGACAACCGTCTGGATTGAACAGAGTAGGGGACGTCTCTAGGGTCTTCAAGTGGGCACCTTCCGTCCTCAGTGTTTCGTCGACTAGCCCACGACACCTCAAGAGGGCTCGACAGTGACTCTGGCGTCCCAGAGTCACCCCCCTCCGTCCCCCACTCAACTCAGCCCAGCTTACTGAACTCTACATCCCTACTGCTGCTGAGACCTAACCACAATATCACAATCTCTCCGCGACCCAACCATACGCGCCAACCCGTTGACTAAGGCTGTCGAGCCCCACTGGTGCGTTAATATGCAGTTTCAGTGGACAACGGTTCCGTATGGCATACCACCTACCGCAAAACACAATATCTACCCAACCACCCGTCATTCACGCAATATCCACAGGAACGTATACAAACAAACCAACAGACTCTTCAAGTTTTCCAGAACTCTACGAAACCGTAGCGTGGCGGCCTGTACACAGCCAGCTAGAATCTTTCCGTCTCAACCACAGCCAGTTGCTGCTCCTTTCTGCTGCTTCAGATAAGTTCTTTACTGTGCGACGCAACTCTTGGCCACTGAATCCGACGTCTCTGAGGAACCGGGTTGTAGAGTGTGCCACAAAACCTCGACAACCCACTTCCACTGGATAAACCTGGACTCTCCATCCTCGCTGTTCTGCTTCAGTGGCCAGATGAGCATACCGCAGTTTCTTCCTCTCATATGCCTCATCTACCGCATCCTCCCATGGCACTGTTAACTCTATCAGTTGAACAATGCGTGCTGATCCAGACCACAAAACAATATCTGGTCGTAGGTTAGTGGTGGCAATCTCAGGTGGAAAAATAAGCCGTTGGTCAAGATCAGCCAGCATCTTCCAGTCCCTAGCAGCTTCCAGTTGTCCTGGGCGAGAATTGGTGTTAACACCTTTTCTTGGTGGTTGCTCGCCTGGGCGGAGGAATATTGTCTTCTGTGTGTAATGTTTTGCTAGAACAGGTGGCAACTTATTGGTCATGTTACGCTTGCCTTCTAATGCTAAAGCCAAACATCGCAGTACTTGGTCATGGCGCCAAGTAAACCGACCTTGGCTAAGAGCCACCTTACATCCTGTCAAAATGTGCCTTAATGTGGCAGGTGATGAACACAAAGGACAAGAGGGATCCTCTCTTACCCAGAGGTTTAGGTTCTGCGGTGATGGGAGAACATCATATGTTGACCTAATAAGGAAACTGATCCTACTCTCTTCCATTGACCAAAGCCCATCTTACGTTGTTCCACACTCTCCCATCTCATCCACTCTCCCTGCTTGGCCTGTGAAATGGCCTTTATACACCTCATCCTCTCCTCCTGCTGTCGCACCTCGTTGACTACCAGCTTCCTCCTTTGAGCTGGGCCTGCCTTGTACCATTTAGGAGGAGCTAAACTGAGCCCAAAACCCCCTCTTCCATGCTGTACCTGTCCCACGATATCCCTAATTTGAAGGGCAGCCTTTGCCTCTACTACAGATTTCTTTGCTGACCACTTTCTACCAGTTTTTAACACAGGGGCTGCCTCCCTTACACATTTGTCGCGTGACTCTACTAAGGTCATTTCCAGTCTGACCTTGGCACACTTGAACTCCTCGGTTAAAGCAGAGACTGGCAGCTGCAATATTCCTTTACTATAAAGTCCTACTCTGCTGAGGCAGCGTGGAACTCCCAACCATTTCCTGATGTATGAACTTACCAACGCTTCCAGCTTCTCCACTGTTGTCAAAGAAACCTCGTACACGGTCAGTGGCCACAGCAACCTCGGCAGTAGACCAAACTGAAAGCACCAGAGTTTTAGTTTACCAGGTAGAGCACAGCTGTTTATGCTCTTCAACCCTTCCACTGCTTGTCGTCTAACTTCTCCCACCCGAACTGTGTCCTTTAGATCCCCATCGTACCATCTCCCAAGACTCTTCACTGGCTTCTCAGAAACTGTTGGTATTGCCTCACCATTAATGAAGAATGTTTTATCTACTACCTTTCCTTTAACTATCGAGATGCTCCTTGATTTAGAGGGCTTAAATTTCATTCGTGCCCATTCAATATTATCTGTTAACTTCCCCAATAACCGATTAGTGCAGGCTACTGTTGTAGTCATGGTTGTCATGTCATCCATGTATGCTCTGATTGGTGGTAGTCGCATCCCAGAAGCCAAGCGCTCTCCTCCTACTACCCATCTTGATGCCCTCATGATTACTTCCATCGCCATGGTAAAAGCCAGTGGAGAAATGGTGCATCCTGCCATTATTCCAACCTCTAGGCATTGCCATGCAGTGCTGAATTTTGGAGTTGAGAAACTGAATTGCAAATCTCCAAAATAGGCTTTCACTAAATTTGTTATTGACATTGGTACTCTGAAAAAATCAAATGCTGCCCAAAGAAGCTCATGTGGCACTGAGCCATATGCATAAGCCAAATCCAGGAATGTCACATGGAGCTCCTTCCTCTCCTTTTTAGCTGACTGAATTCGTTGCCAGATAACATTGATGTGTTCTAAGCATCCTGAGAACCCTGGAATACCCGCTTTTTGAACTGAGGTGTCAATGAAGCCATTCTTTAACAGGTAGGTGGACAATCTCTGGGGAATAATGCTGAAGAAAATCTTACCCTCAACGTTTAATAGTGAAATAGGACGAAACTGACTGATGCTTGTAGCATCTTTTTCTTTAGGTATAAAGACTCCACCTGCTCTGCGCCATGCTCTAGGTACAACCTGTTTTTCCCATGCCACTTTTATCAATTTCCACAGAATTCGCAGAACTCCTGAAGCACTCTTGTACACTCTGTACGGAACTCCATTAGGCCCTGGAGATGATGAAGCCCTTGCCTTTCTCACAGCCTGCTCTACCTCTTTCCACTTAGGTGCACAGACCTCCATTTGGTATTCTGGTGGGTTGATAGGTGGTATGTCTGATGGAATTGACATAGGCTCATGCCTTTTTGCATCTGTATGCGTGTCCTCCAAATATCTCTCTAGCTCAATCCTAGATGTTTTTAAAGTGCCATTCTTCTCACTGGTGAATAACTTCTTTACGAATTTGAATGGGTCTTTATAGAAATTAGCCCTCGCACGTTCCTTCTTTTGTAGCGTTTCCGTAGGCGCTCAGCTCTGCGTAATGTTGCCAGCTTATCTTTTATGGCCCTTTGTAAGAGATTGAGTCCCTCCTTCTGACTTTGTTCTGCTCTTTTCCATTGCTTCCTCAGCTGTCTCCTTTCTCTAACTAACCCTTCAATTTTCTGCTGCCGTCTAGACATTCCAGGAGTAGTTTGTACTTTTTCCTTCCTTTTTTCCACACCAAACCTCTCACTTCCATATGCATAAATGATGTCCCCAAATTTATCCAGCTTCTTTTCAACTGTACCAGTTAATCTTTCCAATGCAAAGCATAGATCTGTGTTTACCGTGTCCCATGCAGTTTTCTCACAAGCTCTTGGCCATCTAACTCCAGGCCTATGCCCGTTGAGGTTCTTTTCTCTCTTATGCTGGTTAGCCTGACCGGGTTCACAAGTATGAATATGTTCATCACTAACTGTGCAAGCCCTCCTTTCGTCAATGACAGGGGTGCTGATATCCTGCGAGCTGTGGTTTGCTTCCTGTCGCTGGATTTCATTCGACTGACTTGACTGACTTCGTAAGAAGTACTGATCAATGCGAGGCCCTTGTCCCTTCTCCCTCAAGCATTTCATTTTCCCTTGATGAACCTTCAAACCCCTGACTGTTGTCACCTTGCTCCAGCCACAGACACAAACTTGAAGTTCAATGACTTTACTTACTGCAGATCTTGAACTAGTCTTACTCTCCATACTCATATCCGTTTCCATTCCTAAGTCGTTAACCATGTTGTCCAACATTGAGTCATCTTCCGCCCCCGCTCTCGCAGACTCTAGGGGTATTTTTCTCTTTAATTTCTCAGAAGCCTTGGGCGGGTGTCTCCAGCATCCTGTAAACACGGAGCTGGATACTGCCGACAAGGGTAGCTAACCCTTACCAGCCCCATTGGGGTCTCTTTCCTCCTGTCAGCTGTCTCTCCAGGCTGTCACAAGGTCTTTCCCTGGTTGCCAGCAGCACTATTCACCGCAGTCACTGGATGTATCCAGATCTTCATGATTTCCATTACACGAGAGTAGATGTTAAAACTTCATGCTGATTTGTACTCGGCTTTCGCCAAGATAAGCAAAACTAAGACGTAGCTTTACAGTAAACTATGCTTCTCCATCCATTTACGCTTCTTTCCATAGTGTGACTCCCCTTCTGTCCGGCGTTAACGGCAGCAGTGTACTTGGCGCGTTAGCGCACGCGACGGCTGCAACTACAGGACCAGCACGACAACCGTCTGGATTGAACAGAGTAGGGGATTATAATGATATGATATAATGATGATGTATCATATTTGATACTCACATTTTCTAAAAATGATCAAGCAAACATAAGTTGCTTCAGTCCCTTGAACTATTAGTAACACTATAGAAGCTATTCATATGTTTACTTTATAAAAATCAGTAAATATTTCACAGCAAAAAGGCATGTGAACCTCGACCTGAAGGTGGACATTTTTGTATAATTATACTAAAAAACCTTTTTACTTGTCAAAAAGGTGTGAAATAAGATGACAGAAGGCACATTGTAGGTTATTCGGCAAAGTTTTGTTGATCATTTATGGTACGTTAATATACGACAACGATAGAAAAACACAAAAAACGACTAAAACACTGTTTATGCATGCCAGGCCAGTAATTAGCAATGTCACTTTGTAAAGAAAGACGGTAACACTTTACTTGAAGGGGTGTGCATAAGACTGACATGACACATGTCATGAATATGAAGGTTTTATGCATGTTTATGACAACTGCCATTAAGTGTCATTTGCTGAATTATGACATTTTTATGCAAATATGACATTGTTTTAGATGTCTTTGTAATGACACCTTGACATAAACCAATACATCATAACCTGTCAGTGTTTTTGTCATGACAACTTGACATTACCAAGACAACACAACCTGTTATAAATATGTCATAAACATGACATAGCAGATTAATTATCAAACTTAAGAAACCACTTAGCTTCATGGGTTAACATTACATTAAACTGTCAGGTGGTTGGTTTTGACATTGGTTGTCATGAGGCCATTATAACATTTTAATGACAAATTCAATTTGTTCCAGTGTAGTTGAGGTCAAGAAAAATATTCATGACACAGTTATAATGGCCTTATGACAGCCAATGTCAAAACCAACCACATGACAGTTTAATGTAATGTTAACCCATGAAGCTAAGTGGTTTCTTAAGTTTGATAATTAACTTGTTTATGACATATTTATGAAAATTTATGTTGTCTTGGTAATGTCAAGTTATCATTACCAAGACACTGCAGGTTATAATGTATTGGTTTATCTCAAGTTGTCATAACAAAGACATCTCAAACAATGTCATATTTGCATTAAAAATGTTATAATTGAGCGAATGACACTTAATGACAGTTGTCATAAACATGTATAAAACCTCCTTCATATTCATGACATGTGTCATGTCATGATTATGAAGGTGTCATGGCAGTCTTATGCACACCCCTTGAAGTAAAGTGTTACCAGAAAGACTAACCGCCTGACATATTGTTAATACATTTTGTATATTGTATACAAAGTTGTATGTCATAAACATGTCATCTCTGTATGTTTTGCAACAACAAAATTAACATGTCCCAGCCGGGTTCGTCACTTATTGGGGTCCCCTGGAAACATTTCGGTTGTGGTCTGTGTTATTTGCAGCATTTCTGTATTTGGTTGTGTTGTGAGTATTTGGAGCACACGTGTGTTGTAAAACTGATGAAGATGTTTTCTTAATTTGCGTGTGTTTTTTCTTTTTGCATGTGTTTTCTTCAGTTGCAGCGCGCTGAGCTCTCTCGGCCTCCGTAAAAACATCCTTGTCGTGTAAACGAACAGCCAAAACGCATAAAAAGTTTTCCGTTTTTAGTCGAAAACGGTGTTGTGTGAACGACCCCAGATGCCTTCGAAATTTTTTGGAATAAAACAGTTTTAATATGTTTTCATTTATTTTATATTTTAATATATTTGAAACCTATCAGATGCAGACATTTTGGTTAAAAATACGCAACGTTTGTTACTGAAGCTGTAAGCCTAAATCATCTTTTTCAGTAACTTTTCAACTTTTTCAACTTCTGTTTATCCATTACTGACGTAATTTTTATGGATATGTTTCTTTGTGAACAGGTCAAGTCAATTCACTTCCTAGTATCTTCACACAGACACCAAATGAAGGTAACTAGGTTTAATTGCTTTGCTGGCTAATTTCATAAGTCCGTGTGTTAAATAGAACTTGTACCTCTCGGTCCTGCGAGTCCTGGGCTTCCCGGACGTCCCGTCTCCCCTGGAGGTCCAAACATACGGTTCTCTGTAGAAATTATGCATTTCTAATTATATTTGTAAATTAATTATTCATATTAAATGCATAAATTTTTTTCCCCTGGTAGTCCACTAGCCCCTGGACGCCCTGGTACTCCTCGTTCTCCTGGCATACCTTGGTCCAGTAACAGGCCATTAGCTGTGGAAAAATGCAAACACACAAAACTCATTAATTCCTAAAATAAATCTATAAAGGTTCTACCAATATCTTGTTCACATTTACCTTTATGCATTTAGCAGACGCTTTTATACAAAGCGACTTACAAAAGACAAACGAAAGCAATTTGTCAAAGAGCCAACAATATTCCTAATGCAAAATGTATTAAACTACTATTAGGAAGCAAGCTAGAGAAGAGAAGAAATGCAGAGAAGAAGGTTTTTGATATGCGTATGTGTGTAAGTGTATTTTAGGTCGCCACATGTAGCGTAACTCACACTTAATGTAATCTGCAACCTGTTTAGCGATGGCTGGATAATCCAAATTCTCGTCACCACTTGGGTGCCCTACAGAAGTAAACAAACTGCCATTAAACTGCTGAAAAAAAGACTTAAATACGAAATAGAGTTAGTAAACACTGTTCTTACTCTTGATGTACTCCTGACGCTCTGCACGGATTTGCTGTTGGTTTTCATTCACCGCGTAAGACACTATTCCTCCAGAGCTTCCTGGTGATCCTTGAGGTCCCGGGGGGCCCGGGGGTCCTGGCAGACCTCTGAAACCAGCATCTGCAAATGTGATATAAAATCATTTTAATAATTGTAGCTATATAAATATAACCTTGATAATATTTCAAAGTGTGCAGCTGTGGTCGCCAACTCTTGAAGGGGGCGTTTCCCAAAGCCAGCTATGGTCGCAAGTTCTGTCCTTACTAATAGAGTTCTAGGGAACTTGCTAACGATGCTTTTGGGAAACGCACCCCAGAATAGTAGTTGACAGATATTTTTAATGGCCAATCCCTAAACTATTACATGTGGTCCACCATATCCTGAAATGGTTAGTCTTCAACAACCCACAGCTTAAATCTGAACTGTTTCATATACACTAGTACCATTCAAAAGGTTGGCGTCGTAAAGAAAGAAATTAATATTAAGTACCTCAACATTGATATTTAATCTCGTTCTGTTTTGCCTGAGTTCTGTTTGCTAGTTAGTTTCTATGGTTTCTGATTGGTTTACGTTCACCTGTTGTTTCATTTTGTTAACTCTGTGTATTTAAGCCCTTAGTTTCCTCTGTTCATTTTCAGTCTTGTTTAGATTGGAAGTGGCTTGATTCCTGTATTCTCCTGCATATTTTCCAAGTAAAGACTTTTGTTATTATATTTCCTGTGCCATGAGATTATTACAGCCACCAGCCTCATGTAACATGATAATCAGATATGTTTGTTGAGCAGCAAGTCAGCAAATTAGAATGACTTCTGAAGGATCATGTGACAATGAAGACTGGAGGAATGATGCTGAAAATTCAGCTTTGATCAGAGGAAAAAATTATAATTTTAAAGAAAAGATAATTTTTTTTATAATGTTTCACAATATTATCAAATAAATGCAGCTTTGTTGAGCATTAAAGACTTATTTCAAAAACATTTAGAAAATCTTTTAAACTTTTGAATGGTAGTATTACAGGTAACTCTGAAAATGATCTAGGGCTAGGCGCTGTGACACAGGTGTGGATGATCCAGGACGTCCAGCATCTTTCCTACCGTTGATCAGATTCAGAACTCGTCCAGCAACTTCCTGAGTGTTAAAGCCATATCCACCTGGCACACCTGGGGGTCCTGGGGGCCCTGGAGGACCAATCAGGTACTGTCTCAACTCATCTCCTATATATGCACCAAAGAATGTGTGGATCCATCAAAATGTGTCATAAAGCACATTAGTTTTGAGTTACATGTTTATTAAAAACAAAAAGCAAGTAGAAAACAGAAAGGTTACACTTTATTTCGATAGTCCACTTTAGACATTCTACTAACTATAAGTAACTGCAGTAACTACTTAATGACTCCTATATTGCAAAGTTACTTATAGTTATTAAAATATCTTAAGTGGACGATCGAAATAAAGTGTTAGCGACAAAAAAATAACGCCTGTAAAAGTTGCGTCGCCTGTGTCGTTGAACATTTCACACTACTTTGAAGGTAATCAATGACACGGTTAGCCAGCGTATCATCAGAGGCTGATCCGGAAGGTCCCGGTGGCCCAGGTGGGCCTGGAGGTCCAGCCAGGTATTCTCTGATGGGTTCACCTACAAAAGACAAATTAAATATTACTGTCATGGAGCTTATTTGCCCATTTATCTCTATGATTAGTTAAATGTGTAATTTGTAGTGGCTTTAAACCGAACTGGGACTTCTAAAGATCCTTTTCCCCCTAAAAGTTGCCCTCACAATGCTAGCATGTTGGTAGCTGCTATGCAGTTGTTAAATGGATAGTTCAACCAAAAATTTTAATTCAGTCATCATTTACTCACTTTCATTTCATTCCAAACCTGTATTACTTACTTTCTTCTGTGGGACACAAAATAAGATATTTTAAAAACTGTTGATAACCAAACCATTTCGGTTCTCATTGACTTCTATAGACATTAGTCAGGGTAGATATTTCATTTTTGACAGGAATGAAAACAAGGCTGTGAGGGATAGAAGTACAGTCCGTTCAATGGATTGTACAGTTGTTTAACAAAATAATGATAGTTCAGCTGATGAAACGTCTTTCCAAAAAGTTTCAGAAGAGAAAAAAATCTGCAAAACAGTTGTGAAAACTATTTGATCTAGGACCATTAGCAAGCCATTGTAAATACTGTAAACGTATCCCTCACAGCCTCATTTCTATCTGCTTTTAATACAATATGCCATCTAACCTGACCAAAAATTCAATGGAAGTAAATGGGAACCGAAACTGTTTGGACACCAACATTCTTCAAAATATCTTCTGTGTTTCGCAGAGGAAATAAAAAATCATTCAGGTTTGGAAAAACATGAACTTGAACATGTCCATGTCTTTCTTTCTAAATTATGAAAATTTTGGGGTGAACAATCCCTTTAAGGTGTTCAGGGTACTTTTAAGAGAGTTGCTAGGTCGCATAAAATCTTTTTAAACATACTTCTGAGGTAGTCCGAAATCTGCTGAGCAACATCTGGTGAGCCGCCACTAGGGGAACCAGGTGCTCCAGGAGGCCCTGGGGGTCCAGGTGAACCTGGTGGTCCTGGAGCGCTTCTGGATCCTCCACCTTCACAAAACAATCACATGAAACTCTCTTTCTTTTACTAACGAAATGGTATGTGGTTTAAAACATTTCATGTCAAAGCAAATATTCGAGCAATACACCAATTTGCCTACCGTAGGAATAACCTGGAATGCCAGGGGCCCCTGGGACTCCAGCATCACCTATATTTAAATAATAAAAAATAAAAAAAATTGGTGCACAGATGTAGAAAAACTAACCATATTTACTTCCATTGTAATGGTTTTACAGTAACTGGAGGCTTTTTTTTCACATAGATATATAAAGTGAAGGCCAAATATGGCAACCCATACTTAAAATGTGTCCTCTGCATTTAACCCATTCAGTCTGGCTCTCTAACCATTAAGCCATAACTGCCCTGTGTGTATGTGTATTGTTTTATGTAAAAACTGTTTAAAAAGCCCTAACATAGAAATATTTTGTTCCATTGTACCTTTTGGACCTTCTAGCCCCATGGAACCCATTGGTCCTTGAGGTCCCTGCGGTCCTTGTGGACCCTCTGTACCCTGTTCTCCACGTGGTCCTGGTGGCCCTGGCTGTCCTGGAAAACCTGGATTCGGGGTAAAATAACGTGAACTGTGCAGCTATTGAAGAATGTAGAAACATGTATGTTCTGTCTTATACAAATCTGAATCACTAACCGATTCCAGGTTCTCCAGGTAATCCAGGTTGGCCTTTAGAAAAAAAAGATGAAACAGAAGTATGCATGTAATCCACAAACGTCAGAATGCCATATTTATATATGTCTGATGGAATGTGTCAACCTTACCAGGGAATCCTTGAGGGCCAATATCACCTGAACAAGAAACAAACATTAAAATTCATAGGATCTTAAGGAAAACCCAATGTTGTATATTGTCTCTATTGTATATTTAATCTACCTTGTGATCCAATGGGTCCAGGAGGCCCAGGCGGTCCAGCAAAGAAGGTTTCTGATTGACCACAAAAACCACAATCAGATCATTTTAAATACAACATTTAATAGGTCTCAGTCACTAATAATCCTAATAATTGTGTGGATTTATTTACTGTATATGCACACGAGAACTTCTCTCATTTTCAACACGCACACATATAAGTGTGTGTGTGTGAGAGTGTGTTTGTATATATATATATATATATATATACTATATATATATATACACACACACACACACACACACATTTGCGTGTAGTTAGTGAATGAGACCCAAAATCTCAAAGAACCAAGTGTAAATTAACTCTAAAGCATTAGCATACCTGAAGTGGGTACAAAGCTTCCTGGTTCACCTTTTTCACCAGGAGGACCAGGTTGACCAACACCTGTGGAAAAACAAAATGAAACATTTATATAGTAACATAACAGAAATGTAACAAAACTGAATTAGGGACTATGTACCTGGTTTCCCATCGTCACCAGGAGGTCCAGGTGGTCCCGGTGGGCCAGGAGGACCACGTTCAGCAGCAGCTTCCTCTGTTCAATTTAGATTAAGAGCAAATGAATGATATAAAAGCACTTACAATGTACATTTTCAAAGTGAGAACACTTACTCCCTGCTCTCTCGGAGACTCCAGGCTTCCCATCATCTCCTTTGTCTCCTTTATCTCCCTTTGAACCTGTAGAGATTCAAATGTCAGTAAAAAAAAAAAAAAAAAAAAATTTTTTGTTTTATAGAACAAAAGTCACCTTACCAGGTGAACCAGGAAGACCAGCAGGACCAATAGGACCTTAAATAAATAAATAAAAAAAACTCAATATTAGCAGGAACATACCACTGTTTAACTGATTCTTTTAATTTCATATTAAATGCATCTGAGATAATCCGTGATGAACTTCATGATACCTGATAGTCCAGGTGGTCCAGCAGGACCTGCAGTCCCAGGAGGTCCAGGTGGTCCAGGTATAGCCACAGTGTTTGTATTAGCGCCTACGAGGAGTGACCAGATGATGATGATGTCACCATCAAATGAGCCAGATTAATAGACCAGAAACTAACTAAATAAGCACCACTAACTCATTTTCATTTGTGTTCCCTTACCTGCAGAAATGACTCTTCCGGGCTCACCGGCGTCACCTAAAGAGAGAGAACAGCACGTAAGATGTGGTAAGAGTATGTCTGTATATTTATATTTAATAAAAAGTAGAATAATGTATATATAAAATACACAATGTGATTAATATTATGGTTTTAAGGCCTGTTTATACCAAGAATGATTACTATAAAGATAACTATTAGGGTATCATTCTGTGTATTATAAGCACGCGCTGCAGTTTTGTCGTCTGCCGCTTTAAATGCTCGAGCTCTTTAAATAAGGACGGATTCTGATTGGATGTCAATATTGTTATTGTTCATCATCTGGAAAAAATCATTCTGAAAGTGATTCCAACTATGTCGTTTCTTATTTCCGTTATAGTTGTGGTGTGGACTCTGCTATTATTTTATATTTAGAATGATTTAAAACATTTATTTTAGAGCTATATCTTTATCTTTATAGTTATCATCCTTGGTGTGAACGGGCCGTTAGAAGTGAATTAAAAACATCTCACAAGAAATATTACCTTTGGAGCCTGGCTGGCCTGGGATTCCTGGCAAACCTTTAGTTATATAAGGTACAAATAAATATTATTATCATTGTCTGTTTTGTGTCTGCAATTACTGTTGACAGTTTTTTCAGAAATACTAATAGTTCTGTTGTGTTTAATATATTCAGCGCAGGAGAAGTGAAATCAAACCTGGTGGGCCTTGGAGTCCTGGTGTACCTGTGCAGGAAACCAGAAAAAGGTCTCCTTTACATGGTTTGCATTATTGACAAGTGTTAAAAAAAGTATGAAAAGCATCATCTATTCAGCCGTGGTGTGATTTTCTCTTCAGTTATACCTGGTATTCCTGCGTCTCCAGGAGGCCCCTGTGGCCCCCGAGCTCCAGGCAACCCAATCGGACCTTGGTCCCCTTGAATTTAAAAAAAAAAAAAAAAAAAATACATGCTTGTATTTTGTAGACACAGGCTAAATGTTTTACCAAGTCTTAGTTTCAAAAATACCTCGAATTCCTTTAACACCATCTGGCCCAGGAGCACCTGTGGGAAATGAAATATGATATATGATATGATATAAAATATATGACTTGATATGATACATCACATACTGTACAGTAATTTTCAATCCAGATGTTCTTGTACACTACCATCCAAAAGTTTAGGGTCAGTAAGATTTTACAGTGTTTTTGAAAGAAGTCTCTTCTGCTCACCAAGGCCGTAAAAGTACAGTAAAATACAGTAATATTGTGAAATATTTTTGCAATTTAAAATAACTGAATTCTATCTTAATATATTTTTAAATATAATTTGTTACTGTGATCAAAGCTAAATATATTCAGCATCATTACTGCAGTCTTCAGTGTCACATGATCCTTCAGAAATCACTCAAATATGATTAATCTGCTTAATATTTTTGTGGAAACCATGAAACATTTATTTTCAGGATTCTTCAATGAGAAGAACGTTCAGCATTTATTTGAAATAGAAATCTTTTGTACATTATAAATGTCTTTACTGTCACTTTTGATCAATTGAATGCATCCTTGCTGAATAAAAGTATTCATTTCTTTTTTAAAAAATGACTGACTTTTGAACAGTAGTGTATATTTATTTCTTATAGAACAGAATAAATCTTAATTGCATTGCTCAAGTTTCTCTTCCTGTGATGAGACCCACCTGCCGATCCTTTAAGACCTTTCTCTCCAGGAGGCCCTGCTGGTCCCACCAGACCTGGCTCACCTGTCAAAATAATATTATCATATTTTTGGAGATACCAATAATAACAAATGCTATATAGTTGTATGTTGTAAGATACTGTAACTTACCAGTGGTACCACGTGGCCCTCTCTCTCCTTGATCACCTAATTTAGTAATAGAAAAATCATTTCAATATAATTATCAGCTTAAAAACTTAAAAAGTAATTATATGTATCTCTGTATTTCTACCAACCTTTGACTCCAGATGGCCCAGCAGGTCCTTTATCACCTGAAAATATAAAAGATGATGAAAACAAATTGTTCGCATGAAATTCTTGATTGGGAAACTGTTAAGAAAAGGTAGATTTACCCTTGGGTCCAGGATCACCAGAATCTCCACGGAAGCCTTGGGGTCCAGGAGCTCCTGTCAGACCCGGTGTGCCTTGAGCACCCGCATCCCCTGCAGAGACAAAACCCGTTTTTCCCCTCAAAATGCAAAATGTATTCCCATCTTTACTAGCAAAGACAGGATAAATATGAAGGAATTATTCGTCTGCCTGCTGAACCGGGATCATTTGTACTGGACTGCCATTTCTCTGCTTGTTTCTCACTTGTGTCTGAGAACAGATGGTCTCACCTTTGGGTCCCACGGGACCTCCTGGTCCTGCTAGCCCAGGTGCACCAACATCGCCAGAAGAGCCTGGGGAGCAAATGCAAAACAATTATCAAGTCATTTTTTTAAGCTGGTTGTGCAGAACGCGTTTAATTGCTTATAATTTAACAGTAGCAATAATGTCAGTGGTATCACCTTTCTCTCCTTTCTCTCCAATTCCTGGAGGTCCCGGTGCTCCTCTGGGACCGGCTGGCCCCTCCCGCCCCCTCGGCCCTGGTAAACCATCAGTTCCGGATTCACCTATAAACAGTACAAAAATATGTTTTAGGTCACCTTTGTCACATGTGAGCATCACAAAATCAGTCTTAAGTTGTAATGGCAATGATTGACTGGTAGAAGTTTAGTGTCTCTGGCTCTGCATCATACCTGAACTTCCTTTGGGCCCTCGAGGGCCTTCCTGTCCAGGGTGACCAATGAGACCATGAGGACCTGAAAAGGACACCATTCATTAATTCAGTTTATTAATTTAGGCTCTTCTGGTAAGTACTTATCAAATCAATATTTCAATATTCATTTATTTAATACGTGCAAAATGTGAGATACTGATCCACGATCAGCCAGTCCGTTTCTTAGCTTTTTTATTTGTTTTTTATTTCTAGTAGAAATGTTGTTTCCTAAAGTCTATCGAATATCATAGTTGTAGACTTTAATGTTTTTTATTCTTCATTTCACTAAGTTAAAGTGCAAAGGATGTGATGTTTGTCATAAAAAATAAAATATAAAACATTACCTGGAATTCCGGGAAATCCTGGTTCACCTGTAAAATGATTTGATATAAATTTGATATTTTCATAATAATATTAAATGATATAACTGTAATTTATATTTGTGATATTAGGCTATGTGACACTGTTGTGATAATGTGTGACATTATTGTGATATAATCGTGATACTGTTGTGATGTTATGTGATATAATTGTGCTACATTTGTGATATTGATAAATTTGTAATATTTTTGTGATACTGTTTTAATAATCTTGATATATTTGTAATATGTGATATATTTGTGATACTTTTGTGATATATAAAACTTGAGATAATGAGTGACATTTAGATACATTTTTGATGTGATATATTTGTGATGTTGTGATAATATGATGATATACTTATGATTGTACGTGATAATGCGCCATTATTGTGATATATCTGTGATATAACATTTAAGATGTTATGTGATACTGTAGTGATGTGTGACATTGTAATATATGTGTGACATTTATATATTTATGCTATTTTTTGTGATACTGTTTTGATAATATTGCTATAATTGTGATACGTTTGTGATGTTATGTGAAACGGTTGTGATAACGTGTGACATTGTAAATATTTAGATACATTTCTGATGTTTTGATATGATATATTTGTGATTTTATGTGATAATGTGTGGCATTATTGTGATATGTCTGTGATACATTTCTAACATCACTGTGCTATATTTGTGATATATCTGTGATACATTTATGATATTATTGTGATATACATGTTATAGTGTGCATGTGCAATTATGAAATTGTACTTCAGAATGTCACAATGGTGTGTTTTTAGTTTTGTTTTGAATACCTTTAACTCCAGGAGGTCCTTGGTCTCCTAGAATTAAATGTACATTAAATGTACGTATTAGAAAATCTGCATTCACACTTTTCACAGTATACTATCTACGTATTAATCTGTAAATATTACCTTTAGGGCCAGTTTCTCCTCTCTCACCCCTAAGTGAAGTTGCCAGTGAAGCTATAATGAAATCATTAAAAAAATGAATGATTAATAAATGTTAACTGATTGAATGTATGTTTGGAGTGTATGTATGGTAAACACCTCTAACGGTGTCTGACTGCAGTTCAGATCTGAGGATCTGTTGAATGGTCCTCTGCAGGACCAGAGGGTCTTGTGCAGCAGGTTCTGAACCCAGGTTTATCGTGTTATCGGCACGGACACCGGAGATGCGCTCGGCGTATGAAGACTCCAGTGGATCCACGATGTTGACAGCCGAGGAGGAGGACAAGCGACTGGTTTGAGCAGAGCCTACGCTTCCTCCACCATCAAGAGCGTCCACACGAGCCTTCAGCTTCCTGACCTCCTCGCCTACACAGAGAGAAACATGATTCATGATGAAGGAATCTAAAGTACAAGCTAAATCAGTTGGTCTAGGCGTCTTGAGACGTAATGTACCCAGTGCGATGAGACCACAGAGGAGTCCCAGCAGAAGGAGAAGACCAATAATCAACGCCAGAAGCCACTTCCACCACGAGCAGCAGGAACAGAATCCCAGTCCTGTGTCGTCCGACTCATCTTTACGGATCTCTGTTGGGACATCAGAACATGAGTCTATGAGCAAAACCAGATCCATAATGTCTGCTTATTCATTGCTGAATTTGATATTGATTTTCAAATTTCTACAAGACATATACCTGCATAGGTTGCCTTGTCTTTCGTTGAGGCTTTGGAAGCTGGAAGCACATAATTACATGTCGGTTTTATTGGATGTAAATTAAGTGAGGATTGATTTATTAATGAAATAATATCCAGTGAGTGACTTTATCTGAATGTACCAGTGGTGGTTTGCATGGTGCTCGAGATCATCTTTTTCTCCCTCTTGAGTGAATCTTCAGAAAATGTATCTGTAATATAAGAAAAACATTTATTGTCATTTGTTATAAAAATGTGATTTGCCAATCATAATATATTTCTTTTTTGTTCATTTTAAGAATAGACACTACAGCTGAAAAGAGTCTGTAACACAACATTTTTGAAGGAAATCTCTTATGCTCACCAAGGCTGCATTTATTTAATCAACAACACAGTAATATTGTGAATGTACAAATTGAAGATAACTGTTTTTAATTTGAATATTTTCAAATGTGATTTATTCCTGTGATGCAAAGGTGAATTTTCAGCATCATTACTCCAGTCTTCAGTGTCACACCATCCTTAAGAAATCATTTAATAAGCAGATTTGATGTTCAAGAAACATTTCTTTTTATTATCAATGTTGAAAACAGTTGTGCTGCTTAATATTTTTGTGGAAACCGTGAGACATTTGTAAGGATGATGAATAGAAATGTCAAAAAAACAAAATAAAATAAAAACATTATAAAAAGACATTATAAATGTCTTTACAGTCACTTCTGATAAATGTAATGTGTCCTTGCAGAATAAAAGTATTTCTTTCAAAAATGTTTGAATGGTAGTGTATATTTAACTATTTTACCCAATCCAACTGGAACAATTACACTTTTTACTAATTAAATGACTGATTTAATCTAATTAATAACTATAATTAAGCTGAGTTCAAATACTGTATCTAGTGTGAGCTGTCTACCTGCTCCAGCACTGCTGGTGGAACTGACGAACTGTTTGCCAGTGTTTTTGGACATGATCAGTCTCTCAGTCTCTTTCTTAGCCGCTACATTATCTTTCCCAATCGCAATAAACTTGCCATCTTTCACAAACACATCATCAGAAGTGATAGGGCTGCTGGGAACAGCTGTAAATGTCATATAAAACAAAAAAGAACAAATTTAATTTGGTAATACTGTATTGTTTTAATCTTTTAAACATTGTTAAGTCATTTTTTAAAATCATTATTACCAGTAAAATTGGTGCCCAATCCAGTGCTGCCAACATTCTTCGGTGACCCATACACTGGAAGTACAAACAGGCATAATGAATCTCTTACTGTAGTTGTGTGTATGCATTACGTCAGTGTATAACAGTTAGCAAGGTTCGGTTTACCATGGCCAACACTCATTCCATTAGCCATGAGAGCACCGCCAGATGTTGACAGGTTATTCTGCATCCCATACACTGAGAAGAACAGAAACACAGAGGGAAGCCATCAGGATCAGGTACTTATTCATTTTCATGAGCTCAAAATTAGAGTTTGTTTTTAGTGCATGAATCGATGAATGTAATGACCTGCACTACCAAGGGGAGATGAGCTGAGGGTCCGATTATTCTGCATGCCACCTGAAACAAACAACACAGTGGCAATCTCTCTCTTTCTTCCTCCTATTATTTTTCATTTGTCTTTTAATTTAACTGATCCTTTCAACTTTGACACACAGAAACACATGCACACACAGACACTCTTGTTTTCTCTGTGTTTAACCTGTGAGTGATGTTTGTTGCAGTGTGGTGTAACTGAGATTGTTTGGGTTGGTGTAATATCCACTGAATCCAGCATCCAGGACTGAGCCGTCACAACCTGAAAGACATGTATTAGTGTCGAAGGACAATGGCAAGCCGTTTTAACTTTTATTCATTTCCAGGATATGAATTGTTGATATCAAGAATTACATTTTTTGATATCAACAATTCAATTTTTGATATCAACAATTGTATTTTCACTAGTGAAATGTCACCATAGGCTGCCATTCAAAATCAATTGTTGATATCAAGAATTGATTTCTTACTAGTGGAAATATAATTTTTGATATCAATAATTACATTGTTACTAGTAAAAATGCGAATTCCTGATATCAATAATGAAATTGTCACTAGTCTAAATGTCTATTCTTGATATCAACAACTGAATTGCTACTAGTAAAAAATTTCATTTTTGATATCTGAAAATGTATTTCTGATATCAATATTATTTCAGATAGCCTATCTAAAATGGCTTTCTTACTAGTAACAATCACATTCATGATATCAGAAATTAACATTGTCACTAGTGAAAATTGAATTCTAGTAAATTGAGTTACTAGTAGCAATTCAATTGTTGATATCAAGAATAGACATTTCAACTAGTGACAATTTAATTCTTGATATAAAAAAAATAAAGGTTTTTACTAGTAAGAATTGTATTTCTGATATGTGAAATTGGAATTTCAACTAGTAAGAAATCAATTCTTGATATCAAGAATTGATTTTGAATGGCAGCCTATGGTGACATTTCACTAGTGAAAATACAATTACAGATATCAAGAATTATAGTTTTTACTAGTTGCAATTCAATTGTTGATATCAAGAATTATAGTTTTAACTAGTTGAAATTCAATTGTTGATATCAAGAAGTGAAAATGTAAATGTTGGTATCAAGAAGTAGCATTGTTACTAGTAAAAATGTAATTCCTGATATCCAAAATTGCCATTGTTACTAGTAGAAATATTATTCCTGATATCAATAATTATCATTTTAACTAGTGAAAATGTAATTGTTGATATCAAGGATTCATATCCTGGAAATGAATAAAAGTTAAAGCGGCTTGCCATAGGCTATGCGGTGTGTGTATCACAGGAATATCTGTGCGCGTGAGTGGGTGTGTGTTACCTGACTGGCTGTCGTGGCGGGTGTCCACGCTGGCTTTTTTCGGGATAGGCAGAGTGTTGGTGGGAGAGCGAGGTGGACTGATGCTCCCGGAGCGACTTCCCTTCAGTAATCTCTTCACATCATCCAGCTCTGTCCCTACACACATAAAACTATCAGTCATTTTCTGAAACTAAAGGCAACACAAACTATTGAACGTGTAATTATATCCTCATATATAATCAATATATAATTCAAAAAAGATTAAATGAAAAATATATATTGAACTGTACATATGTGGTGCAACTGAAAACATTTAGCAATTTCAAAGTATTTGCGTAGTGAAGCAGATCCTGTGTTACACTATTGAACATAAGCAACACTGACATCTAGTGGAGGGTGAAGCACTCTGCAATCTGGCTCTGATCTCACTCTCTGGAAAAGACAGCATCACAACAATAACATTAAGATTTTAAAATGAGACTTAAATTGAAGTTCTTTTTACATTTGAAGTTCAAGTTTAAAAGACTGTTGTTGGGAAGTTTGTGAAACTACGTTTTATTTTATAAATACCTCGTGTCTGAGTGCGCCCTCTGGTGGCGACGCTTGACGAACCTGCAAATAAAAAACAACCAAACGCTGAAGCAGAATTTTGATGAACGCAAATTTCAAGGATGAAATAATAATAATAATAATAACTAGATTATAAAGTCCGTCGAGACAAACTTAACTTTTTAACATTTAAGTAGTCTATAGCGTACATATCAACATTTGTTTTGCTTGATTTTTTAAAAATGTCTATAGGCTGCAGTAGGCTACTGTAAGTAAACTGCACTAGTAGGCCTATGTGATTTCATATATCTTTTCGATAGCTTCCCCAGACAGCAACATAGTGTCGATCCACATCTGGTCCACGTGGATTCCACACGGTTTGTTTGGTTAACTGAAATTATGATTAATCATGAATTTCTTTCATTTTGTATTTTAAATTACAAATGGTGTTTTTTTTTCTCTCCTGAAATTCACACCAGCCCCAAAACAAAATACTAAATGGACGTACCGTACTCTTTCTTTGTGTATTCAGGGGAGGAATTGCCACTGGAGCCCCCTGTTTAATATAACATACAGTACATACAATATATTAATTCTGTTGACTATAATGTATACTTAAACTAATATCAACAATTAAACATATGTGTGAAAGTCCTCTCATTTTAAATCAATATAAGGTCAGAGGTCATGGTCTCTAACTTACCCTCATATCCTCCAGTGTAAAGGTGCAAACTGGTCTTCCTCTCAGTAGGAACTGTGCTGTAACTCAAACCTTTCCTTGTTCCACTAGGAGATGAGGAGCTGAACTTGGTGACAGTCATGCTGGAAGCTCCTCCGGCAGACATGACTGCAGAAGAGCCAGCACCACCTCCTCCACCCCTGGATGTGTTCATACTACCCCCAGAAGCACTAACAGAACCGCCTGAAGAACCAGACGCAAACTCAGAGGACGAGATGGACCCGAATCCAGAAGAAAGACCTCCACCCGTTGCTGAGGAACTGCCACCTGTCGTGATGGAGCTAGAGACGCCGCTAGAGCTTTTAACCACAGAACTAGAGCTTTTAACCATTGAGCTACTAATCGGACCGGTTACACTGATTTCACGAGATAATCCGTCAAATCCACCAATCACAGATCCAGCTCCTGAACTGCTACTTCCAGATGAAGAGGCTGGAGAGAAGAAAGAACAACTCAATAAATACTACAGATATTTCATATATATGAGGAGAAACCAAATAATGGAGAATATTGTGCTGATGATAACCAGAACCTTTATGTCAGTTCCAAAATATTTCAGATGAAAAAAATATTGGTTTAAAGTTTCTTTCATGAATTTTGAGTAAATATTGCTGAAAATAAGTGTTAATTGAACCAATTTCCTTTACATTTCCTGCATAGATTGTTGAAACCATAGATATCCATAATAAAGGCTAGATGTCTTACGGCGGAGTCTCTCTCGTCATCCCCGGCGGCCATCTTGTCACAGGCAAGCTTTCTGGCGGGCTCTGTGGTGCCTGATGTAAGATGAGTGATCCGCACAAACACAAATACTCTTATCTCGTTGAAATCTTGACGGATTTACAAACGGTTTGGTTTCTTACAAACGTTATTAACATGGCTATAATTCTGGATGATTATTTATTTATACACTTATTATTCATAAGTATGCAGTGTCATAACTACATCTCTGACGTTTATAACAAACCAAACCGTTTGAAAATCGGTAGAAAATTGAGTTATGGTTATTTAAAAAGTACATGCACCATTAAAACACAATGTTACGGGTGAGCGAGCTGCCTGTGACAAGATGGCCGCCAGGTGCGGACGTCGACCTCCATTGGCCAGCAGCGCGGACGAGACATCTAGCCGTTATTATGGATATCTATGGTTGAAACTGGATGATGTCTGGACTCACAGGATATGACATAGCTTCTGGAAGCGCCGCCTTCAGCACTGGTCTGAGAGATGATCTTCTTCTCCAGCAGGACAGCTGAAGCTCCTCCAGAGCCGGAGCTGTTCACTATGGAGGTCACTACCTGTTGGCCGCTCAGGGAGCTGCTGTTCCCCTCTAGTGGGAGAGACACCAAATAACACTCAGCAGGGACGGAGATTGAACTGTTCTACAATAAAGAGAATGACACAATCAATGGTTTTTAATGTGATGCAATTTTAAATTGCAGTTTAAACATACTTGGCGGTAGAGATGTCAGTCTTGTGGTCGTCACAGTTTCGGTATGTTTCTGGATGTCTGTAATTTTTAACATCATTCAAATTAAGGGAGTTATAGCCAGTACATCATATTTCCATGTACATTTTACTACGGTTGTGTCTAATTACTGTTGTAAGAATGCTACATGTAAGGATTTTCAATGCATTCTCATCCCAAGGCGTCATATACTGACGCTTTTGCCAAAGCGTCTACATCCGACGCACATGGAAGCCTACCCTTTAGCGTCAATATAACACGCTTCGGTTATGGGTAGGTTTAGTTCTGGTGTAGTGTTAGAGTTAGACCACTAGGAGGCGCCATATATCTGCGTCTCATATTGACGCTAAAGGGTGCCATGTGCGTTGGATATAGACGCTTTGGCAAAAGCGTCAGTATATGACGCCTTGGGATGAGAACGGGCTGGGATTTTCGGTTACACTTTATTTTAAGGTGACGTAGGCCTAGTTACATTGTACTTGCTTAAATACTACTGAGTGATATTAAAATAACTACTTTCTATAGAGTTGCGGTTAGGGTTAGGGTAGTTAGCGTCGGTGTATGAATGAGTGAGTGAATGGATGAATGTGAGGCAAACTGTAAAGCGCTTTGGTGGCCATTGGGTCTGTGAAAGCGCTATATAAATGCAGTCCATTTACCATAGTTACTTGTAATTATGCATACTTTACTGTTATTGCTATAGTAAGTACATGTAGTATTATATATATTATTATATTTTTTCGCTTTCTGCTTTCGAATATGCTTGCTTTTAGCGGGGAGGGGGGGACGGGAACGGGGGGCACAGTAACTCTTTTGGGGGGCATGGCCCACGAATGCCCTCCCCTGGCGCCAGCCCTGTATTGAGATTAAACGCACAGAATATTTTTACACATTCACCTAAGCAGCAAACTTAATGGCCACCGGTGTCGCTAATAATAAGAGTTTCTGAATTCTACATATAGCTCTTGTAATTCTATGAGAGGAAAAAGTGTTTTCCACATTACCTTTTACAGATCCTCCAGATCCCCCCTCTACTTTGACAATCTTGGTTGTGGTTAGCTTGTCCATTCCATGTTAAATACTGTAAAGCAAAGTGACTATTATCAATAAAATAAGATCCTTTTTTTTTTTTTTTTTTTTTTTTTTTTTTACTTTTTAAGCATGTTGTTGGTGCTATAGATTAGCATTATTAACACAAAATACTTTTCAAAGAATACAAGCATAAGACAAAACGAACAACGAAGGACTGATCCACTCATCAAGATTTCAGACATAAGCATATACTTAGAAATTGAGCCCGTTATAGTGTATAATTTTAGATTCCAGTTAATATCTTTATCTTTCTTTAAACCTTTAAACTTCTGGTCTGGCTTTTTACAATATGCAACACTTTCGCTTCAGAACCACAAAGAGTTTAATGCCTATTATTTATTTTTCTTTGTCTTCTAGCTCTTCTAAACACCTAAACACTGATTTAGCAACCTATAATGTAACCATGCAGAGAAAAAAACATAACAACTCAACTCAACCCTATACAGCCAAAATGTTTTTTGCTGAACCGAAGTTGCTCTACAAATGCACAAATTGGTATTGAAATAACATATAAAAGCAAATTTGTGAAACCAAAAAAAACCAAAAGCATCAGAAAACAGACTGACAGAAAATGACACTTACCACTTTATGTCTCATTTACCGTCTCATGTCAAGTAGTCTATGTATCTATCAACACACTGATGTTTTGCAGTTCAAGTTCAATCACAGAAAGAATTTTCAGCTTGGATTTCAAGCCTTCTTAACACATCTGGAGCCAACAAGTTTAAACCTGAAGTTTTCCTGAAGGCAGTATGTACAACTGACACATAATACCGTACTGTATGTAGGATTTGAATTCAATTATTTCTGCGTTTTCTGTGAAAGGTCACCTTTATGATCAGCTCTTTCATTTCTTAAATACATTAGAAGTCTTGCTTATACTTCAAAGTTACAAAGTCAGTCTCCTTAAGTTCTAGCTTATGCTTTTGGAGCATCCCAATAACTTTTATTTTGACATTTTTTAACGTTTTTTAAATATAGTTTATTAAATAAAAAGTAAACGATGCAAAGGATGGATTATAAAACTAATTGATTCAATGAAAGAGTAAATAAAAAAACAACAAAAAATACATTCAATAAATGTATATGTCTTGAATCAAATGAGTTTTATAATCCTTGTATATATATATATATATTTTTAAACATATATATACACAGTATATTCTTAGAATATAAAGCGTATGAAATGTGAAAAAATAAATCTATTTTCGATTGCAATATGGCAATATACCATGGTATATCACTCACTACATGGTCATGTTAAATGAGACCACATAACAAACAGCATATTTTAGTTTGTATGTATAAATAAATTCAAAATTATAATTATGTAAATAATATAAGTATAAAATAAAAAAATAAAAACTTTGAATTAAATAGGCCTACAAAATTAAATATTTTGAATGTGAAAGACATATTTTCCAGAAGTGAGCATATACCATTCCAATTCCATCCATTGATATGTTCATCCATCCATCCATGCATTCATCTACCAATCATCTAGACCTTTAGCACCTGCTAATGCCATGTTTATCACCACCATGATAATAGTCATCATTACAGCTGCGAAACAGTGATCATTCGTCCTGATATTCCCTTGGATAATGAGTCATTTATGAATGGCAGTGAAAGACACACTGAGCTGCAGTTATGAATCTGTTATACTACTAAATTACAGCTACTAAACCCATGTTAATTAGTGTTTATGTATGCGTGTGTGTGTGTCTACGCTTGTTCTATGCATTTGTGGTTGCCTGACATTTTTTTTCTGTCATGGTTTGATCAAAATTATACATCTAAACACAATAGGCCTAAGCTCATGACCACAAATGAATACTTACAGGACCTTTTTCTTTAGCCTACAGATATACTTTGAGTGTTTAATGATGTAAGCTCTCTTAAAAATAACGGTTGCAAAAATGGGTTTTCGCAACGATGCCATGGAAGAACGATTTTGGGTTCCCGAAAGAACCTTTCGGTGAAAACAAAAGTTCTTAAAGTTCTTAGTGTAAAGGGCATTTTAATAATCTAAAGAACACTTTTCACTATAAAGAACATTTTGTGAAATGGAAAGATTCCATGGATGCTAAAGGTTCTTCATGGAGCCAATAAAGTAGGCTATTTGCATAATTGGTTCTGAGAGGATTCATTTAAGCTGAAAAGAAGTAATTCTTATACATATTAAAACAAACAGATACCATTTTAGAAATAGATTCTTCTAAATGGATTATATAGCCTAATAGTTTTATTTTTCCTCTTTGAATATTTCTGTCTAAAGCCTGACAATGTGCCAAAGATTTCACCCCTTCATTGCCAGTTCATTAATGATTGAGCAGCTTGACTGTTCCTAGAACAGCTGAATAACGGAGAACACCAACCTGACAGACTTTTCCCGCCCGTGAACACATAACCTTAAACTTGCACTTCGAAACAGTTCAGGTTCAGTTATAAAACTAAAGAATGCAGATCTGCGAAGTCCCTCAGTATAGCATAATAACAACAACAACAACATTTCGTTTAAAAGACCAAGTTAAAACTCACCTTGATTCTCGTTTAGGAGAAATGAGTGTAATGTTCTTGTTGTGCCCGTTCTTCTGTGTAAAGATGTGCTCCAAAAAGCGATTATATTTAGGAGCTGGCACGTTCAGATGTGATGAGTAATCCAGGACCCCTTTACATTCACTGTATCATTTCTTATGACCTACAGCCACTTACAGGCGAGTTTTGACAAGACGAGGGGGCTGTCACGTCACGAGACCCCTGAGGCACTCTTATTTGTGAAAACAGAATATCAAAATCATTAGAAAATAATCGCCTGGGAGAAAGTTATTTAAGTGGAATTTTGATGGTAAAGTTATGGCTTGAGGATAGCTAGATCACAACCTGTTCCATAAGTCTTGCTTCCACTGCATGTCATGGCTATTAGTTCACTGAATATAAGATGTGTCCCTACAAATTCCTCACTGAGCATCCAACCGCTTGACAGTAATGATGACCATTTGCACTGCCGCTGGAACGCAAAACTGGAGTAAAAATGCCAAACCATAAAAAATGATGTCTAATATGATTTTTGGCTGGATACTAGATGGACAATTGGATGTTGATGCTGGAGAGGATGTTCAGCATTAGAAATATTGTGCTAGCTTGTCCCTGAGGGTCTCTCTCTCTCTCTCCCTCTCTCTCTCCCTCTCTCTCTCTCTCTCTCTCTTGAACAGGTGTGAGGGAATACACACCTCAGTGATTCACCATGGAGTCATTTTATCAGTCGCTCATATCTGTCATTACATATTTGACATGCTCTGATGATGTGACTGATGGTTGTTGATTTACAGATTAAATATTCAGATTAAACTGATTTAATTAGTTTACTTAGATTAAAGCATATTATGCATTTTTTGCATTATGCAGATTAAAGCATATTTTTTAAACTCACAGAAATATGGAAATTTCAATGTGTTTCTGGAAAAGTTTAACTTTGACAATTTTTACCAAAGAATAAAAAGAAAAACACTGAGTTTACTCGGGGTCTGTCTTGCAGTATGCAACTTGTATAATATCTCTCAATATTAATGGTAAGGCATGATCTTTATACATCATTGACCATGCATTTAATTGTGTTTCTTTCAGTGAACAGAAATACACATTTTATAAATACACTGTGTAATATATAATAGGAATGTATTTGAAAGTTTTCCATGCAAGTGCTGAATCAACAGTGTGTTTGAACATGTCCTAGACAGGTAAAAATGTCAGTTTTCTTCAATGCC
The DNA here is from genome assembly GCA_029959095.1 of Rhinichthys osculus. NCBI lineage: Eukaryota > Metazoa > Chordata > Actinopteri > Cypriniformes > Leuciscidae > Rhinichthys > Rhinichthys osculus. The sequence goes on from JARWKJ010000005.1 coordinate 45,223,133, forward strand.
TAGAGGTCTAAGTAAGCAAACTTTATTGGAAGCTTCAATCAAAGATTCTTCAGACAGCATTGTAAAAGCACCAGTACCTTATTAAAGAGCCAAGGAAAGTTAGTCGCTTTTCTTCTTTTTCGTCTTCTTAGTGCTTAACATCCATTTGACCTTTATTTTTACCAACTCGTTGTACAGTACTTGATTTACTGTAAAGGAACGACAAGCAAAATTCCCTCAAGCCACAGGGTAGAAAATTTCACAGAAACAGTCAAGTTAAGGCAAAGCACCAACCCTGACCAGAGGCCTACACAATTTCACTGAAACTGGACAAAATCAGAGATGAACATAAAACACGAAAGAGTCATCACATATTTGACATGTTAGGGTCTGTGAGATGCCATTTCTAAATGTAACCTGATACTGTAACTTTTCTTGACACTCGAAACTTTTTAACAATTAAAAAACCCAATATAAAGAATGATTGCTCAATAATGCTTAGGGTGATATCAGGTAAAATGGGCCATTTGAGGTTTGGGGGTGCCAGCCCCTCTGGAATTTAGAGCCAATGACTGCAAAGGATTTCAAACTGTTGTCATAACTGTGCTTGACAAGTAACAGGTGATTTGATTGGTTAATGGTTGCTGTGGTGGGCGGGGGGATAATTCAAATCAAGACTACACCAGAAAGCTGCATGGTAAGTAGCCTGGCATACCAAATCTAACTAAACTATTATAAGGATGATACATCTCAACATGCACATAAAAAAACTATGCATAATATCTGTCTTGATGGCATTAATCAGAAATAATGTTGTTAGTTTGGTATATGAACATATTTTATGTAAAAGTGATGTTTTTCTTGGCGGCCCAATTTACCTTAACCCACTGAGGTAAAATGGCCAACAGGTTTCAGCTAAAATGGGCCATCATCTGTGTCACTCACAAACACACACATATTTCTTTTTAAATGGCACATATGAAATATGTTTGTATAATGCAGTTTAAATGTTATCTGTATAAGAAATTGTGTTTTAAAATGAAAATTTATGATAAATTGCTATTTCCATTTGCAGTTTGACTGGCCCATTTTACCTGAACAGCTGGCCCATTTTACCTGAAACGGCTCATGCAAAAAAAAGTTCGCACATCTGATGTTTAAAGAACTGTAGGGCCTAAATAATTATATTTTATTACATAATTTCAACACAAAACTATCAAAACCAGTCATTATTAATCATAAAAACACATGGAAAATGTATGGTGTATTGTTGTCCCAAACGATTTACCAAAGAGTGGCCCAATTCAGCTGATATCACCCTACATAAATATAGTATTGACAACTTAATGTTCAAGCCCACCAGGAAGAAATGATATACGAAAAAGCAGCAAATAAGTAAGGAAAAACTCTAAAATATACAAAGGAATTATACAGTTGTATTTACACATTTATCTTTCAAATTATATAAAAGTGAAGAAAAAAAATTGGGATTATTATTTAGTAGCACAGAACATAATCAGTGCCAGAGCTGGTGATATTTATTGGTTTATTCCAACTCTGAGGTCATAAAACAAACACGCAGAGTGGAGTATGATGCCAATATCCCTCATCACTTTATCAGCCAAACACTGCAAACATCATCAAGTGGTTTTGCATGGGCAAACATAACTCAAAATAGCTATATAGTTGCAATACTGATAGACTTCTATTCTTATACTAAAACTCTAATTTGTCTTTCTTTCTAAACATGTTGCATGTAACTGTGGATCTCAGTTGAACGGTCAGTGTTAAGTCACACCTGTGGTCTCGCTGGTTGACAAGAAATGCTTTTGAAGGCTTGCATGTTAGCATTCCAAATAATACTTTCAAAAATGTTTCTAAAATTTAGGTTTTTTTTTTTTTTTTTTTTTTTTTTTTCTGTCAGGATATATAAAAAATGCTTTTCAAATAATCCCCTTTCGAGTGAAGACCTTATCATTCCGCACAAGACCGCACCTGTTGTGTTATATCATTCCTGACACCAGATAGACGCTGAAGAGTCATCACTGATGAATCAGGGTACATGTGGTTCCAGGGGAAGTTAAAGTTGCGGATTGTAAATGCGTCTCTATAGCACGCATCGTGTTTTATCGTGCAATTTATACGCGAAAATGAGTTTTTACGTGCATATGATAGGCTACGCAGTGCAAATACATTTGCGTGTAATACACGCACCCCACACCACTAATTCTACCCAAACGTATAATAGCCTACACACGCACCCCACACCACTACTAAACCTACCCTAACATGCGTATCCCATGCACCGCACGTAAAAACTCATTTTGGCGTATAAATTGCATGATAAACACACTGCGTGCTATAGAGACGTATTTAATGTGATCGGGATGAAATACAGCATGTTGTTTTTCTGCCAAACGCAGTAGGCCTATGCAAATAAGTGCCTCTAGGTCTTTTAAATAGTGTTGCAATTAAATGGAATTTTTAATGGCAGCCTTGGATAAACATTTCTGTAAATCAAATTTGTCAGGGTTGAGTGAGGTATGAGGCAAGGACTCAAGATGCAAGAAACAATGGGCTTTTTATTAATAATAAAATAAAACAAAATAAAATAAAAACAAAATTACCCTGTGTGGAAAACATGACCAGCAGCTTGACAATAACTAAGACAATAAACAATAAAATGCACAGTAAACAACATATAAAAATACAACTTTACAACACTTTATAATAAGTATACAGTAACAAAGCACTTATAAATAATTCGCAAACTATTAGTTTACAGTTAATTAATAGTTTATAAACACATAATTGGGTTTCCGTGTTTTATGGAGACTTTTCATAAAAATAATGATTTTTATATTGTTAACAACGTGACCTAATGAGTATTTGTATGTATTTCATATTGACAACAGTAACTATGTTTTTTTTTAAAGTTATGTTTAGCTTTGGAGATAGACTTAATGTATTTGTAAACATTTTAAGGAACTCTTAAACTATTTCATGTCCAATAAAGGTTGGTTTAAAGCACTTAATTAATGACATTTTCCGATATTCAGTGACCTACTGTAATACAAAGTATTATCTAACTCTTTATAATAATTTGTTAAATACACTGACAATGAATGAAGAACTCACTGTTTATATAGAGTCTGTTATTAACCGTTTGCAACTGATTTGTAAATGCGTTATTACTGCATACTTATTATAAAGTGTTACCAGTTAAGCATCTGAAAGTTAATAGTCACTGTTAATGAGGTCCAGGACTAGATTAAATGCAAATTAAAAATAAAAAGTTTTAAAAATGAAAATTTGCCATTATAGAATACAGATGTAGATTTCATGAATGCATAGCCTACTTCTAAACCTATGCCTAAAACACATAGGCCTATATGTGTCTGGGCTTGATCCACAAGCTTTTTGCATATTTGTACAGGCTAGTAAATGCCATACAGAGGGGAAGTATTAATCATTGCTGACATACTAAAGCATTAATCACTCTAATCAACCTTATAGCTTATAGTTATCGAGTGATATGAGAAATACAGGTGTTTACACTGAGGAAAATTAATAATAATAACTTTAATTTGGTATAGCGCTTTTAATTTGGTATAGCGCATATTTTCTGTGATTGTTTAAAATATGTCTTTAATGAAAATATTTTCATATATTTTTTTTTTTTCTTGCCTGGTCGCGCTATAACAATTTAGGACTTAAGCCACTGTGGCTGCGGCCTCTCTCTCTCTCTCTCTCTCTCTCTCTCTCTCTCTCTCTCTCTCTCTCTCTCTCTCTCTCTCTCTCTCTCTCCCTCAGGTAAAAAGTGAGCCTGTGCACTAACATTGTAGGCCTACTACGTGCATGGAGTCTCGCCTTGAGTATTTGTTTTACTGGTCGCCACCAGACTGTAAAAAAAATAGGTCGCTGATCGCCACATGCTCGAGCGATCTCTATTTTTATAGTGGAGAAGTTTACAACCATAAACTTAAATACTAGGCCTATGTAATGGTCTCGTCGAATGCAGTCGTGTTTTTGACGAAATTATGTAGTATTCGAGAACATTATTTCGCACAACCTTTTCAAAATGACACCAAGCATGCTTAGCCTACACTGGGAAAAATGACGGCGTTATATTGCGGCGCGCGCGCTCGACCCCTAAACGGCGAAATCATTGAAATAGACCCTCCAGAAAGTCATCTTAGAACTGGGAAACAACTTTAATGGGGATCCTAATCATCCCCATATACTGATTGGCTTCATCACTGTCTCCTCTCCACCAGTAAGCTGGTGTGTGGTGAGCGTTCTGGCGCAATATGGCTGCCGTCGCATCATCCAAGTGGATGCTGCACATTTGTGGTGGTTGAGGAGATCCCCCCTTCTATGTAAAGCGCTTTGAGTGCCTAGAAAAGCGCTATATAAATGTAATGAATTATTATTATTATTATTATTATTAATGTGTAAAAATGTCCACGTTGTCGTGCAGATTCAGCACGCCACTCTAGGCTATTATTTAGCTGTATTATTTTAATATTTAGCTGCAGAAAATAACTATAAATTAAATATAGCCTAATGTAAAGTGTGGAGGATTTTTCACCTCTGATTTTGCTTTCGTTTTCCGATCATCATCAAATAATTCGTCTATGACTCGCTATAAACGCGGAAGAATAACAACAAACATAACTTTCGTTTCGTGGGAAACTCGCTAATAGTCGAGAACTTGCAAACAGTCCAGCAGTTTCGCTCTCGTTTTCGAATTTCGACTTAGCCTATATTTAAGGAGAGCGTGTTCCTCTGTCCACGGATGCATTAGACGCTGCTGGAGTCTGAAGGTTTCATCCTCAGCTGTGAACATGTTGTGCTACTGGGGAGCGCAGGTCAGAGAGGGCTTCGGTCTGATACAGCCTGACAAAGTCAAACATGGCAAATGTGGAATACGATCCGTGTGTCCGAAATCAGCAGTTCAGGACATGTCAGCTGGAAGGAGTTTTGTTGGATTTATCAGGAATGGCAAGGTCTCGGTCCTGAGATTCCGCGGCGAAGACTGTGATCAGGATGGAAAACTAAGTAGGCTATACTAAATTACAACTTTTTCATTCATAAAGTTGACATCATTATATAATACGTAACCACAGAAGAAAGTCTTAATCTTTTATTTTCATATATAGACTATTTATATTTGATAGTAGTCCACGAGTAACTAACTGTGTAATATTTGTGATTTAGTAATGGAATTATAATTATTTAGGCCTAAGTGTCTGTATGTAGGCTATGCTTCTGAACAGAAGTTGAACTGATAAAGAGCTTTACTCCAGAGCAACCACAGCTAAAGAATGACAGAATCATATTCAGATCGATTGTCTGTGGAGGAGACGGTGCGGTTCTTCTTGCTGATGGAGGAAGAGTTCTCATTATGGACAAATCTACTGTGTGCAGGTATGTTTATGTAGGCATAACAGTATAAATGACCATGAATGATATTAACAATACAGTATATCTGACAGATTGTCTTTTCTCTGCAGTCCTCTTAAAGGTCTGGAAAACAAGCAGGTGATTCAGATCGCGTGTGGAGACCAGCATTCAATGGCACTAACCAGGGGTATTCACAACCATTTCATCTAACAGCTGTTTTAATCTTTTGACTTCTTATGATTGACATGAATTGATAGGCATTTGAGAGTAGATATGCAGAGCTGTTGTTGGTCTTTCAGATGGTCAGCTGTTTGTATGGGGTGATAACTCTCACGGTCAGCTGGGTTTGGAGAAAGAACAGCCCAGGTCTCTGTCAGCTCAACGCGTGGAGAGTCTGTGTGGGATCCCACTGGCTCAGATCAGCGCTGGAGGAGACCACAGCTTTGTGTTATCTCTCTCTGGAGTCGTGTTCGGATGGGGAAAGAACTCGGCTGGACAGCTGGGCCTCGGAGACACTACAGGTCTGAATATTTCATCATGTAACTAAATCAGTAATGGTATAAAAGTATAAAAGCACATACAATTCTACTGCATTTGTGCAATACTCTGTCAAATCCATATGAAAGCATTGGAAGTGATGAATTTACTGTTTTTCCACCACAGACAGACACGTCCCAACGGTTGTAAATAGTCTGAACCGAAAGAAAACTGTGTCCATCTCATGTGGAGGGGAACACACTGCGACTCTATCAAAGGTAGTATTTCATAATATTTTAAATATCCATTATAAATAATACCATATTTAGCATACAACACACTGAACAGAAAATGTAATTAATTGTTTGTGTTTCAGGGCGGCACAGTGTTCACATTTGGATCAGGAGGTTTTGGCCAGCTTGGGCACAACTCATTTAAAGACGAACATCATCCGCGGGTCGTTGCTGAACTGTGGGGATCTAAAGTGTCCCAGGTCACATGTGGGAGGTAAACTAGACTTTTCAGAAGCAATCAGTGTTTCAATGCAGTAGTGCAGATTTCTTTTCATTTCCTCACATGGTTAACATGTCTAATGTTTGAGATCAGCTCAGTAATTAGGCATTTGATTATTTCTTGAATAAAGACGTCACACACTCGTATCAGTCACATCATCAAAGCTGATCTATTCATTTGGATGTGGGACGCAAGGGAAGCTGGGAAATGGAGAAATGATCAAGCAGTCTGTGCCTTTCCCTGTGGATCTCTCAACTGGTAATTAAATCATATTTTAGCAATAGGCTATTTCCTTATGAATACTTTTGTTATCATGATGTTGCTAAACTAAGCTAACTAAACTAAATTTTTGTTGCACACAGAATGTGATCATGCATATATGATTGAAAAAGTCATCGCGGGGGAGAATCATTCCTTTGCCTTGTTTTTCAAGGTTAGAGTTTTCATTCACAAATTGTTTAACAATTAAATTATTGCTCCACTGTGATTATTTATGGTTTATGTATATTGTAGGAACCTGGGAATGAGTCTAAACCAAATCCAAGGAGAGGGATTTTGACATTAGATGACAGAATGATTGACCGATGGGTGTCTGGAAGTGATTCATGGAAAGTGATAAAGAAGTGAGTGTTTAAGTCGTTTTAACAACAGTGCTTCCATTGAGATATTAATGCTTAAGGCTCCTGATCTACAGTAGGTCCATGAAATAGTCTTGCTGCAGTCTGTAGCTTTTTTGGGTTAAAAACTATCCAAAACAAATTTGTGAGCAATTACATATCCAGCCAGTGTTCAAAACTCTCTGCTTGCCGTAGCTCAATTCAAAACGGTAAGCTTGCAATAATGTTTTTAATTCCAGTGGTACTGGTGGATTTCCGCGGGAGATTCGAGCATGTCTTTGCGTCATTACGTCACATCTGTACACATAAAGAAGAGTCTCGGCTAGTAGGCTATATTGCGTCATTACGTCACATCTGTACACATAAAGAAGAGTCTCGGCTAGTAGGCTTTGAGTGTGAGGATGCTGGAGGTGGAGATTTATAGCCTTTTCTCACAGCACTTGATATAATTAAACATCAATTTGATGGCGGATCCCGAAAGGTTCAAACGACAATCACCAGTGACAACTAGAGATTAACCCGTTGTAAAATGCAATTTATGCAAAAGACTTTGGACTGAGAGTTTGGAAAAAGAGACCGGGCCCATGCGAAAACACAGATAAATATCGGAAGGGCATTAAATGTAGTCACGCAATGCTGATGTTGAATATTAACAATTTGAGAACAAAGTATAATTTGCACGGTTTTACATGATATGATAAACGATTGTTAGATTTAAGCAGCGCGATTTACTGCAATGTCAGAACCAGAACAAAAGTGGATGTTACTTACTTGTTCAGATGACATTTTCCGGTGAAAATTATTATGTTGGTCATACTTCCAAAAATAATTATCTGTGATTCTGAATGCCAGTATCCACACCGGCGCGGTGACTGACAGCTGGACACTCTCCTCAAACATTGGATTTATCCGTGCTGTGCCGTGTCGAGGTACAACTCACGTAAAGTTGATAATTCCGCGAATAACTGCAATTGCAGATTTCGAACAGAGATGGCGACGAAGAGGAAAAACTGTGGACTGCAGCTTTAAAGCTACAATATGTTTGTTTTTTCGCCGCTAGGGGTCGCTAACCTCTTACAATAACAAAGGGGTAGTTTGATGACGCATAAGCGGAATTATGGAACTTATCGTCATGCCGAAGGATCTAATAATGTTTATGTAATAATGTAAGTGAAAACATTCCTGTTTTTTAACATGACTGTGGTATGAAGCAGGGCGCGATTGCTAATGATAGACAGATATCAGCGCCACACGCGAGTCCCGCGGATATAAAGGAATGAGGACATTCTACTGAACTACCTTACCCGCAAGTGCTGAATTACTCACACAGGTCAGTTTATTAGACGAATTAAACTTGTGAGGTAACGCAACGCTGTTTCACTTGGTCTATATCACACTAAACTGCATTTGAGTGTGTCGAAAGTTATGTTATTCTGTGTTAGTTTGTCTGTATGAGACTAGCAGTAAGCTAGATCAACATTAGAATAACTACTGATCATATTCTAACATTTCATCATGTTGAGCTATATAACATTGATTAGTTTTATGTACATATGCTCACCTGTCTAATAAAGTACATGCAAGAGTGGCGAAGTTGAAGTTTGTCACGGACGTGGAGCTGTTGCATTTGAAAACGCCACGCTGATATTGATACTCATTTTAGTTCTCCTTTAGTCACAAAGTCTGCTTGCCATGGTCCATAATGTTTGAACGAAACAACAACAGCGCGAGCGTGCCGTTACACGTTACGCAGTTGTCCACGTCTGTCGCCATGGTTACTATGACAGTAGGCTACGAGCGGAAACCAGGGATAACATGGATATTACGTCATTGACAGGCGACAAGTGAACAGGGACGAGCCATTATTTAAAATTGGAATTTCTCTGAAATTAAAAATCTTTGGGAACTTTTGGGATATTGTAAGTACACAACTGCAGGAAATATATCACACTGTGCAAGTGATGTTTGGATATTTTATTACAAAAATCTTACATATTGTAGCTTTGACATAATTAAATCAAGAAATATGGGCCAACGAGGTGATGAATTTTAGACAGGAATTAATATCAATAGACTATAAAAAATATTATTTAAAGTATATTTGTGTTGTTTACAGGGACATAGACAATGTGTTCTCCTCGGCTGCCTCTCTGAATGGAAGTTTCCTCAAAACAAGGTAATATCCTAATCTGAATTAGGCAGTCTTATGTAGTTCCTCCTTTTTGTGCCTAAAATGACTTTGATGTTAATGTAAGTGTCTGTCTTTGTAGTTGTGATGAACATTATCAGATGTCTGAGGAGCATTGTGGGTTGGATTTTGATCTGGTTAAAGCATCCTTTGCAAAGTTATCAGACAATGAAAGGTTGATCTCAGAGGTAATGGTAAATCCAGCATTTCCAAAAATGTTTTTTACATTGTAAACAGTGAGATGCAGTTGATATTTTTCATACCTCAGGTAGTGGGGGTAGTTCAACAGACACTCCTGCCGTCTCTGTATCCAAATCCAGCTGGTGTGGAAGCTCTGAGACTCTACCTTCTCCTCCCTGAGCTCATCAGAGGACTCCAGGAACAACAAAGAACTGAACTCACTAAAGCACTGGCCTCCAAAATCCTTGATCTGAATCCTGCTGATCTCAAGGTGTTAGGTAAAGCTGGAGGACATTTACATCCTTTGTGTTGTTGTCTTTGTTTTATTTGTATTGTAATGTTATATGAATGTTGTGTTCTCAGAGATGTACTGGTCCAAACTCCCTGATGATATGCTCAAAAACTTGGTGGACTTATTTCAAAAAGAGTCTGCTATGTTAATTGGCTGGATTTCTGTTGTCAAGTTGGACTCTTACATAGAGAAACACCTACTGAAATTTGTGCGGATCCTTCAGATGCTCTATCAGGTGCCTTTATGAAACATTAGATCAAAAGTAAACATTTAACCATGTTATTGTGATAGTAGTTTCAATAACAGTGTTTCTGTTGCAAAGGTCTGCCGCAGTGCCCACAGACACATCACAAAGAGTGATTTCATCATTCAAGAGGTCAATGGTCTCCAAGATGTGGTGAGAACAAAAACATTTTTAAAATCTACTGATCAAACTATATGGGCTTTCAATGGCTGATGATGTTACTGTATCATCTACTGCAGGGGTGTCCAATCCCACTCCTGGAGGGCCAATGTCCTGCAGAGTTTAGCTCCAACTTGTCCCAACATTCCTGTCTAGAAGATTCTAGTCATCCTGAAGACCTTGAACACCTTGTTTCAGTTGTGTTTAATTGGGATTGGAGCTAAACTCTGAAGGACAGTGGCCCTCCAGGAGCAGGATTGAACACCCTTGATTTATGGTATATCTTTTTAGTATATAGGTAACAGTAAATATGGCAGCAATCACTGTATTTATTTTACAAAAATGACTGAAATTACTCAATTTATATTTAAAGTCCCTGTAAAGGCAATTCTAAAAAAAAATTCTAAACACATTAGAAATGTTAGAAATGTATTGCTAAAACATATTACAAAGACTGTGAAGTAGCCTACTGAAATGTGGAGTTAGACCGTTAAACAGTTTTTCACCATAGGCCTATGTCACAAAAAATTTGAAGACCGGAAGTACGTCTTTAGTAGGGATACGGCTCTTCCGGTTAGCTTTTTACAAGTCCGATAGATACCGCTGGACCAAATCTCTCCGCAACCTGCCTGAAGTCCCATATGACGATGTGGTTCGGATGGTAAATGAAAACTCTCAAGTGGAAACGTCAAAACTGAGGAAAGGGTACACTACAACAACAGCTGCGGGTCTAGCCTTAATAATATAAAAAATTCACAGACAACATATGTTCACATTCATGGCACAATTCAAACGGGATCAGAAAATAATTATTTTCTCTCATTCACTTGCATTGACGCTTTTTCAACCTAGAGGTCCACTTGGAGTTTTACGGATGGGCGGGACCAGAGACTATTTATATAGAGACATGCCACTTCCTCAATCCTTAATACAACTATATAGGGAAAACCCGTAACGCCAAAGATGGCAATTGTATGCACATGTCCCGCCCCTCCCGCTGGAAAGCCAATCGTCTGCTTTTAACAGTCAAGCCGGGAAACATTTAAGCCTATCTTCTGGTTCCACAGACGCATGCACACAGTTGAGGTTTGCGACATACGTTTCTGTTTGAAAAGGCGGCAGATTTGATATGCAGTGAGTTGTGTAAATATCAGACATCCCAAGTCTCCCGGAAGTTCCGGGAGTCTCCCGCAGATTGATAGCGGCTCCCTGATGCCCGCAAATTATTTCAAATCTCCCGGAATCTAGAGCGAGCGACATACTGTGCTTCAAACTGTGTAGCGCGCGCACGAGAGAGAGGGAGAGAACCCTTGCGCATGCGTAGTAAAAGTATAACCTGTGGGGAAAAAGGCGTTTTAAACCTTATTTTGGGACAAAGTCATCAAACTTTTTCAGCGATTTTTATCATATTTTACTGCTGTTTCTATACATGCAGTTTTTATGTCCCGGTGACCAGTGAAACTGCAGTTCTGACTCTCTGCCCATTCATTTAGATAGGAGCCTGGTCTTGTTAGTCCGAAATAGCTGCCCGGAGGCGTTGCCAAGATGGCGGCCGAGTGGCATGACTTGCCTAAAAGGACTTTGGCGGGACTTACCAGCTCTATTGCTGTGTTCCGGATTTTTTTGGGCGGGGCTAAAACGGGATCTTGATGACACACTGGAGCCCCTGAGCTCCTGGACACGCCCCTACTTGATGACGCAGTAGAGCCACTGAGGCTCAGGCTGGTCCCTCCCCTAATATAACAATAACTAGAGCACATTCACATCAGTTTGCCGCTCAATCGCGAGTTACTGTCACTATTAGTTATTACAGCCTACAGTTTGCTAGCTAGCTATGCCTTCGTCACGGAAATGCGTACTACCTGGATGCGATCACGTACAAAACAGATCGGTGTCTTTATTTAATTTTCCGAAAAAAGATCACATCAAGAAGAGGTGGGTTAATTTTGTGAAGAGCTACCTTGATGGAGAGCTGATGATCACCACCCAAACCCGCCTCTGTAGTGATCATTTTACACGGGATAGTTTTATAAACTTTCGTCGGAGACAACTGGGATGTGGAATTCACTGATAATCCGCTGTTACTGGTGAACGGGGCCGAACCCTATGGGCCGAACCGACTATCTCCCGCCTCGGCCTTCATCCTCCCGTCACGCCGACAACTGGTGCCATCATCGGCAGTCCCACCAATGAGTGTAAGTTGCCTTGTGTGCTTATGTTATGTGGTAGTCCACACCCAGTAACTCTACTAAAGCATCCATTCCGGCTGTAGCGGTGTGGCGACGGCAGCTTTCCCGCGAGTGGGCGTGGTTTAGCGCAGCCAGCGGACACGCCCCCAGCGTCTGAGAGCAGAGACTACTGCTAATTTTTTCAAGATTTTGATAACTTATTTTATCTACTTGCCGGCTTTTTTTATCATTCAAATTTGGCTGGGTGGCTAATAACACATTTGTCTGTGGTGTGACAAACTCAGAACACATATTTAATTTTGACTTTGTGGGGACTTAAAAAAAAAAAAAAAATCTATTGACAGGACTGTTGTTAGATTTTCGAAGTGACACAAGAGGGCACTAATACTGATACCCATGGTTATCTGCTGATAATTTATGTATTGGTAATGATATATTGATCCACCATTAATTCCCACCATAGAAAAAAACCCTGATAATTTTGTTTTCCCCAAATCAACAGCTGCAAACCATCAATCAAGATGTGAATAACATCTGGCTGTGGTTTACCTTGACTGAACAAATCCAGGCATTGGTGGTACAGCAAAACAACTATAATGTGAGCACCAAAGAATTTTGGCCATATCTTGAATGCACATTTCAGATCAAGAAAGCATGATGTTACTATTTCTTTTATTACAGACAATCTTAAAAAATCTTATATCATTTCCATGCATCTTTAATCTGGAGGCCAAATGTAGATATATGAAGAACAGAGTATGGAAGGTAATTTTGTCTTGACCTAAACAAAAATCCTGGGAACTACTTCTGTGTCCATGTTCCTTTTAATCACAGAATGAAATGCTTTAATTGCAGGGTGGTCTTCAGCTGACTCTGAGACGCACAGCTCTGCTGGAGGATTGTTTCTCTCAGCTGACGGCCAACCAGCAACATCTCAGAGGACTTTGCCTGATGGTAATGAAAAAAAACAATATGAAGTTTTGATTCAGTAACATTCAGGGTATTTTTTGTGTGCAGTTTTATTATACAAACTGTTACGAGCTGCAGTATGAATGAATTATTTTGGTTATCTAACAGGTGTTTTACACAGAGGATATGAGAAACACAGATGTGAACAAGAGAGACTTTTTTCTCAACGTGTTTAAAGAGCTTTGTGGGCCAGAGTCTCAGCTGCTCATGGACATTGACAACAAAACTTTGAGCTGGTTCCCCACAAAGGTAAGGCAAAGAGTTTTCATGAGGTCATGCTAAAGATAATAGTAACAAAGTTTAGTTAAGTCAAGTTACATACCTAAAGCCGGGTGCACACTGTATGATTTAGAATAGTCCTTTACGACTGTTGCTGGTCAAGCTTGGTTTATGCCCGGTACACACTGTATGATTTTGGGCTGTCTCAGACGAAAGATGAGTATCATGAAACAATCGTGACGATTTCTGTGGTCCTGGCTCCTAAACGGTGGTCCTTCTGTACGTCGTACAGTGAGAGAGGTTCAAAGACGGATGTTTTCACAACCTTACGACCAGAGATAGCCTGCAATAATTTTCTGATCATCTCACAGTGTGTGCTGCTATGACCTAAGTCTACTGACTAGCCAATAAAAAATGCAACATGAAATGGCGTATTGATCAACGAGACATGGCGCTAAATCTTAAAACTACTTACCTCAAGCTCCATTTGCAAAACTGGCTTGCCAAGTTCACCTATTTTCCCAAGCCATGACTGTGTTCTCTGACTCTTTTTTTCACTGCACATAAAAACACAATTGCCAAAGTGCGATTTATCTAGCTCTATTTGTTTACTGCTAGCGCATGCTGATGACGTTTTATTCTTCTATACTAATTTGCGTCATATCCTACATGTCGGGGGTCATTGCTCATTGTTTGACATGAATATATCTATTAGTAGAGCTAATCCAAGGGCTGGAAACCTTGCTAAAAAATCTTCGTCTTAGCAATGGCGGACAACAGAAGCTTTTGAAAAGAGGAGAAAGTGGCACGGCTAGCGTGTTCCACACGTTTTTAGACGCGACGTGAATGGCCCCTCATAACACACAATGTGGACACAAATCTGTGTTCAGACACCATATAAAAGTAAATTTTGCATAATAGATCCTCTTTAATGTCAGACTGTACGGCAGTCAAGAAACGTTGAAACGGACACAACCAAGAAGACTCGTCTGAAGTTTTATATCATCAATCCGTGACATGTCTGGTGATTGCGAGCTGCATTTATATGCGGGTGTCTACCAAAGTTTCAAATACAATCCTTAGTGTGATCATGGCTTCTCTTGAAAAGTAAACTGAAAAACATAAATAAAGATGGTGTGTGTGTCTCACTTATCCGTCAAATCAAAAACCAATAGGAGCGCCAAACCTGATAAGTCACACTACAGAACTGTGCGTCAAAACTTCTGACACTGCCAGAATTGTGTGGGAGGTAAAATTTGATCGCAATGGTCATTATAGGCTGTCTGTGAACATGTCAAACTAACTCTCGAAGACTTCAGATTTTGGCCTAAGAAACTTTTAGGATTCTAAACATTTGTCTCAGATGGTCAAATTGTGGCCAAAATCGTACAATGTGAACCTGGCTTAAGGGGCCAATCTCACAGAACATGTTATTCCTTTGAAAGAATGTGAGGCGTGGACAGTGGAATGGTGGTCTTTTTTTCTTCTTTTAAAAAAAGTTATTTATAGTGCTGTATCATGCGCTACGCTAGATGCCACAAAAGACATCAGACATTAGCGCAACGGTCAAGCGCAAATCATCAATCTAGCTCATGTTTACATGGAAACCAATGGAAAAGTTGCTGAGTGGAATGGAAAATGCTTCCTGTGTGAACCTAATGGCTCGTTTCCACTGAGTGGTACGGTACGGTACAGTTCGGTTCGGTACGCAATTATTTGCGTTTCCACTGTCAAAAGTTGTGAATGGTACCAAAATGCCGTACCGTACCACTTTTTGGGTACTTCCGTTGGGGTACCTAGCACAGTGGTACGGTACTAAAAGGCGGAGCTAGACTCACTGCAGAACGGTCATTGGTTGACAGAGTATCGTCACTTGTGCGTGCTACAAGGGCATTAGAAGCATACAGTTGAAATATATACTACTGTTATTGTGTCACGAAATGTAGTTTTAAGAGTTTTTCAGGAGAGAAAGTAGTTTTTTTTAAAGCTCAAATCTGTGGTTTATTGATAGATTTATGATAATTTGAAGATCCATTCCAAGCAACCGGACGCTCGGCGCTCGTGCACCCCGCCTGGAGCAGCCTTTCCCCGGCTAGTCATTCTGATGTTTGCCGCTGACTCTGACGTCTCTGTAGTGGTTAAACATGAGATATAATTCGTCTTGTACAGACCTAACAGGCGATCTTTGGTCTCGTGAATCTATAATTCGTTCCCTGGCCAATAGTTTTGGCAGAAGGCTAAGTGAAGTTTCATATATTTGAGCGCTGAATTTGTATATTTGACTGAATTGTTTGCTTTATGTTATTAAAGCTTTACTGTATATCTTTTTGTACCTTTTACTTATACTTTTATAATGGCTATTATTGATAAAACTAAAATTCAACAAAAATAGATAGTTTTGTCTTTTTATTTTATTTTATTACAAGATCATCTGTAATGTTGTTTATTGCAACATTTGTACCGATGCAATATGCAATACATTGCCTGGAATATGTTTAATATTTTTAAATTTAAACGAAAAGAGGCAGGGTTGTGTTTTATATATATATTTTTTTTATAAATATAACGTTACATACAATCCAGTGAAAATAATCAATAGGCTATGCGTTGCCTGAACCACATTTATGTCCTTATAATGTTTAAAATGTATTTAAATTAAATCGAAAAGAAGCAGAGTGGTGTTTTATAACATATTTCGTTTTATTGTTGCCTAAAATGTACATAACCGGAGTAGCAGAGCGAGCTAAATGGCGCTTTCAAGAACGCGCTATTCTATCAGCAGAATTACTGGACTTGCGTCCTCGGGAGTCATTCTCCTGAGTCGGACTTTGCGTGGCTACTTGGTATGAAACGCGTAATGCCAGCGCTTGTTACTTGTGACAAACATGCCGAGAAGCAAGAACAAGATCTGCTGTCTGTCATCCATTGTTGTTTACTATGTCGCTTTCTGACGTCGATCGCTTCTTTCCGGCAAACACCACGCCTATCAAGTAAGGGTACTGTTCTGTTGGCAGTGGAAACGCTAGCCGGATCATGCTGTACCGACCCGACCCGTACTGTACTGTACCGTACCGTACCGTACGCCTCAGTGGAAATGAGCCATTAGATACCTAATGTCTCTTTTGTGTTTTTTCCATTTATTTATACATTGTTATTATTGTTCTCTTTGGCTTTAAAAGGGATAGTTCACCCAAAAATGAAAATTAAGTCAATAATTACTCGCCCTCATGCTGTACCAACCCCGTAAGACCTTCGTTCATCTTCGGAACACAAATTAAGATATTTTTGATTAAATCTGAGAGGTGGATCACTCCTCCATAGGCTTCCTAAGGGAGTGAAACTTGACGGCCCAGAAAGTCATTGAAGAAAATGTTTAAATATTTCATGTGCCTACAGTGGCTCCACTATAAGTTTATCAAGTGACAAGAATACTTTTTGTGCGAGAAAAAAAAAAAAAAACGACTTTATTCGACTATTCCATTGCTTCCTTGTGGGCCTGAGACGAGAGTTCAAGAGATTTCCAGGACGCATGCGCGAGAACTGACGTTCTTCTTCTACTACACAGTGAGCGTCTTAAAAGCAGAGGAAGACGCGCGCTGTACATAGTAGTAGAAGAAGAACGTCAGTTCTCACGCATGCGTCCTGGAAATCTCTTGAACTCTCGTCTCAGGCCCACAAGGAAGCAATGGAATAGTCGAATAAAGTCGTTTTTTTTTTTTTTTTTTGCACAAAAAGTATTCTCGTCGCTTGATAAACTTATAGTGGAGCCACTGTAGGCAGTAGGCACATGAAATATTTAAACATTTTCTTCAATGACTTTCTGGGCCGGCCAGTTTCGATCCCTTAAGAAGCCTATGGAGGAGTGATCCACCTCTCAGATTTAATCAAAAATATCTTAATTTGTGTTCCGAAGATGAACGAAGGTCTTACGGGGTTGGTACAGCATGAGGGTGAGTAATTACTGACTTAATTTTCATTTTTGGGTGAACTATCCCTTTAACCTCTTATTGTCCCCCACCAGATCCGCGTGGAGAAGGAGAAGTACTTCCTGTTTGGGATTCTGTGTGGCTTGGCCTTCAACAACAACTCTGTAGTGAATCTGCCTTTTCCTTTAGCTTTGTTCAAGAAGCTTCTCAATGTCAAACCATCTCTTGAAGACTTGATAGAGTTCAGTCCGGTTCTTGGCAAGTGAGTTTTTTTTTACAATCAATGTTATCTTGATTCTCTGGGTGTTGTATAATGACTGCTAAAATGTATGTCCATGTTCTATGTATGCGCTGCTATCTATCATTGAGTAACATTGTTTAATGAATCTGAAACATAATGTTCTCAGGAGTTTGCGGTACATCCTGGACTACAGCGATGATGTTAAGGAAATGGACATGAACTTCACGGTTAGTTTGTGTTGTCATGTGAAGTAATGTAGTTTTTAAAGACATTGGGTCTCATTACTTTATTCATAATCGCATTCATAATTGTGTGTATTATTCAAATGTAATTCATTCACAAAATTGTCTGGACACAAAGTTTGTGAAATGTAAATGAGATCCAATATTATTTAAAAATAACAGGATTTTTAATCGTCGTACATAAGATCGTATGGGATGGAACCGAAGTTGAACTTGATCCAGCTGAGCCAGGAAAAGTTGTCACAAATAATAACAGGTCAGGGTTTTTAATTTTTAATTTCAGGGTTAAAATTTTACTGAAATACGTTACCCTGTCACTAAAACATTGTATTCTTTTTGCTTAACCTTAAAAGGAATACTCCACTGGTTTTTCATATTAAACTGTTATTCTCTTAACTAAGACAAGTTGATACATACCTCTCTAGTCTCAGTGCGTGCACTCAATCGCTCTGTCTTGTGGCGAAACTTTGTTAGCACTTAGCTTAGCCCAGTTCATTCAATAGGATCCAAGCAGAGAAGCGACCAAACACCTCCACGTTTTCCCTATTTAAATACAGTTACTAGCGTAACTCGACCAAGAATGGTGACACAAAATAAAACGTTGCGCTTTTCTAAGCGTGTAAAATGGATAACTATATTGTATGGCGGAATACCAGAGCAAGTGCTTGGGAGCACTTCGACTCGCGTTGGTTCTATTGACGGAAATGGATTTTTCACAAGAGATGATATTACTGCGCCGAGTCGAATTGCTCCCAAGCACTTGCTATGGTATTCTGCCATACAATATAGTTATACATTTTACACGCTTAGAAAAGCGCAACGTTTTATTTTGTGTCACCATTCTTGGTCGAGTTACAATACACTAGTAACTGTATTTAAATAGGGAAAACGTGGAGATGTTTGGTTGCTTCTCTGCTTTGATCCTATTAAATGAACTGGGCTAAGCTAAGTGCTAACAAAGTTTCGCCGCGCGCCAGAGCGATGGGCTCTATGCACGGCGGTATTTCCGGTGAAGGTCTAAGGATGCTGGATTACTTCCGCCGATCGTAGAGTCCAATGCTATACCGAGAATTTATATTGGTTTTTATACTCTATTGCTATACTAAAGAAACGTTAGTCACAAAAACAGACAAAACAGACACCCCTCATTTTGTTTATGCTTCTTTGTTTATTATATTAAATAAACATAACTATATATAAAATTACATCTAAACGTATTAAAGTTTCGTTTCAAAGACGAGAGGACAGTACATTTTGAAGACTCTGCCATAATCCCGTTTTCCTCGGTTTTCCTCAGCTTTAAATCTCCCCAACCGGAAACGCAAGAGCATCCTTGCATCAAACGCGGAAGTTATGCGTGCATATAGCCCATTGAGTGCACGCACTGAGACGAGAGAGGTATGTATCAACTCGTCTTAAGGGATTAACATAGTTTAATGTGAAAAACCGGTGGAGTATCGCTTTAATCTTGGACGTAGGATAATATTTGATAATCTTAGTAAGATGCCAAACTTTTTTGAATATAATTTTTTCTGCAACAGAACGGATTTTGTGGACAAGTATGTGGATTATATCCTGAATAAATCAGTAGAGGAAGTGTTTGAAGAGTTCAAGAGAGGCTTCTTCAGTGCGTGTGACCGATGCTTGGTGGAGATGTTTGAGCCAGAGGAGCTGAGAGGAGTTCTGGTGGGCAATGAGGAATATGACTGGGACATCCTCAAAAAGGTCCACCATAACACAAATGTCAAACAAAAGTCAAAACTACTATGCTCTTGACCTTGTGAGCAAGTAAATACTGACTAAATATATATTTTGATCATTAGAACACAACATATGAAGGATCATTTCATGCTAAGCATCCAACCATCATCTCATTCTGGGAGGTGTTTGATGAACTGACACCAAATGAGAAGAAGGGCTTTCTATGTAAGTTCACTAGTGATTATCCTGAATGGTGCTGTGATTGTGTCTAGTAATTAGTGAAAATGACATTTGTCGAAATGAGTTTAAGAAATCAACTTTATTTTTTTGCATCTACTCTGGCTGCTCCAATGCTTTTCAGGTTGTGACTTTGTCTTGTTTGCCAGAACACATTCAGAGTGCTTTCAAATAAATCTCTCCTGTTTTCCTCTCTGAAGTGTTCATAACAGGGTTTGAGAAAGTGCCCATTCTGGGTATGAGTGCGGTGAAGATGAGAGTGGGAACTCTGTTCAAGTTTACTCAGGATCATCTACCAGAAGCCCTCACCTGCCATGCTCTGTTGTATCTTCCTGTTTATCAGAACAAGGAAACACTCAGGACTAAAGTCATTGAAGCCATCAACCACAAGAGGGGGTTCTGGGAAGAGTGAGACAGATGCTGGTTTTCTGAGATCATCCGTGGACACAAGTCACAGATCTAATAACTTGACACTTGATCCTTGATAAAGGCTTTTACCATGTCTTGAACACTGGTGGACCAAAACATTTTTAGGGGGGTATTTAATTAAAGTATTTAAAGGGATATAAGGGAATAAAGAAAAATAAGAAGAACTCTAAAATAACTCAAATTTATTGTAATCAACTTGAAATATTTGCTAATAATATTTTTATTTTAAATTATGCACTCTTAATTGTATGCCTAATATGTGGAAAATAGCTGTGTTAATGTTTCTTGTCTTGTCACATTCAGTTATGAATTACATGAATCACATAAATTATGTATATGGGGGAGACGTGAGATGGTGGAATCGCTGG
The DNA here is from genome assembly GCA_029959095.1 of Rhinichthys osculus. Taxonomy (NCBI): domain Eukaryota; kingdom Metazoa; phylum Chordata; class Actinopteri; order Cypriniformes; family Leuciscidae; genus Rhinichthys; species Rhinichthys osculus. Next base: position 45,243,709 of record JARWKJ010000005.1, read on the forward strand.
GTTTGTAACAGCCCATGTTCAACAATCAGTTCCTGCCGTTATGTGTTTTTTTTAATGACAAAATTTACATTTATATCCGCAAACAGATAAAGATTTCTGTTGGCAAAACATTTCTGTTTACAATACTTTGACACCAGATTGGATTATTTTCCAAATGCTATGTAACGTGTTGTATTTATGAACTTAATTAAAATAAACATGTCTTAATAATAAAATGTTTGTTTGTTTGTTTATGTATTTTTACATTTTTACAAACCAAGATTATAGCAATGAAATGTTAAAAAAATTCCAACACAGATTATTTTCTTGCCTGGTCTGGCTTAAATAATAATAAAAAGGACTAAGCTAAATGTTGGACTCTATAACATTTTTTTTTATAATCAACTAATTCTTTAAATATAAAATCTTTATAAAGAACATCTAAGACATAACTCTGTTGGAGGGTGACTTTTTGGCAAGTTATCTAAACTTGGCTAGCTATTTGGCTGTAACAGAGATGGTAACTTGTTTGTTGCAGACTAGCTAGCTGTTGGAGAGGTGGTTGGCCCCATGCTGGTCGCTGACTAGCTGGCTGGTAGAAAGGGAATTGGTCACTTGCTGGTGGCTGACTAGCTGGCTGGTAGAAAGGGAATTGGTCACTTGCTGGTGGCTGACTAGCTGGCTGGTAGAAAGGGAATTGGTTACTTGCTGGTGGCTGACTAGCTGGCTGGTAGAAAGGGAATTGGTCACTTGCTGGTGGCTGACTAGCTGGCTGGTAGAAAGGGAATTGGTTACTTGCTGGTGGCTGACTAGCTGGCTGGTAGAAAGGGAATTGGTTACTTGCTGGTGGCTGACTAGCTGGCTGGTAGAAAGGGAATTGGTCACTAGCTGGTCACTGACTAGCTGGCTGTTAAAGGGGTGATAGGTCACATGCTGGATATTTACTTGCTGGCTGGTAGAGAGAGGGTTTTTGAATCAAAGTAGAAGAAATCAAAGAATAGGAGTATCGTAAGCTTAGACGCCTCTCGTGGTTTAAACAAATAGGGCTGTGCAACAAACTGAAGCTCCTCTTCTATTATATAAAAATCCTCCCACATTTCTCTTCAAAATTGCTAATTCGCAACCGGTGTTTTGTTTTGCTCTTTCCTCTGAGCTTCCACGTTCTTCATTAGGCTGTGCGACGGGTCAGGGGTTAGTCTTCCACCGTAAATCGATGTGTACAGTCGTCTGGCAGAAGCTAGTAATTAGTTTATAAAGTTTTAAATACTAGTGCAATGCCCATGCAAAATCAATTTTTGTGTGTTTTTAGTAATTGTTGGTTTGGTATGTTTGAGTTGCTTAATAGCCTAGGCTACTATTACACAGGAGCCTAAACTCTGAGAAAACGATAACATTAAGCGCACCAGAATAAAATATTATATTCAGAATTAAACAGTGTAGCTGACTTACAGATTCAGTTAAATCTCTACTTTTTCAAAAAGGAATCGCTACTTTTTCGAAAGTAGTGAATCGCTACTTTTTCAAAAAGAATCGATACTTTTTCAAAAAGAATTGCTACTTTTTCAAAAAGAATTGCTACTTAAAAAAAAAGAATCGCTACTTTTTCACAAAGAATCGATACTTTTTCAAAAGTGAATCGATACTTTTTCAAAAATGAATCGATTCTTTTTCACAATTGAATCGCTACTTTTCCAAAAGTAAATCGATACTTTTTCAAAAGTGAATCGCTACTTTTTTCCTTACACAAACGTATGGCTTCACTTCAGAAGGCCTTGCGCGTGTCCGTGTGAAGACTGTGCGCGAGCCACAAGAGATGAACACTGCAGGCCTATCCGCGCCACTGATAGCAGCGGCCGGCAACGAGCACTTTGATCACTTGATTTAAATAACACATTTTAGCGCTAGATCGCCTCTTTTTTAACAAATGAAATGAACGCAATGCTAAAGTTAAATGGAGATGTTTTGTACATCCGTGCCGCTAGATGTTTCTAAAGTGCTGGGGACACAATCGACCCTGGCTAAAAGTACTGCGGAAAAGCCAGCCGCCACCTCGAAATGAGCGGTCGAACAAGCCGCCCCTATATTTCGCGGTGCGCATATACACTAACGATCACGGTAAGACCATCTATATATAACTGTCTGTCTATCTATCTATCTATCTATCTATCTATCTATCTATCTATCTATCTATCTATCTATCTGTCTATATATCTGTCTGTCTGTCTATCTATCTATCTATCTGTCTGTCTGTCTGTCTATTTATCTATCTATCTGTCTATTTATCTATCTATCTATATCTATCTATCTATATATATATCTATCAGTCTATCTATCTATCTATCTATCTGTCTATATATCTGTCTGTCTGTCTATCTATCTATCTATCTATCTATCTATCTATATATGTCTGTCTGTCTATCTATCAATCTATCTATCTATCTATCTATCTATCTATCTATCTATCTATCTATCTATCTATCTATCTGTCTGTCTGTCTGTCTGTCTATCTATAATTATGTATCTGTCTATTTATAATTATCTATCCATCCTAAAATAATAATATACTGTTGTGTCTATACATTCAGAAAATCATTAAAAAAGAAATCCTAGTTTACACAGCCCAATTTCACCTCAGATGGAGAGTACACCTTCTCACCGTGACACCTGCACAGTTTCAGGACATTCTGATGTTGTATTACAAAATAAGAGCCCTCCAAAATTCATAAATACGCTGTTGTGTCTATACATTCAGAATTTTTTTTTTTTAAATCCTAGTTTACGCAGCCTAATTGCACTTAAGATGGAGAGTACACCTTCTCACCGTGACACCTGCACAGTTTCGGGACATTCTGATGTTGTATTATAAAATAAGAGCCCTCCAAAATTCATAAATACGCTGTTGTGTCTATACATTCAGAATTTTTTTTTTTTAAATCCTAGTTTACACAGCCCAATTGCACTTAAGATGGAGAGTACACCTTCTCACCGTGACACCTGCACAGTTTCAGGACAATCTGATGTTGTATTACAAAATAAGAGCCCTCCAAAATTCATAAATGCGCTGTTTTGGCTTTACATTCAGAAAATCATTAAAAAAAAAATCCTAGTTTACACTGCCCAATTTCACCTCAGATGGAGAGTACACCTTCTCACCGTGTCACCTGCACAGTTTCAGGACATTCTGATGTTGTATTACAAAATAAGAGCCCTCCAAAATTCATAAATACGCTGTTGTGTCTATACATTCAGAATTATTTTTTTTTTAAATCCTAGTTTACACAGCCCAATTGCACTTAAGATGGAGAGTACACCTTCTCACCGTGACACCTGCACAGTTTCAGGACAATCTGATGTTGTATTACAAAATAAGAGCCCTCCAAAATTCATAAATGCGCTGTTTTGGCTTTACATTCAGAAAATCATTAAAAAAAAAATCCTAGTTTACACTGCCCAATTTCACCTCAGATGGAGAGTAGACCTTCTCACTGTGTCACCTGCACAGTTTCAGGACAATCTGATGTTGTATTACAAAATAAGAGCCCTCCAAATTTGATAAATACGCTGTTTTGGCTTTACATTCAGAAAATCATTAAAAAAAAAAATCCTAGTTTACGCTGCCCAATTTCACCTCAGATGGAGAGTACACCTTCTCACCGTGACACCTGCACAGTTTCAGGACAATCTGATGTTGTATTACAAAATAAGAGCCCTCCAAAATTCATAAATACGCTGTTTTGGCTTTACATTCAGAAAATCATTAAAAAAAATCCTAGTTTACACAGCCCAATTTCACCTCAGATGGAGAGTACACCTTCTCACCGTGTCACCTGCACAGTTTCAGGACAATCTGATGTTGTATTACAAAATAAGAGCCCTCCAAAATTCATAAATACGCTGTTGTGTATATACATTCAGAAAATCATTAAAAAAAAATCTACTTGGTTACTCACGTAACCTCAGTTCCCTGAGTTAGGGAACGAAGTATTGCGTAGCTATACGCAGTGGGAAAACTCCTTTTCCTCGATTTACTGAACCTCTATGTAAAACGCATGTGGGCCAGTGACAAATAAGGTTTTCAACTGATAAAAAATTCAAATAGGTTAAAACTGCACATCAAAGTAGTTATTATCTTTATGGGGATGTTTTTTACTTATTATTAAAATCTCCATTTTAAACAATGTATTTTAAGCGGTTTAACTGAGAAATATGTGACGACACCAGTCAAAATGTCATACGGGATAACGTTAATGCATTTTCTAAATATTATGATATTAAAACTTTTCAAATAAAAAATACCTAATGAATATGTAAAGTGATGCAGTAAACAATATTTAAAGCTCAGAAAAAAAATCTGCACAACTATTTTTTTCTCATTATATTGTGATTTCTTTAAACGTGACCCTACTTGTTCAAGTTCTTTACACACATTTTAACACTGCAATGTGATTTAAAATGCAAAATGTCTGAAAAAGTTTTATAGGACTTGATATCATGTTATTATTGTTTCCTCAACTCCATTAAGTGAAATTATGCATTTCAATGGGAAAAAACAGCGTTATCCCGCCTGACTTAAATTGTTACCCGGTATGACACCATATGAGTTAACACATGAATTGTAATTTTTACAACACTTACACATAATAATGTTCATAAATAATTAATGTTATGCAATGTTTTTTCAAGGAAATTAATTAGGCTCCACTTTAAAGAAATAGAGATGTGGTTTTCAGTGTGTAAACTGTTACACACAAACTCAGTGTGGTTTCTTCCCAGATTTGGCAAGTAAATACATTTAAACCATTTTTTTTTTCATGTTTATGAATATCAAAGCAGCACAACTTTTCAACATTAGGTTTAATTTATTACTGAAAAGTACCTTGAACCATTTTACTGATCATAGTCACACTACATCAATATTCATAAATAATGTAAAGGGTTAAAGTAGGCGACCTTCACTGATTTCACTGAACAAATTTACAAAAGCATCTAATTGAACAATATATTTATAAAGAAAAATCGTATTAATGGGTTGAACACTGAATCACTAAATTTCATTAAATGAACGCTAAATGTTATTTTAGACAATGTCTATAGTAAATGTAATGTAACTGTAATTGAATATTCTTATGAATTTTATAATTTGCTAATATTCAACTAAACAATGTTAATGATTATGTTAATATCACAATTTGGATGGAAATTATGCAAATTAAAGCTGAAAACTGTATAAGAATATATTGTCAAAGACGTCATCCAAGATAACGGATGACATTATGGGCTAACAACTGTTATCCTATATGACAAAATTGTTATCCAGTATGACAAAATTGTTATCCGGTATGACAAAATTGTTATCCGGTATGACAAAACTCAGATTAAATCTTAATCAGGCAGTGTTTTTGGCTACCTATAGAAATCTGCAACCTTTACCTTCAACTTCCAAATATGTAAATTCATCCTAAATAAACATATTGACATAAAATCCACATTATATATGTTATTTTAGCGTTATCCCATATGACACAGGATTTTACTACATAGTGTGCTTGTGAGGAAAAAGGGTAAGTTAAACACATTTTATGAAAGACATAAAAGACTTTCACCATTGTTTGGGGGTCCTTTAGGGTTTTCCTGATTGTGTAACATGCTGTCTCACATCGTGTCAAAATAAAATTTACAATAAAATTGCTCCAATTTGCTTGTTATCCCGTATGACATTGCCTGACAGCCAGTTTTGGGACAGAATGCTCCAAAGCATAACAATCAACTAGATGTCATATTCTTTGTAATATTTTAATATATTGTTGTCAAGACTCATACAATAATGCCTGTGGCAGAGATGTTAGGGTTTATTCGATTTTTTACTGTTTGTTTGGCTTTTTTGTATGTCACTCTAAGGTCCGGACAGTTATCCGGTATGACATTATGAGACTATAATGTCTAATAATTCTTACACTTTGTAATACCCTCACTATATGTTCATATCATTTGATAAACAGAGATTAATAGATTCAATAAATGTGCTTTTTATTAAACATTTTCTTATTTTGACTTCATAAAGCAGTTTGGACATCAAAATTGCACGTCACGTCATTGGGCCATTTGCAGCTGCACAGCTAGCACATTGAGCGTCTAGCTCGCTCATAGGCTGTGCGCTGCAGCAACTGCACATCCAATGGCGTGGGCGCCTATGACGTGCGACCAATGAGATCACTCTACGTCATTACACGTCAGAGCCCGTCATAGGGGCGAGGCCTCAGCCTATATAAGCCCCTGAATTCGCCATTATAGCAGGTTTATACGACTAAAGCGACAAATATCCAGTTAAAACAGTGTGGCCGGCTACGCAATACTTCGTTCCCTAACTCAGGGAACTGAGGTTACGTGAGTAACCAAGTAGTTCCCTTTCGAACGGTCACTTCGTATTGCGTAGCTATACGCAGTGGGAAAGCTATGTAAAACGCCGCACTGAGTAACTAGTTGCCACTGCAACTCAGGACCCCTGAGCATACAGAACAAGCCATAAACCACATAATATGTATATACCAGACCAGACACCGTCAGGTCTAGGAGAATACATCAGTAATCCCAACATATCATACCCATAACCCCGACCCCGTCTGGGTCATAGAATATGATAACACCACCAGCCTAAGCGGGTTTATAATGTGAAAAAATAACCGGCAAAAAAGCGGGTTTTTATATATATATATATGTGAATGTGGTTGTGCACAGTAAAAATTAATGATAAGACCGGACTCTGTCGGGCCCTAATCATACCGAAACCACCCTCGCCTGCAGGGAAGGTACTTCCATATTATAGAATTTCATAAATGTGGACGGCGAGGCCCAGCCGGCCGCATCACAAATGTCTTGAATGGGAAAGCCAGATGACCACGCCCACGACGAGACCATGCCTCTGGTCGAATGGGCTTTGACACCCACTGAGGTATAAGCCATAGAAATGGCCTCCACTATCCATCTAGACAGTCTCTGCTTAGTGACAGGATCCCCCTTGGATCGACCACCAAAGCAGACAAAAAGCTGTTCTGATTGCCTAAACGATGCAGAACGCTCCAGATAGATTCTCAGCGCCCTGACAGGGCAGAGAAGATTAACCTCCCCATCCTCTGTTGAAGGGGGAAGGGCTAACAATGTCACCACCTGCGCTCTGAACGGCGTTGAGAGCACTTTGGGTACATAACCATGCCTGGGCTTGAGGATGACTTTGGAGTCATCAGGACCAAACTCCAGACATGCCGGGCCACAGAGAGAGCCTGTAGATCTCCCACTCGCTTGATAGATGCCAATGCCAACAGGAGAGCAGTTTTCAGCGAGAGAGGTTTGAGATCAACCGACTGGAGCAGTTCAAAAGGTGGACCCCTCAAAGCCCCTAGGACCGTAGAGAGGTCCCAAGACGGCACAGAAGGAGGTCTGGAGGGGTTAATCCTCCTAGCACCCTTCAAAAATCTCACAACCAGGTCGTTTCTTCCCAGTGACTGGCCAGCTAACCAGAACATGGTGCGCTGCAACAGCTGCCACATACACCTTGAGTGTGGACGGGGAACAACCCGCGTCCAACAGCTCCTGTAGGAATGAGAGAACCCCTGATATCTCACATGACTCTGGGTTTAAATGGTTTTTCGAGCACCAGCTGGAAAAAAAACGCCCATTTTAAAGCATAAAGGCGGCGAGTCGACGGGGCCCTAGCTTCAGATATAGTGTTCAACACCTTCACAGGAAGGTCCCTGGATACCGGTTCAAGGGCCACACATGGAGGGCCCATAGGTCGGGTCGCCGATGCCACAACGATCCCTTCGCCTGTGTGCGGAGGTCTTTCCTCATCGGGACAGGCCATGGAGCTGTGTCCGATATCTGAACCAGCTCCGGAAACCACGACTTGGATTTCCAAAGAGGAGCCACCAGAAGGACTGGGCACTCGCTCTCCCTGACCCGTTTGATGACTTGCGGAATCATCGAGACGGGGGGAAAAGCATACAGGGGGCGGTTGGGCCAGGCGTGGGCCAACGCGTCCCTGTCCTTCGAGAAGAACAGATTGCAATGGGTGTTGTTTTTCGAGGCGAACAGGTCGATTTCGGCCCTGCCAAACACTTCCAATATTAGACTGACCGTCTGTGGGTTCAGGGACCACTCGCCGAGGGGAGTGTTGCCCCGTGAGAGCATATCCGCGCCCAAATTCTGGACGCCCGGGATATGTGCAGCCCTCAAAGAGCTCAGATTGTTCTGTGCCCATAAGAGGAGATCTCTCGCCATAGCATGCAGGCCGCCTGACCTGACGCCCCCTTGGTGATTTATGTAGGCCACCACTGACATGTTGTCTGTAAGAGAAGAGACCGGTGCTGGTAACCGGGGCATCGAGGAACCTCGTCTTCTCCGAGTCTTTAATGACGGTGAGGTTTAGCCAGAGATGGCGTTCAGTCACGACCAAGCTCGCCATGTTCCTCCGATCGCCTGCGCTGTGGCCTTGGTAGCCCTCAGGGCCAGGTCCGTTGCGCTGCTGAGGTCCCGAAAGGCCTCTGGATCCGGGCCCGCCTCGTCCATAGACCGGAGGAGTTTGGCCTGGTAGACCTGCAGCACGGCCATCGCGTGCAGGGCTGAAGCAGCCTGCCCGGAGGCGGAATACGCGCGTCCGAGGAGGGCTGACGTGCTTCTGCACGGTTTGTTTGGGTGCATGGCTTTGGTCTGCCAGCTAGCGGCCGTGTTCGGGCAAAGATGAGCGGCTACGGCCTCTTCTAGAGGCGGCAACGCCTTATAGCCCTTCTCCGCCGCGCCGTCCATAGAGGAGAGAGTCGCGGGAACTGCAGCGCCTCGTGTGGAGTAAGGAGTGCGCCATGCCTTGGTTAGCTCATCGTGAACTTCTGGAAAAAACGGCGCTGGTTTATGACGAGGGGCTTGTTGGTGTCCCGGCAGAAACCATCCGCCCAGCCGACTCCGAGGAGGCTCAGCGGGCGCGGCCCACTCGAGCTCGAGGTCCGCGACGGCCTGTGTCAGGATCCGAAGCATCTCCGCGACGGAGTTAGTCCTGGTCGCAGGCGCGCTGGGTGCTGGCTGAGAAGCAGTGACGGGGTCGAGCGAGCCCGGCCACTCGTCCTCAGATGCAGCAATAGACAGGCTGTCGTGATCGCTAGGCCCGCCGAAAGAGACGAGGCCCGCCACGTGGGGAGGGCGCTGATCTCCTTCAAACAGGACCGGCGACGATCGAGCGGGAGAGAGTGAGGCACGCGGGGACGTGGCCGGCGTGCGATCACTCACATCCATGCTCTCGGGCTGCCGTTGGCTGTGGCGCTTCTTCTTCCTCAGCTGAAGAACGGCCGAGGTTGGAGGCGCGGGCGAAGCGGCGTCTTCTTCCCTGGCGAGAGCTAGCCGAGTCCGCAGAGAGGAGATGGGCATGCTCTCACAGGCCGCACATCCGCCGGAGGAGAAGGCCTTCTCCGTGTGGTCGAGTCCCAGGCATGAAATGTATCGCGCGTGGTGATCGGCCTCGTGCAGCTTGCATGCCAAAATTCATAAATATGCTGTTTTGGCTTTACATTCAGAAAATCACTAAAAAAAAAATCCTAGTTTACACAGCCCAATTTCACCTCAAATGGAGAGCTCTTTTGGAGGGCTCTTATTTTGTAATACAACATCTGATTGTCCTGAAACTGTGCAGGTGTCATGGTGAGAAGGTGTACTCTCCATCTGAGGTGAAATTGGGCAGTGTAAACTAGGATTTTTTTAAAAATGATTTTCTGAATGTAAAGCCAAAATAGCGTATTTATGAATTTTGGAGGGCTCTTATTTTGTAATACAACATCAGATTGTCCTGAAACTGTGCAGGTGACACGGTGAGAAGGTCTACTCTCCATCTGAGGTGAAATTGGGCAGTGTAAACTAGGATTTTTTTAAAAATGATTTTCTGAATGTTAAGCCAAAACAGCGTATTTATGAAATTTGGAGGGCTATTATTTTGTAATACAACATCAGATTGTCCTGAAACTGTGCAGGTGTCACGGTGAGAAGGTGTACTCTCCATCTGAGGTGAAATTGGGCAGTGTAAACTAGGATTTTTTTTTATTATGATTTTCTGAATGTAAAGCCATAACAGCGTATTTATGAATTTTGGAGGGCTCTTATTTTGTAATACAACATCAGATTGTCCTGAAACTGTGCAGGTGACACGGTGAGAAGGTGTACTCTCCATCTGAGGTGAAATTGGGCCCCAGCAAACATGCTTCTTTGGGGCCCGAATGGGGCCCTTGCGGGCAGCCCACTGTGGGCCCATATACCAGCGTGAAATGCGGGGCACGTGTGGGACCCACACTTTGGGACCCAGGTGGGGCCCCAGTGGGACAGCCCAAAAGTGTGGGCTGACTGTGGGCAGGCCCACAGTAAGTAGAGTGGGCCCCATTGGGGCCAGTTGTGGGCCCACAGCAAACCCTTAAAGGGGCCCATGTGGGGCCATTGCGGGCAGCCCACTGTGGGCCCAGATACCGGCGTGAAATGCGGGGCACGTGTGGGCCCCACACTTTGGGACCCAGGTGGGGCCCCAGTGGGACAGCCCAAAAGTGTGGGCTGACTGTGGGCAGGCCCACAGTAAGTAGAGTGGGCCCCCATTGGGGCCAGTTGTGGGCCCACAGCAAACCCTTATAGGGGCCCATGTGGGGCCATTGCGGGCAGCCCACTGTGGGCCCAGATACCGGCGTGAAATGCGGAGCACGTGTGGGCCCCACACTTTGGGACCCAGGTGGGGCCCCAGTGGGACAGCCCAAAGTGTGGGCTGACTTTGGGCTGGCCCACACAAATTAGAGCAGGCCCTCATGTGGGCTGGATGTGGGCACACTGTGGGTGCAGGTGCAAAGTTTGAGAACACAGAGTGTGTACACCCATATTACTATATGCAGTACAATTGCACTTGTTAGCAGCAATAAATTGAGGGTCATGTTTTTTTCCCCAAATAATTTATTTATAATAAATAATAATTATAATTAATAATAATACAGTTTAAAACAGCAATAACCACAAAAACAGAAACACAGAACACTTAAAACACGTCAAAGTAAATTAAAAAGCAATCCCCTCAGGGGCACCAGTAGGTATTTCTGCAGTTCTGGCCCTTCCTTGCCTTCCCCCATCTCCGTCCCTGGCATCACGGAGCCATGTCTTTATAGAGGCTTCCACGTCACATGCAGTGGCTTGACTGCTTTTTGTCACAGCATCTAAGTGAGAAAGGATCAATTGAAATACAAATGTTAAAAACAAAATAAGGGTTGTACTGTTGTTCTAGGTGCTATTTATAAATGCTCAACTGAGAGAATGACTGACTACTAGGTCAATAGCCGCGTTTCCACTGCCGGGCTAGGGCCGGGCCAGGGCTAACAGCGAGCTGAGCCGAGCCAGTGGCCTCGGGCCTCAAGCACCGGGCTTGCGTTTCCACTGCCGGGCCAGTAGCCCCGCAGCGCTGCCCAAAACCCCGCCCCCGCTACCCAACCCATTTCAGCGGGTATTATGAATTTATTTATTTTTTAAGTTAGGAAGATAGCATGTATATTAAAGGGATACTCTACTGGTTTTTCATATTAAACTATGTTATTCTCTTAACTAAGACGAGTTGATACATACCTCTCTCGTCTCAGTGCGTGCACTACATCGCTGTCTTGCGGCGAAACTTTGTTAGATCTTATCTCAGCCCTGTTCATTCAATACGTGCCAAGAAGAGAAGCGACCAAACACCTCCACGTTTTCCCTATTTAAATACAGTTACTAGAGTAGTGTAACTCGACCAAGAACGGTGACACAAAATAAAACGTTGCGCTTTTCTAAGCGTGTAAAATGGATAACTATATTGTATGGCAGAATACCATAGCAAGTGCTTGGGAGCACTTCGACTCGGCGCAGTAATATCATCTCTCGTGAAAAGTCCGCTCCCGTTGAAATGAGAGGGAGGAGGAGAGGACTTTTCACGGAATAACATAGTTTAATATGAAAAACCAGTTGAGTATCCCTTTAACTCACCGGCCGTGGCTGCAACCTACAATAGTGTCCAGATTGTCTCGCGAGTCGCCACTAACAGAGGGACGGTGACCCAGCACACCGTCCATCAAGTCGAACCATGGAATTTGGAAAGTTCCTTCTCTGAGCTCCGCTTTGTCCATTGTGCGTTTGAATCGCCTTGTACAATACTGCGCCCGCAACTTTTTTTTTCCTGAACTTGAAGCGTTGCTCGCTGAATGCTTAGCTTAGAAAGTTCAGCATCGATGTATTTTATAACGTCTTCGTTTCTTCACACGCCGTCAAATTGACGTTGTACCCTTTCTTCTGCCCAAATGCTCAGAAGAGCTTTGGTATCTTCGACAGACAGTACAGGCGATTCACCTTTTCGAGCAGCGATTATTTTGCGCGATATAAAAAAGTGAAATGTGCATCTTGCTTCAGATCATAACGTTCCATAACACCGATAAACTCCGCCTTTTACCTTGACCACGCCTCTAGCCCGAGCTGGCCCGCTTTGGCCCAAGGTATTCGACGGGCCAGAAATCCTGGCCTTTGGACCCGAGTAAGCCCCGATCAAGCCCCGGAAGTGACAGTGGAAACGCGACTGGCTCTAGCACGGCTCGGCCCTGGCCCGGCAGTGGAAAGGCGGCTAATGAGAGAGCTGCGGCTTATAATAACGTTCAGTTGTAAGTCATTTATAATTGGTTAGTTCATGATGAACTAAAGGTTTACAAAACATTCATAAATGATTAGCAAGTGATATACTAACATTTTATGAATGTTTTGTAAATTGTTACAAGTCATTTACAAGTGATTAGTAAATGATTAAGTCAATTTTTTATGAAACATGATTATGCGTTTCATAAATGTTTAATAAGTGATATGTTAATTGTTGTATGCATCGTGTTTTGTAGATTCAGTTATAAGTAATTTACAATTGCTTAGTTAATGATTAACTAATCATTTACAAAACATGTACATGCGTTTCATTAATGTTTAATAAAGGTTTTTATTTTCTCCCTACTCTTACAAAATTACAAACAACCAGCCTGAAAAACATGTTGTATGAAGACTGTTTAAAACACCCCTCCTAATCCTCACAGAATTTGCAAGACAATGTCTATAATAAATAGTGTGTGTAATTTCTTCAGTACCGTCAGCAGAACTGATAACGTCTGGGCTTATGCGGTCTTCCTTAATTTGGCCCCAGGGCCCGTTTAATGTTTAATACCGGGTTTTGGTACCTATCCCTACGTATGGGTGAGTTCATATGGATGAAGGCCTGTTGTGTTCTGTCTCTTGGTTTGTGATAGTGGCAGCTATTGGGAAACTCACCTTCGTCATGTACTGAGTGTGGATGGCATCAAGATCTGGTCCTGAAGAATCACATGCTCAAATGATTATATCTCATCTGGTAACAAGAGCATAGCCATAACTTTAAAAACTCTAATGATATCTTTACCCCCTGATATTGCATTGTGGATATAAATTCAAACATTTTAAAGGCTGAGAGTATGAGCCATGAGTAAACTGGCCAGATATCTGTGAAAAATAACTATGCCTAAAGTTGTCGACTCCCTGAATTCAGCATTTAAAAGTAAAAAGAATTTCAGTATTTATTAATAAAAAAATATATATATCTTTGAGTTGGACAGTATGGTGTCTGTCTCATTGGCCAACATAGTTAAAAACTCACCTAGAGAAAAAATATATATATATACACCAATGACCATGATTTCCTGTTATCATAATAGTTAAATTAATTATTATAACTATGACCATTATAACATTATATTTGCCGCCTATTCAGCCTTCAGGCTTCTCAGGGACGATATCACTGAAAAAAACTGGGGTTAATGAATGTAAAGTGTGAGACTTCATTAAAAAGCATAAACCTACAGACCCCCAACGTTTGAACAGTATGTTTGAGGTTTTGCTTACTAGTCGAGTTCATACATAGCCGTGGAGGTTGTCTTGGACGGGGTGCAGCAGGCCATCAGAATGATGATCTTCTAGAAGATTGATAATAAAAGTGTTTTCAGGAGGGACAGAAAAAAAAACCCTCCACAACAAAGGTTCTAGATTAGAACATAACATGCAATGTGTCACAGAGCCAACAATGTTACATAGGATTTACAATAGAACAAAGGGTTTATTACAAGGAAGCAAGCTAGAGATGAAATGCAGAAAAGATAAAGAATATATATATATATATATATATATATATATATATATATATATATATATATATATAATCTTAAGGTAATATATATTGTGCAATAAATGCATATGAAATTATTATCATGTTTAAACAATAATTCTCCCTTTGTTGTGGAGGTTTTTCAGGGTTTTACCAGCAAAACAAAACTATCAAAAACTGTTATCAACACAAAGATGTGGTTAAAACCCCAATCTTATGTAAAACAAGAGCTCAAGTGTAACGTTAAGTTAACTTAGCTAGCTGCTACCTATTCTGAAAACGGTTGAGATGCTAACGGACTTTTTCGAAGACACAAAACCATTTCTATAAAGTAAATATTCAACAGAAGCGTATCAATTATACGTAAGAAAGGTGTCAGGAACGTTTGTATGTATTATTTGTGTGATTATGTTAACTAAACTTACCTGAAAGAAGCGAAAACAACAGCGAGAGACGCTAGTTTTGCTGTTTGTCAGTTGATGAGGTTTCCTCGTTTCCATGGTTTCCATCTGCTCGCGTGCGCTCCTGTCTTTGAATCAGACAGCTTTGAATACGACTCAGTGTTTACCCGCACGCGCAATTCAAAAGGCACGCAGCATTTAAACATCTAGAATTACAACATTTAACATTTTAAAATATCATTAATTTTAAATCATGAATTTAAAAATCATTGTGCAGTCCTATGACCAATGTTTTTTTTGTTTTTTGTTTTTACATTAAAAGAGAATATGAAAGCACTAAACACAAAACACTGCTTTATATAAATGAAAGATGGTAATGAAATTACGGGCCCGTGACGTTGCAGTTTCGTTTGTGTCTGATTGGTCTCAGTCGTTACATCAGTGATATATTTATTAGTATCAACAATATATAATTGTATTATAATAAATATACATCACTGATGAATACCAAAACAAATCAGTAAACCATTTGCATTGTTTTTATTGTGACAAATAAGTTAATTTTATTTAATAAATACGGTAACACTTTATATGCAGTCCATGCTTATAATGAATTATAGCACCATTTATACTTATTTATGAGCAATATTACTATTCTATAAATATATTTATAAAGACTCATTAAGACCTACAATATATAGTTACATCTATATCATTTTTTATAATTCCTTATAAGTCACAAATTTGTTATTTTAAATGCACATGCTCATAATCCATTATGTGCAGTTTTAGTTAATTATGGACTGTTGAATGAAATAACATTTATGACATTTCACGGGATCGTTAAATAGTTTGATTAAGCATCTAATCTTAAACCTTCTAATCTTAAAACATATGACTGTTAAACAACTTAAAACAATGTATCGTTATGGTGAGTTGCCCACTGTAAACCCTCATGGGGGGCCCATAGTGAAAAACAGCTATGGGCCACGCATGGGCTAACTGCCTGGGGACCCGTGTGGGTTTTCTGTGGGCAAACCCACAGTGGGTTACCCACAGTAAACCCTCATGGGGGCCCCATAGTGAAAAACAGCTGTGGGCCCCGCATGGGCTAACCCACTGGGGGCCCATGTGGGTTTTCTGTGGGCAAACCCACAGTGGGTTGCCCACAGTAAACCCTCATGGGGGCCCAAATGGGCAAAACTGCTATGGGCCCCGCATGGGCTAACCCACTAGGGGCCCGTGTGGGTTTTCTGTGGGCAAATCCACAGTGGGTTGCCCACAGTAAACCCTCATGGGGGCCCAAATGGGCAAAACAGCTATGGGCCCTGCATGGGCTAACCCACTAGGGGCCCTTGAGGGGTATATGTGGGCAAGCCCACTGTGGGCTTGCCCTCAGAAAGCCCAAATGGGGCCCCAAAGGGTTTGCCCTTGCCCACACTGTCCCACAGAAAACCCACACTTGCCCACAGTGGGCCCGCACTGGCATGTTTGCTGGGGCTGTGTAAACTAGGATTTATTTTTTAATGATTTTCTGAATGTATAGACACAACAGTATATTATTATTTTAGGATGGATAGATAATTATAAATAGACAGATACATAATTATAGATAGACAGACAGAAAGACAGATAGATAGATAGATATATAGACAGACAGACACACACTAAAAACTCCTGGGTCAAAAATAACCCATAATGGGTTATTTTTGACCCAACTCCTGGGTTAAAAAGGGACCAACTAATTTCTGGGTTATTTCAACCCAGAAAATTGGGTTATTCATTTTGACCCAACTTCTGGGTTAAATACCTGACCCAAAATTTTGGGTTAAAAAAACCCAACACTGTAGTTAATATAACCCAACTTCTGGGTCAAAAGAACAACCCCAATATCTGGGTTTAAATAACCCAGAAATTAGTTGGTCCCTTTTTAACCCAGGAGTTGGGTCAGAAATAACCTAACTTGGGTTACTATGCCAGTATGCCTTATTTCAGAAAATAAAACTTTGTTTTAAATTATATTACACACTTCAAGCACTTTTACATTTTTATTGGATTAAATTAAACTATATATATATAAAAAAACACACACACTTGGACATCTTTATTTTCCTATTTATTTTAGCTCAGACTGTAATAACAATATTAGAAAGAAAAAATAGAAAAATAAACAACTCTCAAAACATTTGACAACATTCAATAACTTGATTGAACCTAAGGCTTAAAGGACAAGTTCGGTATTTTACACTTAAAGCCCTGTTGTCAGAGTTTCTGATGAAATAAAACGGTTAAGATTGAAAGTTGGACACATGCTGCTGGCCCGAGAATTTCCGGTTTCTGTGGTAGATGCTTTCCAACAGGTTTTATCGTAGTTAATCGTAGGACTGTTCCAGTGCACCTATGCAGCCATTGTGGAGGTGGGGGGTGCTACCACAGAAACCAAAAATTCTCGGGCCAGCAGCATGTGTCCAAATTTCAATCTTAACCGTTCTATTTCATCAGAAAAGATCTGAAAACAGGGCTTTAAGTGTAAAATACCGAACTTGTCCTTTAAAGGACAATTCCGGCGAAAAAATTAACCTAGGGGTTAATAACACATGGTTACCGAGTCGACCATTCTCTGGGATTTGTTTTCATGATAATCGAATGTAAAGAGTTTTATCTCTAAAAACTGATTAGCTTATAATGCTAGTATATGGGGCATCGAATACAAGTAAAAAGAAATCGCTAGTTAATACCACTAACAAGGCTCAAAATAGCCTCACGTTAAACATGGTAGCATAATGAGGGTCCCTACATGCAAACCGAAGCATTGAGAACTGTGTAAGTGTACAGACAGTTTAAAAAGAAGATACTTTATAAAGACAATACATTACGCGTACAGGCAGGAGCCATCTTTGGAAAACAGTCTTGACCAGTCGAGCCACGAACGCCGTGCTACGTGAGCTGGTATATAGGTTTAAGTCACAGTTCAGCTGTCTTAGCACGGCGTTCTTGGCTCGACTGGTCAAGACTGTTTTCCAAAGATGGCTCCTGCCTGTACGCGTAATGTATTGTCTTTATAAAGTATCTTCTTTTTAAACTGTCTGTACACTTACACAGTTCTCAATGCTTCGGTTTGCATGTAGGGACCCTCATTATGCTACCATGTTTAACGTGAGGCTATTTTGAGCCTTGTTAGTGGTATTAACTAACGATTTCTTTTTACTTGTATTCGATGCCCCATATACTAGCGTTATAAGCTAATCAGTTTTTAGAGATAATACTCTTTACATTCGATTATCATGAAAACAAATCCCAAAGAATGGTCGACTCGGTAACCATGTGTTAATTACCTCTAGGTTAATTTTTCGCCGTAATTCTCCTTTAAAGTCTTCAAACATTGGTTGTGTCTCTGGAGAGCTTCAGGAATTTAAGCCTGGGACAAACTTTGGGGACAAGATTTTTGATAGTGTCCTCATCTAAGAGA
The DNA here is from genome assembly GCA_029959095.1 of Rhinichthys osculus. Lineage (NCBI taxonomy): Eukaryota > Metazoa > Chordata > Actinopteri > Cypriniformes > Leuciscidae > Rhinichthys > Rhinichthys osculus. Next base: position 45,261,752 of record JARWKJ010000005.1, read on the forward strand.
AGAAATGCCTCCTCATCTATGGAGATGTCTTCATCTGAAAGACAGAAAACAAGACAACATGAGTATTATTATTAATAAGTCGAGACAATTGTGAACCACTCACCAGACACTCTTTGATTATAAAGCTAAAAAAATAATCACTTTTAAGGGAATGTTGTGTTGTTGTTTTTTAACGTGGCCCAATTTCCTAGTTAACTAATGTGGTTATTTTGCAGCATTACCCATTTAGTGTGAATGACAGTCTATACTACTGTCCATCTTTTCTTTCATTAACAAGTGTAATGACATTAATGGTGAATATCTGGCCTATTCTTATGCGTA